>JARQAC010000033.1:2780000-3498203 GCA_036172945.1 Meloidogyne incognita
TGTTGTTGTTGTAAAGGTAAAGTACTACAACAACCTATTTGTAACATAAGTGAAGATGTTGAAGAATATGTAGGAATTGACAAAAGCTGAAAAAAATTTTCTTGAAAATTTTATATATTTTTTTCTGAAAGTTCCCAAAAATTAATTTATTCCCCCCACCGATTGTGAATTATTTGCCGTTGCTGCTGTTACAATTCCAGGAATTTGTAAAATTTGTGGAGACGTAGCTGGCGGATTTGGGGAAGTTACATTAGACTGTACAATTGAAGAAGTAACACTTGTTCTTAAACGGGAATAACTACGAGTTTCTGCATCTTCGGGTAATAATAATTCTGCCATTAATTCATCTACATTTGCCAAACCTTTTTTTAAAAAAATGAAAATTTTCAAACTTTGACGGAAAAAATAATATAATATTAAATTCACTAATCCCAAGAAATATTTTATAATTTTCTGGCAAATATTCAAGATTTACTTTCCGGAAAAATACATAAAATTTAAATTATAATTCTGAAATATTTTCCGGAAAATCGACAAAAATATATACTGAAGATAGCAAAACCTGTGTTAATCTGACGAGTTTTGATTAGAGAATGAGAGAAAACACTTTTAATTTTAACCAATTTCAAGCAAATTTAATTTTAAAAAATTTAGGCAAAATTTTTTCTGTCCAGAAAAACATTCTCTAACAGAAAATTATCTCAAAAAATTTTTTTACCAAAAAGTTTAGCCAATTGTGCTTCTTCCACCAAATCTCTTCCAATAGCCATTAATGGTGGTAATAATAATAATAAATTTGCCAGTCGATTATTTAAAGAAATTAATTGTTGATTATTAACTTTATTAGTCACTTGATATTCAAATGCCAACATTATTTGTTGTCGAATTTTTTCTATTTCTAATTTGGCTGGTTCTTCTATATCTTTTGCCACTTTTTAAGGAAAATAAAATTAAAAAAAATACAATTTTTAAATTACTTGGATCAAAAAAAGCAACAGCTTTTAATGCAACAAATTCTCTATCTTCTAAATGGAGACGACGCATTGGGGCTGTTAAATGGTCTAAAATACGGGCCACCACACGACTGAAAAATAAATAATGGGTGATAATAAAATCAGAATTAAAAAAATATTATAAGAACAAAAATCAGAATCAAACCCAGAAAAATCAGAAGCTCAAAAATACAAAAAATCAGAAATATAAAACCCAGAAAAATTAAAGCAAATCAGAACAACAAAAATATAACCAGAATTAAAATGAAAATTGCATTATGCTACGGTTACATAAAAATCGCGCGCGTCTTGCGACAGAAAAGATAATGGAAAAAGAGGAGACAAAATCGCGCGCGATTTTGTCTCTCATCATTTTGCATGCTATTTTCTGTCGCAAAACGCAAAGCGAGTTTTATGTAACCACAGCATTAATTAAATATAATCAGAATTAAGTTCAGAAAAACAAAATCAGAAATGATAGAAATCAGAATTAAAATCATAACAAAACAAAGCTAAATAAAAATAAATTCTGATTTTAAAAAATAAATTCTGATTTTCCTGAAATTATTCTGATTTTTAAAAGGTACATAATTCTAATTTTTCTAGGATTAATTCTGATTTATTTAAAAATAATTCTGATTTTTATTTGTTCAATTTTATTGGTATTTTTATTCTGATTTTAGCATTGACCAGAATTAATTGTAGAAAATTCAGAACAAAATCAGAATTTATTATGACCAATTAACTATAAAAAACTCAGAACAAAATCAGAATAAAAATAAAAATCAGAATTAATTTTAGAAAAAATCAGAATTTATTAAAATTTAAATAAAAACCCACTTAACATCGGGCAATTTAGGAGCATCTCTAGGCACACAACGATCATTAGCTAACCAAATAGCGTCATTACTTTCACAACTTGAAATATGTTTAGAAGACCTATAAGCAGCACAGATCACCAAATGTTGAGCTGAAAAATGTCTGAGCAAAGCAATTTGTGAAAATAATGAAAGGCGTCGAAATTCTTCCAAGTGTTTGGCCCATTCAACTAATAAAATTAATTGGTGGTGCATCTAAAAATTGAATTTTATTTTTAATTTTTTTGAAATTAAATGAATTATAAACTTGATATTTCGTAAAAAATATTAAAAATAATTAAATTAAAAAAAACGTAAAAACGAAAGTAGTATTAAAAAAGGCCCTGTAGTCATAAACACTGCAGAGAATTATTATAAAAATAGGGGGGGTCTTTTTATATCGACAAAAAATATGGAAATTAGCAACTAGATATTGACCAGAGATTAGAGATCGGACTGTGATGAGATAGGAATTTAAAAGAAATCTCGGGAAACGAAAACAGAAGATTGACTGACCGGGAATTCCAATCCCATTTCGGCTTCCCAGAAACCCATAAAAAATTAAAAATTGGAAGGAGATAAATATCGACCACAAGAAGATTTTTGAAGAAAATAAATTTTTTTAAATAATACCGAATCTGTCACGTCTCCAGTCGTTGCAATTTTACAATTATTTTTCATTTCAACTTTCATTTCTTTTTCATTAACAATATTTTCTTCCTTTTTATTAATATTATTATTAGAAGATAATATTTTTTCAGCATTCATTAAACGAAAAATAATTGCTTTATTTTCTGCTATGGCAGCATTTTTTAATTTTAATTCTTCATTATTTGTTGTTGATGTTGGTGATGATATTGGGGTTTGAATATTTAAAGAATTATTAAGTAAATTTTTGTCGTCCCTAAAATTTTTGAAAAATAATTTTTAATAAAAAAATTTGGTAATCAGAGGTGACTGGGGGATGAATACGAAGGCAAAGAACAGGTTAATAAATAATATAAATTTTTTTCATTAAAAAATCTGCCTAACGGATAAAATTACTCATTAAATTACATCAAATCTCAATTGATTGCAGAAATCCGCAAATTTTATCCGCAAATAAAATTTTGCAAATTTTTTAGCTTGGGGATACCAGACAAAAATGAAACGAAAAAACTGAAAAGAAAAATTAAATAAAAAGAAATACCCATTTTCTGTATTCACCAAAATTTTCATGTTGTCACAATTACTTCTTCGAGTAGCCGCAATTCTATCACGTTCAAGCTGCACTGCTTCAGGGCGCATTCCGTTTATTAAACATTTTTCAAATCGACAACGACGACAGGAATTGCGTTGATCTAAAATGTGTTAATTTGAAAGATTTTTGAAATTTTTGCAAAAATCCGCAAATTTTGTCCGCAAAAATTAATTGTGGATTTTTTAATTATAAAAAATTCATACTTTTATCAACAACACAATTACTGTTGAAACGGCACACATAAATATGTTTTTTGCGAATAGTACGGCGAAAAAAGCCTTTACATCCATCACATGAAACGCTTCCATAGTGTTTACCTTTAAATTTAATTTTTTTAACTGGTCAATTTTTCTTAAAAAATTATTTTAAAAACTTTATTGAATTCCAATAGAGGCAAATTTTGTGAAAATTTGGAAATTTTCCTTCCCAAAAAATTAATTTTATTAAAAACCCCCTCAAACCTGTCGCCCTATCCGAACAAATTAAACAATCAGCCTGAATTTGTCCATTTGCACCAGTTGGAAGACCTCCAGACGCTTTCCTTTTTGCCCTCTTAACAGTTCCATTTTGCACAGTAGAAGGAGAAGTTACAGGTGCTGAAGGATTTCCCATAATTAAAGATTGTTGAAATAAAGGGAAAGAAGTATTTGTCAATGCTGCAATACTTGCTAGAGAGGAACAACCAGTTGAACTTCCTAAAAGAACAGCAGCATCTGACAATGTAAAGCTGGCTAAAATGAAAATTTAGGTTATTAAAACATTAAGTTTTTCTTGAAAAATTAGAAAAAAAATTTGCGGACAAAACTTGCGGACAAAAATTTAAATTTGCGGACAATAATTTTACTAGCCATTTAATGAATCTAAATATATATTTCTTACTAAAATTCCACAATATTAACTAGCTGATAAAAATAAAATTTGTCTAATTAACAATGTTCCGCAATTTAAAAAATGTCCGCAAAATGATTGTTCTATTAAGAGGGGATTTTTTAAATTAAAATTAGCTAAAATACTATTTAAAAATTCCCGCATAATTTTAAAAATTTAACTAAACTAATTTACAAAATTTAAAAAAAACCCCTCACCTTTATTTAAATTTACAGGTAAAACTTCTTTATCAGATACAGTCAACTTCTCCTCCTTCCTCCCAGTCAAATTATTTGCTTCTTTTATTTTCTGTTGTTTATTTAGCTCTAAAAATTCCTCAATATTCTTTTCATTGCTTAATTCAATTTTGATCATTTTCTACCTTTTTAAAGAAAATTTATTAACCATAAAATGTCCACACCTTTCAATCTTTTTTAATTTTATTTTTTAACCCGCCTAAAAAAGGAGATACACCCCGGCGCAAGCCACTTACGGCGCCGGGCCATAACTTTGCGTGAAAACCTTGAAGCTCAATTGACCCAAAAATTTTCGTTTCAGCTCGTCCAGATCTACAAAACCTTTTTAGGGCATTCAGGATTCGAAATTCTTTTACCCAAAGTTATGTCCCTACGCCGTAAATTGCCTCGCGCCGTAATGGCCTTCTCCTTTAGAAAAAGTAAAAATTAATGTTTTTATATTGATTTGAACAAAAATAAAGATAGTGGACAGAAAAGACTGACATTTTTTTAATATAAAATATATGACAGTTAAAAATTTGTAAAACGTGACACGATATATTACTACAAACTTGAATAAAAATAAATTAAGTTTAACTCTAAAAGACCGACAAAAAAAGTTGTTGTCCGCAAATTTTAAAAATGTCCGCAAAAGTTTAAAATAAAAATTTTGATTATTAAAAGAAGAAAAATGAAATGGAATTTGATTATTTGGTTTAATAAAAGGGAAAGAATTTTAGAAAAAAGATTTTTCTAAAGATTTGATCAGGTCTCTTGAATAAATTTTATGTATACCTATCCGAAATGATGTCAAGAAATTTAAGGAGAATTATTTAAATGAATAAAAAAAATGAAAAAATTTTAAAAGAGAAAAAAGGAAAGAAAAATACGAAGAAACACTTTTTGTCCAAAAAATTTAGAACAGAGAAACCCAAATATACAAAATTTTATTGTCCGCAAATTCCAATAATGTCCGCAAGTTCCAAAAAATGTCCGCAAGTTCTAAAAAAAATTTGTATGAAGAATATTCCCAAATATTTTCTCGAATTGTTAAATGGCTTGTTGATATAGAAAATATTCATTTATATTTTTTAAAAACAATTATTCTCTGAACAAAATAATTTCTTTTTTTTTTAATTCTCTATAAAAATTACAAACATTTTAATTCTTATCTTTATTTTTCCTTGTTGGAAAATCTTTTCATTTTTTTTGTATTTTAGTTTGTGTGAATAAACATTTTAGTTGAATAAAAATTCTCTAAAGCGACAATCATGCTATTTAACGGTAAAGAGAAGGAAGTATTTTTCCCCGAGAAATAAAAGATTTTCTTCTATTTTTGCATAAACTTTTTGCGGACATTTTCAATTTTGCGGACAAGGGGAACCCTTCTTTTCACCTTTGGTCTTAAAAAATCCCAAAATTAAGTGAAGTGAGAGCCCTACCCATTATTTAAATATTAAATACCATTGTCCACGAATCCATTAGTAAATTGAATAAATCCAGCGGCTCTTCATTAAAAAATGTTCTGCAATATTTAACGTTCTGGTATGAGAAGAGAAACTTTATTAGAGCAATTAGCATCAAAATATTATTAAAGTTTAAAAAATTTACATTATCATAATTTAAAAATATTTTTGGAAATAAAAATAATCCAAAAAAAAATAAAAAAAAATTAAAATAATTCAATAAAAAATTTTTATAAATACAATACACAGAAAATAACCATTTTAAAGCACAGAAATAAATCATTATTTAATTACCCATAATCTATTTTGCTCTATTTCCTCCAAAAATTCTCTCACATCAAGCAATTTTAGCCAATTCCTTATTTTTCAATGCAAAAGCTCGAAAAGCATCTTTAACAAGTTGTTGACAAGTTGTTTTGTTTGCATTGAGTCGAACATTTACCATTCTTTTTAAATAGATTAATTTTAATTAAGAGATTAAAAATAAAAGAAAAAACGGCAGAAGACCCCCGAAATCATTTTCAGTTAGTAAGAAAAAAATTGAAGCAAGCTCATGCCCTTCCTCACCCCCCCCCCTTCTCATGCCCTCCTTTCCCTTCCTTCCTCCCTCGCCCCCCCCCCCTCCGCCCAAGAATTGTCAACAAATCGTCGACTCCCTTAGAATTTTTTCTACTTTTACAAGCCTTGAAATTCCGTACAAAATTGTTAAGGATCCTATTAGTATTTAAAATTAAAAAAGAATAGGGTAATGTGAACAATACAAGCTAAACTCCAAAAAACCACCCGATCTCAAACGGTAATTAAGAACTCCGATCACCGATATTCTTATCCCAAAGGGTAGAGTTGCAACTATACATAATAGGGAAACTCAGAAGTCTACCAAAATTTACTTGGTAGTTTTATTTATTTTTTTTACTTTACAAAGTCTACCAAGTATTAAAATTAAAAAGAAATTTTTATAGTAAATCTACCTATTATCGGCCTCCATTGAATGGGCCGCAATTTTGCCAACAGCATTAATAGCCACCAAAAGAAAACCAATAATAATCAAAGAAAAAAGGAATGGAATAATTGCCAAAGCCAATAACCAAAGTTCCAATCCTTTCTTCACTTCATTATCACAAAATTCAATAAAGCCGTCGGAAGTAGGAATGAAGGTTGTGTCGGTTAAAGTTTCATTGGTAACTGCCACTAAATCTGTAAGATTGTCCATTCTAGGCTTACAAATAGAGAGTGGCTATCTTAAAATTGGAAGAAATTTTAAAAGAAAAATTTTAAAAAACGCGCAAAACTAAAAATTTAAAAAAAACGTGACAGACCTTACGAATTACACCATTTTGTCAGTTTCTTCCTTTTATGACGTTTTTAATTGTATGTGTTTTGTAATATGCAAAATTAAGACAAACAAAATTTGCAAAAGAAAGTAATGGTGAACAGAGAAAAATAAAAAAGAAAAGAGTTAAGGGAAAATGTAAAAACATTTTAATAAATTTCAAAGTGTCAACTAGCAAAAAATAATTCAAAACATCTAATAATGGAAAACAATAAACCGATCAAGTAATCACTTTTCTTTATGATTTTAGCTTTTTCTTATCTTCAAAATAATTTTTTAATTTTGTAAAATGGAAGTAGTCGTGAATGGTGTGTTTATTTATTTATTATTTCTTAATTAAATTAATTTTTAGATCCCCTAGCCGAGCCTTGCCAAGTTTGTGGGGATAAATCTACAGGTACTCATTATGGCACAATTTCCTGTAATGGATGCAAGGCATTTTTAATTTCTTTTTTTTTAAATTTTAAATTTAATTTTAAAGGGATTTTTCCGCCGAACAATTCTGCGAAATCAAAAATTTACTTGTCGTTTTGACAAAAATTGTATTATTGACAAAAACTTCCGTTGCGCCTGTCGTTATTGTCGCTTTCAGAAATGTTTGAGGTTTTTAATTATTTTTAAAGTTTTTTTGTCTTATACTGATTCACAACCTTATTTAAATGAAAAAGTAAGTATCCCCATTCTAGAAAAATGCAGCATAAGATTTAACCCTGCTGTGGATTACAATTTTTTCCAACCCCTCCATCAAAATAAAAGCTATAGATAGACTCGAGAAGATAGTTATCTTCTAGGGAGATGGTTCATGGAAACTTGGTGAATCTTCGGATTCGATTCGAAAATTTCGAGATTTTTCGTCGGGTCCGCTAACACTCACTAGAGCATGTCTAATCTCTGGTAAAATTTTTTTTAATTTAAGCGCTGGAATGAAACGGGAAGCTATTCAATTTGAACGTGATTCAATAAGCTCTCCAAGTTCTCCTAAAAAACGGCGGCAAACTTTGGATTATGGAGGGAGTGAACAATCTCTTTCGCCTGGAGTTGAAAGCAAACCTTCAATTTATTCTACCTCTTCTGGCATTGAAATGAGAAATTTTATTTCTGAAAATTCTGCTAATAATTATTCTAATATTATTTATTTATTGATGGAATTGGAGGTTTTTTCAATTTAATTAAAAATCATGGGGGACTCATTTTTAGGATAAAATTTTGATTTTTTCTCGTCGGAAAATTCAACCAGGGCCAAATATTTTTGCCGATTCAAACTAAAATTTTCCTCAGTTTTTTTTCATTTTTGAAGGGTGAGGGAGTTATCTTATTCTTTCTAGAATCATTTTCCTCTACTTTCCTCTAAGCAATTAAAATCAAAATTTCACCCTGGATTTAACCTTTAAATTTATTTTTTTTATTTTTCAGGCACGTGTAAATCAAGAAATGTGTTTGCGTTACCGAAACCTTTCGAGTGCTTTTTCTGGTTCCCAGTTTGATGGTGAAGGTACTAGTGGCCCGTCTGTTTCGCCAGTTTTTCATCCTAATGGGCCTTCAGCATTTAGCTCGCCTTCAGGTTCAAGACCAGCTTCAATTGAGGTTTTTAATTTTAATTAAAACGGAAATTTCGATTTCTTAGATCTTGATTTTTTACGAAAGATTACGAAAATTTTTTGGGTTTCTTTATCCATGTAGAAACGGAAATCCAACTTCGTGCGACTAGTTCATAGTCAATGTAAAAATGATGAGGAGTGAATCCACGAACTGGGGAAAAGGAAAAAGTGGGAAGGGCAAGCATTTCCAAAAATGATTCCCACCTCATTAAAATTTTTCATGCCTACGTGTCAGCTTACATAAACTGGTGAAGTTATTTATGTTAGTTCCTTAATTAGGGGAAAATTTTTTTCGGATAATTGTGTACTAATTTTTCAGTGAAATTTATTTTTAAAGGATTTGAATGAAATTTCCCGCACAACCCTTCTTTTAATGGTTGAGTGGGCAAAAGGAATGCAAACATTTTCAGAACTTCGAATGGAGGACAAAGTTTACTTTTTCTCTAAAGATTTCCCTTCAAAAAATTATTTTAGGTCATTTTATTAAAAAATTATGCGCCTCAACATCTCATTTTAATGCCTGCTTTTCGATCACCAGATACTACAAGGCTTTGTTTATTTAATAATTCTTTGTTGGGAGCTGATCAATCTCAGGGAGGAAATGAACAATTGGGGTCCTTTGCTGCGTTTAAAGCAGCAAATATAATGCCTAGAGTGTTGGATGAAATTGTTTGGCCGATGAGGCAATTAGAGGTTTTTTGTTTAAATGTTGATATTTCTATTCGAATTTCTGCAAGTTTTGTTCGCAAATTCAAAAATATTTTTAGGACATCACAGGAAGGGCATTTGAGCTATTAGATAAATATCCTTTCGCTTTGCCCTTTTTCCGCCCTTTAACAATTGCGCCCTGCTCCTTTTGGGTGCAACTCCAGCTTTACCTATCCTTACCTTAAAGCCCTATCTTTACATTAAAATTTTTGCCGGATGGCTGACAAAAACTTGCGGGGACATACTTCAATTCATCTTTAAAAATAATTTAAAAAATATAGATGAAAGAGGAAGAATTTGTTTGTTTAAAAGCATTGGCATTTTTACATCCAGAAGCTAGAGGATTATCACAACACGCACAACAAATAATACGTGAAACTAGAAATAAAATACTTAAAGGTTTTTTTTTCTTTAAAGATATTTTTAAAATTTATTCTTTTAAAGCTCTTTATTCAATCATTTTGGCATCTAAACCGGTAGACGAGGCTCCAAGTAGATATGGAAATATTCTTTTGTTAGCGCCAGCCTTAAAAGCGCTGACTCAATTGTTGATTGAAAATATGACTTTAACAAAGTTTTTTTTAATTTTTTTAAAATTGGTGTAAAATCTGATAGAAGGGCCACTTTCTTCCAGTTGGATTACCCCCTCCAATAGAAAGACCCTTTGAAGGTGATTGAAAAATATTTTAGGGTAGTTTTATTGTTAGGAAATTGAAAACTAAAAAATCTTTTCGAATAGCATGGATGGTGGCTCTCTAATTGTAGCCGGGCTGTGCCGAAATTTCGACTCTTCCCGTTTTCGAATTCCAGTCATTTTTTTGACAGCCAAAGACAGCCCCCAACCCCCAATATACATATTTTCCCCAAAGTTTAAGCAAATTATTTCTCAAATTTAAAAAGGTTCTTTGGCCTCGCTGAAGTAGATTCATTACTTTCTGAATTTATTCTTGACGATGTTGGGGCTGACAGTAGTGGAATCTCAACAGCACCAAAAACTATTAAAGAACAATTAACATCAACAGCCCCATCGTTTGTAACAATGGCGGGTAGTAACCGCGCAGACATGACTACAACAAATGCTGCAATGTTACAAAATCATTCAATGAGTTTTGAATAACAATAAAAATGAAAGTTTTTAAAGTTTGAAATAAGAAAGTATCAAGTTTATATTGTTGAGTGTGTGGATGCGTAACATTTTTAAAATTGTGAGGAACCATGGTGCGCGAGTTTTTTGTCAGTTAGTTCCTTCGTAAGGTTTTTGTATTCGTTCAAAAAAATTTTTTTACAATCCCTCCCTCGTAAAATAATTTTTATATTTAATCAGACAATATATATTTACGTATGTCTTATTTTTAGAAAGTCTTCTAAATTTTAAATATCTTTGGTTACAGACCTTGACGTTAGTATATTATTATTATTTAATATCAAGATTCTTCAAGCTTTTTTTTTTAGATTTTTGAATTTCTTGCTAACAGAGATAAGTTCAAAAATTTCCAAGTTTCGATATTCTAGACAGTTCTGATTCCCGGTGCCTTTCGGCCATTCCGACTTATCTCTGCTTCTTATTTTGTTTGTTCCTCTTCTAAATTCTACTTTTACATAAAATATGTCTATTTGAAAGAATTTTTTAAAGATCATTTTAGCCCTAGTTCTCAGTCACCCAAATGTTTAATTGTGATAAATAATCAAAAAACAGATTTCCAAAGAATTTTAAAACAATTAAAATTCATAAATAACATTTAAATCAAAAACCTATATTTTCTCTCTAAAGAGGATAAGCAAGTCGATCATTCTTTGGTTTCTTAGATGGCCAATTCCACGTAATAAAATGCTTTTCTCCCAACAAGCGTCTCATCAGAATGTGTTTTCCTCCTTTAGTTTCATACAAAAGTCGATTAATATTGTCCATTTTCAATTTATGTTTGACACTAAATGGGAAGTAGGCTTGTTGGTAACTACTTCGGTGCCAAGGGCAGTTGTTACGCACTTGGAAAAAAGAAGAGACAGCCAATTGTTTGCAAAGAAGAGAATGACGTCCGTTGGAAGGGTTGAAAAGTTCCAATGCGCGTGTGAATGAAGTCATCTAAAATTTGAAAAAATAAAAATGGATCAGTTTTCTCCACAAGATTTGTGTAACATCCTGGTCTCAGCAAAAATCAAATGCCCCCAGCGGGGCTCGAACCCTCATCTCAACCCCACCGAAACCTAATCTTTTCCCACTACACCATGACACACTTGTATCAGTTTTCAAATTTAACTCTTTTAAATAATAAAATTAAATAACCTTGTAAGGACAAAGCGTAAATTATTAATCCGTCAACACTCCAAATAATCTTCTTTGATCAGAAATCAATTAAAAAATTAAAAAATTACAAATAAAATTAGTACAATATTAAAAAAATAATTTCTGGATATATTAACCACAAGAAAATCTTTTATTTACAAATTTATTCTTAAAAATATTTAAATGTGTGAAAATAAATGTAATACAAGCTTTTAAAGGTATTTGTTTCTACAAAAATCTAAATAAAGATTAAAAAAAATTCAAGAAAAAGAGTATTTTTAATAATTAAATCAGGCATCCACAATTATTTTGAGACAAATTAGAGTCCAAACTTGGGGGATTGATCGTGGTCGTTATTTCAGAAAATCCCAAGCTCGTTGGCCAAAATTTTCTGAAAACGATCCTGGTCTCTAATAAATATCTAGTAAATGAACCTGAAATTTTAATTCTAAGCAAATGCCCGACCTCCAAAAACGTAAAAATTGCTTTAAGAATTGTTTCTGAAACAAAGTATTTTGTGTGGATATTTTAAAAGATTGGCCTTGATTAGTGAAATATTTCTTCGAAAAAATATTCTAAAAACAAAAAAATATTCAAAACCAAATCCAATCTTAAAAATTAAAGTAGCTCCCCGAGCCTTCGGGGTCGGACGTGTTGGGGGTCGGGGTTGCCGGGAATGGCAGGTCGGGGTTTTGTCAAAAAAAAATCGTCTGGTACGGGGAGCTACCCTACTTAAAATTAAAAAAGCTAACAAAAAAATATTTTAAGAAACATATAAAAAGACACTTGAAAATTATATGGACGGAAAAATCACTCGGGAATTATTTTAAAATAATAAAAGGAAAAAAAGCCAAATTATCTTTAAATGCTGCCTTTAACTAAAATTTTTTTTTATTTTAAATTATCTAAAAATAATTTTGTTCCAAAAAAAATTTTTTTTGGCTCATTTCCCTTAAAAAATAAATTACAAAATTGTATAGATGAAATGAGTATCTGCAAATTTAGAGGAAAATTGTTAGATTTAAAAAAGGGAGAGTTATGGCATGAAAAAATTATTTTTTTTTTAAATCGAATTTCTAAAAATGCAAAATTTCACGTTATCTTAAAATTAACAAAAAAATCTTTAAGAAACTCGACAAAAAAATAATTTTATTTTTCTTGGGTCTAATACTATGTTTAATAAAAAGTTTTAGTTATATTTAGAGAAAATAGGAACGTAAAAATGAGATACGTTAGGAAATTCTATCAAAAGAAGGGAAGAATTAAATTAAGAATTTCTTTTTATTTATTGTTAGATCTAGGCCAGATTTCAAAATATCAGAAAGAATTCACTGAAAAAATTTTTTAGGAGTGGCACAGCCACAAAGGGGAGGGAAGCCTCAAATTCGCTAACTTTCAGAAACGGAGGTGTACGTTCTAGCAATAACGTACATTCAAAGAATAATCACGAAACCCCAAAAATGACAAATTTGGCCCAGATCGAATGCCCAAAAAATTATTTTATTTAAAATTAAAGTATACTTTTAATTTAAAAGTCAAAATTTCATTTTGTGATTGCTGGATCTGCGGGTGCCGTTTCTTCTACAAATTGTTCAGGAGTGGAGGGAAGAAGTGAGGAACTTTGCTAAAAATTTAATTTTTAATTAAAAATACAAAAAAACCAAAAAAACCTCTTCATCATTTCCAATTCTGATTGTAACATTTTCACAAGTATGAGACAATCCTGGATTTTCTGAATTTGTAAAAGAGGTTTCGGAAATATGATTTTGTGCTTTATTGAAGCTTTGCAGTCTTAAAGAAAATTTTGTTGCGTTTTTACAATTTTTGATTTGTTGTTTTTCTTCTTGCTCCTCAAATGTGTCCAGTGCAATCTTTAAAAAGTTAAACTTCGAAACTTAAAAATGTTTAGATTTTCAACTTTATGGGTCCGTCTCATATTTCTTCAAAATTTTTAATTTTTGCTTAAGGCTACCGATATCGGTTAATGTCTGATATTTCATTTTTCAGTGAATTAATATTCATAGGAAACTTAGCCAGAAGTGAAATGAGGAAAGATAGCTCCACCAAAAAACGAAGTAAAGGAACCAATGAAAGCCTAAAGAAATTTTAATTAAAAAAACCTGAAGTTGTTTTAAATGTGCATTCATTTCATTCAAAATCTCCTCCAACGGCTCCTTTTGTTTTAAATTAGCCAAACAAATAGGCATTGCCAAGGCCCACGAGGCGCTGACCAACGCGTTGACACGCGCTTCCAAAACACGAATATCCACATTTTGGGCAGCCATTGAATGCAATAAAGACTCAAAATTAGGCATCAATCTTCCACTTGCCTCACAAATAAGTTTGTCAATTTGAACCAAAAATTGATTCGATTTTTGCTGTTCTAAGGGAAGCATACGCTCAGTTAGGGAATGACATAGGCGAAGGACGGCAACACAATTTTGAAGTAATCCAGCAGCAAAATCGTCAATCCATTGATTGTCGTTTAAAGTTTTAACTGAAAGCAGAGATTATACGAATTTTTAAAAAATTACTGGAGTCGAAAACTGAGGAAGCCTGGTCTTTAGAAATAGTCATAATGATAATCCTTTCCAATTCAGGAGGCAAAATCTCTCCTAAAAATATCTTAAGTTCTAGCCACATGTCCCCCTTGTGGTTTTCAAATAATAAGTAATTCTGAAGCTTGATTGACTACAAAATTAATCTTATGTTTGAATATGCCAGGGAGAAAAAAGGAAAGGGGAAAATCTGACCATTACGTACAATCTTAGCGAAGGAAAAAATAAGGAAAAAGAATGGGGGGGAGGGCAGCTTCAGAATTACCAAAAAATTGCCAAACTCAAAGAGGAGAATCTTACCCCCAAAATCCATTTCCTTGTTATAGGCCTAAAAGAAACCAAAAAACACGCTTAAATATGAAACAGTAAATATTTTAGGCAGAGACCAATTATAACAAAAAAAATAAAATTTACGCATATTCGGCCCAAGTTGAGAAACATCCTCATTATTTCCATTTTTTAAATTTGAAAATCGAGAGGGTCGCGTCTTAATCATTTTTCTATAATTATTTCTTCTATGACAAGTCACAACAAGCATCCAAAGAGAAAAAAAGAAGACGGCAACCAACACAACAAAAGCTAATGCAACCACAAATTCCATAATATTTGACAAATTGGAAGAAAGTTTTGGAATAAATTTGAACAGTAAATGGCCATTAACAAGCAAAATGATCTAAAGCTATAAAAATATATGGAGAGATTAGCAAAAGTTTTGTACCTAGCAGAGGTGGGTCGGAACAGTCAGAGGTGTCTGAAATCGGAAGAGCCGGAAATCGGAACTGGCTGAGAAGTCGGAACTCGGAATTCGGACCCACCTCTGCTACCTGGCAAAAAATTTTCACGTCTAAAAACCCAAAAAAATTTTTGTAAACTCTTTTTCTCTCACCCTCCGTCTTTTTCCGTTATTTTGTGGATAAAAAATCATTAAAAAACACAATGCCAAAATTAATTTTTATTACTAATCATATTTTGACAATTCCATATTTTGCCAACATGTCTAAAAATTTACGGTTTGCCAATATGTTTTGTGACAAAATGAAAGTTTTTACTCTCATTGACGAATTAATTGTTGTCAAAATATGAA
The DNA here is from genome assembly GCA_036172945.1 of Meloidogyne incognita. Lineage (NCBI taxonomy): Eukaryota > Metazoa > Nematoda > Chromadorea > Rhabditida > Meloidogynidae > Meloidogyne > Meloidogyne incognita. The sequence goes on from JARQAC010000033.1 coordinate 2,795,224, forward strand.
AACTCGTTTATTAATTCAATATTGATTTCTCTGTCAAAAGTTTTCTTTCGTGTCTGCTCTACCGACGGTACTGTCCGGTAAAACTTTTTCCGGGTCCGGAAATGGATTTTGGACTTGATTTTCTTGCAGGACAGATCCGACGGATCTGTCCGGATTAATCGAATCAAGTCAGAAATAGTCTGGAAATAACGAAAGATTCTGTTTTAGAATTACCGTAAAATTAATTTTTCCTTGTAGTTTTTATCCATGTATTGAATTTTTTGTTAAGATTTTCAAGTTTATTCTCTTATTATTTTAATCTTTCCTATTTTGGTTTTATTTTTCTAATTAACACAATTAAAAAAAAAGCTTTTATCAAAACACACACCAACCATTTTTATAACAAAAAACCAAAATATTTTTCATAAACAACTCTTTTTTTTTCTTTCTATTTAAAGCGCCACTTGTGTGTTGGGTAAATTATACGAGACATACAAGTGTTTTTGGTTCTCTTCTACAAATATAGGCAGGTATATATGGATGTCAGCCATTACAATCCTTTTAAATTCAATAATATTTTCTCTTTCCAAATACTAATTTCGCCGACTTTTTTTTTGAAGGCATGAGATGAGCCTTTTATTGCCTTAGCTTTTCTTGGCTTCTTAGAAAAGAAAGTGACAGAAGAAAGAACGCGTTATCCACGGTTAAACACACACTATTTTTACCTAAGCAATCCCTCTTTAAATGAATCCAAAAAATTTTTTTGTTTGGTTAATCAGCAGACCTGTAAAATTTTAGCAGAAAAATTGGCTGTCTAGCCCAAAATTGGCTAACTCTAAAATTTTATTTTTGGCTGTTTTTGGGGGGTGATTAACGTGAATATACATATTTCTCTTCTTCCTTCATTTTATTTTATTAAAAAAAATTTCTTTTCAGACTTGAGTTGTAATTTGACTTTTGTATAATATTAATTTTAAAAAAATGAGAGGAGATATTTCTAAAGCTGACAGCATTCCTGCTGACGCTCAAGCTGAAGCTGTTTCTGTTGAAAAGCAACAAGTTTATTTTTAATTTTTTTAAATTTTTATTTTTAAAATATTTTAGGAACTGTTGTTGATGAATAAACTTGCTTCGAGTGGTAAACTTCCTCCAAAATCCGCTGGTTCGTTCCTTCAAAAACGGTTGCAGCAACGTGTAAGGATTTTAATTTTCTTTGCGTCAGAAGTTTTCAGGGGTTATTTTTATTCTAATTGATCTAGGGATTGATTCTTATTTTACTTTTTACTATCTTGTTGAGCCGGGGGGGGGCCTATCGGGCCTAACCGTTCGAGTGTTTTAGACCAAATATGCGATGTTGATGGGTATATAGGAGGGATGAAGAACTACTCTTATGTTCAGGGAAAAGGAGGCTTATACTCCTTCGGTATTTGAATTTAAAATTCATAAGAGATTGTAATAAAAAGCTGAAGAAAAATTGAATATCCCTTAAAATATATGAAATAATGATTCGAATTCCTGGCAAACGATTTACTTTTTTATCTTGACCTTAACAATTAAAATTTAATTTTCTTCAGAAATTTTTTGACTCCGGTGATTACAATATGAACAAAGACAAAAAGACGACAACTGCTGTAGTTGGACAGCAACAGCCTGTGCCCGCTACCGTTGTTTCTCAGGCACCGCCAATATCTGTGGCAGCGGCTCCAAAGTTGGCAGCAACAATTGAGGAGAATTTGCCAAAGATTCACCAACAAGATGAATTAATGCCGACTATTCGTCCGCCTGCGGGGTCTTTTTCTGGATGTTCAATGGATGCTGGAGATGAAGATACTGATGAGCATTTACAGGTTTTTTTGAATTAGGGTTTTTTTTAATTATTTATAATTTCTTGAAACTATTTTCCTATATTGGGTTATACGCGTTAGGCGCTTAAGTCCGGGAAAGGTTAAATTGCATCTAACATTTGGAGCCAAAGGGTAAAGTTAAAAAAGCTGAAAGATAAAAATCATTCTTGTATTTGGGCTCTGTCATTGGAATTCTGAAATTCAGTCCACCATCTCTTTTTGGTCTATAATTTTTTTGTCGAACACTCCAAACATTTCTGCTGGGTTGTCAAAATTACCCGAATTGGTTAATTTTGTTCTGGGCATTGAACATATATTTGGGCCGAAGGGGATTCTAACTTCTTATTTGATAACCCAAAAATTATTTTTTAAATCTAAATCCTGTACCAAATTTTTTTGACTTTTATCCTTATGACTAGGGTTGCCGGTCCGGTCCGAAAGATCGTGTAGGAGGGCATCGAATTTTGGCCCGAAAAAGACTTGGTCGGGCAAGCCCGATAGAAACAAGCCCGAAAATGACTCGAACTTCGGCTTGACTCGAAAACGGCAACCCTAATTATAACAAAATGTCTGCAAATTTTGAGTTAAAAATTTTTTGGTTAAAAATTATCCAAAAAAAATTTTTTTTCTTATCAGATTCCACGTCCAGACACTGTTCCGCAACGTAAATCTTCTATTCTGCATCCATCAGCTCATAGCAAGTTAAGTCCTCAACCACATATTCATCATGAACATACGGACGAATCGCTTTCTATGCCGCCACAATAAAAAGAAAAATTTAAGTGAATGGAAGGTTTTTTTTGATGATTTAAAAATGATTGGAGAAAAAATGAGAAAAAATGAACAAATTTAATTTAAGGAGGGTGTGGTTCACGATCGGTTTTTTAAATTCTGGGAAAAAATAATTTTTAAAAAATTATTTTTGGCCAAAAATTATTAGCTAGTTTTTTTAAAAATTTAAAACACGGTGTTTTTTAAAATGGGAAGATTAAAAAAAATTTTTTTATTAAAAACAAAACTTGTCTTTTTAAGAGGTTAATATTCATATTTATCAAGAACATAGCTTAGGGATTTTTATTTTTTAGAATTTTATTAATTCCAAAAAAAAGAAAACAAAATAACAGAAAAAGGTTCTAAAAATTTAGGGGAGTAGAAATTTGGCAAGTAAAAATAGAAAACGGTCGTGAACACCCTTAACTTTTTAACCTATTTAAAAAATTTGAAAAAAAAAGAAAAATTCACATCGAAATGATTTAAAATATTGGGCACAAAAAATTAAAAAAAATTTAGTGGATTTTAAACGACTTTTTTGTGCCCTCCGTCCTCTCTAGTTTTTTTTTTCTTCTTAATTCTAAAAAATGTGTATACTTCAACTTTTTATGTATTTAATTAAATTGTTAGATTTAGTGTAAAAGGAGTGAAGGAATTGTGGTGATTTTTGAAAATTGTCAACGTGAATTCCGATCCGAAGATAATTTGAAAAATCTGACTCGGTTTTTTTTTCTCAACTCTTCCCATCGCTGATTTAGGCAGGGATCGATGTCTCGATTTCAATCAAAATACAGAACTAAGATCCTAATTGGCGATTTTTTTTAAATTCAAATTTTAAAATGAATCTTATATGGCTGTATCCTTCCCGCCTGCCTTTTGCCACCTAGTATGTTGAATTTATATGTCAGTAAACTTTTGTGATTTTAAGCTTGGAATAAGTGATTTTCAGAGATTGCTGGTTGATTTATTAATTTTTTTTTTGAATGTCGGGAGCAAATATTAAACAAAAAATTTCTTTCATTTAATAAAATTTGAAATTTTTACAAACTATAAAAAATAAATTTTGGGAAAAATTTCAAAAAAAAACCATAAAATTATTAGAAAAAATGGCTAAACAAATAAATTTTTATTAAAATAAAATTTAAAAAATCGGAGATTATCTTGCCTGGTACACTCCGCAAGATCAAACCCAAGACATATTACCCGAAAGATCAACTTCGAAAAGGTCAATGTCTTTTAGCGGCATTTGTGTTTCACTAGATTTCCCGGTCTTGTCAAAATTTTAGTTGTAGTTCAGGCCGAATTTTTGGTTCAGTTAAAGACTCGCACGCGTGAGCTCGAAAAGCACCATTCAGAATTTCACATCTGCTAATCGAAAAAGTGAAGGATTTAGAGAATGAGATTTCACTGATCTCTCAAATTCTGCTCTAATTTTCGTTTCGCGGCAGCCAGCCACTAATACCGCAGAATTGTTAAACTATAGGTTGGAGTTACTTTTAAAAGCTAGCAGAAAACTAGTGTTGATTGATCTCAAAAGAGCTGTCTTTTAGCACCTTTTGATCTCTAGTGAGATTAGGGAGGTACCGTATTTACTCGATTAATTCCCCACCCTTTAATAATTCCCCATGCCACGGATGGGTTGAAAAAATAATTCCTCAGGGGAATTAATCGAGTAAATACGGTATCCTCTAATGAGTTGTTCCTTTTGGGTTGATCCCATTTTGTTAAGAGAGTGCAGAGCTTTGATCTAGAACTTTTTAATAAAAATATTTTTTTTTGTGTTTTTGAGTGAATAAACTGTCACGTTTCTTCAAACAATAAACGTTGTTTTTCGTGGTATTAATCTTTGATAACTTTTAACGAGTTCGTCCGTACCTCTCGTATGAAGAACGCACCTATATTAAATGTTAAAAAATAATTCCTACCCAGGAGATCAGCAACAAAATTAACTTATTTTGGAGGTTGGTTTGGAAAGCAATAATATTTTTTTGGGGTTATTAAGTTGAGGATTAATAGAAAAGTGTAGACGGGAAGTGGAATTGAACTATTAATCTAAATTATAGATTAATACTTCGAAAAATCGCGAGCTTGATAAATGAGATCTTGAGCTAGTTAAGCCAAAAGAGGGTGAAAGACTGTCTTGGATTACAAGCAAACTTTAAATTTCCAAAACGGTTCAGCTAATATTTATTCTAGAATCTCATCTAGACATCATCTTTATTGAACTAGGTTAACTAACAAATGTGTCTGAGGTGTAGAACCTTAAATCTCTTGTTGAATGGTCATTGAAAATGTATTTTGAGGGACTTTCTATAGAATTATTGATAAATAGAGCGGAGAGTTCCGATTTCCGACGCTTTTCCTTCCGATTTCCGAAAAATTTTTGATTTCCGACTTTCGGCTTTTGAGCCAGTTCCGATTTCCGGCTCTTCCGATTTCCGACACCTCTGAATGTTCCGACCCACCCCTGTTGAGGACTAAAAATATACTGGTTGATTATGACACAAAAGTTAAAGCTTAGCACCTTAACAGCAGATCCTTTACGCAGTTGATCACCCAGAAGTTGATCTCGTGGACACTCAATAAAATATTCTTTCTTCTTTCCTTCTTTATTTGTTCAGATTTAATAAAAAAATTTTTTTTTGGCAATTTTAAAAATTATATTTTATTTTGTTTGTCTTTAGAGATGAATAAATACTCCTTGGGCAAAGGGTATTTTATTCAAAAATTCAAAAAAAATTAATAATCATATAAATTAATTTCAAATTAAAAAATGATTTTTATTTCCTTAATTATCCTCGTATTGGCTGCTGAATCTAATGGTTAAATTAATTATTTAATTAAGAGAATCTCGCTATAAGATAAACCCAAAATTAGATAAACCTCAATTTAAGTTAGTGGCCAGGGCTGTCTGCAATTGTGGAATGCGGACTGCGGCTGCGGAAAATTTTTTTTAACTTGCGGACAGCCCTAATCGTGGCAAATGTTCTACCTGTCCGCAAAGAAAATCCGCCCTTTTAGCGGATTTTCTTTGCGGACAAGTAGACAGGACATTTGCCTAAGATCGTTTAAAGTTTGGTTGATCACTGAATGGGGGGTCTGCCTTAGAGATACACCCTATTTAACCTCATTTACCTCATTTCACCCTCAAGAGAGTATCTTAAGAGAGTATCTTAAAATTGAGATGCCACGACCAAGGTTCTTTAACGCTCCCAATCTACTAGATACGATTTAGATTATATCCAAGGAGGGGGGGGGGGAGTATAACGGGAGTATTTAAATTTAGCCAAGAAATAATTTTAACTAAAAATTTAGAAGCAAGCACAAACTGCAAGGATGGTGAAGGCGCGGTAACCTTCTTGTCCAACCAGCTCGGTAACATACAGGGAATAAAAGGAAATAGTTATTATAACAAAACTTGTTCCAACAAAAATACTGCAAAAGTAAAGAAAATTTTTTTGAAATTTTAAAAATTTTTTCTTAGCGTTGCTACCCAAATGATGAATCAAATATTAGCGTTTTTAAAATTGTTTGCCCCACAAATATTTGTATTTGTGGTAATGTTGATAATCAATGTTACTCTGCAAAAACAGTTAATCCTGGAGATTTAGACTATATGTTCTATTCTCATAGTAAATAAATTAATATTTTCCTTTTGAGGTGTTGCGAAAATTGCGGATATAAAAAATATTAAAGTATCAGTCTGTTATAGAGAAAGAGTTTACAAAAGTTTAGCCACCGGGCAGGATTCGAACCTGGGACCACCTGCTAGTTGTTGCTAGGCGCTTTCGCTCACTATATGCAGGAGCTCTACCTCTGAGCTACCGGGGCATCGACTAATGCTGGGTGAATCATCCTTACAATAGAGATAGGCCTGGGTCTGAACCAAAGCCTGGGTTTTCCTGTATCCAGAGTCCAGGCATTTTTTGACCTTGCTGGGTTTTTCTTGGGCCTGGGATTTCCTGGACTACAGGCCCAGGATCCAGTCCAGTTCAATAAATCAAACCCAGAGTCCAGGAACATGTCCAGACTTTTCAAAAATTCCGATCTCTAGTCTGTTTCAGAGTGCCGGCTAGAATGCCAGGCGGCATTTTGACGGTTTCCGACGATTTTTGGGTTCCAATTTTTTTATTTTTATAAATATATTCGCAACTGTCGCAACGCCATTGAGGAAATAAATAAAAAAATTATTCAAGGTGGCAGCATGTTTGTTAACCCAAATGTTGGTTCAATTTCATTATCGTCACCTGATAATCATTATTTTGATCCAAAGACTAGTGCCCCAAAATTCATGGAATTAACCCCAGGCACAAAATCATATCTTAATGGGAATGAGCTTTCTGGTAAAAAGTTTACTTATGCTAGTCGACTTTCGAATTAAAAGTTTTGTTATCTGACAATGAGCTTGGTCTACCGTATTTTCTCGATTAATTCCCCTGGGGAGTTGATCCCATCTGTGGGATGGGGGGGGGGGGGGGGGGGGGGGGTAACTTATTTTTTGGTCAAGGATTTATTTTCTATCCTGCCCCACGTTAATGCCGTCGAATTTTTATGTACGTGAGGTTTTATGTACGAGTCCCAGTAAATAAAGCAAAAATGAAAACGATCATTCGGTAATCGGTAAAATAAGCAGTTTACGTGTTAAGGGGTTAACCTTAGATAACTCTCAGGATGAAGCCATTCCATCTTTTGCTATTTTTAGGGGATGTGCCCCCTATTTTTAGGGGATGTGTTCTGCCGCCTTACTTCACAAATTCTAGTTAAAACTAGCCTTTAGACCCACGGTCCAGTCCCTATTATAAATGCCCAAATAAACCTCCTCATACGGTACAGTAAAATTTATTCAAAAAAATTCCATAGCTTTCAAAATTTAAATTTATTTTAAATAGTTGCTTGTACATCTTGTGCTAACTTTAAGCAGCTAACGTGTTGAACAATAAAAGAAAAGAAGAAATATAAATAAGAAATAATGGATAACTGATTATATTTATTTAAACAAAAATTGTGTTAAAAATACTCTATATATTGTCAAAAATAAATAAATTTTCGGAATAAAATTCAAGAAAAATTTTTTTTTATTAAAATAAAATTCGACTCTGTTTAAATTATTTCCTTCCTTAAAATTTAATTTTAAATTGAGTTTGTTCTTCTATGATATTTGTTTAGTAGTGTTGACGTTTTATGGGAACTCTCCGGTTGTCTGAAAACCAGAGGTGGATCGGAATTCCGATTTCCGACTTGCGACGTTTTTTTCCTTCCGATTTCCGAAATTTTAGAAAAATTTCCGATTTCCGACAATTTTTAGAACATATTTCCGACTAATGATTTTTCAAAATTCTCAAAATTTTCGCCTGCGGCGCTGAAAAAGGAAGTTAAATGGTATATTGGAGGATTAGGATGAATTAAGGTGGACTTCGAGTTATACCATGTGATTTCAAGGGTCATATGTAATATCGAGGGATATGGGTGCTGGAAACCTATAGATTAGAGCCGAAAATTTTTTCGGATAACCGGGAAAATTCCAAACTCCCTAGACGTATAGAAAGTTTTGATTATCGTTTTGTTATTTACTAAAGGGATTTAAAGAAAATTTGCTTACGATTTCAAGGAAATGTTTTCTAAAGGTCTTGAACTAAAATAAATGTAGTCGTTCATTGACCTGTCCGTTCCGTGATTTGGAATTCCTTGAGTTGCCCCTCACCCGTTTCACTCGAAAGGCTCGTCGGTTTGAAGCGAATTTGCGGATATTCTTTGTGGAATTATTTTTCTTTTTGCGGACTCTTATTAAAAAGTGTCAAAAATTATATACTTTCTAAAGTTAAATTATTTTATAAATTTTTTGTTTGTGTCTGGAAATAACTTTTAAAATTTTTAATTTATTTGACAACGTGTATCTATCTGCGAGGAAAGAAATTTGCGGACACTTTTTGCGGATTTTAAGTAATTGTCCAAAAAACACAGTTAGGAAATTAATAAACCAATATTTCTGGATCCAAAGCGTTAGCAAATGGCTGTCCGCAAAAGAAAGATTCTTTTGCGGACTTTTTTTGCGGACTTTTTTTTTGCGGATTTTTATGGATTTTTTTGCGGATTTTCTTTGCGGATTTTCTTTGCGGACTTTTTTTGCGGACTTTTTTTTTGCGGATTTTTATGGATTTTTTTGCGGATTTTCTTTGCGGATTTTCTTTGCGGACTTTTTTTGCGGACTTTTTTTTTGCGGATTTTTATGGATTTTTTTGCGGATTTTCTTTGCGGATTTTCTTTGCGGACTTTTTTTGCGGACTTTTTTTTTGCGGATTTTTATGGAATTTTTCGAGGACGATAAAAAATGTTTAAACCAAAGAATTTTTAGACGATCTATTTGAGAGGACGTGATAAATCAGATGACATTCAGGCTTTAAGCGGAAATATAAATTTTTAATAAAAATTTATTTTAAACTAGCTAAAGCGTCGAACAGTGTTTAAGGCAAAAATTAAATTTTATATTTCCTTTATTTAATCAGATTTTAATTTATAAAATTTTTGTCTAATTTTTTTAAAATAAAATTTAATATTATTTAATTAGTTGTCTTTGAGGGGACGTTTAAATAGTCTTTGAGGGGAAGAGTAAAAAACCATTAATTAATTTGAAGAAGCAAAAATGTATTTTTACTTTTTAATTGTTTTATTGTTGGCTGTTGGATTTAATGGTATTTCAATTAAATTTTATATAAAATTGAACCCTATTCAATATTGTTGACCATTGAGTAAGGGGCCTAAGATACACCTCATTATAGGATAATATTTTTTCAGACCCAAGGTTTTCTTATAATGAGGTCCGACTGGGACACGCCCATAACGGCGCAAAGCATAATTTGCTTTAAAGTTCCGAATCTACCAAATCTAGTATTAAACGATTCCTCTCAATGAGCTAAAAGAAGGACACCAAAATTGATAAGGGCCAGAAGTTTTCCAACTATGTCTTTGCGCCGTTATGACCGCGCGCTTGGGATCTACCCAGTCTGACTTTATAAAAGTTAGGAAGCCTGTAGGATAAATTTTTCTGGTGAAAGGATGGATTGAGAAATTTCCAGTGGAAAAATAAAAATTTTAATAAATTTCAGAAGGTAAAAATTGTTCCACTAATCAAGGAAGTTTAACTTTTCTGACAAGCACGATAAAATTTCCTAGTGCCCAAGGCGTTTCTGACAGCTTTAATGGAGCTATAAGCAACAGTATTTGCAAAAACAATAGTTTACAGACGGTAAAAGAATAAAAAATTTTCTGGAAATTTGTAAAATTTCCAATCTCAGATTTGTTATAATAGCGTGGCAAGCAAGCAAAGTATCGGAAAAGTTGTTTGTAGTAAAAATATTTGTATCTGCAATTATGACGACAATTATTGCTACAAGGCAAATAAAACTAGTGGTTATGTTCTTGACTATTTGTTTTATTCCTACAGTGAGTTGTTTTGAAAGTAAAGTTGATTGTAGTGCGGTTGTTGTAGTGTCCTCAGTAATGGAGGGTATAATCCCATGCTTCTTGGGATCCCGCGCGGGATTTTGCGGGATACCGCTCCCGCAATGCCGCACATTTCACAATTTGCGGGATTTTGCGGGAGTGCGGGATTTTGCAGGATTATCCCGCGGGATTCCATCCCGCAAACTTTTTTAAAAGTTACTCCCGTATGCGGGATTCCACAAATACGATTTTGCCGGTTACTAAAAGTCAAAGCAGTCATTGTACAGTAGCTTAGTAAATACATGATGCAAACGCTGTGTTAGCAAAGCTCCTTGCGTTAACTGTCAGCAAATCATCTTTAAAAATATTTTTTCAATTAAGACGGCTATATTTACATTAACCCAAATACTGGCGGACAGAAACTTGAAAGAACCGTTGGAAAAAGAACATTTGAACATAAAACAACAGCCGATATGAAATTAAGTCCAAACACAACTAGCTATTTAAACGGGAAGGCGCTTCTGGGTAAATATTTTGTTAAGGAAATTTAAAAATTTCTTTTACATTTTAGTTGGCTGCACAACCTGTGACAAATTACATGATAATAAAGCGCTTCTTAAATGTTGAAAATTAAATAAAAGAGATAAAAAAACGTTAAAGAATTTTGTAAAAAAATAAACGAAATTTGAGTTAAAAATTTTTTATGTCTGTAATAAAATAATGGGAAATTTTTTAAATTTATCTAATCTTTATTTTTAATATATTTATTTTTCATTTACAATGTTCTGTTTGTAATTCGGTTTAATATAGTTTGCCAGACTCTGGGCATACAATTCTAAACGTTGGGTCATCTAAATTTAAAATTTGTTTAGAAATTCATCGGTCCCGTCTCCCTATGCCTTTAAAACTTTCTCAATGCTTTCCTATATTGAGGCAGGTAGGAAATCCAATATCCGACATCTTAAGCATTTCCGAACCAATTATACTCCTAACCGTCTCAACGTCCAGCAACTTATATGGGATATGAAAAGGTTCTGAAACGGAAAACGGTTTCTGTAAAGAAAGGACGAATTAGCTCTTTAACCAATAGAACCTTGATGAATACGGATGTGACCGCCAGGCAGAAAGACTGGTTCTGGACAAGAGCTAAACTGGCAAGTATGGACTGGTCCCTCTAAAGGTGGCTTTTGGACAAGACTGGTTCTAGACTAGACAAGAGCTAGAGTTTATAGTTTAGATTTTAGACAAAGACTGGAAAAATTTAAAGATTATCCCATGAATAGCCCAATCTCCTCGATCCTCTATCTTAAGCTCTCCAAGTCCCTCTAATCTCAAAAGTGGCGGGAGTGAAAAGTAATAAATATGTAAAGTTTTTACTTTAAATCCCCAGCTATCCTGTGTTTGCCTACACAAATTTAAATCAATTTCTACTACAAGAACGCCTTCCTTATTTCTTGATAATCCCTAAAAATGTTGAAATCATTTGATTTTAATTAAATATTAAAAATACAGGTGTTCTAGAACCATCAGGTGCTGCTACATAACTACTACCATAAAAATGCCCAAAGTCCTTGTGGGCTAAAAATGTAGTAAAATCATTAGTGAAAGGTTCAGCTATATTAGAAAATATTAGATTTTGTAACTGAGAGGCTCTGTATCTCCCCCAGGAAAATTAAAAATTCAGTAATGGAATAAGCAAAAATTTGGAAATTGTGACTAGTACATATTTATTAGAAATTCGCCCCTTTCATCTACCTAGAATCTCGTTGATTTGATATGATTCTCGTTTAAAAATGGGAGAAAGGAAGCAATCCAGGAGTTAAAGTCATTAAGGTTACAGTCTAATTAAGATCTTTTAACTAGATTCATGGGTAACATCGTTTGTATATGGATGGTTTATCTTGGAAAGAACCAAAACCCTCGAATCTAGGACGAAACTGGACTTAAGGGTCATTGTAAATTGGAGTTCACTTAATTGAGAAGACTGCATTATGTGAAAAGTAAAAATTGGAATATAGGTAGATACTGTAAATGCCCCAACAGAAGCCCTAGTATTTTCTCAAAGGGTCTCATTGAGTGGTCTTCTAATAGGGCATAGGGCTCTAATAGGGCATAGGAGCCCCTCTAAATATGAGATAGGCTTCTATCAGCACATTTACGGTAAAGCTAATAGCCCCAATTTTATTCTATCAATTTACCAGGCTTTCCATTGCCAGAAGTAAATTCATTTGGAAAGACTTCTGTCCCCACCCTATTAATTGCAACAGTAAAGACATGATTGGCTATAGCAGCATTTCTCGCTTCAATAGGCCATAGAGCTTCACTAAGTCCGCTAATTGTTGCTGACGGATTAAAAATTATTTCTGCCCCTTTAAAAATTAGGAAGGTTAAGAAGAAAGAAAAATTCAAAAATCAACACCGTTAAGGGCATACATTAACCAATTTTGTGGGTGATGACGGCCATAACAAATATTTACAGCAATTTTGCCTTTAAAAGGAAAAAAAAAACTCATAAGAAAAATGTTCTAAAATCTGGTTGGTTACTGAGTAGGGATGATCCGGGTTGATCGAAATCCAAAACGAAGAATATGGGATTTTCCCCAAATATATTGTCAAGGCTGAGTTTAGACTCTTTATAACTACCCTTCCCGATTTATTTCTCGATCAGGCCTATCTGTTTCCTAGTGAGGTAGCTGCCTAAAGCGATAACCCAAATCTAAGATACCGTATTTCCGAAAATAAAACGCTCTATTTTTCAACTATCCCCCAAGATGGTGCTCTACTATTTCAGGGAGGGGTTTTATTTTCGGAAATCTGTTTCCGAGTGAGGTAGGTGCCTAAAGCGATAATTTTCATAATGATAATCGTTATTAAAAAATAAAGGTTAATTTAGAAAAAAACTAGCCAAAAGCTGTTTCAAAAACTGGATGGCCCAATAAAGATTCCATATAATATGTTGACTCGTTAAAATCACCAACTCGAGGAATATGATTTTTTCGTGTTTTGCCAATAACTGTGCCAGTGTGGGAAATTATTACACTTGAAAAAATTAATTTTTTAATTTTTATAGAAAATGTTTTACGCGGTATTCCAAATTAGATCATCCTTATCTCTTTCCAAAATAGGAGAAATAATAACAATTCCATGTTTTTTGGCCAACTTTAAATAAAATTATAAACTATAAAGTTTATTAAAATATTAGCAGAGGTCGATGCGAAATGACGAAGGTGCCGGAAATCGGAATTCTGAATGCCCTCTGCATAAACAGGCTACCATATAATACTGTTACATTTTAATTTACCTTATACCACATCCAATCAGAAACTTCCCGTCATACCTCGACTCATGTCGGTTCCAGAGGAAGTATTTTAAAAAAAAAATTCGATCCCAAGGGAAGTAGGCATGAATGTTGACTTTATGAAAAGGTTAAGAATTCGATCAGTAATTCACTTCAGAACGTGAGCACGGTCAAATTCCGAGTATACCCCAATCCTCCTCTCACATATCACCTTCCTTTATACGTCAGCTAAATTCGACCCCGAGGGTGATGCTATTAGAGAAGTTCGAAAGCAGCCTTCATAGGCTTGTCCTAGTCCATAATGCAAGAAGCCCCACACCCCCTCCTTTTATCATAATAATTTACATTGCTTAAAAATTTAGTTGAAGGTCCATCATCCGCGGACTCAGCAAATTCAGTCCTTTATAAATTTTTGATTAAAAAATATTTTCTAAAATACCAGGGAAGTCTTTCCCGCGTGCAAAAAGCAAAAGGCATTGCTAAAAATAAATTTTATACAAAAAATAATTCAATTACTAACGCCAGGCTTCTTGCAAGCAAATAATTTGTGCACCTGCTTCGGCTGCTATATCAATCATTACTCCAATCTAATAATAATGGGATATTTATTATTCCCAAATAAGAGTCTCTCTATTACATCTGTATTGAGGGACTGGACTTAAGAATTATCCAAGCCCGAGATCCTGCAAATGGAAGACCTTTTTTAACAGGGTTGTTCCCCGACGGGGGGGCACGGGGAACAATTTTCGGGGAGGCAGAGCCACGGGGAGGGGGGGGGGGAGAGGTGGAAGTGGAACGGGGAACAATCCTAGTATTTAACTATAGTATACAGGTTTTCAATCAGAGAGATTCCTGATTCTAGTCTTTAATAGCCACCTTATACCGATATACTCGTTAGTGGACGATTGGAGTAAAACCCTAATCTGCTAATTTTACCCTTTGATGTATTGCCTCCCTTTGCTGTATTATAGGAGCACTTGTTGGTAAAACAATTTTATTTTGTATAGCAGCAACTCGAACCTATTAAATAATTTTCCAAAATATTACAAAAAAATTAATCGAAACCCCACTCTTCTAGGGCGACGGCATTGTTCTTCTAATGCTTTAATTTGAAAGCCTTTAATTTCAAATCCATTACTCATAGATGCCTCCAATAAATCATTACTCAAAGAAAGTTGTCTTAAAAAATAAAATTTTTTCCAAAAATTTTTCTAAATTTTAAGGGGAGCTGTAACAATTTCCACTGGTCAAACCTCTCTATTAGATAGCCCCTGAGGGAAAAACAGCATATTATGAGGAGGGGTATATGTAATACCTAAAAGTCTAAGTCAGACAGGCATCAATCCTACGAATTTTTATTAATTATTGTTAGGAACTTCCGCTCACCACATAAATATGCGCTTAGCGGAATTTAATTAATCAAGGCCCTCGCCTTTAAAATTAAGGGTGCTCGCCTAGTAAACGTTTTAAATGATAGCCAGAGGGATCTCCCTTCATCCTTACAATAAGAGAAGGTTTAACTGAACAAAGATGACAAATCGAGGTCTAATATTGGAGGCTAATTGTTCTCAAAGAATTCTAATATAGTGAAGTCTGACTTTAATTCACTTACGGGCAACGTCTCCCATAAATTAACCGCATAACTTCCTCTAATTGTGAATCTGTCCATTTTGCACGATTCAATAAAGCTTCGAGTCCCTATAGGGAAAATTTAACTTGCTAATTGTTTTCAAAGAATTTTTAAACTGAGAAAAACACCTCAGAACTGTCATTATCATCAGCCTCGTTTTTCATATGTTTTTCAGTTTTAATTTGTAAATTAAGGTGAAAATATTGCAAAAATATTTTTAAGTGATCAACTCGAATTTAGAACAAACTTAATTAGAAACACGTTTGCGGGAATATCTCTTTGTAATTTTAATAAATGGACATAAAATCGAATCTTGATAAGTAATAATAATAATAATAATCCCTTGGAACCGAATTGAACCGAACTAAAGGTTATCAAATCTCGTTAGAAAGTAGCAAAGTTTAGCCCACCGGGCAGGATTAGAATCACTGAGCTACTAGGACGTCGGCTTTCTCTATTCTCCATATATTAATCTCATCCTAAGCGTTTTAAATGCTGCTAGGGGTCCTTCCAAAAACATATCTCTCGGGACCAGAGGTGGGTCGGAAATCGGAAGAGGCGGAAATCGGAACTGGCTCTAAAGTCGGAACTCGGAAATAAAAATTTTTTCGGAAAATCGGAAATAAAATTTTTATCTTCAAAATTGAATTAATATATAAAATTGTAAAGTGGCAAATTATGGTGAATAAAGAAAGAGGGTTAGGGAGGGATAAGGAATGATTGATGGATATGAGAGGACATCAGAGCTGAATCGAAAATAAAACTTGAAAATTGGCCTATCCGTAGTAGAATTTTAAGGTTTTTAGTGGAATGACTCTTGAAATCTTTCTCAAGATTAATATGACAAAATCTGTTTTCCTAGGTTTGGCAGCGAGCCTTACTAAATTAAAATTAGTTCTCCATTTCTAACAGAAATAAACCTAGGTTTGGCAGCGAGCCTTACTAAATTAAAATTAGTTCTCCATTTCTAACAGAAATAAATTTTCAAAGAAAGGAAAAATAAATTTTTTTAAAAGAAAAAGAGTTAGTTAAAGTTAATAATATTTTTAAAAATATTTTTTATTTTTAAAAATGTCAAAATGAAAAGGTAAAAATTATTAAAACATTTGCAAAATTATAAGGTGGTTAACAAAAAAAACTTTTTTTTAAAAATGAAAGGAATCGATTACAACAAACTAATATGTTTTATCGCTTTTATTATTTAAAAATGAAGGAAAGGAAAGGACACTTTTCTTATCTAAAAGGTCAAAAAAAGTAAAAAAATATTCTTAAAATAAAGTCGAATGACTTTTCCAAGGGTGTTTGTCGGGTGACTTTTATCGGATACACCCCAAGGTACCACAAGCCTAAGATACCGCCGAGCTATAACTTCGTTCAGAATTGTCGAATCCGTGACGACCCGGTATGGCTCGATGCACCTCGATGAGCTGAATCGAACCCCCTTAGATTTTTAAAATCATTTCATTGCCACTTTCAAATACAACCGAAAAGCACACAAACTCAAGATTAAAAAAATAAGAGATAACCTCTCGTAATGTTGATAATCAATGTTACTCTGCAAAAACAGTTAATCCTGGAGATTTAGACTATATGTTCTATTCTCATAGTAAAAATAAATTAATATTTTCCTTTTGAGGTGTTGCGAAAATTGCGGATATAAAAAATATTAAAGTATCAGTCTGTTATAGAGAAAAAGTTTACAAAAGTTTAGCCACCGGGCAGGATTCGAACCTGGGACCACCTGCTAGTTGTTGCTAGGCGCTTTCGCTCACTATATCTCTGAGCTACCTCTGAGCTACCGGGGCATCGACTAATGCTTTCTCTTTTTCCTTTTTAGATCGTTTAACCCCCGCCTAAGCGTTTTAAATGCTGCTAGGTGAATCATCCTTACAATGTTTAACATTTGATCGTTTCGAGTTAACCAACTTTTGATGTTTAAATTCATACTACATAAAAATTAGCTTTCTAGCAGTCAACTATTTTTTAGTCAACTAAACAACTCAACATTAAACTTTGTTTTTAAAATTTGTTTTTAATTTTGTTTAAGTCAGATGTCAATCATTTTTGCCCTGTCAATTGCCAATAATTCAATAATTCCTTTTAAAGCATCGAGAGGAGAGGGCATTCAATTTAAATAATTCTCTAATCAATTCACATGGGCATTTTATTTTAAAAATTTTATTGAATTATTTTATACATTAGGTAAATAAAGTCTTATTTAATATAATAAACAAATTTAATTTAAATTAATTTGTTTAAGACTCTCCTCTTTTTTATATTCAAATTAGAGTTCAGCGGTATCGGGTCATGGTATGGTATGGGTTGAGAGAAATTCAACTACATTTCAAAAAACATTGAGAAATTTTCTAGATAGACAAGACTAGACAAAAAATTAAATGCGACTAGGCAAAATAAATTATGAAATGTCCAAAGTTTTTTACAATTAAAAAGTTTTATCTTTCCTCAGCTCTCTAGCCATTGCCTCTCTGTTATTTAATTTTAAAAATTCCAATAATCCTCTATAGGCTAGCTCTATAGGCTAGGATTTATGTGGATTAGTAAGAATATTTATATTAGAGTTCGAAACCGTGTGAAAAATTGGGGTAAATTGTAGGTAAAGTACTACCAAAAAGTACTCAAAAACACGCAATCAGCAATTGCGTCCAGCCATAGTCGGGTTCCAGATAGGGGTTAAATTAAATTGAATTAAATTGAATCGGGTTTCCGGTAACCCTTGATATCCCTGTTCAGTTAGTATCTCACAAGGCCAAGCGAGCAATAGCAGCAAAGGTGGGTCGGAACAGTCAGAGGTGTCGGAAATCGGAAGAACCGGAAATTGGAACTGGCTCAAAAGTCGGAACTCGGAAATCCAATTTTTTTCGGAAATCGGAATTCCGACCCACCTCTAAATAGCGGCGAGGTTGTAAAACCTTTTTACAATTTATTTCTCAACATTCCTGCTACCTCTTTTTATACAATACTCCCTAAAATCGGAAGTGTGTGCAATGAGAGTGGCATTGTAATACTCGTGTCAACGCGTATTTTTTCTCCTCCCCTTTCTAATGCTTTATATTTCTAACACTCCTTGCCTATTCATTTTATTGAAAATTTAAAAAAATTTTTAACAGCCTTGAATATTTCTAAAAAATAAAAGAAAATTCAAAAGAGAAAAAAAAAGAAATGAGAGGCAAAGCAAAAATGCTTCTTCTGCCTTTCAATCTTGTTTGTCTTGTTTTGATTCTGGCTTCATTTTTTGACAAAAATGTTGCTATAAATGAACCTAGGTTGATGGCAACAATACAACAAAATCTTATTTATGCATTGTTCCCAGCCGATAGATTCTATCTAACTCGATACAATTTCAATGAAGGTAAAATGCTTATTACAGAAAATTTGACTCCTCAGATTATCACTATAAAATTCTGGATTTTATCTACAATTTTTACTAGGGTGGACCCTGACTTTTTCAACTCTAAGAAACGTGTGTCAGTTAATAAAGTACCTGTCACTTAACACCAGTGCAGTGTATTTAAAGTTTTGTGCCTCCGGGTTCAAGCATTTCCAAAGGTTAGTTCTGGCTTCTGAGCTAGCTCCTGGAACCATACCCAGGACTCCATGGTGGAAGAATCCCTACGGATTAACCAGAGGAGAGAATCCCTTGAGATTTTGAGTTCATAAATTAACAAAAACATTTTTTAAGTGAATGGCTTCGAAGAGTGGCGCCTCGAACAGTTAGTTATTATTGCTGATAAGGATAACACTGGACTGCCTCGAGGGAGTACACAATCGAATGATGCGCTTATTCATGATGAATGGATTTATATTGAAAACCCAAAAAATATAAAGCCAAAATACTATTTTCTACAAATCAAGGAAGAAGAAAAAAGGGGAATTTATAAGGCGAATTTAGAGAAACTTAAAGATAGTGTTGAAGTGTTTAAAAATGCGGTGGAAGGTATTATAACTAAAATTAAAAAATTCAAGAGTGAGCACAATTTATTCAACAATAAATGTACACCCGAAGAAGTTAAAAATTGTTTGAAAACTGGTGGGAGTGAGGAAATTGATCAAATTCAAATGGAAGAGATTGCTCGATCTGAAGAGGCACTCGAGAAAAACAAAAATGCCAAAAAAGGACTAAAACGAACTTTTCAGAATCTCTGTGGCTGTTTAGCTTCTACCTCCCATGATAAACAACATCCTTCTTCTGATGAAGAACATCCTCTTCCTCCTCCAAAACATTCAAAAAACATTCAAAAAGATGAACAATATGAGGAATTAATTAATTTAGTGATTGAATGTAAAGTGTTTATTAGAGATTTACATTCTGAGGGGGGAGAAGGCTCTTTGATTGATATATACTCTTTTATGGAAAATCATTCTGAAATGAAGGATTTAAAAAATATTCTTGAATTATCAAAAATACAAACTGAAAAATTGGATGAAGCTATTTTTAAAAGAATTTATGAGGAACACAGAAAAGAATCCAGGTCTAAACGAGCAATAGTGCAGGGTGCGGGACCAGTCGGTTTATATGCTACCTACAAACTTTTTATGGGTAATTTGAATTGTTTTAAATTGTTTTGATCTTTTAACCTAGACCTTCTTTATTTTTGTGTTTTTTGTAACACTATTTGTTACTATTAAATGGGCAATACACAGGGAAAAATTTCTGATACCCATTTACATACTGCACGGAAATTTACTTAGGGAAAGAAGAAGTCTATAATTTTTGGGAAAGCAATAAAAATTGAAAAATTCCTGAAATTTTTCGTAGCAACGTGATAAAGAAAAGCTAAAAAATTTGAGTTTCGATTCAGCGTCATATACTTATATATTACTTTGATTCTATAATATATTTCGGCCCATTACTAAATTGCCGCCACTGTAGACATACATATTTTATCTGAACCTTTGTAGAAAAATAAATATAATTACTCAATGATTTTTGAGAATTTTGAATATGTAGTATTAATAAAATTTGCACATAAGACACAGTCTTCTACGAAAAAATAGGTGGATCGAGCAAACATTAAAATGAAATAATTTTTAGAAGGAGTGAATGTAACACTTGTAAATGACCGTTCAGAAGAGTACATACGAAATCGAGTTGTCTTTTTTGACCGAAAATGGATGTCACAATTACGTTTCTTTTTGGGTACTGAATTTGATAAATTATTTATTGACAAACAAAATGGAGAAAAATCTTTGGGAATGATTCTTGATGAAGATATTGGGTTTGTTAACATAAAAAATATGGAAACATTTTTGAAGGACCGGTTAAAAAATTTATCAAAATATATAAATGAGAAAGAAGAGGAAAGAATAAATCAGGAGGCTCAACAAGAAATCACTGAAGAAATTCGACAGGAAAATCAAAAAGAAAAATCATTTTTGAATTTGATCTATAATACAGCAGTTTTGGACATAAATACAGACTATGAAAAACCTTTGGCCGTCGTCGTTGCTTCGAATAAGCCAAAGGATCCAGGATCCTTTAATTTCAATGATTTAAAGGAAATATTAACAAATTATGAAGGAATGAAAATTTTAAAATCAAATGAAATAGGAATTCCTTTTGATTTATTTTTCTGTGCCGGGGGTGCAAGAGACCAAATACGCACAAAATTTATAGGTTAGAATTATTTTATATATGAGAAATTTTTATTAAATATTAGGGTGTAACATAAATAATGAGCAAGAGAGGAAAATAAATGATAATCAGAAGGGACACAATAAGGCTATATGGTGGATGGATATGAGACTCCCAGCCTAGCGGTTAATTTTTTGTAGAGTCGCATTTGCGACATGCGGTCTAGCAGTATCCTGTTGAAGGACTAGAATTGCAAAAAATCATCCATTCCCATTAAAAAATATTAACGAAATTTTAAATTTTAGAAGAGCCAAAACAACTAACACAATCCATAAACTACGGAGTAGCAATTTTTGACAAAACCAAGCATGATGTGAAAGTTTTTACAGACAATGCAACTTTCTATCGCAATCCGATGAAAGGCATGCGACCCCATTTAAAAAGACAAAAAATAGATAAATTGATAAGTGATGCTGATTTCATTTCTGAACAACTAAAAAAACGTTATGCCAAAATAAATAAATTAATCATTCATGGAATGGCAGAGGTTAAATCTCCTATAAAAGGCGAGGAAAAAACTATCGTGGAAACAGGCAAAAGATACGCGGTAAACCATAAAGGAAATATTATAGCGAAAAATTCGTCAGACGAACAAATTGTTGTTCGTCTCTTTGAATCAAATCCAACATTGCATATTGCATCTATAACACCTTTAGCACTTGTAGAATTTATTGAAGAATTGCAAATTGAAAGAAATTTAAAGGAAAATTTAAATAAAATTAAAAAATTTGACGATTTACATGATAAATTGCAAAAAAGATGGGCTAAAGCTCTTTTTGATTATACATTTTCAGTTAGACATCCGGAGAGATTTGGAGAAGTAGTTATTGAAGGTGCTGAGCATACGAGTTTACGTAGTCTATATAAAGGCAAAAAGGTATCCCCAAAACAGCAGATTCTTAAATACAACCCTCACAGCGCTAATACAAGCACTTTTTATGTTGGAATTTATGGAGTTGAAAATCCTGTGAAAGAAATTCGTGGAACAAAAGATTCAGCAATTATTGCAGCTATAGGTGATGCAAATACAAGCGCTCATTTTATGACATCTAGTGGGACTAGTACAGGCAAGTTTTTATTTTGGGACTTTTTATAGTCGGTAAAGCATTTGAACGTGTGTAGGTTCCTAATAATATAAGTCGATTCCTGCTTGTTGGGATCAAAATCAAAGTAGGGCCAATGTAAATGAAAAAAATGTATGATGGATTAGAAGTAAGGAGGATATTTGGTGGATTAACAGGGATTTAGAGGGATTGGTTGAATAGGAGAAGCATCGTGAGAAAAATATTTTACTGAATTTTATTAAGGTCGATTTGGAGTCGAAAGAGCAGTTAATGCAATTAAACAATACTATCAAAACCCACACCAACAAAATTTACACAAACTGATGAACTCTGCCCTGAAAAAAGTTCGAAGACGTGTGCTCGAGAAAGCAAAGGAGTATGTAAAAATACTTGAAGGCATAAAAGTAGATCTTGACGATTAACAAAGCGAAGAAGAGGAGTTGGAGTAAAAAACATTTTTCGTATTTTTGGGTATTTAAAAGACATTTTTGGATTTTTTTTCGGTTTTTGGGTATTTTTGAATTTTATGAATCATTATAGTTAGATGTAATTCTGAAACAATGGTTGGAGATAGGATATAAAATCTTAATACTATAAAGGAATTGAGAAGCAAGTAGTCGGGCCAATAGCTCATTGTGAGAGCACCTGCAAAGGTGTGAACCGGGCCACGCGATTACACCTTCGACTCCTACCCGATAGCTAAACTTTGCTACCCTACTTCAGATATGAGGGGTGTTGGGACCTAATTCTAAATCAAAACAATTTCGTTTTGGCTCAGGGTCTTAATCCTGAGGGATTGGGAAAATTTTCGGTCTTGAAACATATTAACCGACTAGTATGTGATGTTATTCTTAGTTTGAAATAATTTAAATGGATTATTTAAGCAAGGTAAAGGAAATTAGGTTCATAAAATTCAAGAATTTCTATTTTTATTTTAAAAACAAAGTTATTCTGATTCAATGTACATAGATTAATGCTGCAAACCACGCATATATTTTTCAACATTTTTAACTGTTAAGATCCCCATTATTTACTCATTTGAATTGTTTTCTTTTTTTAAGTTGCATAAATTGAAACTGTCTTCTATTTTAATTTTCTTTTTTGTGTTTGATAAAAAGAAGATTCCCCTAAGTGTTTAAGCCGCAAAAATTATAAAATTATTTTAATTTTTAAAATGAATTTACCTTCTAATAAATAATTCAAAGATCAACTACTTTCATGTTCCGAAAACTTTCCACAGTTAAATTAATTTTATTTTCTAGAAGAAATGGTACTCCATTATTAAACTCTTAATTTCAAGTTCATTTTGGAAATATTTTTAAAAAGAAAATCGATGAAAATCGATCCAGTGAAATATTTTTTTTAAGATTTTGTGGGTATAATCTCCAATAGTTTTTATAAATGTCATTCAAAAATTTCAAATTAATGTGACAATCGAAAACTTGAAAAACAGAAAAAATTAGGTGGTTTTATAATGTCTTAACAAGCTTTATCTTTCGAAATAGCTCAGCGAGCCAGGTAAAAGCTCAACGTTCTAAAATTTGTCCTTAGCGAAGACTTTGGCTCGATATGGACTAAGGGAATCGATGCTAATTTATTTATCTTTTTATTTAATAGGGCATTTTAGCGACAGCATGGAGAGTAAAATAGATATTATAAAATTCGGCATTTACTTATCCTCATTCAGTTTAACTTAATATAACTTATTAAAAAAAATTTTTTTTAATTAAAAAATCTTCATTAAAAGGAGAAGAAACAAAAGTTTCTATTGAGAATCCTCGTGGTAAGAGAGAAATGCGAGGCAAAACAAATTTGTCGATAGTTTTTGTCCTGATTTTCGCTTCCAAATTTAATGTTGGCGAAGCCGCAAACAACTTCGATAAAGGTAATAATATTTAAAACCGGTTGTGTACACGATACTCGAGAGAATTTTTTTCTGAAAGCAACCTTAATATTGATATAATAATTGGTGTCATCTGTTGTTTTCAAAAATATTTTATTTCATTTTTATAGATGGACTCTTAAAAGAAAGTCGCATTAAAGGCTTAGAAAAAATTGCTGAGATAGATAATTCAACTGGAATGCCTCGAGGAGGGGTATACCAAAGTGATTCAATTAAATTTGAGGAATATAAATATCTCAAAGAACATGAGGAGTATAAAACCATTTTCGAGACGTTCAATAAAGCTTTTGGAAGACTTGTAAATAAAGTTGTCGAATTTGCTCAACTAAATTTAAAAAATATTAACATATCTCTTGATGAAACAGAGGAGATTGCTAATGAATTAAAAATATATGATGAAATTGTAAAAAATAGTAAAAATGTTGGTGAGATGTTAGAAGAAGGGGTAATGATTAGAACAGTAAAGCTAGTGCTGGGCCAGGATGGTGTTGAGATGTTGGGCGGGTTGTGTGCAATGTTAGGGGTCCCGAGAGGCGATGCCGGTGGGTATGAGCGGAGCGGAGGGTAGGCCTTTCTATGCATCCGGTGCTGCTGGTCGATTACGAGATCGACATGCCCGGGAATAATATGCGCTTGCAAGGAATTAATAATATAAGCTTTTAGCTTCTTCGGCCGGTTTTTCTTTATTACTTTCCAACTGACTGGTGAACAGTCGACTGATCCTCTTTTCACTATTTTCCACTTAGTTTTATCCTACGGCCTTATCTGTCATTCTCCACCCCTTATTCAATCGTTTTCCACAGGAACTAAAGATCCTTTTCTCCATCCTTGCCCATCCGGATCAA
The DNA here is from genome assembly GCA_036172945.1 of Meloidogyne incognita. Lineage (NCBI taxonomy): Eukaryota > Metazoa > Nematoda > Chromadorea > Rhabditida > Meloidogynidae > Meloidogyne > Meloidogyne incognita. Next base: position 2,819,651 of record JARQAC010000033.1, read on the forward strand.
AGTAAGCCTTACAGAACTGATAATATGGAATAAAAATTTTTTTTTGTAATTCATAGATGTCCTAATGAAATTTGGGGACATCCAACCCTTGTATATTTATTTTAATTGAATGATTTGAGTCTGCTGTTATCCATTTATTATAAATACCCCAAAAGGCCATTTAATTATAAATTTAAAGGATTCTGCTACTTCATCGAATAGAGAAAACTACATGGAATTGATAAATTTAATTATAAATTGCAAGACTTTCATGGCAGATTTGCATACAAAAGGCTCAGAAGGCTCCTTGCTTGATATATACTCTTATGGAAAAAGCATCCTCTTTAAACTTCCCGAAATCATTGTTTAATGTTACTGCACTAAAGTCTCTAAAAATTATTTTTAATTTATCGAAAATACAAAGCAAGGAAATGGATAAAGCTATTATTGAGGTAATCTACAATCAACATTTGAAAAACAAAAGATTGAGAAAAGAATATAAAAATGTAATTGTGGAGGGTGATGGTCCAGTTGGTTTATATGCTGCCTTTGAACTCTTTATGGGTATTTTTAATTATTTTTGAAAATTTAAATGAGTGAAGAAGAGAACAAAGTTGAGTTTATGCTAATATATTTCAACTTCTTTACTTAAAAATCTAATTATTTTTAGAAGGAATGAATGTAACCCTGGTAAACGACCGTTCAGAAGAGTACATACGAAATCGAGTTGTCTTTTTTGACCGAAAATGGATGTCACAATTACGTTTCTTTTTGGGTACTGAATTTAATAAATTATTTTTTGACAATGAAAATGGAGGAGAAAAATCGTTGGGAAGAATACTAGATGAAGATATTGGGTTTGTTAACATAAAAAATATGGAAACTGTTTTGAAGGAACGAATAAAAAAATTATCAAATGATATAATTAAAAGAGAAGGAAATCAACCAGGAAAATCATTTTTGAATTTGATCTATAATACAGCAGTTTTGGACATAAATACAGACTATAAAAAGCCTCTGGCCATCTTAGGCGCTCCAGTAAATCGTCCTCAATCCTCTGATTATTTTCATTTAAAGCAAATATTAAAAAATTATGAAAGGATGACAACTTTCGAATTAAATAAAACTATAGGAATCCCTTTTGATTTAATTTTCTGTGATTTTATTAAACAAATTAAATATGGTACCGCTATTCTCAACAAAAAACACAACAGAAAAATTTTCAAAGAAAATCAAGAAATGTCTTTTAAAATAAATTCGATGGATAAAAGTCTATTAGTCAATTTTGATCATTTGACTAAAAAATCATTTTTCATTACTCAAAATATTAGAACTCGTTATTATTATGTATTTCAGATGATTTACTATGGTATGGAAGAAATAAAAGCTAATAATCAAATTCCTTTGACTAGAACAGGCAAAGTTTATATGACAACCTCAGATGGAAGATTGGATTTTAGAGATCATTACAATAATGATGAAAATATTTCTGTCCAAATATTTGAGACAGAGACAAAAATACAAATTTATTCAGAAAAACCTATGGCAATCGTTGAATTAATTGAAGAAGTTAAAAATGAAAGGGAGGAATTGGAAGAGACGAACGATGAGGAATTTATGAAAATATGGTATGAAGCAATTATTAACGAACTAAAATATAAACATGATAAAGAAGTTGATAAAAAATTAAGACGGATAAAATTAAGAGTATTGAATAAGAGAAGATACCAAGAATTAAGAAATCGCGGAGAAAATTTAAAAAGAATAGAATATGAAAACTATAAAAATATGCGGAAAGAATTAGAGAAGAAGTTAAACAAACGGAAAGAATTATTGGAAGAAAAGATAAAGGAAATAAGAATTAAAAATGATGAATTATTTGAAAAAGGGCAGCTAAACATAGAAGAAGAACATCAAAAGTTGTTGGAAAGATATGATGATTTTATTGTTGAATTAAAAGAAAAATGGTTTGAAGCAATTCTTTATTATGTACTTGAATGCAAATTTGGAGACGAAAAGAAGGTGGAGATTAAATTAAGTAAAGAAAAAAAAGAGGGAGAAGCAAGTAGTAGTAGCAATAGTATTCAAGCAAATGAAGAAGAACAAGACAAACATATTCTTTATTTTGACAAGAACAGTTTAATTAGAAAAACATTTGTGCTAAAATTTTATCAAAAAGAAGACAATGTAAAATTAGTTAAAGAAAAAAAATATCCAGGAATTCTTGTGAGTATAAACGATGAAAATACTACAAGCAATATAAATGAGGGTAAGTTTTTTGAACATGAATGAGGGAGGTTGTAACTAGATTCCAACTTTTTTTGTTTTCCTTTATGTTGTACTGGGTATCAAACCCGGAAACCTGGTCGCAGTCCGGGTTCGAATCTAATAGTAACCGACTTTTGAATTTTTGTCTGTGTAATATTATCCCAAAGGTAATATTACAGGAATAGTGATTCTAAGTTTCAATTTTACTTGAACTTATCTTTTGGTTGATACTACTTGCGGAGGCCGATTTACCTAACAATAAATATTCGGCGTGCTGCATATATCTTAAGACTTTTATTTAAACTTTTCAAAGGTTTGGTCGAGCTTGAGAAAGCAGTTTCAGCTATCAGAAAATACAACAGAAGCGGCGAACAAATGGATTTAACTGAAATGTTAATGGAAGCGTTGAAAAAAAACTGAGTTGAATTGAAAGTTGTATAAAAGAAAAGTAAAAAATTAAAAAATTCTGTAAATTCAAAAAATACAAAAAAATAATAGTCTTCCGCTTTTTATTTTCTTCATTTTCTTTCACCTCCGTCTTCCGCTTTTTTAACATTGAAAATACACAGGCAAAATGAAGGTAAGTTTTTGAACATAAAACTAGTCTTCTGAAATATAGTGTCATGGAGAGTTTTCCAATTTTAAATATTTTTGGTAATAGTTCGGTTGAGGCCCACACTCTTTTTTCTGACCATTTTTTCATTTTTCCTTCCCTTTCCCCTTTATTTTTCACGAGGCAAGTATTAAAAAGGATTAATATTATTAATATTTATTTACTTTTTTTTAACAGGATAAAAAAGAGAAACATAATACCAAAAATTATAAAAAACTTGAGAAATATCACCAAATTATTTTCGCGACAAAAATTCAGGGAAATATGTTCGGTATGTATCAGTGTTTTCACAAGTTGACGATTTTTCTGTGTGGAAAAATCGTTGTCGCTTAATCGCAGTTTATCACCCAAATTAAGCATGTTTAAAATTTTTAGTTGCTCCATATTGATTGTTAATTTGATGTAAATGAGTTTTTCCAGAACTTTTCTCATTCATAAATACTTGCCTCGTGAGAAATAAAGGGGAAAGGGAAGGAAAAATGAAAAAATGGTCAGAAAAAAGAGTGGGGGGTCTCAACCGAACTATTACCATATTTTTTGATACAAAGTAACATTTTCCCACAGATCAAACAGATTTTAAATTTGCAACTAAAATTTTATACAAATCTAATAATAATGTTTTATAAAAATGTTGAATAATATTTAAAAAATAAATTTTAAAAACGGTTGTCGGTAGGGTAGTTCAAGGTTAAAAAATATACAAGGGTTTGACCATAGATGATAACTTAATGACCATTTAGAATGAATATTTATAGGGGAGTGATATCTTTCGGTGAAGGACAAAACACAGTCCATCCAAAATACAAGTACATTAGATTCTTGGTAATATTCAAAAGTATGGCCCCCCTTTTTTCCTCCCCAATTTTCCCCCTATATTTTTACAAAATGGTCAGACTTTTTCCTTCCTTCCATCCAATTTGCCTTTCTAATTTTTGCCTAAATCAAACGAAAAGGATTATTTTTGATTGATGGATGGAAGAAAATTGGATGGAAGAAAGGAAAAAGTCTGACCATTTTGTAAAAATATAGGGGGAAAAATAGGGAGGAAAAAAGGGGGGCCATACTCTTGAATATTACCAGATTCTTCAATATTAAATTAGATCTATGTCGATATATGTTATCTTAATATTTTTGAATCCTACGTGTAGTGCTTCTTGTCTAGAAATACCCCCCCCCCCCCCAATCTCTAAAATTTTTAGTTTTACTCTAATGTATCGGACGGATGGAATGTGTTTTGCCCTACACGGATATCTTTTTGAATGTTTGTTTTAAAAATTAAATAAAAAATAATCGTTTAGGTCTGGCTGAATATAGAATGTTTTCTTTGTTTTTTTAATCTCTCCTTTATAAATTTTACATTTTTTACATTCTTCGATTTTTTCTTTCTTTTAATCGTTTTTAATTTTACTCAGGCTTTTTCAACGATTCAATTAACATTTCTGCTAAGTTTCCTTGTTCGCTATTTTTACTGTATTCTTTGATAACAGAAACTATTTTCTCAACATCGAACAAACCTTTAAAAAATTTAAAACAAAAATTTTAATATAGCTATCCGCTTTTGCATGCCGAAAATTTATTAATAGCTCAATCGCCATTCACGACTAGTGCTTCGCAGATAATTGGCAAATATTTACAATCTAAGCATTGTTTCAGACTTATTTTTAAGGGGCCCCTTATCCTTTGGGGTAACATTACAAACGAGAAATTTGTTTCAATTCAAGTCTTTATTTAAATTTATGTAGTTGTCTTTAAAAAACTTGCCTTCATTCACTCCAGATATATATTTATCGTTAATATCCACAAGTATTTCCGAATCTTTCTTTCCTTTAACTAATTTTACTGCATTTTCTTTTCCATAAATGTTTAACAAAAATATTTTTCCAAATAAACTGTTTTTGTCAAAATAAAGAATATGTTCGTCTTTATCATGTTGAATTGTTTCAATATTATTGCTAGTACTTGCTTTTCCTTTTTCATGTTGCTTCTCTTCTTCGATTTCCTTGCTTAATTTAATTATCACCTTCTTTTTGTCACCATTTTTGTATTCTTTATCCAATACATGGTTAATAAGAGCTCTAAACCATTCTTCTTTTAATTCAACAATAAAATCATCATATTTTCTCATCAACTCGTTTCTCTCTTCTTCTATGTTTAACAACCCTTCATCTATCAATTTGTTATTCTCTATTTGCAGGTTTTCCAATTTGTCTTCCCAAAAATTTTTTCCTTCTTTTCGTGCCTCTTCTAATTTTTTTTTCAATTCTTTATTGTTTTCCTTTTTCAATTTATCTATTTTTTTCTTTATTCCATCTTCCACTTTTCTTAATTTTTTCAATTGTTTTGACTCTTCTAAATTGCTAATTCTGTTTTCTACTTCGTCTATTTCTTCCTTTATTTGCCAATATTTTAATTTTTTTTCCAACTTTTTATATCCTTCAGTTTCAATTTTTTCCATTTCTTCCTCATCATTTTTGTCTTTTTGTAATTCTTCTTTAAATATTTTATTCTTTTTGTTATTTATATTGCTTATTCCCTCAATGTTGTCATTAAACATTATAGATTTTAACGAGGGTTTCTTGTGTACGGTATTAGTTTTAAATTTTGCTTCCCATTTTTTATTGCTTCCATTCTCTTTACCCTTTAATATTTCATCCTTTTCCTTTATTTTTACTTTTAGCAATTTTGACAACTCTAAATTGCTAATTTTATCTTCCGCTACTTTTATTTCTTCCTGAATTTTTTCATATTCTTGATTTAACCCATTTAATTTATTTTCTAGAATCTTATTTTGTTCCTTTTTTACTTCTTCTAATTTTTCACTCAATTCTTTATCATGCTTGTATTGTTCCTCGGCAATAGCTGACTCCTCAATTTTCATCTTGAATTTCTCAACATCAATCTCTTCCAATTCTTCCCTTTCATTTTTAACTTCTTCAATTAATTCAACAATTCCCATAGGTGTTTCTGAGTCAATTTGTATTGTTTTTTCTGTCTCAAATATTTTTACTTTAATATTTTCAATCTCGATGGTATTATCAAAACAAATTTTTCCAATTGGAGATGTTTCATAGACCTTGCCTGTTCTAGTCAATGAACTTTTTGATTTATTTTCTTCCTCTTTCATAACACAGCGAGTCAGACGGTTTATAGGATGATAACGATTTCTAATTTTCTCTGAAAGGAAAGATGATTTTTTAATTAATTCTTCCAAATCTTTTAATTTATATAAATTCCTCAGATTTACGGAGTATTCACTTTCTTTGAATACATTTTCGTTAAAATCTTTTTTATTGAGCACAACAGCCCCATATTTAATTTCTTTAATAAAATCACAGAAAAATAAATTAAAAGGAATTTCAACATTTTTCCCTTTATCAACTTTATTCAAAATAGCCAGTGGCTTTTCATTATCAGTTTTAATATCCATAACAGTTGTATCAAATTTTAAAAGCGATTTTTTATCCTTTTCTTCACTTTTTTCCTTTTTCTTCACATATTCTATCAAGATGTTTATACGTTCTTTTAACGCATTTCTAAGATTTTTTACTTCTAAACGAATTTCATTGTTAACCCATTTTGTTTTTGATTTTTCTAATTTTTCAAATTCAGTACCCAAAATAAAACGCAATTTTGATATCATTTTAGTGCCAATGTACACTATATCAGCTATCCCAACATCAGAATGACTACTAACAACAGTTACATTCATTCCTTCTTAAAATTATTTATTTTAATTTTATTTAAAACCCAATGTTATTCCTTTCATCTCTTAAAAAGTAGTACAGTACCGAATGTTTATGTAAAATTATTCAATTCAATTTATACGCAATAAAATACGTGACATTCAGACAAACAATCATTTAACCGAAATGCTTTTTACATTATTTGTAAAAAGCGGGTACAGCCCAAAACGGCGCGCGGCCATAACGGCGCAAAGCCATAACTTGCTTGAAAATTTCTGACCCTTATCAATTTTGATACCATTCTCCTTAGCTCGATGAGAGGAATCTTTTAATACTAAATTTGGTAAGATTGGGAAATCTTGAGGCAAGTTATGGCTTTGCGCCGTTATGGCCGCGCGCCCTTTTGGGCGTGTCCCGTAAAAAGCATTTCGGTAACATTTCAAAAAATAGAATAGATTTAGCGCTATATAAAAATATTTAATTTGTAATTTTTATGTTGAATTTAGAATTATAGCTAAGATTAGTGTTAAAAAGCAGAATTTAAAAATAATACAAAAAGTCAACTAGGGATAAAAGTTACCCGCAGCTGCTAGTAACTTTGTTAGCTATTATCTTATCCTATTATTCCTTGGACATTAAAATATTTTTATTAAAAATACCCATAAAAAGTTTGAAAGCAGCATATAAACCAACTGGACCATCACTCTCTACAATTGCATTTTCATATCCTTTTCTCAATTTCTCTTTATTTTCCAAATGTAGCTTGTAGATTTTCTCAATACTAGCTATAGAAATAAAAAATATGTCTAACAACCTATCTACTTTTAACAACTATATTAAAAAACTGCTATATAGTATGTGGAACACGAGATTTAAATTCAAAATATATACTGTTTGATTGCTCTCTCCGGCCTGTGCTTTTTTCTATGAAACAAAAACTCAGAGATACAAGACACTGAATATTGAAACGCAGTCGGGGAGGGGGATAAAATGAACATTAAAGAGTCAAATAGGAGGATATTAATAAAGTCCCTGGGGAGGTGTCCACAACCGACTTTAAATATTTATACCTTCATCGAAGTTGTCTTGAGCAGCGCCAACATTGAGATTCCAAACGAGAATCAGCGCAAAAATTAACAACAATTTCTCTTTCCCTAGCATTTCTCGGTTAAAAAGAATTTTCCTCAATGGAAGTTACTTTTTAATTGGATGTTTAATTTAAAAATTTTTGATAAAATGTTTAAGTTAGGGGGTAGGAAATTTTATATATATTGAGGGGATATAAAGAGGCGGTTAAAGGGATTGGGAAAATTTATCGAATTTATTGCCACATAGAATTGATTGCCAGATAATTTTTTTTATTTTTTTATAAAAATTAGAGAGAAAGAAATTAAAATAGCATTGAAAATATTTATTTTTGCCCTTTAGCTGTACATGTTTAAAAGCATGTTTAAAAATCTGTGTGTGCGTGTATAATATTTTTTGAAAATATTATAAAAATTTTTTGAAAATATACGAGAATTTTCTTGTGATTTTTATCCTTGTGATTATTCACGAGAATTTTCTTGTGATTTTTATCCTTGTGATTATTCACGAGAATTTTCTTGTGATTTTTATCCTTGTGATTATTCACGAGAATTTTCTTGTGATTTTTATCCTTGTGATTATTCACGAGAATTTTCTTGTGATTTTTATCCTTGTGATTATTCACGAGAATTTTCTTGTGATTTTTATCCTTGTGATTATTCACGAGAATTTTCTTGTGATTTTTATCCTTGTGATTATTCACGAGAATTTTCTTGTGATTTTTATCCTTGTGAATATTCACGACAATTTATTATCCTTATTTTATATAAAAGTTCGGTTCAGATACGCGATTCAGACAGCTTCCCATTTCCCACTCTTATTCCCTCGATATTCAATCATTTTATTAAAATATTTTTTTAATTAAAAATCCCTTTTAAAATATAAATATTAAAAAACTTCAAAAACTTCTGCCGAAGAAAATTCCTTTCTGACAAAGGAGAAATGCGACGCAAGGCAAAATTGCTATTCATTTTTGCTTTGATTCTTGTTCACAATTTTAATGTTAGAGCTGCTTCAAACAACTCAATTAAAGGTATTTAACCACTGTAGTGGACACTAGTTACATCCCCAAGAGACCCGTTTATATGAAATTTTCTATTAATATTTGTATAATAATTGGTGTTGAGGTTATTCTTATTAGACATATTTTTATATTTATAGGTTTAGTGCTATCAGAAGAGCGCATTAAACTCTTAGAAAAAATTGCTGAGATAGATATTTCAACTGGAAAGCATCGTGGAGGGGTACACGAAAGTGATCCGATTAAATTCATAGAATATGAATATTTTAAAGAAAATATGGAAAAGTATAAAGACCTTTTTAATACATTTAATGAAGCTTTTGAAAGACTTGTAACAAAAGTTCAAGAATTTGTAGAAGCAAATTTAAAAAATATTAAGTTACCCTTCGAAAAAACCGAAGATATTGCAAATGAATTAAACGATTATGATGAGTCACAAAAGTTTCGGGTATACTTTAAAAATTACGTATGTTGAAAAGTACATAAATTTTGATTGGTAAAAGTCCAGCTCGCTATCTATATGTCCTCAAAAGGCATTTCTGCAAAACTCATTTTATACTGTATTCTCCTTTCCTTTGATGGGTTGCCCCTAACCGCTAAACGGGCCGTGAATAACTAAAACTTTTGAAAGTTGTGGAGACCAGACTCATCCAACACGTAATATATAATTTAAATTTGAAGGATTCTGCTACTTCAGAGCACACCGAATACTACAAGGAATTGATAAATATAGTTATAAAATGCAGGATTTTCATGAAAGATTTGCATTTAAAAGGCTCAGAAGGTTCCCTGCTTGATATTTACTCTTTTATGGAAAAAGTACCCTCTTCTTTAAAACACCCAAAAGAGTTGTTAAATGTTACTGCATTAAATTCCTTAAAAATTATTTTTAATTTATCAAAAATACAAAGCAAAGAAATGGATAAAGCTATTATGGAAAAGCTCAACAATCAACATTTGGAAAATAAAAAGAAATTGGGAAAAGAAGATAAAAATGTAATTGTCGAGGGTGATTGTCAATTTGGTTTATATGCTTCATATCAACTTTTTATGGGTATTATTAATTGTTTTTGGTAATTAAAATGAGTGAGGAATAAGACGAAAAATTAATTTCAAAATCTATGAAAAGTTAGCCAATAAACAAATTATTATAAGAAATGATTTAACACCTAGGAACCATGAATGTTTCTTTTGCTGTATAAAAATAAGTTTCCAAGATTTCATGTGTACTTATTTAGATCCCCAGTTATCGTAATTAATAATTTAAATTTAATTCCCATTTATTCCAACATTTGTTAACCTTTTGGTTAACAACTGTTGACAACACCTAACTCGGAACATAAAACTGACAAGGTCTCGATACCTTGACTGGCAGACTCTTGTTTACGGCAATCATTTAAAAGTTTTTTTAATAAAATACAATTTTATTAAAATAAAAATAAATCCGAGAAATGTATTGATATTTAACCTCTTGTGGACACTCTAATTACATCCCCAAGAGCCAAGTTTTTATGAAATTTTCTTTAATATTTGTATAATAATTGGTGTGATTGTTATTCTTAGACATTTTTTATATTTTATAGGGGGAGTTTTAGACAAAGGACGCATTGAACGCCTAAAACAAATTATTGAGGTATATAATTCAACTGGAATGCATCATGGTGGAATATACCCAGATGATCCGATTAAATTCGAGGAATATACAAGTCTTAGAGCAAATATAGAGTGTATAGGCCTCTTTAAGACGTTCAATGAAGCTTTTGAAAGACTTGTAAATAAAATAATTACATTTACGAGAATAAATTTAAAAAATATTAAATTGCCTTTTGAAAACACAGAAGTTATTGCAAATGAATTAAAAGATTATGATGTGTCACAAAAAATTCGGGTATGCCTTTTTTGTAAATTATATAATTCTTAATTATGCAAAGCATAAAGCTATTAATTTCCTAAGGCTGTGAAGTAGGCGGCGTGGTGTAATGGCTAACACATCAGTCCGGTCTACTGAAGATGCTGGTTCGCTCCCAGCCGCAAAATAACCTTTTGCACTAGCTAAAGGAGAGAAATAGCTATAGCCCATCTGCTTTACTATTAGTCTTATGGAGTCATTCTATTCTCAAGGGACCTAAACCGATCTATTGCTCCTAACCGCCTCCACCCTTAACACCAAATGACCCTGAATATCTAAAAATTTTGAAAGTTGTAGTTACAAGATTAGGTAAATGGTAAATATCTAACTCAAATTTGTGAGAACTTTTTTTTCAAACTCGTAATATATAATTTAAATTTAAAGGATTCTGCTACTTCAAAGGACACGGAATACTACAGAGAATTGACAAATATAGTTATAAAATGCAAAATTTTTATGGCAGATTTGCACTCAAAAGGCTCAGAAAGTTCCCTGCTTGATATTTACTCTTTTATGGAAAAAGTACCCTTCGAATTAAATTCATTAAAAATTATTTTTAATTTATCAAAAATACAAAGCAAAGAAATAGATAAAGCTATTAATGAGGAAATCTACAATCAACATTTGGAAAATAAAAATAAATTGAGAAAAGAAATTAAAAATGTAATTGTTGAGGGTAATTGTCCATTTGGTTTATATGCTGCTTTTGAACTCTTTATGGGCAATTTTTAATCGCTTTTGAAATTAAAATAAATAAAGAGGAAAACGGAAAAATGATTTCAATTAAATAAATTCTCATCGTAGTTAAATTATCTCTAGTGATATTTCTAACTATTGTTTAGGACATGCGTCCTATTAGCCTTAATGCATCAAAATTTTATGGCCCGAAAGTATTAAAAGAAGAATAATAAATACCCATTATTCTAAAAGCCCATTATTCTAAAAGCGTCCCATAAATAGTTTTTTTTCTTAAATACTTCTAAACCCTAAATACCAACCCATGTCTGCCTAAATTTGGGACCTATAACACTGTTTAAAAAATAAAAATTAATTTTAAGAAGGAATAAATGTAACTGTTGTGAGTGGTCTTTCTAGCCAGGAAAAAGATAAAATAATATACATTAACAAAAATCAAATACCAAAATTACGTTTCATTTTGGGCACTGAATTCGATAAATTTTTAAATGAACAGGAAAAGACACAAATAAATAATGGAATTAATTTAAATATAAAAACTTTTGAAAATGCATTAAAAGAACGAATAAAAGTTTTATCTGAATATGTACAAGCAAAAGAGAAAATTAATAAAGATGAAGAATCGTTTTTGAAATTAAACTTTGGTACAAAAGTTTTGGACATTACCACAGTTAATGAAAAGCCAAAGGCTATTTTAGATAAAGTTGATGTAGAAATTCCTTTTGATTTATTTTTCTGTAATTTTACTAAATATATTAAACAAGGTTCTGTTATTCTCAACAAACGAGATAACAAAGATAAAATATTCAAAGAAAGTCAATTTAATATGAAAATAGAAATGGATTCACATATTTTATTCAAATATTTTGATAAATTTATTAAAAAATTAGATTTCCTCTCTAAAAGAATTAAAAAGCGTTATGATTACATGCATTCGTTGATTTATAATGGTATGGAAGAAATTAAAGATAATTCTCGCAGTCCATTGACTAGAACAGGCAAAGTTTATAAAACATTACCAAATGGACAAATTTGTTATAAGTTTACTTCCAGGAGTAAAACAACAGTCCGAATATTTGAGACAGAGACAAAAATACAAATTTATTCAGAAACACCTATGGCAATTGTTGAATTAATTGAAGAAGTTAAAAATGAAAGGGAAGAATTGGAAGAGATTAATGATGAGGAATATATGAAAAGAAAAGGAGAATTAATTATTGATGAAGAAAAATGCAATCATGAAAAAGAATTGAAGGAAAAATTAAACGATGTCAAAAATAAACAAAAAAAGATTTTAGATGAAAAATTAAATGGAGTAAACGATTTGAAAAAAATAAAAGCAATTAAAAACAACAACAAAAAAGAAGAAAATGAAAAATTAGACAAGATAAAAAATGAAAAAAATAAAATATGGGAAGAAAAATTAGAAAAGATAAAAGCTGTAAATTTGAAACTTTTGGAAGCAGGTATTAAAGGTGAACGTGCAAAACTGTTGGAAAAATATGATGATTTTATTGTTGAATTAAAAGAAAAATGGTTTATCGCTGTTTTTTATCATGTATATGATAAAGTATGCAAAACTGAAGACAAAAAGAAGGTGGTAATTAAATTAAGCAAGGAAGAAGAGAAGCAAAATGAAAAAGGAAAAGCAAGTACTAGCAATAATAAAGAAACAATTCAAGATGAAGAAGAGGAACATATTCTTTATTTTGACAAAAACAGTTTAATTGGAAAAACATTTTTGTTGAAAATTTATGGAAAAGAAAATGCAGTTAAATTAGTTAAAGGAAAGAAAGATTCGGAAATACTTGTGGATATTAGCGATGAAAATATTGCGGACAAAATGATTGAAGGTAAGTTTTTAGAGAAAAAATAGAAATTAATAATTAAAGACTTGGGAAAAATTCCGTCATACAGTCACGGAAAAAAGATATTTTCTGTATTTTCTTAGATAAATTATATTATTTTTAAAGATTTGCTCGATGTCGATAATGCAGTTACTGCTATCAAAGAATACAACAACAACAACAGCGAACAAATGGATTTAACAAAAATGTTAATGGAAGCGTTGAAAAACAAAGGTTCAGTTTAAAAAATGTATAAAAGGAATGTAAAAGAATGTACAAAATTTAAAAAAGTAAAGATTCAAAAATGGAAAGGATGAAAAACCCTCCAGTGTATTTAGCCCGACTAAACGATTATTTTTATTTTATTTTAAAACAAACGTAAAAGAGGTATGTGTGCTGGGCATAAATCAATCTGAACAAATACCGTCCGAAATTCCATTGTAGATGGAATAGAATATTATAACTGAGGAGAAGGTATAGGTAAATATAAAAGGTATACAGGGAATCAACATTATTTTTCGACTTTGAAATGCCCCTATGTCCATGTACATACATATACCTATTTTTAATTTTTTATTATCCAAAAATTCACCACAAGGACTCAACATTGTTGACCGTTGAGATCCACATTATTTATCTTTTTTGAATTGTATTCTTTTGGAGTTGGATAAATTGAAACTATTTTTTATTTTTTACTTTTATTTTTATCAAATATCTGACAAGTAGGCATATCGAACTGTCACCAAAAATTCCGTAATTATTTTTATAACATCGTGTAAAGCAGGGCCGATTTCCTTAAAAATATTAGAGATAAGTGATGTGTAGTTACTAGACAAGAAACAATAAACACGTAGGTATCGAAAATATTAAGGTAACATATATAGACATAAATCTAATTTAAGTTTGTACAAGTGGATATATATCCACGACGAGCTGGATATTTACCGCCGATACAGTCGGTTTCCTTCACAAATTTGAAGTAAAAGGCAAATTAAAAGTAGAAAAATTAGAAGGCAGGCCTTCTAACTTGTCATTTACATAAAATTTGTAAGGGAAATTTTTAACAAAATTTTTAAATTTGCAACTTAATTTTTTATACATATCTAAAAATGGAATTTAAAAAAAAAGTTGAATAAAATTTAAAAAAAAAAACATAGTTTTTGTTAGGGTTGTCGGTAATGTAGCTGAAGTCGTTTTTAAATCGAAAATATGTCAGTTAAAATTTTTTGTATTTTTTGTTAATTTTTTGAATTTACAGGGATTTTTAAATATATTTTTGGTTTTTTTTTAATTTTTAAATTTTCGCTTTCATTTTATACATTTTTAATTTAATTTAGGGTTTTTTCAACACTTCCACTAACATTCCTTCTAAATCCATTTGCTCGGCGCTTTCGTCGTATTTTTTGATAGCATAAACTGCATTCTCAACATCGATAAAACCTTTAAAAATAGAAATCTTAATATAAGTTATCTCTCATTTTTCTCCCGTGATAAATAATAAAAAATAATCACAATGTGATTAATTTAGTTATTTTTTCTGAGACTGAGCCGTTTTGGCGCGGGGCCGTTTTGGCGCGAGCTTATAAGATAACGAGTTCTTTATCAAAAATGATAAAATTTTGCAGTAATAACTCTCGTACCTTTATCTAAGTTTTCTGAAAATTTCAGAAATTTTGATCAAGAATTTCGGAAATTGTGGCCAAAAATGGTGATTTTCTGAAAAATGCCTAATTTTTCGAGGTCCATGACTATAACTTCAGAAATATTTGATGAAAAATTCTGAAATTTCTGGAGGAGGTAGTTAAGGATGTTAAAGAAATTTGGGAAAATTTTTATGAAGCTTGGTCTCGCCTAAGTGACACTTTTTTGTTCTCGCGCCAAAACGACCCCAACCCATTTTTCTCTATTTTTATGTTCAAAAAAACTACCTTCACTTATATCTTCAGTGTTAATATTCACAAAAATTGCTGAATCCTTCTTCCCATTAACCAATTTTACTGCATTTTCTTTTCCATACATTTTTAACAAAAATGGTTTTCCAAATAAACTGTTTTTGTCAAAATAAAGAATTTGAATGCTGGATATATCTTGAAATGTTTCATTACTTAACTTAACTATCACTTTCTTGTTGTCTTCACTATTGTTTTTAAGTAGATGGTAAAGAACAGCTCTAAACCATCTTTCTTTTAATTCAACAATAAAATCATTATATTCTCTCAACATTTCCAAATCATTTAAGAATTCTTCCCTTTCATTTTTAACTTCTTCAATTAATTCAACAATTGCCATAGGTGTTTCTGAATAAATTTGTATTTTCGTCTCTGTTTCAAATATTTGGACAGAAATATTTTCGCTATCATCGGAATTATCGTTATACCTAAGTCTTTCATCGTCTAATGTTTTATAAACTTTGCCTGTTCTAGTCAATGGACTTTTAGAATCATCTTTCACCTCTTTCATACCATAATAAATCAACCATTCAATATAAAGATAACGGCGTCTAATTTTACGGGAAAGGGAAGATGCCTTTTTAATAAATTTTTTAAAATGTTTTAATAATAGATTGTCATCCATAGAATTTATTTTAAAAAGCATATGATTTTCTTTGAAAATTTTTTTGTTATGGCTTTTGTTGAGGATAGCAGCACCATATTTAATTTGTTCAATAAAATCACAGAAAATTAAATCAAAAGGAATTCCTATAGTTTTATCTGATTCCAAAATTGTCATCCCTTCATAATTTGTTAATATTTTCTTTAAATGAACAAAATCAAAGGATTGAGGACGATTCACTGGAGCTCCGAGGATGGCCAAAGGCTTTTCATGGTCCGTATTTATGTCCAAGACTGCTGTATTATAGATCAAATTCAAAAATGATTTTCCGGGTTGATTTCCTTCCTTTTTAATTATATAGTTTGATAAATTTTTTAACCGTTCCTCCATAAATTCAGTCCCCAAAATGAAACGTAATTGTGGCATCCATTTACTGTCGAAAAAGATAAATCGCTTTCGTGTGTAATCATCGGAACGGTTATTCAGTAGTGTTACATTCATTCCCTCTAAAAATAATTAAATTCTTAAGTGAAGATTTTTAAATAAATATAGTTTTGTTTTACTCTTCATTCATTTATATTTTTTTAAAAATAATTAAAAATACCCATAAAGAGTTCAAAGGCAGCATAAAAACTAACTGGACCATCACCCTCCACAATTACATTTTTATATTCTTTTCTCAATCTTTTGTTTTTCAAATGTTGATTGTAGATTACCTCAATAATAGCTTTATCCATTTCTTTGCTTTGTATTTTCGATAAATAAAAAATAATTTTTAGAGACTTTAGTGCAGTAACATTAAACAATGATTTCGGGAAGTTTAAAGAGGATGCTTTTTCCATGAAAGAGTATATATCAAGCAAGGAGCCTTCTGAGCCTTTTGTATGCAAATCTGCCATGAAAGTCTTGCAATTTATAATTAAATTTATCAATTCCATGTAGTTTTCTCTATTCGACGAAGTAGCAGAAGCCTTTAAATTTATAATTAAATGACCTTTTGGGGTATTTATAATAAATGGATAACAGCAGACTTAAATCATTCAATTAAAATAAATATACA
This sequence comes from Meloidogyne incognita, assembly GCA_036172945.1. Classification (NCBI taxonomy): domain Eukaryota; kingdom Metazoa; phylum Nematoda; class Chromadorea; order Rhabditida; family Meloidogynidae; genus Meloidogyne; species Meloidogyne incognita. Next base: position 2,836,366 of record JARQAC010000033.1, read on the forward strand.
AGGGTTGGATGTCCCCAAATTTCATTAGGACATTTATGAATTACAAAAAAAAAATTTTTATTCCCTATTATCAGTTCTGTAAGGCTTACTTTGATCCGGATGGGCAAGGATGGAGAAAAGGATCTTTAGTTCCTGTGGAAAACGATTGAATAAGGGGTGGAGAATGACAGATAAGGCCGTAGGATAAAACTAAGTGGAAAATAGTGAAAAGAGGATCAGTCGACTGTTCACCAGTCAGTTGGAAAGTAATAAAGAAAAACCGGCCGAAGAAGCTAAAAGCTTATATTATTAATTCCTTGCAAGCGCATATTATTCCCGGGCATGTCGATCTCGTAATCGACCAGCAGCACCGGATGCATAGAAAGGCCTACCCTCCGCTCCGCTCATACCCACCGGCATCGCCTCTCGGGACCCCTAACATTGCACACAACCCGCCCAACATCTCAACACCATCCTGGCCCAGCACTAGCTTTACTGTTCTAATCATTACCCCTTCTTCTAACATCTCACCAACATTTTTACTATTTTTTACAATTTCATCATATATTTTTAATTCATTAGCAATCTCCTCTGTTTCATCAAGAGATATGTTAATATTTTTTAAATTTAGTTGAGCAAATTCGACAACTTTATTTACAAGTCTTCCAAAAGCTTTATTGAACGTCTCGAAAAGGGTTTTATACTCCTCATGTTCTTTGAGATATTTATATTCCTCAAATTTAATTGAATCACTTTGGTATACCCCTCCTCGAGGCATTCCAGTTGAATTATCTATCTCAGCAATTTTTTCTAAGCCTTTAATGCGACTTTCTTTTAACACTCCATCTATAAAAATTAATAAAAATTTTTCTAAAAACAATAAATGACTCAATTATAATATCAATACTTAGGTTGCTTTCAAAGAATCATATCTCTCAAGTATAGTGTACACAACTGTTTTTAAATATTAATACCTTCCTCGAAGTTGCTTGCAGTATCGCCAACATCAAAATTCGAAGCTAGAATCAAAGCAAGCCAAACAAGATTGAAAGGCAAAAGAAGCACTTTTGCTTTGTCTCTCATATTTTTTTTAAACTCCTTCAAATGGAGAAGGATTTTTTTGATTTTTAAAGAATTTTGGGGGAGAGGTTGTTTTAAAAGTTTTTTAACAGAATGATTGAGTTTGACTTGAATAGATTTGCTTATATTGACATTAATTGAAAGTGGAGAGGGGAGGGTAAGCGTTGGTAAAGAGGAGGAGTCTGTAGTAAAAAGCTGTAGAGTGTCATGTAATTTTACCCTGCCCCCCCCCCCCCCTCCATCCCAATTTACGTTAATCAGGCTGGCAAAATTTTCTCGGGGAAAGAAGGCAGGGAAAGGAGAGGCAATAAGAAGGATGTCAATAAAAAATATTTTAATTGCTCGATTGGCAAATTCAATAATAATTTTTGCCCATGGAAAAGGGCAATGAGAAGGAGAGGAATCTCGCCTTGACTGCCAATCATTAGCGAGTGATTGATTTTAAAAAAATTTTTATAGTGTTTAAAAAAGTCCATTTAAACTTTGTATTACTCTGTTACAAAAACATAGCTGTATTAACGTATAATTTCTTAACCTCTATGTATTTGCCACAGGAAAATTTCAATTTTGGGAAAATTCAGAATTTACTGAAAACTTAGGAAAATTTTAGTTATTAAACTTTTAGGAAGGAAAAAAATAAAAAACATACTGAAAAAACGAAAAATAAGCAAAATATGTTGTGTAAATATTAAGTATTTTAATAATTAAAATTCTCTTAACTTTTAGGAATATTTAAAATCTTACTAAAATTTCAATTTTCTCGCGGCATATAAAATAAATTGTACAGGAGAACCTACTAACGGTTATGCTAGCGAGACTGCTAACTCTGTAAACAGATCAAAAGGGTCAGTCAGTCAACGTACGGGTAATTCCAGGCTTCAATAACCGAAAATGGAAAATTTAAAAAATAAAGCTAGCGGCAAACAATTGCGGACATGCGGGGCCGATAAAAGCATAGTGTTATGTATCGACGTGCGCGGTGTGTCTGATACTAACAGAACAAGACTTGACTAACAAACAAGGTTTATCACAAGGCAATAATACATACAATGGAAATAGGCGAGACTATGCGTTGGCTGCGACTAGAATAACACTAACACTAGACTGGCTCTAGACTAACTGACTGACTCGGTAACTGACTCCCCGACTTTATACTAAACACGCCACCCTAACACATAGTACCGTATTTCCAAAACCAAAAACTTGAACCAACATTAAAAATGTCCAGAGTCAGAGCCAAGATTTAAAAAAGTCGAAGCCGGAGCCAAAAATGCCCTATACAGAAAACTTGGTAAGATTGACATAAGTAAATATAATAAATAAAGGGCAAATAATATTAAATAAAAGTCAATAAGTACCGTATTTTCTCTAATTGAGCGACATGTCGCTCTATTTTTCAATCCCCTCCCGAGGAGCCGCTCTATTGGAGACTGTCGTTCAAATGGAGACTGCCGCTCTATTTTTCATAGACAATATATTTGTTACAAAAAATTTTCTTTATTCATTATATAAAATCAAAATTCCAATGAATCATCGCTTAAAATGCCGTTCTCTTCATCTTGAATTAAATCTATTTCTTCTATTAAATCAATCATTTCTAAAAAATTATTCTCGTTTCTTTCTTTTCTTAGAGTATCCAATCCTGTTGGAATTTCACCTTCAGGTTTAAAACAATGTATCTGATCATCCTCTGAACCATCTGTGGCGGTGGTGAAAATATTTTTATACAGAAATATTTTATACAGAAATATTTTTAAAATGACTAACAATAGCGTTCTCAATTCCCTTTCTTGTCGTAACCAGTCATAGACTGTACTTCTTGTAACTTTGAACCTTCTACTCGCAGCACTAATTGAATTAGATTTAGCATAGTCAATAACTTCAATCTTTTGAGTTATTGTGTATGAACGGCGACATTTTTTTGACTTGCTTGGACCCGGTTCTTCATCAGAATTACTGACATTTACAACATCAATGTCTGAATCACTCATTTCTTAAAAATAAGCTGTTAAACAGTGTTATTAGTGTAGAGAGTGAAAAAATTAACAATAATAAATCGCAGTTATTGTAGTGGGTGTCGCTCTATTGGAGACTGTCGTTCAAATGGAGACTGCCGCTCTATTTTTCAACCCCCTCTCGAGGAGCCGCTCTATTGGAGACTGTCGTTCAACTAGAGACCGTCGCTCAATTAGAGAAAATACGGTATTATAAAAATTTAAAAAAAATTTCCACAGCCTTGCCCTTTACGTTTTAATTTTTAAATTAAATTAAGAGAGGAGGAATAATCATAAGGGCAAATAATCATTTATAAATTTTAAATGGACACAAACTATAATTTCTTTTATAAAATTTGCCGGGCAATGGAAAAAATTATTTTAACTCAGGCAATCCCATATGACTGACTTTAAAATTACCCTTCGCTTTACCCACCTAGGTAATAGTTCGGATGAGACCCCCCCTCCTTTTTCCTTTCTAAAATTATCAAAAAATGGTCAGCCAGTCCTAGGTTATAGAACTCGTCGAGCTGTGTCGAATGACACCAAAATCAACACCTGGTCTTAACTTTGGACTAAGATACAGACAAAAAACCTGCGCAGAGAGAAAGGTATTGCAAAAGCGTCTAACGACTACAATAGGATTACTTTGTCATAACTTTGTAAATCTTGTTCAATTACGTTGATTTTTTTATGTCATTCGAATCAGCTCGACACGCTCTTTAGAAAGAGCTATCATTTGTTTAATTAAATTTTTAGACCAAAAAATAAGCTTGGTCCACCCTGTTATTTTTCAATTTTCGGGTGTCTGTATCTTAGTCCAAAGTTAAGACCAGGGGTTGATTTTGGTGTATTCGACACAGCTCGATGAGTTCTATAACCTTAGACTGACTGACCATTATTTAATACTTTTAGAAAGGAAAAAGGAGGGGGGGTCTCATCCGAACTATTACCCCCACCTACTTCTTCATTATATAAAACCCTAGCTCTTCATTTCGATTGGAGCTTTTTTAAATTAAAAATCCCTTTAAAAACCTACAACCTATTGAAGGAAAAAAAATTTCTATTGAAGAAAATTTATTTTAAAAAGTAAATGCGGATCAAAGCAAAATTGACAGTTTTTGGGTTAATATTTTGGGTTAATAAGTTTTGGGTTCTCCATTTTTCTATCACATCTATCACTGGTCATTTCTGTCTTTCTTCTATTAGAACTCAATGGTCAGACACTGGTCAGTCAAGGCTTGTTCATGACCAAGGCCGTTTTAGTGCCCTATTTCAATATAAATCCGAGCCCTACTTATTATTGTATCCCATGTTTATATGGAGAATAAATTGAATAGAATAAAGAAATATTTAAATAATGTAATTCAGTCTAATATGAGTCCCCAGAATAGTAGAACCCGAGTCTAAGCTATATATCCTCCAATATAGCAAAACCTTAATTTATACGACTTTTAGAATCAAATTCATTTACTACCGCAAATTGAAAGCCTTACATATATTTAATACAAATAAAAGTAAAAAAATAAAAAAAAAGTTTCAATTTATCCAACTCCAAAAAGAATACAATTCAAAAAAGATAAATAATGTGGATCTCAACGGTCAACAATGTTGAGTCCTTGTGGTGAATTTTTGGATAATAAAAAAATAAAAATAGGTATATGTACTAGAGTTTCACCGTAAGTTCCAGTTCCGAAAAGTTCCGGTGTTTTTTGGTTCCGGTTCCGGGAACCGGAACTCAAATTGGACATCGTTGGAAGGTTACATAAAATTCAAAAATACCCAAAAACCGAAAAAATCCAAAAATGTCTTTCTAACTACCCAAAAATATGTAAAAATGTCTTTTACTCTAACTCCTCTTCTTCACTAAGTTAATCGTCAAGATCTACTTTTATGCCAGGAAGTATATCTACATACTCTTTTGCTTTCTCGAGCACACGTCTTCGAACTTTTTTCAACGCAGAATTCATCAGTTGTTGTAAATTGGATTGGTTTGGGTTTTGATCGTATTGTTTAATCGCATTCACTGCGTTTTCGATTCCAAACCGACCTTAAATATTTAAATATTTATCGTTTGAATAGTGCCGGCAGGAATGGGTTGGGGTCGTTTTGGCGCGGCCGGTTTGGCGCCTGTCGGTTTGGCGCTGCCGTTTTGGCGCGCCCAGTTTGGCGCGGCCGTTTTGGCGCGAGTATAAAAATTTGCAAAACTAGTTTAAAATATATTATCCATGTATATGTTCCAATATGGAGGATTTGTTACAGAAACTGAATGGAATTAAACGACGGTGCAACTCCTACAACATTGTTACGATATCGGGGGAAGTTGACACAAACATGGGGGAAGTTAACCCGAACATGGGGAAGTTGACCCGATCACGGTTGGAAGTTGATCCGAACATGGGGGAAGTTGACCCGAACATGGGAGAAGTTGACCCAAAAATGGGGGAAGTTGACCCGATCACGGGGGAAGTTGATCCGAACATGGGGGAAGTTGACCCGAACATGGGAGAAGTTGACCCGATCACGGGGGAAGTTAACCCGAACATGGGGGAAGTTGACCCAAGCATGCGGGAAGTTGACCCGTTAACTGGGGAAGTTGTTCCGATCACGGTTGGGTTGATCAGAGAAGGGAGCAATATTTAAATTATATATTTATATTTCCACTGTGGCGCCAAAACGACCCCCGCGCCAAACCGGCATGCGCCAAAACGACTCGCGCCAAAACGGCAGCGCCAAACCGGGTCGCGCCAAACCGGCCGCGCCAAAACGTCCCAGTCCCGGCAGGAATAGCCCTACAACTTCGTAAATTCTGTGTACTCAGATTCTGTGGTGACCGCAGATTCTGTGTACCCAGAATATGTGAAACAATTGATATATAATTTATGTGGTCCTGCGGTCTGTGCAATTGATATAGGCCCTGTTAGGACTCCTTGCTTATTGCTATAATGAAAGAAAAGTTCTACTAACGTGATTTATGTTTTAAGTATATCTTAATCCTTCAATCTAAAGCATTTTAAATACTAGCCAGTTTGATCTTTTCATTACTTGCATAATGCATCGATAAATAATAGTAACTCCCCTGTGCCGGAGTGGAATTTTTTTTAAAGTTTTTTTAACCAAACTTGCCTGTACTGGTCCCACTAGATGTCATAAAATGAGCACTTGTATTTGCATCACCTATAGCTGCAATAATTGCAGAATCTTGTGTTCCATAAATTTCTCTCACAGGATTTTCAATTCCATAAATTCCAACATAAAAAGTGCTTGTATTAGCACTGTAAGGGTCGAAAGAAAGAATTTGTTCCGGTTTACGTGCTTTGCCTTTGCTTCTAGAACCTCTACTTGAACTTCCAACATGTTCGTCTTCGTGACCTTCAATGACTACTTCCCCAAGTCTATTCCGATGTCTAGTAGAAAATGTATAGCTAAAAAGAGCTTTGGCCCATCTTTTTTGCAATTCATCGTGAAAATTATCATAGTATTCCTTCAAATCCTTATTATTTCCTTTTTCATTTTGCAAATCACCAATAAAATTTACAAGTGCTTTAGGTGTTATAGATGCAATATGCAATGTTGGATTTGATTCAAAAAGACGAACAACAATTTGCTTATCTTCTAAAATCATCTCTGTTAAGTTGGCATAATTTGTTTTGAGCTCCTCAGAAAGACTAGAGTGCCCAATCAATTCATCAATATTCTGTTTCACCAAATGTTCCGTCATACCAGCCATAGGATCACGGTAGAAAGCAGCAGAATCTTCGAAGACTTTAATATTAGGATTCATTTTATCGAAGATAACAACACCGTAATTTACTGATTCTGTCAATTGTTGTGGTGGTTCTGAAAATATGGCAGTTTACGGACAAATATAAATGCTTATAGATAGTTTAACACTGCCCGCGCCTTTAAATGTCACCAGATAGATGTTCATCCTTACAATGTTTAAGTGCAATAAATATTTCGGCGAATGTGGACAGTAGCACTACTCTCTAACTGAGAGTAATTAAACAGAATTACACTAGAGAAAAAATATGTATCATATAAAGAGTATACCTATGAAGCTTACCTTAGTTTACTAATGAGACCCAACCCGTTTTAAAGAATTATTTTTGTAATCTAACCTAGAAAGTTTGTTCGTATTCGGTCTCGAGCACCACCAGCACAGAAAAACAAATCAAAAGGAATTCCTATGATTTCATCTGCTTCAACCATTCCTTCATAATTCATTAACATTTCTCTCACATGATTAAAATCCAAAGATTTAGGGCGTTTCGCTGGAGCACCGAGGATGGCCAATGGTTTTTGATGTTGTGTATTTATGTTCAAAACTGCTGTATTATAAATCAAATTCAGGAATGATTTTTCCTGTTGATTTCCTTGATGAATTTCTCGTCCATTTATATAACTCGACAGAACTTTTAACCGTTCCTTCAAAAAAGTTTCCATATGTTTTATGTTAGCAAACCCAATATCGTCATCAAGTATTCTTCCCAAAGATTTTTCTCCACTTTCAGTGTCATAAAATAATTTATCAAATTCAGTACCCAAAAAGAAACGTAATTGTGACATCCATTTTCGGTCAAAAAAGACAACTCGATTTCGTATGTACTCTTCTGAACGGTCGTTTACCAGGGTTACATTCACTCCTCCTAAAATAGTTCTTTAATAGATTGAAAATTGCTGTTGAATGTTGTGACTTATAGCGGGTTCTTTGTTTCTGAACCGATTTCGACAAATGAGGTGTCATTCGAAAGAGCTTCGAAAACTGAGTCGAACTAGATATGAGGGAAGTCGATCCGAGTCACAATACCCTTGCTGTTTATTGTAGTTATCATTAGAAAACCCTAGCAAAGCAGTTGAAACGTGTTGGGAACGGGCTCCAGTCCCCCCCCCCCTCCGGGAACGGGCTCCAGTCCCCCCCCCCCCTCCGGGAACGGGCTCCAGTCCCCCCCCCCCCTCCGGGAACGGGCTCCAGTCCCCCATCCCACGGGAATAAGCCCCAATCTCGTCCCAACTCTGTGTCTTACAAAGCAGAGCTTATCATTCGAGTAATAGAAAGGTAAAAGTTTAGCGCCGATCACAAAATGTCTCCTTAAGATGTATCCAACGTTTTCGTTACCACGATGCTTTAGCTAATGAGCTACTTGGGCCCTGCTTTTCAATTTCTCTTTTAATGATCCAGCCGAGTCAGAGTTTTAAATATGCCCATCTGGAACTCCCTCTTTCAGTATAATATAATAAAAAGTTAAATAATAATTTATATAATACCAATAAAAAGTTTGTAGGCAGCGTATAAGCCAACAGGACCAGCACCTTGCACAATTGCATTTTTATATTCCTTTCTCATTTTATTCTCCAAATGCTCCTGGTAAATTTTCTCATTTATAGCTTTATCTAACCCTAGACTTTGAACTGTAGACAACTTTAAAATTTGTATAAGATCTCCAAGTTCTTCATGATTATTCATAAAAGAGAATATATCAATCAAAGAGCCTTCTGACCCTTCAGAATGCAAATCTCTAATAAACACTTTGCAGCGAATAATTAAGTCGATTAGTTGTTCACAGCGGTTTTTTGTGTTTGGAGTGGAAGTTTCGGGATGAGAAGAGTGGTGAGAAGATGTTGAAGGTTTAAAACACTGACAGAACTTCGAAAGCCATTTTTTTCTTCTCGAAAACTTTTCTCTTCTTGACATATCAGGACTAATTCTTAATGATGTTCCGATTTGTTCCTGGGCTGCATCATATATTTTCAAATCATTCTCAGCAGTAGTAGAATCACATGAGTATAAGTTGCTATTATTTGAAACAAATGCTGCAACTTTATTTATAAGGCTTGACACAGCATTATTAATCCCTCCAACATTCACATTGTTTTGAGTCCATTCATCCTGAATATGAGTCGCCTCATTTTTACGGTAAACCCATTCACTCTGCAAGTAAATCCAATTATTTTGTTGAAGGAAAATCCATTCATCATACATAAACACATCATTCGATTGTGTACTCCCTCGAGGCGTTTCAGTGTTATCCATCTTGGCAATGTCAACTAACTGATTGTAGCGCCAATGTGTAAAGCCATTATCTTGAAAAATTTTAAAGTTTAGTTCAGAGCAGTGTTGCCGTGGGTACAAAAAATCTACGGGTACGGGTTTCAGGTTGGAGCATTTTCATTTCGGGTCACGGGTTTCGGGTTATCTATCTCGGAAATGTTATCTAACTGATTTAAGCGCCAATTTTCGAAGCCTACGTCTATAAAAATTTCACAGATTAGTTAAAGGAATATTCTGAATAAACAGAAACTTTTAATTTTTCGTTTATAAAATATGTTATGTTACCTATATTTATTCGATATTTAAAATTTTGTAAATCTGTTGCTAGTATTCACAAAGAACGGAACAGGTTTAGAAAAATCCTCGTCTTTCGACCTGAAACCCGAACCGAAGAAAATTTTAAAACTCGATCCGAAGATCCAAACCGCGACATTCTTCTTAGCCCGTCCCATCCCCACATGGCCTTAAAATAAATATTCCACCTGCATTAAATTTGTATCGAGTCTGAGGTAATTCATCGCCTGGAAACAACGCATAAATGAGGTTTTGTTGTATTGTTGCCATCAATCTATCTTCATTATAAGCAACATTTTTATCAAAAAATGAAGCAAGAATCAAAGCAATCCAAACAAGATCGAAAGGCAAAAGCAGCATTTTTGCTTTGCCTCTCATTTCTTTTTTTGCTTCTTTCAAATGGGGAAAGATTTTTAATTTTTAAAGAATTTTGGGGGAGAGGGGTTGTTTTAAAAATTTTTTTAACAAAATGATTGAGTTTGGCTAGAACAGATTTGCTTATATTGACATTAATGCGATGCGGAGGGGGGAGGGATAATGGAGAGCGGAGGGCATGCGTTAGTAAAAGGAGGAGTCTGTAATATAGAGGAGAGTTTGTAGAGCGGCATGTAATTTTACCCTGCCCCATCCCCCCCCCCTCTCCATCCGGATTTCGTCAATCAGGCTGGCAGAGGGGAAGGAAAGGCAGGGGAAAGAAAGACAATAAGAAGGATGTCAAAGGGTAGCGTTAGTAAAGGAGAGGAGTCTGTATAGTGGCTGTAATTTTATCTTGCCTGCCCCATCCGGATTTCGTCAATCAGGCTGGCAAAATTTTCTCGAGGGAAAGAAAGGCAGGGAAAGGAGAGGCAATAAGGAGGATGTCAATAAAAAATATTTTAATTGCTCGATTGGCAAATTCAATAATAATTTTTGCCCATGGAAAAGGGCAATGAGAAGGAGAGGAATCTCGCCTTCACTGTCAATCATTAGCAAGTGAATGATTAAAATAAAATTTTTTATAGTGTTTAAAAAAGTTCATTTAAACTTTTGTATCACTCTGTTACAAAAACAATAGCTGGATAAACGTATAATTTCTTAACCTTTATGTATTTGCCACAGAAAAATTTCAATCTTGGGAAAAGTTTGAATTTTCTGAAAAGTTTGGAAAATTTTAATTATTAAACTTTTAGGAAGGAAAAAATGAAAAAAACTAGGTTTTTAATTTTAGTAGTTCCAGTTCCGGAACTCCATTTTAAAATTCCTTAGTTCCAGTTCTGGGACTAATTCCAAATTATGAGGATTTTGAGTGATATCGGAGGATTTAAGGAGATTGGAGGATAAACTGGAGGATTAAGAGGCCAACGAAAATCACGTTTTCAGCGCCGCAGGCGAAAATTTTGAGAATTTATAAGGTCGGAGGCCAAAAAAGGATGACTTCACTGAACTTCACTATACTCTATTGCTATTTTTTTAAATCCTAAAAGAATGTAATTGTACTTGCTCATTTTTTAGTTAGTAAATTTTAGACGGTGACAAATAAAATTTTAAGAAAGTCAAAAAGCAATGCCGCCCAGACTTTAAAAAACTCTTCACGTGAAAAGCTTTAAACAAGAATAAAAGTCATAAGCTTCGAGGTCATATGCCTTGTTAATGAATTATAATGAATTGTATCCCCAATCTTAATCAATTTTTTTAATTGGTAAATAGGTAAATATTTCCTATTATAGTAGCCTGTAAATAGGGTAAATAAAATTTTGTTTAGAGAGGAAAAAATAAAATAAAATTTAAAAATTAAATTAAAAAAATATTTTTTAATAACTAAAACTTTTTTTTTGTTAAAAACATTATTTGAATAAATTAAGAAAGAAAATAAAATTTTTAGGAATATTTTTTAACCTAAAGTCTCTCATGTAGAGTTGCGGTATTTTTCCGTTTTGTTACACCCCCATACCGTATTTACTCAAATAATTACCCTCTTTAAAATAATTACCCACTCCCTATTAATTACCCCCTCCAGCGAGAGATCGAAACAATAATTGCCCAGGGTAATTATTTGAGTAAATACGGTATATGCTCAAAACGTCATATATAGGGTAATAATAAGTTCTGAGTCGAACGGTACCACTCTTCTTTTCCGGAGTTATCTGTGAACCGAGATTTCTAGAAGGACGAAGGAAAAAAGAAGGAAAAGAACTTTTTCGGGTCTTTTTTAAAAATTTATTTAAAAATTATTGTTGGATTTTGAAGATAGGAAAGCTGAAAAGATGATTAGCATGTACTTTATTAATATCCCGTCCCCCCCCCTATTTGAGTCTCTCTCAGATTAATTTTCCTTTTTAATTTTCCTACCTCGAAACGGTCAAATTTCCTTGTTTATAAATTAGGGTAGGACGAGACCGTTTAATAACCTCGATTATTGTTCCCTGTGGCGGGTCAAAAAGAGAAGAGAGAAGAAAAAAGTCCGCCACAGGGAAAAATAAACCTCGAATTAAACGGTCTCGTCCTACCCTATTATAAATGTTAAATTTTGCCGTTAGACACATTGTCTATTTTTTCTTTTCTAATACCTGCCTTTTACCTGAAATGTTTGAAGGAAAAAATGACTAACAGTAAGGGAAAGGAAAATTAATCTGAGACTCAAATAGGAGTGGGGGCGGGATATTAATAAAGTACCGATTAGTAGATTGTTCAGCGATTTGGTAAGACTTTGTTTTAGTTTTATGTTTTAGTATTTCTATATTTTAATTGTACTTGTGAATAGAACATTTGAAATAAAAACACCCAATTTCAAATTTTTTAATTTGCTCCGATTCGAAATTTCGAATTTATTTTTTACCTTGTCTTGTGTCCCCTGTCTTAATCAATTTTTTTAATTGGTAAATAATTTTTTACCTATCATAGCCTGTAAATAGGCGAAATATAAAATTATGTTTAGAGAGGAAAAAATAAAATAAATTTTAAAAAATTAATTTAAAAAATATTTTTTAAAAACAAAAATAAATTTTTTTGTTAAAAACATTGAATAAATTAAAAGAGAAAATAAAATTTTTAGGAATATTTTTAATAATCCTAAAGTCTCTCGTGTAGAGTTGCGATTCCTGCAAAATCCTTGGGTTATCCTTGGCCGTTTTCAAGTAATACAGTAAAAACAAAAATAAATTTTTCCTCAATAAATGTAGTTTCCGGAAGCTTTAAAATTAAATTACATATCCCTCCCTAATCGTTTTAAACATTAACTAAGCTGGGTCTTCCATTTTCCCAAATTACTTGAATCAAAACAAAATCCCTCCTTTTCAACCTACAGAAATACTTAATCATTGATTGCAAAGTTGTTCACATTATGTCAAATCCATTCCAACAAAATTATGATCTAATTCCTTAGCTAATTGTTTTCCTTTGCCAATTAAAAAAAACAAATTTAACAAATAACAACTTTAATTATAAGTCAAATTACTCGTCTCGTCAACGTCTTCTACACCTGCGTCCTCCACACAGTCCAACACCTAAAAATTAAACAGAATAATATTTTTAGTAATATAAAAATAATCAGAATAAATACACCTCAATAAATGTAGTTTCCGGAAGCTTAAAATTAATAGAATAGCTTCCGGAAAATACATGTATTTTTATAACTATAGTTATTCCAGAATTCTGACTAACCGGAAATACCGACTAACCTGAATATATTAATAGAGAAAGTTTTCCGGAAAACTTTATAGTTATATACCGGAAAAAATTTGCAGAACTATAGTTATAATAAAATTCTGGTTTATACGAATATTTTATTTTCCGGAAATATAAATATTTATAGTTACTTTCCGGAATTCTATTCCGAAATTTTGTATTTTTAATACCTTATGACAAATATCCTCCATCGTTTTGACTGCCAAATTTTGCACATACTTTTAAAAGAAAATTAATTTTTAAATTTAAAATAAAAATTTTTACAATATTCCACCATTCAGCATCTTCCTCCATTTTTGCTTCCTCTCCTTCTGAAGATAAAGGAGTAGCAATTTTTTCCATTTTAAATGACATATAAAGTACAGCGACCGCAATAACTTCCGGTTCATATAATAAACAAAGACTGGTTGCTAATGAATCATTAATAAAAGTCCAAGCATTTGTCTTAAAGTTTATTTTTGAAATGAAAAGGTAAAAATATTATTACCACAATTTTGCTCATATAATCCTTATCAAGTCTAAATTCCTTTGCATATTGCACCAAAAAGTTATACTAAAAAAGGTTCAATTTAATTGTATTTTCCGGAAAGTATTTTAATAAAATATTATAATAATAAACTTTTCCAGAAAGTATTTAAAATATTAATAGACAGTTTACCGGAAAACACGTTTTATTTTCAGAGTTATATTACGGAATACAATTTTCCGGAAACATATTAATAGAAAATAGCTTTCCGGAAAACACGTTTTATTTTCAGAGTTATATTACGGAATACAATTTTCCGGAAAGTAAATATTAATAGAAAAATCTTTCCGGAAAACAACATTATTTTCAATAACTAATATTACAGGTTCCAATATACTTTACTTTCCGGAAAGTAAATATAAACAGAAAATAGCCTTCCGGAAAATACATATTTTCAGAGTTATATTACGAAATACAACTTTCCGGAAGAATATTAACTGAAAAAGCTTTCCGGAAAATACATATTATTTTCAGGTTCTATTACAGGTTTCAATATACTTTACTTTCCGGAAATAATTAGAGTAATTTTTCCCACACTATTTCCGGAACTTTTCCTGAAAATATTTTAATAATGTAAAATCTCACCGGGTGTTCAACATGGAGATCAAAACGAATTGTTTGCAGCAAAATACGTTCAAGCAGAATTAATTCATCCTTTAAAAATAATTAAAGATTAAGGAGGGTTTAAATCTAGGAACAAACAATTAAATTTATTCCAGCAAATTGTATTGGATATTTGTCGTTAGCCATTTGAACCAAATCTCTACACTTTTTAGGTGTTTCTTCTACTTTTCCGGCAAGAAAAAGGCAGGTTAATGCCATCATCTATTAAAAATATTATTATTTAAATATTAAACCTATTTATAAGATACATCATAAAAATAGTATCCTATAATGCGAGATATCCTAATTAGGGGGTATTGCTTATCAAATCACTATCCAGTGGCAACCATACTTTAAAAGCCTATCCTAAAATATGGTTATCTGATATTGGGTGTATGAGGTTCGACTTGATAATTAAAATAAACAAAATGCAGGAATTTCTGAATATATTCCTTAAATTTTCCGGAAAGGTATATTCTAAGTTGTTATTTTCCGGGATATTAAACCGACTGTATTCCGGAAACAATTAAAAGTAAAATATAGTTCCGGAATTGTTTACTGAAAATATTTTCAGAAAATTAAACTATTTCCGGAAAATATGTATTTTACCTTTCGGAAATCATAATTTCCGGAAAACTCATTTTACTTAACTACTTCCGGAAAATATGTATTTTTCTGAATTAAACTATTTCCGGAAAAAATATGTAATTTTACCAAATGTTTTAAAATTTTACATGTGTAGGATATTCTGCAAACGTGTTGAACATATAGAACCGATGAAAAAATACACAAGCAGTGGCCAACGTTGGATTTGTTCTCCTTTAAAAATTAACATTTTTTAAATGATTTTTTAAAAATACTAACAAATTAATAGATTTTCCCATCTTTTTAATCATCTTCACACCTTCCCTTCTCAATTTATTTTCTTCTTCCAAAGATATGCCACCATCTCGAACTGAAGGCGTATCTTCCAAATCTTTATGATCCCAAAGCCAGTGTGTATTGACACTCATTTTTATTATTTTTAATTAAAAATCTAAAAAAAACGATTAAAGTTTATGGTTGGAAAATTAGGGAAAGGAATGTTGATAGGACCGAGATTGTCGTTTTTTAGACGAAACACCCCAATTTCGTTTCGTCTCCCCTTTTATTTTTTCAAACCACGTTCTCGTTTTGTTTCGGAACAAAAAATTTACTTAGGTTCAGTAAAGCCTGTTTGGGAATAGCCGTTTGAGAATAGCGACTATTTTCTCAAACGGCTATTTCAAACGTCCCCTACCCACTTAAATTTCGTTTCGCTAACCGAAAAAACAAAATACTTGTGTGAACCGAATTTACAAAAAGACACCCTAATGAGAGAATCTTTTTTTAATCCTTCCGACATTTAGCTAAAAAAGTAAAGCTATGGATATGTCCATTTTTCAATCAAAAAATATATTTCCTAACATAATTTATATTTTTTTTTGCTTTTTTTAAAATTGAATACAAACAAAATAGAAGAAAAAATTTTTTAAATAATAATAATAATTGGAGGGGGGGGGGGGAATAAATTTTTTGGTACTTTACACTAGAGAACGGACTTAGATGAGATCTTAAACAAAAATCTAGGTTATCGAGAATCAAGATTTTTGAACATATTGATCTTGATTCTTGTAAGACCTTCCCAGCCCGGTCTCTACTTCACACTATCTGTACCCATTTTTCAACCACAAAGCTTAGGAGAGCTCCTCGGGAGAACCTATCTCCCTCAATTAGACAACGTAATGACTTAAACTAGTTTGAAAAATGGATACCAGATAATGTAAAAGTACCCCATTTTCATCGCTATAAATTAGAAAAAAATTTTCACGGCCCAAAAAAAAAATAATAAGTAAAACAAAACAAAAATTCTGGGGATATATATTTTTTATTGGGGAGAGAAAAAAAAATATTTTTTTATATTTGAATATATTGGGGAGGAAAATTTGCAAAAAAAAAAACGCATCATTCAAATCCAGAGATGTCATATATTCTTGAGAAAAAAATTTTTTTTGAGAGAGAGAATGTTGCGGACCATCACACACACACACACCACCATCAACCAACCAACCAATCACACGAACATATAAATTTTTTTAAGAATTGTATTCAGGATCCAGAAATGCATTGTACCGATTTTGGCTGTTGAATGCTCCTTGCTAAAAAATTAATAAAAAAAAAGAATTTTAAAAATTTTTAGTATTTTTTATTGAAAAATGCAAAATATATATAATAGTATAATATTTATACAAGTATTTAAAGTATATACTTAAGGATGTTAAAAATATTATAGAATTCTTTTGACCCAGGTAACCTTAAAAGACCCATACCGCTTGAACAAAAACCGTTAAGCCATATCTTAGCTCATATTGTTAAATCCAAGATGTCGAATCAGTGATGTGCGCCATAAGCGTTTGACGCGGCTCGCGAAAATTATGGCGCACATACCAAAGCACTAATATTTTTCGTTGAATCTAGAAAAGCTGAATCAAACGGCCGTATGAACTGTAGTAATTTAAAAGTATCTTTTATTCTTAATTTTCTAACATCCCAAGTATAAACCATAAAAAGTTTTTTTAATAAGTTTGAGGTCAGATTTAACTGAAAAATAACTGAGGCTCAAAAGAAGAAAAATACAGATAAATGTATAGATGTTAAATCCCAAAAAGATTCCCAAAGGTTTATAGAAGAAGGAATCCTAAATCGAACCCCAAGAATTCCGTAAACTTTTTCAATTGTTCCGTATACTTTTTCTGAAAGTAAAAATCCCAAAACATAAATCTTCCCATGAAGATATTTTAAATATATAATTTTTGAGTAGAATAAATAAAATTAATTAATATATACACAAAAAAGCAAAAATTGAAATGTTGGAAATTTTTTAAAAACTTTTTACGGCCTTTTGAAATTTTTTAAAAATATGTTCCGAACCAAATAAATGAGATCAACACCAAAAATTCCCAAAAAAATTTTTCGAGAGTTCAAAAAAAAATTTTTTGAGAGTTCAAAAAAATTCAACCAACATTTCAATTTAATTTTTTAATCAAAAAAGATAATCATTTATAACACCCTTTAAACTCACATTCTTATTTGATTTCCTTTTCTTATTGTCCTTCTTTTTATTTGGTTTTTTCTCCATATTTGAAACAACAACATTTTTATTTTCATTAATAGAAGAAGAAACATGCCCTCCTCCTTCTTCTTCCAATATTTGTTCTTCTTCTTGTTGTTTATTAATAAAAATTTGTTGTTGTTGTTTTATTTGTTGTTCTTGTTTTTGTTGTAATTGTGGTTGTTCATTAATTAAAGGTTGTTGTTGATGATGATGTTGTATTGCAGTAGAAACTGTATTGCTATAAGACTTTATTATTCTAGTTCTATTTCCGTTTGTATTTGAAGTTGTAGCAATTGTATTTCCGGTTGTAATATTGGTTATAGTGCTTCCGCCTAGTTAATAAAGAATTTAATTTAATAACTCTATTTTCCGGAAAAGATTTTTTATTTTTATTCCGGAAAATATTGTATTAGAGTTATACTATATTATACATAGTTACATATTTTCCGGAAAATAAATTCAGGAATTAGACCAGAAATTTCAGAGTTATATTTTAAAATATGTATTTTCCGGAAAATATATTGTTAGTTATATTACTTTGTTTTCCGGAAAGAGTCTTTAATTTTAGAATTAGAATAATAGAAATGGTATATCAGAAAATGTTTTCCGGAAAATAAATATTATATCAGAATTCCGAAAAAAATTTCATAATTAATTTAAACATGTATTTTCCGGAAATATTTCTGAATATACATTATTATACGTAGTCCGGAAAGTTTAAGTAATTTCTGCCTTTCCCCATAAAATTAATTTCAGAACTAAAGAAAATGTTTTCCGGAAAATGCTTAATTTTGTATATTCCGGAAAATTATAATACAGAAAATTTAATAACAAAATTAAACCTGTCGTTGACGTTGTTAATGTAGCACTTTCCGCCCTTTCAACAACAACACTTTTAATTTCAACCTCTTTTCCTTTATTTTCCTCAATATTGGATTTATTACTAACAATTTCACTGCTATTATTTCCTTTAATATTTTCTCCATCATTGCTTTTATGAGATAAAATTCGCGGATGAAATGGTTTTTGGTATCCTTGGTGGTGGTGATGTTGTTGGTACAGTTGATGTGGATGGTGTTGATGATCACCTCCGCCTCCTCCTGTTCTTCCTCCACCTCTGGGTGTGCCTCTAAAAAATATTTAAAAATTAAATTTTTTCAGAGAAAAAAAAATTTTAAGAGGAAATTTTCTCCTTAATCACGGGGAATTCCCAGTTGAAAGAATATAGTGAGGGTAAAAAAATTTTTTCACTTAAAATTTGACAAGAAATCAAAAAATTCCCAAGTTTTTACCTTTTTATTAAATAATTTTTCCCTTTAATTTTTTATAATTTATTTTTATTTTATGTATTATTGAAATTATTTTCTCCTATTCTTCCAAAATCGTCGACATACGTCTAGTTGAACTTTTAGATCTAAAATAAATTTTAGATTGGTGTTTAGGGTCCAGTTTTAATAAGAAGTTCTTCATAGCCGAGAATGGCCAAAGAAAAAAATCGAGAATGTGGGCATCGAACCAATCAAATAATCAAGGGAAGCCTCAAC
The DNA here is from genome assembly GCA_036172945.1 of Meloidogyne incognita. Lineage (NCBI taxonomy): Eukaryota > Metazoa > Nematoda > Chromadorea > Rhabditida > Meloidogynidae > Meloidogyne > Meloidogyne incognita. The sequence continues at coordinate 2,855,234 of JARQAC010000033.1, forward strand.
CCGACAACGTCATCAGTGAAATTCCGTCCAAAAAAATGGAGGATTTTGGAACTAGAAGCTAGTGTTTTTCACTACCTTAAAATTATGATCCGAAACTTTTTTTAAACATAATTTTAAGACAGCCTCTCTGCCCCCATAAAATAATTTTTTGAACCGAAAATTAACTTTTCTAGATTTCATTTTAGTGAATTTCATATTTGTTTCCTTATGAAGACTGTCTTAAAACTATAAACTAAAAAAATTTGCGGACCAAAAATTAGTCTTTCCCATAAAAAATTTAAAAATAAAAATTCAAAAAAATACAAACCTATTATAATTATCATTTTTGTGTGGATGTGGTTGTAAATGTGGGCGTCCGCCGCTTCTCTCAATTGTTCGAGGAAAATATTTTGGCGGATTTTCAACAACAGGTTTTGTCGGCGGTCTTTTTTCAGTGTTTTCAGCCTGTACTTTCAAAGCAACTTCTTCCATTTTCTTTGAAATATCTAATGGTTTTGCTTCTCCAAAAGGATTTGGTTTTGGCGGTTTTGCCTTTTCTAGAAAAAATTTTTTAAAAAATTAAAAATTAAAAGAAAACCTTCTGGAGGATTCAAAAGTTTTTGTTGGTACATTTCCATTTGAGCGTCCAGTTGAATAGAAGTAAACCTTGTATATTTAAATTGGTGTTCGCCGTTTGGAACGACGTATTCAATTCTCATTGGTTTATCTTTGAAATTCTGAAAATTAAAATTTAAGTTTATTGCTTGAACATGGGTTAACTCTGAATTTTTTGAGAAAAAATTCTTATCAAGGGGGTATGCCAAAACTTAATTATTAATAAGTGAAGGACGACAAAAAGCGAAACAGAAAATGGAAGACGAACAGTTGTAAATATACAAATTGATAACTAAAAATGTCTAAAGGCAAAACTGACACACCCCGATCAATACTATGGCACACCCTGGTATTGGTTTGATACAAGAAAAAAAACGATAAAATAATGAGGAATTCTGGAATGCCCAAAAATAAGAATAAACAGATTTTTAAAAATAATCAGATTTTTTTTGTTTACAAGTCGAGGAAAAAACAAATAAAGAATACCTCGCCATCCTTACTCAGAATTTGAACACAACTTTCAAAATTCTTTGCTCTCAACATACAACATCCGCGCCCGTATAGATGCACATGCAAGAGCTGAAATTTTTTTAAATTAATTTATTACAACAAAAAATTTTTTTGTTTACATTTTTTGGACCCTCAAAAAGATTGTAAATATCATTTCGAAGCCCTTTAGACTCTGGTTCTTTGTTGTAATGAGTTGGCATTTGTGAAACAAAAATGTAGAAGGGGCCATCTAGGTTGATATTATACAATGATTGACGCGCTCGTAAGGATTCGGCAGCTGAAGAGTCTTCCTTTAAATTATCGATTAGAATACAAAATTGAATTTACTAAAAGCCGAGCTGAATATTAGTCAAGTTCCTGGGCCTTTCTTACACCCAGACAAATAACGGACTCAAGTCCGAACCCCTGGATTCGAAAATTCGATCAGGCCCAAACTTTTAATCGACCAGGCACAAACTTTTTTTGATCTCATTTGCGGACAGTAAACCCAAATTGCGAGTTGAATCAAATAGTATTACCCAAAATTAAAAATATTCAACAAGCTTGTGACTCCTAAATCCAGAAATGTCCCTTCTGTCAAAAGAAACGTGCAATTTTTACGTAAATACAGCATAAGGAATGTACGTAAAAAATATCTCGCAATGGAAAACATAAGATTGCGAGCCACTTTAGACTATGGACAGATTATATGATATTTGAAAGAGCTTCCCAATTTCACTCAAACTGTCAGTTCCAGAAGAAACTAGTGTTCGGCAAATGGATTTTTTCGGCACCGATAACGGTAGTAACGAAAAGTACCGGTACCGAACGAGTACCGAAAATCCATAATCTTACCGGTACGATTCCGGTACCGGTACTACCGTCAGTACCACGGTAGTAACCTGATGATTGTTCACAATTTACCAAAACCGCGCCGAACACTAGTCTCTATTAGACTCCTGAATGACACAAAGACAAATGAAAATCAAATAACAGTCAATATTCAAAAGTGGTCCGACTCTTAAATTTTCCCCGTAAACAAATTAAACCCAGATTCGTTTAACTAAAAGTAGGGCAAAACACAAAAATAAACCTGATGATTGTTTACAATTTCGCTCCAATCGCCAATCTCAGAAATGTGGTCTTTTAATAAATCTTGAAGAACGGATGATCCCATCACTAATTTTATAGTTGAAATCGCTTTTTTAATTTACTTTTTTGCTTTAAAATCTAAAAAAGGAAATTAAAACAGAAAATTGACAAATAAATGACACATTGATTGACCGGAAATGAAAAAATTTTTTTGCAAAAATTGTGAAATAACTAAAATGTTTTGGAACGAAATTTAATTAGATTACGGTATTTATTTATTTAAAAAAGTGTAGAATTTCATTTGACCAAAAGACATTTTGCCAACATGGGAAAATTTTCCCTTTTAGGAACGCCCAATTAGGCGCGCGCCATAACGGCGCAAAGCCATAACTAGCTGGAAAATTTCTGGCCCTAGTCAATTTTGGTTCCAATCTCTTTAGCTCAATGAGAGGAATCGTTTAATACTAAATTTGGTAATATTCGGAAATTTTGAAGCAAATTATGGCTTCGCGCCGTTAAGGCCGCGCCTACTTGGGCTGTGCCTTTCCTTTTAAGTTAATCAAAATTGCGCAGGTAGGGATTAATTTTTAATACATTTTTGCATTTATTTCTTTTTCATAATTTGACGATTCCTATTCATCATCCAAATCCTTATTTTACTACTTTATAGTTTCTTAAATTGTCCTAGTCGGATTTGTCGAAGATTTGAACTATTTTGTTAAATGACCTCTTGATTTTTGACATTTTGAAACTTGTCCCCTCCCACTATTTCTCTCACCATTGTATCTTTTATTCGGATAAATCGATTAATTGGACACTGGAGTCTTGCATTTTTTGAAAATTTTTTTCGATTTTTTCTCTGCCTATTTTGGATTTTGGCGATTTAATTTATTCAAGATCTCCAAAAGAATATACATATACCGCTAATTTACAAGATAATTTACAAGATTCCTTCCATATTTTTTATACCATCTCTTTTGTCCTACTCATTCATACATTCTCTTAACACCCTTTCACTAAACAATACTCTAAATAACTTCAAATCCCCAATCAATAAACATTTCTATCTCTCTTTATTTTGCAGCTGCTTTAAAGAAACGGATATTGTTAGACAATAAACAATTTTAAGAAAAGAGCAGTTGTGGACAGCGCCTTTACAGCATTAGAGGGGAGAAAAGACACATTTTTACATGAGAGAGAAGTTCAGGAATTTGAAAATTTATATTTTTATACCTTCTCTTTTATGATTTCTTTGTGTTGCTTGAAGGGTTCTTGAGTAATGACGGTTGAGTCTGAGGCCTTTTGGGCTCAACTTTTTTTGTTTTTCGACCTTTTCGAATAATTTTGGTATCAATCGGAAGCTCTAAATGTGCCTTATCTTTTTTACAACTGGACTGATACGGTATTATCATCTCCTGATAAGATATGACCTTCATTAGAGAGTCGATCGTTCACCTTTTTTAGCTGCCCATATTTTCAATAAATCTTGGTCGGAGCTGATTCGGCCCGATAGGAGAAATAACCCGTACTTTTAGAACTTCGGATTGGCATCAAGATTACTCAGAAATTGATAAAACACAAAAAAGTATTCCCCAAAAAACCACTTCAAAAACTCATCCCCCAGCTAGACTCAAGCGTTTTATTCCCCCTCTTTTGCTTTTATAAGCGTTGTGTGAACGGAAGCCCTTAACCACCATTTTATTAATTCTTTTTCATATGTAACTATATAGTCTGTCAATAATTAATACACACAAGAGTTCTCTCTACTATTAAAATATTATTTCATGTTTATGTGTGTTAAGATGCCGAATCACTCTGTCCTTTTGTTCGTATGTTTCTAAGGTGTGAGGGGTTTTGTTTCTTTTATCGTCATTTCCGTTTATTAACTCTCCCATTTTTAAGATTATTTAATATGGTTTTGAACCTGTTCTCTTAGGTTGTTTCTATTTCAACAAACTTCCTTTTTTCCCTAGATCTCCCCATTTTAGGCCCTATTAACTTCCTTTTTTCAGACTTGCCTTTTTTCCCTTAAATCTTCCCCTTTTTTAAGACCTCTCCATTGTCCCTATTGTCTTAGAATCTCCTTTTTAGACTTTGTTTTTATGACCCCTCTATTTTGTTGCCCCTTCTTTTTTAGAACAAAGGTCCATAATGATAGGTAGGTGAAGGAAAGGTGAAAAGATCAGGTTCGATCACTTATTTTTTGATTGGCCTAGATCCCTTAGTCTAGAAAAAATACAGGAGACTAAAAATGTGACCGAGTCTTGAACCTTGATACGGGCTAGAGATCGGTCTGAATTACCAAGGTGCCAGAAATCGAAATTCCGACCGACCTCTTTGTACAGGCAGACCCTTAGATTGGTCATGGCTCTCTTCCACGTCACTTTCCTTTTTACCTCCTTCAAAATTCAGCCCTAGGGGTTGTCGTACTAACTAAAAGACACGGTAGAAGCTACTAAAGTTTCCTCTGTATTCCAAAATTAAAATGACTCACAATTCACTCCAACTACATAATAACCTGTTTATTCCCATTTAACTAAACATATGTTTAACGCGACTTTACCCACAAAAATCATAAAAAAAATTTACATTGTGTACTCTCTCAAAAATTCCAAAAACACATTTTATAGGCTTGCAGGTGCTTTTAAAAAGTCTCTTAACATTTTCTTTTCAGTTTTATAGCCTTTTATAGGCAGACAATTAAATTTTCTTTTAAAGCCGTAATTAATCTTACCTTTTCAACAAAATTTTTTTTTGTCTTTTTTTAAATCTTGTAGCGAAAGGACAGTTCTTTAAAAAATATTTTTGTTGTAAAATCATCAAAAAACAACGCCAACTTTTGTGCCAAACTTTTTTTTCTGTTGTAACGTCTTCCTTCCAATTTAGCCGTTTTATAGTTTAGAAAAATCAAAGAGAAAATTATGGCGGGTCAAGTAAGAGGTCCAAGCTCCTCCGCTTCAAATTCTACAACGGCCTCTGTTGGTGTTCTTATGGTTGGGCCGAATTTTAAGGTTTTTTTGAAGTTTAGGAAAGCTTAGAAACGACTTACTCAAATTTAGGTCGGAAAGAAAATTGGCTGTGGAAATTTTGGTGAACTTCGACTAGGCAAAAATCTTTACAACAATGAACATGTTGCTATTAAATTGGAACCTATGAAGAGTAAAGCGCCTCAATTGCATTTGGAATATCGATTTTATAAATTATTAGGACTAGCAGGTTTGTGGATTTTAAATTGGTAGTTACTTGGTGTGAGTAAGACTAGTTTCTTGTCAGGGTAGTTATTTGATGTGGGTGAAACAGATGACTGACAAGTTGGGTTCGAATCCTTTTGAGGGAGTTTATTCTAAAAAATATATGGCGGGTCAAGTAAGAGGTCCAAGCTCCTCAGCTTCAAACTCTACAACGGCCTCTGCTAGGGTCCGATCTGTGGACTTTGCCTATTTACCTCGAACATAGAATTCGGAAAACCAATAGGCTTATGGATTTGGAAAACCCATATCCCCCCCCCCCCACTCCAGAAACTTCAAAAGATGCCCGATTTGAGGCTCTGGATAAAGTAAAACCGGGTACTCCCCGGACCTAATTCGATCATCATTTCCGACACCACTAAAGTAGGATTCTTTTCCTTCCCTTTTATTCTCTAATTTTGAGGATTCAGTTCTTTCTATCATTTTTTCAATTTTGTAGAAGGCCTCCCTCAAGTTCACTATTTTGGCCCATGTGGAAAATACAATGCATTAGTTATGGAATTATTAAGTCATTCATTAGAAGACCTTTTTGATTTGTGTGACAGAAAATTTACTTTAAAATGTGTTTGTATGGTTGCGATGCAATTGGTTTGTTAAAAATTTTTAAAAAATTTTTTGAACAAAAAAAATTTCTTTTTAAAGATAAGGCGGATAGAATATGTCCATTCCAAGCATTTAATTTATCGAGACGTTAAACCAGAAAACTTCCTAATTGGGCGAAGTTCGACTCGAAAACAACACATTTTACATATTATTGATTTTGGCCTAGCTAAAGAATATATTGACTGTGATACTGGTATATTTTTAAATTTTATTTTGTTTTTTACCCTCACCTGCGGTACAACGAGGCCCTTTCTATGGGGTTTAACTATATTTAAATAACCTTACTTAAACGTCTTGTGTCCGAAAAGAAAATACGATCAAGTTATATCTCTGCGTCGGGGTAGGTTAGCATTTGGATCAGAGGGCAAGGGCGTAGCCAGGGGGGGGGGGGCTGAAGCCCCCCCCCCCCGAAATGGGAGAAAGGGAAAAATTTGGGGAAGGGTTTGGGTAAAAAAAGTGATTTTTTTGGCCTACGGCCTTCGAAATTTAAAAAATTTTCGCCTGCGGCGCTAAAAAAGGATGAAATCTATCGTCTTGAGGTCCAAATTTCAAAAAATTTTCGCCTGCGGCGCTGGAAAAGTGAATTTTTTGGCCTACGGCCTTCTAAAATTCTCAAAATTTTCGCCTGCGGCGCTGAAAAAATAAAAATTTAGTTCAAAAAAATTTGCGTTAAGAACGCCAGAGTAAACGCCAAAATTTTGGCGCACACCCAACTTTAGCCCCCCCCTGAAATCGACCCCCTAGCTACGCCCTTGTCAGAGGGTGTCTTTCGTGTTTATTGTAGCCTTTTGCTTATGTCCCCAGCTGATTGTGGGCATTAATCTACTTTTTTCGTTGATCTGCTCACCTGGTGTTTTCAATCTGGTCTCTGTGATATAGCAGTCGAATGAGGAAGGGAAGGTTTACACCGTTGGATCGTTTGTTCCTATGGTTACCCATTGTTAAATTGAGATACATATATTAAATGTTGTTCTGACTAGTTATTTTTCATTTTCTTATTTTCCAGGAAAACACATAGCCTATAGAGAGCACAAATCCTTAACTGGAACAGCACGGTATATGTCTATCAACACACATTTGGGTAAAGAGCAGAGTCGAAGAGATGATTTGGAAGCATTAGGGCATATGTTTATGTACTTTCTTCGTGGTTCTCTTCCTTGGCAAGGCTTGAAAGCTGATACATTAAAAGAGCGGTATCAGAAGATTGGTGATACAAAGAGGGCAACTCCTATTGAAGTGCTTTGTGAAGGATTCCCAGGTTTTTTAGAAGGAATTTTGGCTCTATCTAAAAGGAGTGCATGGTTGACTTTTTTCCTTACTTCCTTAGCTTCCTTAGCACATTTTTGCTTTACGAAAATATGTATATCAAATATAAAGGAAAATGGACCATTCCGAGGCAGTCTAAGGAACTAAGGAAAAAACTCAACCAAGCACTCCTTTCAGATAGAGTCGGAATTTTTGTTATTCTATTTATTAAAAACTTTTTAGAGGAGTTTGCTCAATATCTTCGTTATTCTCGCCGTTTAGACTTTTTTGAGACTCCGGATTATGAATATTGCTATGGATTGTTTAAAGCAGTTTTGGAACGAATGTGCCATTCATATGATTATGAATTTGATTGGGTGCATAAATTGAATCAAGCGGTTAGGTTTTTTATTTTTTTTAAGGTGGATTAATCCTGGCAATCCAATTTGTTTTTCAAAATCCCGGGATTCCATGACAAGATCCCATAAAATTCTGTAAAGGATCTGTCCTGGCCAAACCATCTTCTGCTATCCTGGACTCACTATTTGTTACTATACAACCGTCATTGGGTTTCATAGTGCCTAGGATTGCCGTTTTCGAACCGGGCCGACGTTCGAGTCATATTTTCGTGCCTCATTTTTATCGAACCGGGCGCTGAGTCTTTTTTCGTGCCAAAATTCGATGCTCGATTCGATCTATCGGGCCGGCAACCCTAATAGTCCCCAGTTGATTCTTTTGACTTTCCCTTTTCTTTGAACTTATCCCTCCTCTTCAAAATTTGTTTTATTTTTTTTCAAGGCCACACCAAGTGGTTCTCTTCACGCAGGAGTTAGTGGAATGGCAGGTGGAGGTGATGGTCATCATCGACTTCATGAACAAAAAAAGCGTTCGTCTGCAAATAAACAGTTAATTGAAGAAGTTTTGAAGCCAAATGCTCAATTAGTTAGTAGTACAACAACTGGTGGTGGTATACACCATGGAGGTGCTGGATTTGGATCTACGCAGGTTTTTTTTCTCTTTTCGGTTTTGTTGGGAATTTATGAAAGTATATAAAATTTGGGGTGACTGACATAAGGTTTGAAAATTTTCGGTGTTGCAAAGCTGTCAGGGTTTTAGAAAAGGAACACAAGTTCAAGCAGTATTTCTTTACAATGGAGAACACTATTAAATTGTATGTTTTCGTATGAGATCATAGTTGATAGCCTATTATTTTTTGTGGCCCCAGAACCAAAGTTGACTAGACATGGGCTCCGAGATTCCACTAGCTCTATCAAATGATACCGAAAGGCTATGAAAACAAAACATTTCGATTATGTTCCTTATTACCTTTAAAATTGAATTGTTCCTGTCATTGTGGTTTCCAACACTTTCTTTTGGACAATTTTTACGGTTCCTCTTGTTCCAGGAACGGCATAGCATCAAAATACCAAGAAAATTTTTTTGAATTTTTTAATTTAATTTTTATATTTTTTCCAAAAAAAGGTTATCAATTCAAATGCCGGCGAGATTGAAGAGACTATTGGTGATGGGGCGCGACAAGCACAAAAAATTAATAGTGAGAGTCATAGCGAAGTCAAGTTAGTTTTTTTTTCTAAAATTTTAAAAATTTGAGAATAACCTCTTGTTCGTTTCGATTTTCTAAAAATTGATGGAACTAATTGTCCGTTTTAGGTTGTTCAAAAGTCAGGGTTATCGAGACCTTGATTTTGTTCGAACACTCAAGTCTGATTTTCGGTTCTTTATTAAAGAATACGTAGCAGACAAAAGGGAAAGGCCTACCTCCTTCCTAAAAGGTACCTCCTACCTCCTTCCTAAAAATATTGACTTCGTTTTGGTCATGAAATCCAATCCAACTTTTTTTCTCATTTCGGTCCATTTCTGGTGGAATAGGCGGAATTGCCTCTCCATTTTTCTATAATTTTTGTCGCAAGACGCAAAGGGTCGCAAGTTAATTTTGGTCGCAAGACGCAAAAAAAACTTTTTCTTTTACGATTATTGAGATTTTTTGAGATTCGATCTCTAAATTAGATCACTCGATCAATCTTTCGCTCCATATAAAGCCAATATTTTTTTTTAATTTTTATATAAAATTAAAAGATGTTGCTGTTTTCGTCGAAGACGTAGAAAAAGACTCCAACAACAAGTAAAATAAAGAAAAAAGCAACAACAAACAAAAATTAAAAGGCACACACACACTGACCGGGATTATATAAATATTATATAAAAAAACTTTTTTTAAGAAAAAATTATATTTAACAACCAAAAAAAAAATTCTGTATGTTTTTTCTTCTTTTTTTTTTAAAAAACTGGACTGAAAAAAAATTTTTTTTTTGTTTAAAAATGGCTTTCTAGTTTCTAGGGCATGCGTCTTGTTGGGGATTTATGAGAGTCTTGTTGGGGAAATTTTATTACATTTTGGATCTGGAAATTTTAAAAAATGAGAGAATCCCATTGAAAACTGATCCTACCCAAAAATAATTTTAGAATAAATTAGTGCTCTCATTTTTAATTTATACCGCCCCTTTTTGAGTCTTAAAATTAATTTCTTTCTTGTTACTCATGGGGGAATAGATGTTGATTTTTCTTGTCTACAAGACTTTTTTTTTTTTAAATTTTTTGTCAATCTCTTTCCGATTGATTAACAAATAAAGAAACGAAATAAATTTTCTATTAGCCTGGGTAATATGTAAAAAAATACAAAAAAAAAGTATAAAATCATCCATTAAAATACAAATTGGAAAGAGTCTATGTCTGGGTTGCGTTGTAATCGAAAATTTTTTTTTCGTAATCGTAATTTTAAAAAAATTTTCGGAATCGTGATTCGTAACTGAAAAACACCGTAATTCGTAATTACGACGCAACCCTGCTCTGGGCATTTAAAAGTGTAGGACTTTTTTGGGCGGAAAATTCTCTAATAAAACCATACCCACCGACAAAATTTATTTAAAAAAATTATTTTTTTTTTAAATTTGGTCTGGTTTTTAAAAATTAAAAAAAAATTTTTTTTTGTTTTTTTTTATTTGCACAAGGATTTTCTAACTTCTTTCTTTGGTTTGTTATTTATTTTTTATATCACTTTTCTTTTTTTAAAAATATATTTTATTTCTCTCTATATTTAAATTAAGGAAGTAAAAGAGAAATTTTCGCGCATATTTTTTTTTATAATTTTTTAAGCCAACAATAATTTTTATTTTAAATGAAGGTCTATATAGCTAGAGGAGGAAGTAGAAAAAAAATCAATTTTTTGTGAGGAATTTTGGGAGAGAAAAAAAAATTTTTTTTGAGGGTGAAAAAATTTTTTTGGGGGTGTGAAAAAAATATTTTTTAAGTGTATGTATATAATTTTATTTTTGGATTTTTAACCCAAAAAAAAATTTTTTTTTGAGAAGGTTATCCTTCCCCAAAATTTTTTTTATAACGGCCCTCTCCTCTCCGTCCTTTAATTTTCTTTTTTAATTGGACAGCTCGAAGATGGGTTTTTCAATGAGAAAAGAGATTCGGCTCCTTTAAATCCTAAAATTCCTTTGGATTGGGGAAGAGGACCGTTTAATTAGAGAGAGAGGGAGAGAGGCTCAATTATAAAAAGATCTTTTTTCTTCTCTTCTAGCTATGGACCTAAAATATATTTAGACCAGACTAGGACACGAATACTGATTTTGGTATCCGTATCCGGAAATTTACGGCGGATACAGACGGATATCCGCAGGCATTTTTACAATATCTGTATCTCCGTATCCTAGTCTGATTCAGACACAAAAAATGTTTATTCATTGTATTTACTCATTTACATACCCCCCTTCCTCCTCCAAAAAATTTGTTATTATTTTATTAAGGTATATGCCTTTAAAAAATTTTTTTTCGAAATTTTTTTCGAAAATTTTTTTGAAAAAAAATTCTAGGCATAAACCTAATTTATATTTACAACAAACATTATTTACGAAAAAAAAAATTTAAATTCGTTTTTTTATAAATTTAAATTTATTTTTTAATTGGTATCTGGGAAAGTGTTGTTATTACAACGACATATCTTAAGTGGTTGCGTTATGTAAAATTTTGTTGTACTGAAGTTCTCGATCCAAGGGCCTTTCTTTCCAAAAACCACTGCCTAATCCGTCCACCATCGGCCAAATTTTTGGTTTTATGTTAAATTTTGACTTGCGCGTTGTGTTTTCTTGGTTGTCTCTCCTGCCCCATTAACCCTCCTCCCCGTTGACCAACCAAAAATTTTTAAAAATTACCTTATATTGAAGGCGACATAAAAAATAAGATGTCCAAGTTGTATTTTATCTTAGGACAAATATGTAAATTATGTATATCTTTGGGACTCATTTTATTCATTTTTTATCTTCAAAGGGCACTAAAACCAAGGATGCGCCATTTCTTGAGAGGAGAGACGTCCTTGATTCAATCAAAAACCCCAAAATTTGTTTGTTTAAATGGCCTAGTTTTAGACAACTTGTGACCTTCACAAAGGGAATAGCTAAAATAATTTTTAACAATAAGGCAGTATTGAGAAATTTTAAATATCTCGCAGAAAATAGCCTTAGAAAGAAAGAGAGACAGCGTCTCGTCTCCTCATTTTCAATGCTATTTTCTTCCGGAATATGTAAGCCTCTTAAGTAAGCGCAAGGTTGAAAGGGGCCGCTTAAGTGATACGAATCTTTTCCCAAGGGAGTAGAGAGTATATGAAATCGAGAGCCGAATAATTATTTTATTAAAAGAGTGCATTAAAAGTGCGATTGCGTTTTTAAAATGCAAGAATGTCTGCCTGTTTAGAAAAAAAACGTCAAAAATTATTTTTATTAAATATATCCATCCAGCCATGGGAAATTATACAGCAGTTATAATAATTTTTTAATTTTATTTTATAAGCTCCATATTTTTAAGAATTAGAAAAAAAATTATAAAAAATTTTAAAAAATTCCAAAGGCTTTAGAAAAAATTTTTTTAATGTATACTGTATGTTACTGCGCTTATTTGAAAGGCGTTGACTAGTGTTAGGCACTAAGGTTGGCGGATCCGGATCCGAAAAAGGCCAGATATCCGGAAATTTCCGGTTCGGATACCGGATCCGGGTCCGGCTATCCGAAGATGTCTAACTATCCGCCAACCTTATTAGGCATGGAAAGAAAAGTCGGGCAGAAAAGTCGGTTAGGAAAATAGATGAAAGTACCGCCCTGTAGTAAGAGACCTGTTACGATATATTTTAGACAAATCTAACGGATAATGCGGATATTCTGTGGATATGAACGAAGATTCTATCTAGCCACCCCGCGGAGATAAAGACGATTTTTGAACTTTTCCAGACCCTTTCATTAGGAGGGGGAGGAGATTAGGGGATAATTTATACAGCATTTATTTTTATTTTTTTATTTATGTCTGCTTTATGCCAGCATTAATAAGTCGGATTTATATTCAAAGGCACTTCATTCATTCAGCTCCATCCAATCGTGTCTTAGGTCTAGACTCCCTATGTTTATTATCCTTTAGCAACAGAAAAACCGAGTTTCAACTTTATTAGAATGAATGCATTGGGGTTAATACTAGACCAATACGGTAGTGATTAAGACCAAGGGAAATTGCAATTTGCTCTAAAGAAAATTTCAAAAAACGCAAATCAAGGCCAAAAAATAACGCAAAAATAGAAAAAATATTTTTTTTATTAAGGACCATTTCCCATTAAGAATCACTAAATGTCAGCAAGTGTTGTATCGATTTTGTGATATAAGGGTTTGGAGGGATAGTTGGAGGGATACCGTAGATACCATGGGCTTTGAAGGGATTAATGGGATTTGAAGAGAACGAGGGATTAGGGAGGATACACTGTGATTTGGAGGTATATCGGAGGATTGAGGGAAGGGGATTTGGATGGATTAGAAGGTTCTGGGTCGAAGCTTTTTCTGAGCCGCTCCTCGATAGCAAATACTTAAAGCGCCGCATGCGAAAATTTTTGAGAATTTTGCAAGGCAGAGAGGACAGTTTTTTCCATTTTGGCGTACAAAATTGGCGTACATTTTGGCGTACAAAAAGCGTACAAAAAAGAAGAAACTCGAAGAAAAAAGTTTTATAAGGCCCTAAGACCCAGGAAAAATTTATTTTTTTTATTTTTAAAAAACTCATGATTCAAAACCTGCCATTAAATTATTTTTAGCCTTGTAGAATCTCGCGCTGCGAATCGATGGAAAGAAGCGTCAGCTGAGGATTTTATTTAAACACTCCCCACTTCCACATTTCTAGCTACAAGTCCCCCTCTCATTTATTTATTTTTTATAGCCAAAAAAATTAAATTTTGTATCCATTCAATTTTAAAAAATATATACATTTTGCCAAAAAAGAAATTCAATTAATTGAAGATAAAAAAAGCAGAAGAGAGAGCGTATAAAAACGAGAGAATGGTAGACAAAACAAAAATTTTGTTTCTGCCTTTTAATTTTGTTTGTCTTGCTTTGATTCTGCTTTCTATTTTTGATAAAAATGGAGCTAAGGGACACACAACAATACAAAACAATCTTGCGTTTGCTACATTTCCGTCAACTGACCCAACAAAACGATACATATTTAATGAAGGTGAACATCTTTCGGAGTTTCCCCGGGGTAGCTTTTGGTTGCTCTGGTAGCTTTTTTTAGCTCTCTTAGCTTTTTTTCTTTTGGTAGCTTTCCCCCGGTAGGCCCGGTTATTTGGAAATGTTGGTACCACAAAATGTTTCACTTCCGAAGAATAATTCTGGATCCTGCTCCGTCGCCTTAGACCACGCCTTAGACCATCCAAGCGTCTTGCATCAGACGCTCGGCAATAAATGCACCGGATGCTGCTATGTTACGTAAAATCTGCATCTTCAAGAGAGATTAAAAGACGCAAAGCGCTTTTATTTAACAATAAGCACTCGGGAAAAGCGACGAGACGCAGCGCGAATTTGCTCTCTTTTTTCCCCATTATATTTCCTTTCTCAACGCGCGCGTTAGTTTAATGTAAGCATAGAATTAGGCGAGAAGGCCCCCTCAAAATTACCCAAAGTTTGCCTTTTCTTTTATTCTTACTTCCGTGGGGGCAAAGAGGAAAAGTTTTTAAAAAATTTTGTTTTATAGGGGAAGGCCTAAAAGATTGGCGCGAAAAGTCATTAATCAACATCGCAAGGTTTGGAGGTAGCACCCAATCTAATAATGTGATTCAAAAGGGCGAGTATGAATATATTTTGAAAAACAAAGAGAATGTGTTGAATACACACAAATTGACAGAGGAAAATTTCAAAGTATTCGAAAATTCTGTTGAAACGCTTAGAGCTAAGGTTGAAGGTTTTAAGCATAACTTTGAAGGTTACAAATGTGGAAACAACTTTGTGAAAATTGTGGAAAGAGTTTTGAAAGAATATGATTCGAAAACTGCAGACAAAATATTTAAAACTATAGGTGAAAACAATACAGTATTTTCTCTATTATAATGGAATAGCATGTCCAATCGCAATTAGTTACCGTATTTTCTCTAGTAATCCCCCAGTCTTTATTAATTCCCCAGTCTCTATTAATTCCCCACCCTGGGGATGGGTTGAAACAATAATCCCCCTGGGGGATTACTAGAGGAAATACGGTAAGCTGGCAACTAGAAACGGATTTGAAAAGCAGTTGCCATTCCATTATGCTACGTGTCGCGTGTGACTTTCTCTCCTCTTTTCCTAATTCTTTTTTCTGTCGCAATACATACAAGTGCGATTTTTTATTTAAACATGGATTTAGCGACGTGGGAGCAAATAGGGTTGTTAGGAAATAGAAAAACTAAAAAAAGCGACAAAAAAAGTCTTTTTCATTGTAGGAATCAATTGTTTCAAATTGACATCAGAAGAGCAAGTAAACACCTTTCCAAATTCAACTAACAAAATCAATCAACTACTCAAGCTAGTGATTGATTCTAAAAAATTTATAAGAGATTTAAACTCTGAAGGGGCAGAAGGCTCCTTTGTTGATATATTCTCTTTTATGAAAAATCCGGGAATGAAAGAGTTGGAAACGATTTTTGAGCTTTCAAAAATTCAAACGAGAAAATTAGATGAAGAAATTAATGAAGAAATTTATAGAGAACATTTGAAAAATAAAACTCAGAAAAATAAAATAAAGGAGTACAAGGATGCGGTTGTGGAAGGTGCTGGTCCCATTGGGTTATATTCTACCTACAAACTTTTTCTTGGTAAGACAATTAAGGGATCATGTTAGATGCAGTATAGAAGTGCTAGCTTTTTTAGTCACCTTAAGTCAGTCTTTGTCAGCAACCAACAGTTAATCTGAGTCCAACTAAGGTTGTTTGTCGAGGCCAAGGTTCTCACTTAGTTTCCAATCTCGGTCTCGGATCGACTGGTCTAGGTTCTCGTTAAGAACCTCGCTGCGGTTCAAGGACTAAGAATTGTTTTTGGAATAAATCTGGCTCTCGGCCTTCTAAAATTTCTAAAATTTTTGCCTGCCTCGCACTACACTAGTTTCAATTCCAGGAGGACGGGGAATTTTCAAAGTCTCAAATTCTAATTTTTTATTTTCAGAAGGAATGAACGTAACAGTCATAAATGATCGTTCCGCAGATTATATCCGTAATCAACTAGTCATATTTGATCGAAAATGGGTTTCACAGATGCGTTTCTTTTTTGGTACTGAATTCGATAGATTATTTATTGAACGAAATTCGGTGGGAAAATGCTTGATGAGGAGCTTGTATTAATTAGCATTAAAGATATGGAACTTGCATTAATGGGGCGGTTAAAGAATTTGTCAGAATTTGTAGAAAAGAAGGAAGGGGAAGAAGGAAAGGGGGAAAATGAGGAGGAAAAATCATTTTTGTATTTAATTTATGAAATTGCAGTTTTGGGTGTTTTGTATGAAAGTTATGATAAACCGATGGTTGTTGTTGGTGTCCGAGAAAATTTAAACAATTCGAACGGGTTAATACCCGATGAAATTATTTCAGCTTTTGAAGCAAAGGGGTTGAGTAAAATTGAAATTGGAAGTAAAAAAGTGGGGATCCCGTTTGATCTTCTTTTTTGTGCTGGTGGTGCAAATGATAAAATACGTGATAAAATTTTGGGTATTTAATTTTGGAGATATTAAAAATAAGAGGGCATGGGACTCAGGGCTGCACGCAATTGAAGATTGGATTCCGCAACTCGCAATTTCTTTTTAAAAATCCGCAAACGCAATCCGCAAGTGTGTGCAGCCCTGATGGGACTTAAGTGTTTTACTGGGGTTGTGCCTCGGTGGTACCAGTGTAACACGTAACGCTTTGAAAAAATTAAGCCCCGAACAGGCATCGATACCGCGACATGGAAGTTATTGCTAGGAGCTTTTGCTCACCACATAAAGGTGCTCTACCGACTGAGCTATCGGGGCGCTGCATTCACCATTTCTTCTAATAGCTTTCTTTTCTGGTGCTAGCCAGCTGGATCTTACGCCTTACACTATCAGAATGACTTTTCTTAAATTTAAATCAATTCTAGGAGAACCACAAGTGTTGACAGAAGCAGTAAACTATGGTGTCACAATCTTCAACAAAAAAGCTATAAGCAAAGACGTCGTTAATGGTGCCCACGCCTTGTTGGAACCTATTGTTGGAATGAAGGATTCTATAAGGAAAGAGGGATTGGATGACCTGATAAAAAAGTCTACATTTCTTCCTGACGCTCTAAAGTACGCCAATCTAACAGACAAAATATGTGGGACAGACTATAAAAGGGGGGAGAAGAGAGGAAGAGGAGGTGCCAAAGTACATGTTGAGGTTGTAAAAGAGGAGGTTTTTGGGGAAAATATATGCCTGTTTGAGACAAATACGCTCTTGTATATGTCAACAAATACGCCTCCGGCATTGGTTGATTTCGTTGAGGAATTTAAAAAGAGAAGAAACGGAGTTGTTGCTAAGTGGAAATTGGAACTGTATAACACCTTCTTTGAGAAATTACAAAGAAAATGGGCTAGAGCCCTCTTTAATTATGCCAATTCTGTTATAAATGAAGATGATAAAGTTTGGCATGTTGAGGAAGAAAAGAAGAAAGGAAAAGGTAAAGGAAACAGGAAGGGAAAAGGCACGACTGGGAAGGATCATAATGCTGTAGGAGGAAATTATATTCTTCAATTTGACAAAAACAGCATAAATACAAACACATTTTGGGTTCAAATTAAAGGAGTTGAGAATCCAGTAAAGCAAATTCAAGGAACTAAAGATTCGGCAATTGTTGTGGCTGTAGGTGATGCAAATACAAGCCCACATTTTAAGACGCTTAGTGGAATGAGCACAGGCAAGCTTTTTTAAAAATACAAGGAGGATCCAGTCCAGTTCCGGGTAAGGGTTAAGAGACAAGGACTGAGACGTTGGGAATAATAATTTGGTGAACAAACGCCAGAATTGATATAGTAAGTGGTAAGGTTTAGCTCCATGCTCATCCTGGGCTTCTATCAGACATTTCAGGTATCCTAAACCCCCAAAATACTAATCGGCTAGATCTCCTTCCTTTCAATACTTAATAAAAATTTCAGGTCGATGGGCAGTTGAGAATGCACTTTTAGTGGTTAAAAAGTACAAGAATTCAGAGGGAACAGAATACAATTTAGAAGAGAATCTTGATGTTGTGTTGAAAGAAGTGCCAATACGAGTGCTAGAAAAAGCACAGCACTTTATAGACGTACTTGAACAGTTCAAAGGATTATTAAAAAATTTAGTATAGATTTTACTGTAGGCTTATTTCGGGTCATTTCTATCCAGTAGGGTTGTTACCCATCCCTATTTACTTGGCATGTAAACAGGAATAGCATGACCAATTCTACCAACGTTTTTAAGTCCTCGACTAGCAAAAAAGTTAATCGAATGTGGGAAGTGACAAAAAACATAATTGCTGTTGTGAGAAGGAAAATAAGCGAGCACCAGGGCTGAGAGTCATGGCGTTTGTCGTTTGGCGTCCATTTTTGGCGTTTTGCGTTTGGCGCTCCACGTAAAAATTTTGGCGCACAGCCCGGGCGAGCACATGTCGAATTGCCTCCCCGTTCCAGCTGGTAACAACCCTACTAATATATCATATTAGTTCTAATAGAATGCCCCTTTGTAGGGTGATTAAAAAATAGAATGGCCGGGCATTCAATTAGAGTTAATATGGTATTTACCTACCTCACCACAAGGACTCAAACAATGTTGACAAAATGAGTTTAGAGACCGGACCGAGACGAAATCCCGATCGAAAATCTCTGCTAACGAGATCGAGAATTTTTAGAGATCTCTCGTGCGACACTCCCAGTCAGGTCTCTATTTGAGTTCCATTCTTTATCACTGAATTGTATACTTTTTTTGGAGTTTGATAAATTGAGCGCAACTATTTTTTTGACAAACATTCAGTTTATTTAAATCCCCTTTTGTATTTTTACCCTTTCTTACTGTTCTGTAACTCTTCAAGCATAACTCTTCAAGTGATCCTATGGATCCAGGAGTTTTTATTTTATTGTTTCACATTTTTTGTGTTCGATAAAGCTAACCTAAAAGTCTTCTTTTCAAACAAACAAAAATTGTCAGTTTGGCGAAATGTATTTTAGTTTTTTCATTTTGTCAACTTTTATTTCATTTTGGTAATTTTTAGATTGTAAATGGTAAACTTTATTTTTTGGGGGTACAGCCCAAAATGGCGCAGCCTTAACGGCGCAAAGCCATAACTTGCTTTATGATTTCCTAATCTTGCCATATTTAGTATCGAACGATTCCTCTCATCGAGCTAGGGAGATTGGTACCAAATTTGATAAGGGCCAGACATTCTCCAGCAAGTTATGACTTTGCGCCGTTATGGCCGCGCGCCGATTTGGGCAGTCCCCCATTTCTTGGGCTCCATGACAATTGTACAGTGGGACAATTGTACAGTGAGACAATTGTACAGTAGCCAATTGTACAGTGGACAATTGTACAGTATTAAGAGCTTTTTTAAAAAAATTTAATGTTAACCCAAAGTATCGAAACATATGATCAACACTAAATTTTTTAAATTTTATTATACAACATGGGGAGGTTGTTCCAATGACGGACAAACTTCAATTCGTTGAAATGATCAGGGTGATCAATCGTGTAAGTGATCAACCTCGAAAGGGATCAACCATCAGTGATCAATCAGGTGAGTGATCAACCTGGAAAGTGAAAATCGGAAATGTTGAGAAATATAGAAATCGGAAACCGAGTGTTGATCAAACGGAAGAGTGAAAACGAGAGCGATAAACGACACAGATATCGATCAACTTAGTGATCAATCAAGATTCCCTTTAGAGATTAATTGATCAATCGATCACTCTCTCAGTTGATTAATTGAAATTTTTGATCAAAATAAGCTTCCCCGCCATTGAACAACTTCCCAATGTTGTATAATAAAATTTAAAAAATTTAATGTTGATTATATGGTTTCGATACTTTGGGTCAAGTGTATATATATTTCTTACCGATTATCGCAAAATTATAAATTTCTTTTTAAAAATCTCTGAATACTGTACAATTGTCCACTGTACAATTGTCTACTGTACAATTGTCTCACTGTACAATTGTCGGTCCACCATTTCTTGATAGAAAATCATTAAAAGTTTTTCATTTTTTGGCGGGTTTGGTGGTCAAAATTTAGCTCAGATTTCGGATTTACCTCATAATTCGACAAGTATCTTGTTCCTATTCGTCAGCATTTTACCTTAAATTTTTGTGTTTACTCAATTTTCTCTTTCTTTTTTAGATAAAAATTAAATTTCTTTATTGCCTTCAAAAAAAGTTGGGATAAAGTCAACAATTTAATGGCTGCACACAAAACGTTTATTATCAAGCGCAAGCTGGCTAAAGCTGCTAAGCAAAATCGACCGCTGCCGCAATGGTTTTCTTTTAATTTTTTTAAAGTTAAAGCTTGGAGGGAGGTTTAGGCCTGGGAGGTTTTGAGTTTTTTTTACGTTTCCTGCCTGTTTCATTTTTACGGGGATGATTCGATTGAATTTTTGAGAGAGGCTACTAAGGTGTATGTATCCTTTCATTTTTTGGGGTTTCCTGAGAGGCTCCCATTTTGAGTCACTAGAAGTTGTGATTTTTTAACATCCTTGGGCAGAGCTAAAATTGCTTGTCTTAAGATGGGTCTGGACCTGAGTCAAATAAGAGATCCATGCTTATTCTGTAGCCAGTAGCTGAATAAAATGTCTGGACTTGGGAGCATTCTTTTTTCCTGGACTTGGTCCTTTTAATACACTTCGATGTTTATTGGTAACCATTAGAGTTCGATGTTCTTGAGTTTGATTTAATTGATCTGCTCCGGATCCTGGGCCTGTAGTCCAGGAAACCCCAGGTCTGGACTTGGCCTGGGCTCTGGATACAGGAAAACCCAGGTCTTGGTCCAAACCCAGCTCGATCTCTAGTAACCATTCCGGGAGACCTTCCTTTTCTAACAAGAGTTTAGACAATCACAATTTGAACTCTTTCTTTTTTATAACCTCTTCTTTTTCAGGGTTCGTATGAAAACTGGCAGTCGTATACGCTATAATGCAAAACGTCGTCATTGGCGCCGCACAAAACTGAAACTTTAAAGGAATTGGGAGAATATGAGGGAGAAGAATAGAAGTCTTTTGGATAAGAAAATTAAAAATGTGTGTTAAATTGTTAAATGATTTTTCCGAGTAAATTTATTGTTGACGAAATTTTTTATTTTTTAGTTAAAGGGTATTTGCCTAAAATCCGCAAAAATCTCTATTGATCTCTTATCTCCTTTAGTGACAAATTTTGAACCTTTTTGTGGTTTTGGATAGTTCAAGTATCGAATACGCTAGTATCCCTTAGTTCAGTTGTTTCCTAAATGTCCGCAAAAAATTTAAAAGTTGTCCGCAAATTTTTGCGGACATCCGCAACATGCGCAAGTTTTTGCGGATTTTTAAAGGCATAAAACACCTAAACTATTTTATTGTTATTGAATTAAATTTGACTATTTCTTAAACATTTAGACCGAAAATTGCTTTTAACGAGATAAAAATGGATACTTCTTGTCTGGTTGGATGTACACCAATTCACCTTGAAGAGGAACACGTGTCTAAATTGAAGTTTTTAGTTTCGCAAATTTCCAATGAAACAGCAAAATCCATTGAAGAAAAGGTTACTTTAAGTTTTTAGATTTTAAATATAAGGGATTTTTCCCGTGGTTATCTGCTTTACTGACAGGGGGGCATCTTGGTGTGGGCTTGGACCTTTTCCCTCCTCGAAATTGGATGAAAAGAGAATTTGGAGGCAATGATCTAAAAGTAAATTTTTCCATTTATGGTCTTCTAAAATTTAACAAATTTTCGTCCGCGGTGAACTTCCCATTTTAGTTTCATCCCCTTTCCCCTATAAATTCCGACCCCTGGATACGACTTTGTTTATTGAAAAAGGAAAAACTAGAATAGAAAATTTTTTGAGGTTGAATTCGGTCTTGGGATTAGAGACATTTTCTGAGAATAAAGGTAAATTCTGTGCTCAGTTTTCATATACCTTTCTTGAGACATAAAACAAGATTGTTATTTTTTTAATTTCATCCTTAAGAGCAAATGTCCGCAAGTTTTGTCCGCAAATGTATATTTGCTTGTATTTTAGTTTTCTTATTTCTAATTCCCTTAGAATATCTTTGGTCTTTCTAACTAAAATTTTTTTTATTTTATCAGAATTTGGAACAATTCCAACGACTTGTTGAACTTTACAGTGATGAACCCCAACTTTTGGATCCAGCACTAAATGAGTTGGTAGCTGCACTGATTAAACATATCAGATGGCCTTTGCCTGATGAACTCCCAATTTTAGACAATTCAAGCATTGTAGCGCTGACTTACCTTCGTATTTTATGTCTTGTTCGTGGTTATAAGTTTTTAATGAGGCTTCTTCCGCATGAGGTTTTTTAAATATTTTTTTTTGATGTTTTCTGGCCCTTCACCCCTTCTTCAGCCTTATTGTAAAAGATCTTTGGCTTCTTATTTTAGAGTTTTTCTTTTTTTATCGGTATGAACTAGGGTCTTAACGACTCTTCATGAGAAAAGGTTACATAGTTCCCTACGATTTTTTAGATTCACCAGAATCGTGTTTGGAGTGTTTTTCCTTTATATTTTTTATGAAAATAGGAAAGGTTCTCATTTTCCTCATTTCGTGAAAGCAATCTTGAAACGAAATTTTTGTGTGGCTCTGATTAAATTAAATGCCGACTTATGGGATACTGGAGCTTTCTTTCTAGTTTCCGTCTTATAAAAATTCGTTGGCCATCTTCCAGTTCTTGTTTTGGTTTTTTGGCTCCGGCCATTCTCAAACTTTAGCTCTGGCTCCGGTTGGAGGCTTACTCAAGAGCTTAATTAATTTTCTCAAATTTTTTTTTCAAGTTTGAATTACTCTACCCAATCCTTTCCTGTCTTCAACATTTAATAACAAAAATGTCAACATGTCCCAAAGAAGACAAATTTTTAAATAAAATATTAATTCAAATTCTTGTTATTTGGTTAATGTTAATTTGCAAAAATCCTTTCAATTTAGAGTTGCGTTATTCAAGAAATGATTTAACAACAACAAATTCTTCAACTTCTTATACGTCGTTTGCTGAAAATATTGTTTGTTGTTTAGATGAAATTTTGAAAAGTGAAACTGTTGATGGAGCATTGGTATATTTTATTCTTTTTGTATGAAATTGAACTTGTTATTGGGGAGGTGCCGTAATACCAAACTCATAAAATCCCAACCAAAATACGAAAAACTATAGAAAAATAACAAAAAATATATGGGCAACCCGGCCTTTTTCTACAGCGAAGGTTCCTCGATCATTTTTTAATTTTTTTTTCTAAAGACTTGTTTTTTTTAATTTGGAGATTTTCTGAGTTTAGATAGCCAAAGCGGTTCAAAGGTTTCTTTTTTTTTGGTCCCTCAGAACTGTATATTCATACCTGTTAAATTCGTATGAGTATCCTGTTTCTTTTTTCATAATTTTCTGAAAAAATTTCAGTTAGTCGTCCCAACTTTACTAGCCCAAATATTAACTAGAGCGCCAGTCAATACCAAAGCTTTGGAAACTCGTTTTTTAAATTTTCAAAATGTTTTTGACAAATTTCAATGTGAAACGGATGGCGGACGTCAATTAATTAATCTATTAGCTTTAGCCAATGCTTTACTAAAATGGGTATATTTTTTATTAAAAATTTATTTTTTTGCGGACATATAGCTGCGGACAAACGGTGGCAATAGATCTGATAACCTAATGGTCCACTCAGGTCCGTAGCCAGGGCCGAAATTTTCATTGAATTTTTGATTGAAAATAAAACAATCCCGAATGGACCATTAGGTTATCGGAACTATTGCCATAGTTTGTCCGCAAATGTGCTGTCCGAAAAAAAATCAAAATTCTCCTGGCTACAAGCCTGTGTCCGTTAACTGACGCACAATTTACTTAAAATTCTATTTTTTGGGTTGAATTAAAAAAAAATTTTTCTTATAGATTAAAACGGAGAGGAGCCTTCATAAATTATCCAAAAAATATTTTTAAAAAATTGTGCCAGAAATAAAAATTTTTTTGGAATTTTTTTGACAGTCTAATTTTTACTTTTATTTATTTTTAGTGGGAATTTTTGCCTACAAAATTAAATTTTTATTTACAACATTTATTATTTATTTCCTTTTTCAGGGCCGTAGAAGAGATATTAAACCATTTTCTGAACATCTTTTTTCTTCACTTTCAAAAGAGTTTTTTTTTATTTTAAAAATTTTCTAAAAAAAATTTTTTTTTTCTCTTTCAAGTTTTTTATTTTCCCAATGTCCAAATATTTTGGTTCGCCATTTAATTTCAAAACTTCTTCAAAGAATTTCACTTGTTTTGCTTCGACCAAAACTTGCTAGTTGGCGTTATCGTTGTGGTTATCGTTCTATTGAGGAAACTTTGAAGAGAGATAAAAATTTGAAAATAGATTCTGCTTCGTCTTTACAAGGTTTTTAAACTGAAAAAAAATTTTTTTTTTACTTTTTGTAATAAAGAAGGGAGATTCAACTTCTTACTAGGCGTTGGGTTTTAGAATGACCTGCCTGAGGGGAAGTAGCAGAATCGATGCTTGCTCGGGGCTAGACTTACCTCACTTTCTTACTCTTTTTACTGGGAATATTTAGGAGGGGTAACCCACCTCTTTGGCCCACATACTGTCAAAGTAGTAGAATTGTAAAAATTTTAAACCTTTAATTTGTAAATTTTTTATATCAATAGATACGAAAGGTCATTCAAATGAAGAAGAGAACTCTAAAAATGATGATGATGACAGTGATATTCCTTATGACTTGATTGAAATAATTTTGGGGCAACTTTTACTAAAATTGCGTGATCGAGACAATTTGGTTAGATGGACAAGTGCTAAAGGAATAGCTAGAATATGTGCTCGAATTCCGTTGGAGGTTTTAATTTTTTTATGTTTTATGTGCCCTTGAAGCTTTAATTTTTATTATAAATGGGTAGAAGACAGGAAAGAGAGAACCTGCCCAAACCTTGATTAGGAGATGATTGGACATTTTGGCCTAGATTCTCTCCCTTTTTTATGTTGAGGCGAATAGTTTGTTTGTCACTCCTGCCGTTTAAGGGGGCCACAGTTCTCTGACCGTTAATTTTTCCATTAATAAAATTAATCTTTCTTTAATCCTTACTAGCATTTATTTTTCTAAAATATGACGTGAGACAATTGAAATTTGGGGCCATAATTATGGTCTCATAACGGTCCTGGCCCCCTTAGGCTGCAGGAGTGCCGTTTGTTTTATGACAGAATCTTGTTTTTCCCTTTTTAAATTAGAGACGGGGAACAGACCGACCTACTTGAGATAAAAAATTTTTTAATTTTTCAAGATGGCAGCACAAGTCGTCTCGTCAATTTTTAATGACATTTTTGAAGACAAAACGGACTCAAATGTTGCAAGTTCTTGGATGGGTGGATGTTTGGTATTAGCTGAACTTTGTCGTCGTGGATGTCTTTTGCCTGAACAAGTTCCGAAGGTTTTTAAAAAAATTTTTGACAAATTTTCTTTAAAAAATTATTTCATTTTTTGAGGCTATTTCACTCGTTCTGTCTCGTTCTTTAATTTTTGATTCAACCCAATTTGGTAGTGTGCTAGCTTTAAATATTAGAGATGCTTCTTGTTATATATGTTGGGCATTTGCTAGAGCTTACGAGGTTTTTTTAAATTTATTCTGGGGTCTTTGAAAAAAATTTTTTTAAGTGGAGGTTTAATTTTTGCTCAAAAATGTCCGCAAGTTCTTTGCGGACAGGGTGGGCAGGGTGTATTTTTAAAAATATCCGCAAAATTCTGTCCGTAAATTTTTGCGGACGAAAATTTTTTTCTGTCCTGTGATATTGATTTGTTTTTTAAGCTGCTTGGTTTTTTTGTTACTAGGGTTTTTAGGCTCTTTTCTGAAAAATTCTGAATTGACTTTCTTATTAATATAATTTCTGTTTTAAAAAACTAGGCAAAATTTCTTCGACAACATTTAAAACCGCTTGCGGGAACTTTACTTTCAGTTGCTTTATTTGATCGAGAAGTTAATGTTAGAAGAGCTGCTAGTGCTTCATTTCAAGTTTTTTTAAATATTCGTTAGATTTAAAAAAAATTTCTTTCATAGGAAAATGTTGGACGTAACGATTCTTTTCCTCATGGCATCCCAGTGCTTCAGTTAATCGATTTTGGTGAAATTGCAAGGATAAGGCACTGCTACTTGGAAATATCTGTTGAGGTTTGATAAGTTTTTTGACAATGGGAATTTTTTTGTTTTTGATAATGACTGGCAAAACCGGCCGGATTTTTCCGGATTAATCCGGCCCAGCTTTAGTCCAGTAAAAATAATTTCAGGAGTCTGTCTGAAGTCTGTTTCAGGAGTCTGTTTTTTGACAATGGGAATTTTTTTGTTTTTGATAATGACTGGCAAAACCGGCCGGATTTTTCCGGATTAATCCGGCCCAGCTTTAGTCCAGTAAAAATAATTTCAGGAGTCTGTCTGAAGTCTGTTTCAGGAGTCTGTTTTTTGACAATGGGAATTTTTTTGTTTTTGATAATGACTGGCAAAACCGGCCGGATTTTTCCGGATTAATCCGGCCCAGCTTTAGTCCAGTAAAAATAATTTCAGGAGTTTTCTCTGGTTTTTCCGTATTTTTAAAAAAAATTTTCTTTCGAAATGCTCATTTTTCAAAATGTCCAATAGTGAAAAATATTTCATTTTGTCAAAAATTTAAAATTTTAGGTTGCTAAATTTCCCGAATATGTCCATCCAATGCTTGATCATTTAGTTGAGTTAAAATGCCAACATTGGGATGAATCTATAAGAGAATTGGCTGCAGAAGCTTTACAAAAATTGGCGCCTTTTGATTTTGAATATTCCGAAAATGAGGTTTTTTGAAGAGTCTTTTTCAAAAAATTTATATTTTTTAGTTACTTCCAAAATTATTCAAAAGATTAAATTCCTTGGAGTTAAATGAAAAACATGGGGCGTTTTTTGCTGTTGCTGGTATACTCGAAGCACTATCTTCTCGAAGGGAACAAGGTTCCTTCCTATAAAATTAAATTTTAAATTTATTTTTTTAATCTACAGTTACTTTTTTTGGGGTCGAATCCGCCAACTACCGATTTTAAAACCTCGTTTTTAGATAGGGCCTCAAATATGGGCGTTCAATATGGGGAAACCTTTATACTTGGTTATCTATTGGGGAGGTGAGACTTGCCTGAAAGATACACCTTATTTTTATATTTTCGATTTTTTCCGTCCCCAAGAGAGTATTTGAGGTTTGATTGGTGATTTTTATAATATTTTTTAATTTATTTTTTTTATTCTTCCAGTGCTCAAAAAATATTCAGCTTTATTATTTGAAGCAATTAATGTCAATTCAATCCAGTTAACTGATCATCGCAAAAAAGGTTTTTCGCTTAATGCAAAGTCGTTGTGTAGAATTATTCGAGCTCTTTGTACAATTGAATGTGTTTTGGATGTTGAACAGGTTTTTATTTTTAATTTTTGGTTTCAATAAGTTTAATTACTCAATAGGTTTAATGAGTGATTTTTTTTTAAATTTTATTTCAAAATGTCAAAAGTCCCCTATAACTTAATGTGAAGGGACTTTGACAACCAAATGTTGTTTTTGTCTCTCATTAATTGTAAGGTTATGTCTTCGATTATTCGGATGTCCGGAACCGAATAATCGACGGGAAAACTAAAAATGAGGTCTTTATTTTTTGTAGCTCAATAAATTTCACAATATTTTGGATGCTGTAATTGGTGAAGAAAACAATCAATTATCAATTTATGCCCAGCAAGCATTTCCAAGTTTAATGGCTTATTATAGAGGAAACAATCTTGATCAATTATTGAATAGGCTGAGAAATAAATATTTTCCTGAGGTTTGTGAAGGAAAATTTTCTTTAATTTTCAAAAAATTCTTTTTGGAATTTTTATACCCATAACAAAATTAGTATAAGTTCCAGCGAGGGACGAGATCCCGTATGGGATTTTTAATTATCACCATAAATATCCAAAAGCGCTAAAAATGGAAGGTACATATCAGGATTGGCCTTCCAAAATTCTCAAAAATTAGAAGTTGAGTCCAATTGATGGATATTGAGGGATTAGGAGTAATTAAGAATGGATTTAGGGGATTAACGAGGGTTGAGGGATTTGTACTGATTAAGAGAGCTTTTGTCTGGATTAAGATATACTATATGGAGTTGGGGGTTTAAGTTAGATTCTGATGGGTTTGGGATTTAATTTTTCAGAAAATTTTTTGATTTTTTAGATAGAAAAATCAAACCAAACAACAGAATCACTTTGTTGTTGCAATATTCGTCCACTTGCATTTTTATTACCAGAATTTTTAAATATTAATTTTGATTATAAAGACCAAAAAGAATTATTATTAAATGTTGTAATTGAAAAATTAATTTTTGTTATCCTCGAGTAAGTTTATTTTTAAAAGAAAAATACTTGGATATAGAGAACTTTATCCTGGAAGCTTTTTTTCTGCTGTAAATTATTGTTAATTTCTATCACTTAATCTCATCCCTTAATGCCGTCCGTGTTTACATAAAATAAGCGTCTTGCGTTTTGCGGCAATTTTTGCGATCTTGTCTCTTCATTTTCAATGCTATCTTTTGCCGCAAAACGCTATGTAAGCACGGCATAACTAAACATGTGTGGAAAGCTTGTAACACAAAATTTTATGGGAAAACAACCCCCTTGATGTGCTGTTTTTTTTGTATTTTTTGGGTAATTCTCAAAATTTTTTGGAATTATTTTTCCACTTAATAGAGAGGAATCTTAATTATTTCCCACTTAATAGAGCTGTATTTAATTATAAAAAATTTTTTATTAAAAAAAAAATTTTTTTATTAAAAAAAAATTTTTTTTAAGCCAAAAAACACCAAAATGGGTATTTGCAAGAGTTGCTGGAATAGAAACATTAATTACAATTTTAATAAATCTCTCTACATTTTCTTCAAAAAATTTATTATTTTCTCAAAAAATTTGTTGGGAAAAAATATTTGATTCTCTAAATAAATCAAGTGATGATTACACAACAACAACAAATGGAAATATTGGAAGATTTTGTAGAAGGGCAGCAATTGAAGGAATTGGGGAATTGTTGCCTTTAATAGTTAATGAAGAAGGAAAAATTTTAATTTTACAAGAACAATTAAATTTGTCTATTGGAAAAGTTATTGAAAGAGCTTGTGAATCTATTGATGATTTACGTCAGGTAAATTGAAGAGTTTTGTAATTTTTTTTCAAAATTATTTGTGGGTGAATTTGGAAACAATTTTTAATGTTTAGAAAGAAATACCTTAAAAGTCGAAAACATCAAGTCATTTTTAAGTGTAAAAAAATATTCAAGAAAGAAAGAAAAAGCTCGGAAACATTTTTAATCAAAACTCAATTAAATCTAACCTAATTTGATAAATTATATAAAAAAAGAGAGAGAGAGCCTTAATCTGGCTGGCATATTGACCAAAGTGATGGTCGCCGTTAACGAAGCGAACAAGACCGCGGTTGTGGCCGGGCACGGTCCTTAAGAAAAAGAAGGACTTAGGAAGGAGAAAACGTGAAAAAGTGTGCCGTGCCTTTTTAACCGGTAGCAAGAAGGTCCTTAAGAAGCTTAAGCTCCTTAAAGCTTAAGCTTAAATCCTCTTCTTAAGAAGGGTATGGTCCTTAAGAAGAAGACCGTGCCTAGCGACAACCCTCTCCCCTCTCCTTAGCATCAAAAAACTTTCAATAAAAAAAAAATTTTTTTTTATAGAAAGCAAGTAATGTACTTACAAAATTGGTAACTTCAATTAAAGACAATAATCACCCATTAAATTTATTTATTAAAGAATTTAATTTACTTGAAAAAATATTTTATTTAAAAAATAAAGAAGAAGAAGAAGAAAATAAAGAATTTTCAAATAAAGATTGGTTAACTTCTAGAGGTTTTGAACGGCTATCTTTATTATTAAATTCAACAACATATGGTAATTTTGCATTGTCGGGATTTGTGCTATCTGCTGGTAAATTAAGAAAATTTAAAAAAAAAAATTTCAACATTTGAATTTCTGGAATTTTCAGAAAAATTTTTGGAAAAGATTTTCACAAAAATTTTTTTTGGAAAATTTTCGAAATTTTGGAAATTTAGAACATTAAAATTAAAAATTTTTCAATTTTTAATTAAAAAGGAAGTGTTTGTGCTTGGACAATGGAAAATGCATTTCTTGCTATTGTCTCATATTTAAAACCTCATAAAAAGGATATTAAGGTAATTAAAAAATTTTTGCAAATATAAATAAAATATTTTACACAAATTTAGAGAGCTTCTTGGTTTTTTGTAAAAAATCTTTTCGACATCCATTATAACGGAATAAGACCGAAAAATCCTTAGTTCTTCGGTTTAAATCCCATACACAATTCGAGAACTTTTTCGAAAATCCAATCCTATATTCTACCCGATCTCTTTATATTTTTTCTACCAGTGACCTATTCCTTTTCTGAATCGACAACCCTATTGTTCTAAATTTTTAAATTATATTTTTAAATTTAAAAAAAAAATATATATTTTTTTTTAATTTTAAAGTTTATCGAGAATTTCCTCAACAATTTACTTTTAATTAATTCAAAAATGTCTGAACGTCAAATTGATCCAACACCTATACTCATTTTATTTCGAATGTTATTTAATGATGGACAGCTTAAATGTTTGGAAGAAAATGCTGACAATTCAATTATTTTTTCAAATTTTTATAAATTAATTTATAAGGTAAAAAAATTATATTAATTTTTTAAGCCTATCAAAATCCCTTAGACTTGCACACGGATACGGATATGGATACAAATAATATCAAAATGCCTGCGGATATCCGTCTGTATCCGCCGTAAATATCCGGATACGGATACCAAGATCAGTATCCGTGTGCAAAAGTCTGCTTAAAACAAAAAAAATTTCGAACAGCTCTGAGTATGCACTCCAAGGTACCGCAAGCCCAAGGTACCTCATTTATCAGAGCTATAACTTTGTACAGAATTGTCAAATCCGGGATTGTCAATTGTTGTTTGAATTGTCAATTCAATCAATCAATTGTCAATCAAATCAAACGCTTTTGTACAGTTGGATGCACCTATACAAGCTGAA
Organism: Meloidogyne incognita; assembly: GCA_036172945.1. NCBI lineage: Eukaryota > Metazoa > Nematoda > Chromadorea > Rhabditida > Meloidogynidae > Meloidogyne > Meloidogyne incognita. The sequence goes on from JARQAC010000033.1 coordinate 2,886,136, forward strand.
TCGAACCATACCAGTGCGTTCCGGATTCGACAATTCTGGACGAAGTTATACTGGTCCCAGTTCAGGCACAAGGCAATCCTTTAAAAAAAATTTTTTTTTACTTTCTATTTTTCGAATTTAAAGTTTTCTCTATCTTTTAAAGTTAGCTACAAGTAAAGGAAAACCAAAAGTTAAATTAGAAGCAGTTTCTGCTTTGGGTTGTTTACTTCAATTGCCATCTGACAGTAAATTGTACAAAAACTCGTTAAATGCGGTTAGTGTGTCTTTTTAATTGATATTACAAAATTTAGGGAAATTTGAAAAAAATTTTTTTCAAAAAATTTTTGAAAATTTTCTGAAAAGAAACTTAAAAATTTTTTTAAAATTTCTGAAAATTTTTTTTTGAAAATTTTTTTAAATTTTTATGGCCAGACTCAACTAACCCTTTTAAAATTTTTTCAGCTTCTTTTTTCGTTGCAAACATCCCCCTATGCTGCTATTCGAGAAAAAGTAGCCTCTCAATTATTTGAAGCTTTTAGTCTTTTAATTGAGGAAGAAGAAGAAAAACAAATTAATTTAGCTTTGGAATTGATAGCACAAACAGATTGGAGTAAATGGGGGGATGAAAAAATGAATAATTCTTTTTTGGAAATTAAAAGGATATTAAAAGGGATTTAAAATTAATTTATTTTTTTTTCTATTTATTTATTTAAATTTATAACTAAAAATTATATTATAAGATATATCAAAAGAGGGGGATCTTGGAGAGGGATCTTCACACATAAAAATGAGAAAATATCCATTACTCAAAAATGGCTGCTCCAATCCGATTTCTATTTCATACTATTGTTGATTTTTGGGAGACTTTCACATAATAGTTTTTTGGAAGCTAAGCTTCAATAAGGCTTGACTCAAATAGCCCCCCTAAACATACCAGTTGAGTCTGACTTTTTTAAAAAGAAGGATATTTGAGTATGACTTGGGCAGATTAATTAAAAACATTTGAGAACCTCTCCAAAGAAAAAAAAATTTTTTTTTCTTTCAGTCCTATCATCATCACTTTTCCAATTTTTTTTTTTATTTATCTAATTAACCAATCTCAAAACACTTTTTTCTTTCAATTCTTTTTTTTTATTATTTTTACAAGTAGTTGTCAGAAATTAACTAAAAATTACCTCCTTCCCTTGTATTTTCTCCTTCTTTTCTCTATTTCTTCTCTTTATTTTTATCGCTTCAATGCACTTTTTGATTGGAAATGTGTATTTATTTAATAAACGAGCGTTTAGGTGCCGCTTCGCGGCACCTAAACGCTCGTATATTAGTTTTTAAATTATTAAATATTTAAAATTTGAATTTTTTGGTTTTTAAAAGTAGTATTATCTATGTGCTATACTATATTTTTTGAAACAAAGGCTGCCTTATCTCTTTAAATCAACTGATAACCCTAAATCCTTCGTAATTCCTCCAACTACTCTATACATATTCTCAAATTCCCTGATAGACTTGTAATCCTCGGAAGCATATTACTCTTTCAGTTTCCCTTCAGAACAAACTAAATTTCATTTAAACCACAGATATTCCCCTTTTCCCTCAAATCCTATGTTTAGATAGCGCATGTTTTTTTATTTTGCATGATTTAGTTTCCTTATGAATTACTTGGATTTTTTGTCGAAACGACACTGTTTTTAAAGCCAAATCTTAAGTCAAAAACTAAAAAATTTTCTTCGATGTTGTTAATAATTTAAAATTTTTTCAAAAACTTCTCTGAAATCTGAATTTAAAAAACCTTTTTTTCGGATTTCCCTTTTGATAAAGACGAATAGAAAGTTTTAATATCTGAATGCATATGCCCCTGAATGATTTCGCACTTGTTCAAACCAAATTAAATTTTGGTGGGATATTTTGATTGTGTTACGGGAATTCTGAGGGACTCCTCCAAATTATTTTCATCACTTTAAACCACCCCTAATCCCTCTAAATCCACCGATATCCCCAAAAACATTTATATCCTTTCAAAGTTTTTTTCGAAAAACACCGATCCTCCGACCCGAACCCCATCCATATTTTGGTCCTCCGACCCGTTCCACACACCGAACCAATTCGAAAATTGGTTCGGCGCGGGGAACCTCAAAACCACGAAATGCCTTCTCCCGAGATTTTCGATCAATTTTTTGCAAATATTTTCATTGTCAAATAATTTGATCAAATATTTGTTCAATCTCGTTTTCCTCCTAAACACAAAATTTTAATCTCTGATCTATGTATTACCTCGAAGCTTTTCAAAATTCAATATTACTTATGATCAAACATCGTTTTTAAGCATATATCAGCAGTTAGATTTATAATTTTCCCATAGATTCGAAGTTTTCTAACCTCCAAAACATCAAAATGCCTCTTAAGCCCACGCAAAACCCCAAACCCCTCTTAATCCTAAATTCTCCTAATCATAATCCTTAATCCGCCTAAAATCCCCCAATATACCTCATAATCCCGTTAATACTCTGTGTTTAGGTCTACTCAACTATACTGGCTTAACCATTTAACATGGCTTATTTTAGATAAATAGTTTTGTAAATAATGAATTATTAAAAAATAGTTCTGCGTTAATGAATTATCGCCAGATATTAATCTTATTTCTCCCCTAAAACCCCTCAATATTCATGTTTGGTAAATCCCTTGTCATCTCTCTTAATTCATCACTCAGTTTTACCTCAAATTGATCCACCAAAACCACGTTATACCGACATATTGATCCACCACGTTATACCGACATTTCACTATTAATCGCAGCATATTAGCTGTTATCTCAAAACCTTAGATCTCTTTGTTAAACTTTGTTTAGTTTAGAACCTCGAATGTCTTCGAAGCAAGATTCCCGTGCTTCGCGGCGGCCGTGCTCGCTTCGCTCGCGGCGGCCGCCGGCTCAAAATCTTTACGTTGGATTTGTCTTTTAATTATCTTTTGGTTTTAGTCACACCTAATTCTAGCCTCACACCTACTGACGTACCCTGACTTTTATTCATTTGCTAGAACCTGAGTGAACGCCTTTTATCTTATCTTAATTGGTCTCTCATACTCGATTTTTAAGTCTTTGACTACGGCCGAACTCATTTGCTTTTTCAGAAAATTCAAAATTTTTGACCCTTAATTTGTTCAAAACCAAACTACTAAATGAACAAAAAACATTTGTCTTTTGTTTTTTTTCTCTTTTAGACTTTTTGTACTTTTAGGCTAGTTAGGCCTATTGTACATTCTAACTCTTTGTCCTTTCAACTTTTTAACCAGTTAGATCTTTTGTACTTTTAAAACTGTTTAGGTCTTTTGTCCGCTGTTCTTTATGAACCATTTTGTCTGGGCACTCGATGTTTACGTTTAAAATTTTGAAAGAGTTAGACGCTAATCTCTTCTTCCCTTTCATATTTTTTTTGTTGTCTTTTTATTGTTTATCATTTTAGAAAAATTTCGTTTCAATAAAAATTCACTTTTTAAGAATGAAAATTTGTAAACAAAAAGTATTAACTTAGTATAGTTAATAGGTATATTTTTATATTTAATCTACACACACCATTTTGCGCGACTCTTTTTTACCTTCTCTCTTAGAAGAAAAATTTTTTTATTTTATTTTTAGGAAGACAAACACAAATAAAAAAAATTTTTTTTTAAACGACAAGATATGTATTTGGAGTAAATGTTAATCGATCATAAATAAAAATATTTTTTTTTCTCACTACTTTGTTGTTGTCTTCCCTCTACATATGCTTTAATATTCTCCTTTATTTACTTTTATAACCCCCATTAATTTTATTTTTCTTTTTACAAACTTAAATATCCGTCATTTTTCCTTTATTCTTTTAATTTTCTACTAAAATTCCTCCTCATTTTTTTAAAGAAAGCGATGCCATTCAAAATTGGGTTTGTATCGGGGGAGAAAAAAAAAAGCCGCCAAGCATGAACACACATTTTATTTTTATTCCCCCCTCCCAAACTTCTCAATTCTTCATTTTATTTTTCAACAAACTTCTTTTATTTTCTAGCATTTTTTTCCAATTTTCCCACATTTATTGGTGTCGTCGCTTCTTTAAAAATACTTTTTTAGTTTATTCATCTTTTTTTAAATAATCCATTTTTCTTTTTTTTTAATTTTATTTTTTCTTACGACTGGCGCCAAATGAATAAGTTTTAAAGGGGAGGGGAGAACGGGAACACTCTTCTCAACATATTTTTATTAAAGCTTTTATTTATAGATTTTTTTTCTTTTTTTTTTATTTAACATCTGGAAAATTTATTTTATTGGGGTTTTGATGTTTCCGACTAATTTTTTGTTTAATTTTAAAATTACTTTTGACATTTAAGTCCTGCTTGAACTTGCTTGAACTGTTAAACATTTTGCTGGTACATAATTTGTGTCTTGACCATTTTACTGACCGTTTTGAATTTTACTCTGTTTTTTTAGATCATTTTGAATTTTGACCATTTTGAGTCATTTCGTTTTTTATTTTTAACATTTTTATTTTTGACCATTTTGAATTTCGACTTCTGACCAGTTTAAATTATTGACCATTCTGATCCTCTTATCACTCCGATTCTTGTGTATTCCAAAAAATTTAACCTCATTTTGACATTCTGACACTAGTCAATTCTGACTTTTGACATTTTTTCTATTCTGATTTTCGACATTTTTACCTATTTGACCTTTTTTTAATTTTACCAATTTACACAAGTTTTATTTTTCAACACCGCATAATTGTAAACACTAACACAAACCAAAATTTTTTTGCCCCTTGTAGAATTACTTTATGCCCTTAAGGCAATTCGAGTGGAAAAGGAATTACTTAATATATATTCCTACATTTTTTTTCTTCTCTACAATTAGCCGCTACTTTTTTTTTATTTTTTTTTCTCCTCTTTTTTTTTTAATTTATTTCCTTTTCTTTTATAGGGGGGGGGGGCGATGTTATCCTTTACCTCCAACTAATTCCCTCAACATTTATATTTTTTTCCTCCTTGTAAGGCAAGCGACAGGCAATTACAGCCCAATAACCTCCCTTTTCAATGAGTTTTGTGTGTGTATTTTCCTTTCATTTTTGCCTTTCTTCCCCTTCCCCATTGCTCATTTCCTTTTTCACTTTTTTGCCCTTAATTATATCCTGGTGGCCGTTGGCATAAAGAGAATATACATATAATATTTTATTAGCTTGCCCAATGTTTTTGTTTAGTTTTTGTCTGGCCTATGCTTTTTAACGGAAAGTAATTTATAAAAGAATATTGCTCCAAATTATGTAGGGAAGAAAAATAGTGGGAAAATACTAAAAGTTTTAAAGAAATAAACTTAGACATTTTACAAACTTAAGATAAATTTTTTATATTCCAACTTTTTACAAATTGTAAATTAATTAAAAATCCAACTTTTTGTTGCAACTTGAATTGTAAATAAAATACAAAACTTGAATATTTAAAAACTTTTTCCAGCTTTTTTTCCAACCTTTCCAACTTTTTACAATTTGTAAATTATTAAAAAATTAATCTTTTTCGAACTTTTTTTCCAACCTTTTTACAATTTGTAAATTATTTACAAATCCAACTTTTTTTCCAACTTTTTACAATTTGTAAATTATTTAAAAATTAAACTTTTTTATAATTTTATTACAACTTGGAATTGTAAAAGTTTGCAACTTGAATTATAAAAATACAAAACTTACAACTTCTTTCCAACTTTTTACAAATTGTAAAACTTTTTTTACTTGTTGCAACTTGAATTGTAATTAAATTACAAAACCAACTAATTATTTAAAATTCAACCTTTTTTCCCCAACTTTAAAGGACTCCATTAATTTTTCTCTATTTCTCTCCTGTCTTTTGTTCTTCTCTCTTAATTCTTTAAAGCCCATTATTGGCAACAACAACCAAATATTCCTCTTAAAATTTCTTACCAAAAAAAATATTTTTTCTTTTTTGCTTTAGTGCCGAGTTGAATGCCTCTTATTTGGTATATTTGTGAAGGAGTGGTTGAGGGCTAATCCTTCTTTCCCTCTAGAGGGCCTCACACAAATTTTTTGGTATATTGCTTTAGAGGTTGTTATTTAGTTTTGGGGTGTGTGTGTGTATATGTTGTCGACTTGCTCGCCTTTTTGTGAGAATAAATTTGGGGGTCATGCATATTCATTCATATACTTATATTTATTTCAATCTATACTTACATTTTTAGGGGGACTTTAAAAAAATTTTGGGGGGGAAGGAGATTTTTTTTCGATTTTTTAAGCAAAAAAAAGCTGAAAAACCCCTCAGACTCAAATGAACCCTTAGAAAAATTTTTGAATAAAAAAATCTTCTCATGTAACTAATTTTCCATTAATTTACTCTCAAGGATATTTACTTTTTTATTCAACTATAACAAACATTTTTTTCTTTCAAATTAACATGCTGTGCCAGTAACAACCAATTTAATATGCAAAATAGGCGCGCGATAATTATATTTTCTTCCTTTTTATAATGTAAATGAATTGTGAAGAATGTTTATTATGCTCATCAATTAAAAAAATTTATTTACAACTTTTTACAATTTGTAAATACAAATTGTAAATTGATTAAAAATCCAAGTTTTTATCTTCCTCTTTCTCTTAAAACTTTTTTACCAACTTTTTACAAATTGTAAATATAAATTGTAAGATATTTAAAAATCCAACTTTTTTGTGTGTGTTCCCTCCCTTTTGAAAAATTTTGAAAATTTTTTTTGAAAATTTTCAAAAAATAATTTTTTTTAATTTGACATTTTTCTTCTTTTATTTAAAATTTTTTGTTTAGTAACACATTTTTATCATTTTTGCGCATCTTCCCTCTATACCTTTTAAATCAAGGGTCACTTGAGTACCAAAAACACGCTAATAGACAACTTTATCCCCCCAAAACTCATACTCTATATAAACAAAAATTAATCTCTTTTTGTTTTTAGAACCTTTTACCAAAAATTAATATAAATAAACTCTAGGTATTATTTAAAAGAGAGAGATTCTCAGTCATTTAATTCCCCCACCAAAAATTGTTTTTAATATCCCCCAATCCCCCCCCCCCCCAACTTATCAAAAAATATAATATATATCGCAACCCCAAAGCAGCATTCTCTTCTCTTCTTTCCTTCCACTTTTCTTCTTCTTCACATGCTGTTTGCCCATTTGCACCATTGTTTGAGGGGGGGGGGGATTTTTAGAAGAAAATAAAGGAGATGAGAATATATTTAAAAAGAAAAGTGAGGGAAGGGGGGGGGGGAGGAAGGGAGGAAATCCAATCCGCCGCCTACTGGCGCCACAAGCCTTCTTTCCCCTTCCTTCCTTTTTTTTACTCATTTCCCCCTCTTTCCTACTTGATGTCCCCAAAACCTTTTTCTCAATTTTTTTCCTCATATTCCAACATATATCTCATTCATTTTAGAAAAGCTTTCCTCCTCTCTCACCCCTCAAAAACACTAAAAACATTAAAATAAATATATTTTATCTGGTCAATCTACACATTTTTGCTTTTCTTTTTAGGGCCATTTTAAGTGTATTTATTTTTGTTTTTAAATTGGGTTGTGCTTTTTCTTTTTTAATATAAATAAAATATCGAGTTAAACAGCTTTAAAATTAGAGAATTAATAAATAAAATAGACTCAAAAAGACCGTCTCTTCTTTTTTCATACTATTTCTCACTCTCTTTTTCTTAAAACTTTATTACAACTTTTTACAAATTGTAAGTTTGTAAAAAAAGTTGGAAAAAAAGTTTTATAAAAATTATATTTAAAAATTCAACTTGTTCACCAACTTTTTTGTTGCAACTTGAATTGTAAAAGCACAAAACTTGAATATTTAAAAAATAAAACTTGTTCCAACTTTTTACAAATTGTAAATCACTCAAACTTTTTTTAAATTTTAAAAATATTCCAATTAAAACTTGGCAACTTGGCGTAATGTTTATTAAAAAAGTTTGCCTAACTTTTGTTTTTCTTTTCCCGTCTCTCATTTTTACACACTATTTCCATTAAAATTTAAAAATTTTCCCAAAATTATAATTAATTTTTTCTTTCAAGTTTAATGCTTTTAATTTGTACAGAAACCTTGTTTAATTTTCTTTACTTGTTTTCTCTACTAATCCTTCCCATATTATTACCAATTCATCAACCTTTTTTTAGTTTTCGGCTCTCCTTTAGCGGCTTTTTTTCCTTTTTTCTTTTTATTATGATTAAATACTTTCTTATTTTTATTTTATTCGGTGCGGACATAATTAGTGTCGTTTTTTTTCAAGAAGGCATAATGGCATAACATTCACGTCGTAAGTGCATGTTCTATATACCATTTTGAAGCCCAGGATCTGAGCTCTAATCTCATATATGGTCTTTCTAAGTTTCATGTCTTATACTCGTTTCAGGGCCTCTAGAATACCCCTAACTCGGAAAGCATTTTTTGAGCTTTAGCGGAAAATTCTATAATTTAAACAGAAATAAACCAATCCAACTGAAATTTTCCATATAAGTTTATCATGGGTTTGTCCATCAAATTAATAAATTTGAGATTTTTTGGTTAGGCATTTCAAAAGTTATGGTCGAAAAAGTCGAATCTGGCATATTTTTCAAATTTCAAATTTTCTTGAAAAATTTTTGGATTTAATATGACTTGTAATATACCATTCGAAAGCCCTTTCTGAGTTACACAAGATAGTATTAACAAAATTTTATAAATTTTTAAATTAATAATTAAATTTACAAAAAACCCTTGTGTCAAGTAAATGAAAAAACGAGTAGACATTCCCCCAAAAACTCAAAATTTCGAACTTTGGGTAAAGTTATCCGATTTGAATAATTCGAACGGTATTCAGGAGCCCTCGCAGTTCTATATGATAAACTGAACCGAAAGTACTTTTTTCGTTCGAGAAATAAGGGTCTAACACAGGGGTCGAAATTTCGACTTTTTTCTCGTTCGAATTTTTAAAATTTTCTTTTTTTCGCTAGTTAGAGCATTTGAAGAGCTTTCGATTGATATATCACATGCCAACCATTTACATATAATTTTCGAGATATTTCGATATATTTGCTAAAAATCAGTATCTTGACTACCCCGAATTTTTCGACCATAACTCTTACTACAATTAACAAAAAATTTTAAAATTTTGGAGGCTGTTAGAGGACAGTCTAATTAATATATGTACAAAGATTCATGATCATAGACTAAAAATCCATAAAAATTCAGACCCCGAAACTTTTAATAAAAAACGACACTAATTATGTCCGCACCGAATATTTTTATTTTACCTCATTAAACCGCTAAAAATTATTTAAAAAAAAATATTTTATGTAAATAAGCCTTTCTTTTTAATCGCCGAAAAAAAAATTTTTTGCCTTCCAAAACTCATCAAAACTCCTTCGACAGTCACCTATCTATCTCCTTCTTCTCTTCTTCCCCCTTTCCTCCAATTCCCTCAATTCTTCCAACATTTCCCAACCTTTTTTTATTTTTTAAATAGCAGATTGCCCCCTTCCTCCTTTTCATCATTTACACACACAAAATAGACACAGACACAAGTATATAGTAAGTAGTGTTGTTTCCCTCCCTTTACATCAACAAACAATAAATATATTTATTTATAACACCCCCCAAAAATTATATATATTTGACAATCTCTCCTCTCCCTTTTTTCTTCCAAAAAATTTTTTTTTCACCGCCCGGCCGATAGAGAGAAAAGCAATGGGGAGAAGAGAAGAAAAGTGGTTGCTTGTTGGAAGAGGAAGGAAAGAAAGGAAGGGAGGGGAGAGGGGTTCGTCATGTTTACCCCCAAAAAATATATATCCTCTTAGAACATAATTTCCCCCTCTTTCCCCCAAAAAATATTTATATCCAAGTCATACTTGTAGTAATTCTTCTCTTTTATTGCGCCCATTTTTGCGCTTTTTCTTTCCTCCAAAAAATTTATTTTTTCTTGCTTTTTACCAATTTTTATTATTTTTTTGTGTCCGATTTTCTGGCGTTAAAAAAATTTTCTGAGAATTAATGTACATATTTGCTCTCCTTTTTGTCCTTCATCTTCCCTTTGTATTCCTTTAATCCGCGCCGAAACACCCCGCGCCGAAATTACCCTTTAATTAAAGGGAAGTTTAGGCGCAAAATATGTTTGGGCGCTGAATCATAATTTATTGAATTTTTTAAATTGAGATTTAAATTTTAAATTTTTATTCCGAAGGGTCTTGACTAGCTCTTCTAAAAATTTCAGAATTTTTGGTTTTGTCTTTCAAGAGTTAGTTATACATAGGTAAAAAATGACAAAAAATCGGTAATTTCCATCAAAAATTAATCGTTTTCGTACAAAAATTCTGATTATAAAATCAGAAATCAAAAGTTCTCGAGTCCTTAACGCGTCCCAATTTTTTCTTCTTCTTCACTCATTTAATGCTTCTCACCGACCACTATATACACACACTTTTTTCTCTCTTGGGAAAGCCGCCTATATAACTGTCCTCGCCATTATTTTTATACCAAATATATTTAACTAGCCTTCCCAACAATGACAAAAGCGCATTTTTAAGCAGCGCAATCTTCCTATCCTTTATGGGTTCTTCTTCCTATCCTCTATCCTTTATGGGGGAAGGGGAATGATGTTTGTCTCATCTATAAAAATTAGATATATATTTTTTGGTAGTGAGAAGACAAGGGGGAAGAGAATAGAAGTGACAAAAAGCGGAAAAATTGGAAGAAAAAAAATGGAAGGCTAAAAAAAAGAGGCTAAAAGCACAAGGCAAGGCAGTTATTAGTAGACAAAACACTTCGTCTTCCTTCTTTCCCTCTCTTTCTCTCTACTACCCCTTATTCGCTCACACAATCAAAATACTAAATACGTACACTTTATACCTTTACAAGAAGAATAATAATTTGAGCAGAACGAAGTGAAGATGAAGGGAAGGGAGAGTAGTCCTAACTCAAATGGATTGAGGGTTGTTTTTGGAAGGGGGACGTTTCGGCGCAGAATTAATTTTTCTTTTAATTAACCAAAATGGATATTGAGGGTTATTTTTGGAATTAAAAAAAATTAGAAACCATAATGACCCTAAAGATTTTTAGAAAATATTATATTAAAGGACACTAAAAATCCGCAAATTTTTGTCCGCAAAAAATTTGCGGACAAAAATTTTTATCCGTAAATTTTTTCGCAAATTCTTCCACCTCCTCCTAAATTAATACTAAAAACGTCATAGGTAATAAAAGGTGCTTTTCCTCACTTTAGCAGTGGCAAATCTAATAGATAGCCTATATGCCTTTATTTTATTTTTTAAATTTTTTTTTAAATTTTTTTGTTTTATTTATTTTTTCAACGTTAATTTTTTTTTATTTTTAATTACATACGTATGTTGTAATATACCTATTAGTCATTTATATTTTCTCAAAACTTTTTTTAATGTCACAAAAAAATTTTTCCATTTTTGGCAATTTATTTTTTTTATTGTTTCTAAATTTTGTTTTTTTTAATTTTTTTAAAATTTTTTTAGATTATTAAATTCTTTAAAAAGAAAAAAAAATAATTTTTTTTCTTTATTTAATTAAATAAAAATAAAAAAGAGCAATTCAAAGCTCTCATAAAAAGTCACAATTCGTTCCAAAACTACAAGCAGCTCTCATCACCAGCCCTCTAGCTCCGCCGCAGCTGTGAATATGTTTCCGCAGAATAGGCATAATACGGTTTGTGTTTGTTTTTCTTTTTATTTTTGATTTTTGTGTGTCCGCAAGTTTTGTCCGCAAAAAATTTTTTGTCCGCAAATGTTGTCCGCAAAAAATTTATTTGTCCGCATTTTTCGGCATAAATTTAGTTTTTTAATAATTAAAAAATTTTTTTTAAATCCACTAATTTTATTTTAATTATAAAATTTTACTTCGTTAAAATAAAAAAATTTTTCCGCTAGTGGGGTTCGAACCTCCCACCCTTCTCGTTGGAAACCTAACTCTTTCCCACTTAACTAAGTGAAGCATTTTTGGGGTCAAATTTTATAAGATGTCTAGTCAAGTGAAATGGGACTTTTGAGATTTGACGGATAAAATATATTTGCGGACAAAACTTGCGGACTTTAAAAAATCCGCAAAAAAATTTGCGGATTGATTTTAAAAATCCGCAAATTTCTGCGTTAATAATTTTCCTCCTTTTTTCAATTTTTGTAGTCAATTTGTATATAACCTCCACCATTTTTTCTGTAATCGATTTTCTCTTTTCATCTACCCAGGGAAGCCAATAAAATATCTTAAAAACATTGGTGAGTTTCCGCTCATTTCTGTTCTCTCTTTTAGAAAAATGTGAGGCGTGAAGAGGATTGAAAAAGAGAGGAAAGAGTCGCCATTTAAAATATAAATTTTTTTATTAGTTTTTGTTTTGAGAAAAAAGAAAATTAATCGTGGAAAAGTCTAGGTATTTTTAAAAGACTTGTCCTCCTCTTTCCCTCCGTTTCCATTTTATTTTAAGTGACAATAGCTATTTTAATTTTTAATTGTTTTTAATTGAGAGCGCTTAAAAATTTGTTTAAATAGTCTATTAAATTAAAAAGGATTCCCATTTGGTGTCATTTTGGTGTAGTGGGAAACGTTTGGGCTTCCAACGGGGAAGGGTCGTGGGTTCGAATCCTGTTGAAGTAAAGCTTTTTTTAATTTAACAGAAAAAATGTTTTTGATAAAAATATAGCGATTAGAGCCTAGAAATAATTTTTCTTATTTTTTAAACCCTAACCTTTTAGTTTAGTGGGATGCGTTTGGAGCTTTCAACGTGGAGAGTCGCGGGTTCGAATCCCACTGAGGGAAATTGATTTTTCCTTCAACTTAGAAACGTTTTTCGATTAAAACACGGCGATTAGAGTCTAAAAATATTTTTTAAAGATTTTTAAAACTCCAAATTGTATTATAATTCCATCCATTTTAGGCCAATTCTGCTTCATCTTCACACCATCAAAGCGGAACTTCCGGACCTGGAGTGGCTGGAACAAGTAATACAAGTGGAATGAAACTTGGAGCAACAAATTCTGGAACGGGAGCAGTGAAGGAATTGTTGGATAAAGTATATGAAGAATTTGGAGTTTTACAACAACAACTGCATAATACAAGAATTGAATTGGAAAAATGTCAGCAGGAAAAGGATGGTCTTCAAAGATATTCAATGATGGTTAGTGAATTTTTTAAATATTTTTTATGGTAAAGTCAGTGGGGGGTTTTTAATAGTTTGATCCAAAAACTGTTTAATAAATTTATTTTTGAAGAGAAAATGGAAAAATATTTTTTCAAGATTTGCGGACAAAACTTGCGGACTTTTAGAAAAACTTAACGGACCGCAAATTTCATGATAAGGTGTGCTCCATCTCGTAGTGGACTGTAATATTATATCGTCGAAATACCAAACTTTTGAAATTTACATCCAACACCAAATAAATACCATGATTCAGGTTTCCATCTAGCCTTCCCTCATTTTTGTTTTAACAAACTTCCCAGTCCTCATTTTTCCATAGATTGGTATTTCGGCGGCTTTTAGAGGTTGTTACAGCGTTGTTATTTCCGCATTTTGGTATTCATACCCATCCAACATTAAATTCTTGAAAATTAATTTTTTTGTGATGCTTAGGCAGCTTAAAACCTGAGGAAATATTCCACCAAATTTCCATGTTTCCTCCCCTTTATTTTTTTAAATAATTTTATTTTATTTTTTAAAGATGAACGAATCAATCTTTTCTTTGAATATGGAAACACAAAAACATATAGAAATTGGCAAGCGTCTTTCTGGAATTTTGACGGTTTATTTTTTGTATTTTTTAAAATTTTCAAATTTTAGCACGTTATCCCAATGCTCCCACAAGAACACCAAGGATCGGCTGTGTCAGCTATTGAAAGGGCTAAGGCTGTTGGGCCACAAGTATTTTTTTTATAATTTTAAAGAGGTTTATAAAGAGATGAAAAGTTTTATAATTCTGGAGCAGTTTTTAAAAAATGGAATTTTTCGGTTTTCTAATGATTTGCGGACAACATTTGCGGAAATTTTGATGTTTAATAATTTTAACAAGACCTCTTTGGGTTTTTTGAATTATTTCCCCTTTTTGTTTTTCCGTTCCGTTTTTATCCGTTTATTTTTTAAGAACATTTAAAGACCGAATTAGGGTCCGCAAATTATTGCGCATTGTCCGCAATTTATTTGCGGACTGTCCGCAAATAAAAAAATAAACAGAAAAATTCAACCACAAATTCAATAAAAATGTCTTTTAAGGAACTTTTAACCAATCATTTTCAACAACAACAATTAGCTGCTATGATGTCTGTTGCTGGACCTGCCGCAGCAGCTGCAGCATTTAATCCTGCAATGATGATGGCTGGAATGTTTGTTTAAAAAAGTTTTTTAAATTTTATTTTTGTCAATTTAGGGGGTTAAATTTAAATGTAAAACAGGAGGATGCAATGCAGCAACTCTTTAACAATATTCTAAAAAATCCAATGTTGGCTGGAGCTAATAATGTTGCTGGTGGTGGTGGTGGTCCTCCGCAACCTCCTTGTATTCCTCAACAAATTCCATCAAGTAATCATCCATTAATGCCTGGGCCGTCATCTTCTTCGTCTGTTCCTCCAACTGGTGGTGGAGATGAAGGTATGAGAAATTTGAAAAAAAATTTTTGAAATTGCGGACAGTCCGCAAAAAATTGCGGACAACACTTAAGGGTTAGAAAGGGAATTTACTGATAATCTAGGGCCAAACAAAGAATGTTCTCGAATTCTAAGCTTAAAATTTTTTTTAAAAATTTGCGGAAAGTCCGCAATAATTTACGGACTTTTTGGATGAAGATATTTAATAGATCGATGGATTTCTTAAGAGATAAGAAGGGAATTTATAAAAAAAAGTTTTGTCTGCAAATTCTGTCCGCAAATCTTCATTATTAAATAAATTTCAGGTCGTCCATCAACACATCCTGGACGAGCATCTTCTGTTCTAAATAGCACTGGTGGAGGGGGAAGTAGGCCAAGATCGGGCACTGGAACACCTGTTTCTTATGCTAAGAGAACTAAATTGGAACCGGAAGATGGGGATGGAGAATTGGAAATTGATGTTGGTTTTTAATTTTTTTTATTGAAAATTTTTTAAAAATTTTTTGGCATTCTGTATTTATTTTTTAATACGTTTCCATTTTTTAATTTTGACCGTTTTGCGGACATTTTGATAAAAAATAAATTTTTTTCGATTATTTTGGCGTTCTGTTTTTTTTTGTTTTATTCAAATTATCTGTCTTTAGGTAGGGATCTTTTGCGGACTTTTATTTTTTCTTTTGCGGACTTTTAGTTTCTGCGTCTTTTTTTGCGGACAAATTTTTTTTTCTGACACATTTTTATTTTTTGCGGACAAAAATAATAACGCCCATTTTGGGGACATCTTTTTGCGAATATCTAATTTAAAAATTTTTTCTTTAGGTTCAAAATGATGATGCAGGTTCCTCTGCAGCTTTATCTCATCATACCAACGGAAGAACTAGCCAACCTTTTCATAAAGGTAAAGATGAAAGGGACACTGCTTCAGCTTCATCTCGTGATTCAGCTACGCCCCGTTCTGGAAAACTACAGGTTTTCTTTTTAAAAATGGGGTTTACTATAATTATTGTATATAAGAGAATTTTCAATGGATTTAGTAAGAGAATTTAAGGCCAACAAGTTTGTGGTTAAGTGGGATAGTGTTTTAGAAGGTAACGTGGTCAATGTTCGAGAATCCTTTTGGGGGTCAGAAATTATTTTTATTAGGCAGGAGATCACTTGAGGGAATTTGGGGATTAACATATTTTCTGTGGTTAAGTGGGTTATGATTTTATTTTTAAGAAGTAATGGACCAAGGTTCGAATCCTTTTGGGAGTAAACTTTTTTAAATTACTACAAGGCTGATTTGACTTGTGACTCTAACAAAAAAAATTTTTTCGGTGTCGTTAAAAATTTTTTAAAAGAATTTTTATTTTTTTAAAGCTTGCTTCTACCCCTGGTTCTTCTTCTGGCTGTCCACCACAACCAAATATTCAACAACTTTTACCTCCCGCTATGGCTGATTTATTAAATTATGGAATGAATAGATTCCCTGTGAATTTTAACAACCAAATATCTGGATTAATTGGAATGACTCCTGGAGGAGGTGGTCAATATCCTTCTTCTCTAAATGCTTTAGCAGCTGCAATGACAACTAATGGGAAATCACCTGCTTATGCTTTTAAGGTTTATTTAAATTTTTAAGAATTAAATAGAAAAGAGAATTCTTTAAATCTTTCCGAAAAATTTTAAAAATCCCAGGGCTTTAATCTGGAGCATTTTTAATTTAAAAACAGAAAAAATTTTTCTTGGTTAAGTGGGTTAAAATTTAATTTTTTGATGGTGGTGGGTCAAGGTTCGAATCCTTTTGAAGGTAAATAAAAATAGAAGGCCAGGGCTTTAATTGAAGCATTTTGGACCGTGAAAAAATTAAAAAAATTTTTTTTAATTTAAAGGTTGCGCATGGTGAACAAATAGCTCCTGTTTCTTTCCCTCCTGATGCTTCTTTAGAACCGGATGTGCCAAAGTATAATATTTTATTTATTTTTTAACTTAAATTTTTAATACGAGGGATAAGGGGGTTAGATTCTTTAACTACTAGTGTTTTCCACTATGTTTAGTTTAAAATTGCCAGAATTAACGTCATTTTTTTGGTTTTATTCCCAGTTTTCTTGTAATAATTAGATTCTTGTTCTCGTGGAACACTAGCTTATTAATAAAGTAGATAAGTAGATTGCTGATAAAAGAGGGTTCAAGGTAATAATCGAACCTGCTTGTTGGTATTACAAAAGAGCTTTGCTAACACCTCGTTCATTTGCGTATTTACTGAGCTGGTCTTAGAATTTCCTCTTTTGGCTCTAATTTCATGTCTTAAAATTAAGCTTGCCATCTTTCTTTCCTTTATACCCTTTTTTAATTTAAAAAATTGTTTTTTCAGAGGACTTCGTCGAATAGGTGATTTACCTCATGGAGATGTTGTTTGTGCTGTTACTTTAGCCAAAGATGGACGTCGAGTATTTACTGGCGGAAAGGGGGCTGTAAAAGTTTGGGATATTACTGAACGAATATTTAATTCATCAACAGCAAATGCTTCAAATGATACTTCAAGTGGTGATGATATGGGGGGAGTTGGATCTGTTGAAACTGCTAGTAATGGAGGTGGTGGTGGGAGGGCTGCAAGTACAGAACCGTGGTTGCCTGTAGCTACTTTTCCGGTGAATAAAACATTTGTTTAAACTAGCAGAGACCGAACTTAAAATAAAACTAGGTTAGCTCGGAGTAAGGAAATCGAACCTGCTTGCTTCGAGTTGTTTTTGCCAGGGGAGCTTTGCTAACACCTCGTTCAATGACCTTACTTACTGAGCTACTTGGGGACAATAACTTTTCTCTTTCTTTTTTCGTGTTCCTCTTCTAATCATTTTGATTAGATTCTTTTACAGAAATATCGTAGGGGGGTCCTCTTACAGAAATAATGTAACCAGACTTTTTCTCGTTGAAAAATGAGTGAGAAAAAAAATTTTTCTAGTCAAGTGCTACCCACTAACTATCAAATTTTACCTATATTTTAAGGGGGCGTTTATTAGAATACAAATCTTTTTAATCAATTCTAAATTAAATTTTTTAAAGTGCCTAAAAGATAGCTATATTCGTTCATGTAAATTATTTTCTGATGGATCAACTTTAATTGTTGGAGGGGAAACAAAAACAATTTGTATATTAGATGTTGAAAGAGGAGGGGAAATAAAACAAACATTTGATTGTGAAGCAGAAGCTTGTTATGCTTTAGCTATTTCTCAAGATTGTAAAACTTTGTTTTCTTGTTGTTCTAATGGTGTTGTGAATGTTTGGGATTTGACATCTGGTGAAAGAATTGTTCAATTAATTGGGCATTCTGATGGGGCTAGTTGTGTTGATATAAGTGGTGATGGACAGAAATTGTGGACTGGAGGGTTGGACAATACTGTTAGGTGTTGGGATATTGGGGCTAGACAACAACTTGAAAACTACATATTGGAAAGTCAGGTAAGAGAGAATAAAAAAAATTTTTTTTTGTCAAACTTGCTTTAGAATTTATGAAGCATTTTAGAGCAAATGAAAAACATGGGGAGAAATATTTCCGAAGCTTTCTCAAATTTTGAAACATGTCTGATAGTTGAAAACATGTTTCACAATCTGAAGCAAATACTGGACCATTTTATTGGACCATTTTATACTTGCTTCAGAATTTATGAAGCATTTTATGGCAAGTGAAAAACCTGGGTAGAACTGCTTCGAAGCATGCTTCAGATAATCTGAAGCATATCTGATACATAAAAAAACATGTTTCACATTTTTTGAAACATTTATGAAGCAAATTTTGAATTAAATTCTGAAGCATTTTATGCCGAATTATTCCGAAACACCCAAAATTTTGAAACATGTTTCTAAACCTGAAGCTTGCCTTTAAACATCTAAAACTAGCTTTGAAAAATCAGAAAAATATTTTTTGTTAAGATTTTCTCACTTGGTTGTTGTCCAACTGAAAATTGGGTTGCTGTTGGATTGGAAGACAGTAATGTTCAGGTTATACAGACATTTTAGAAAAAACAAATTTACACAAATTTAGGTTCTAAACAGCGAACCTATGAGCGAAAAGTATTTAATTAGTGCTCATCAAAGTTGTGTTTTGTCTTTAAAGTTTGCGAACAGTGGAAAGGTTAAGTTTTACAACTTTAAATATTTTTAAAAACATTAATTAATGTTTTTACCTATCAAAACATTTTAGTTCAATGTTTAGGGAAATCAGAATTTTTAACTGGAATTGTAAAAACATGTTTTTAAAAATTAAATTTACAATGTTTGTACAAATCAGAATTTAAAAACATGTTTTGTAATATGTTTTTGTCGTTAAAAACATGTTTTACAAATCAGAATAATTTTTAAAGAAAAATGTTTTTAAATTAAAAATCAGAATATTTTTTAAAACATTTTTTACAAGCCAGAACTTTCTTTTAGAACATGTTTTACAAATCAGAACTTTCTTTTAAAACATGTTTTACAAATCAGAACTTTCTTTTAAAACATGTTTTACAAATCAGAACTTTCTTTAGAAATATGTTTTTACAAATCAGAACTTTCTTTAGAAACATGTTTTTACAAACCAGAACTTTCTTTAGAAATATGTTTTTACAAACCAGAATAAAAATTTATTTTTAGTGGTTTGTTTCCACTGGCAAAGACAATGTTGTAAATTGTTGGCGCACACCTTATGGTTACAGACTTATAAAAACAAAGGAAGTAAGTTCTGTTCTAAGTTGTGACATTTCTGAAGACGATCGTTTTCTTTTAACTGGATCGGGAGAAAAAAAGGCATCTCTATATGAATTGAGCTTTTAATTAATTAATTTTTTTTTGAAGAGAGAGAAAAGTTTTTTAAATATCCCTCTCTTTAATTTTTAATTTTCATTAATAACTCATTTTTTTAAATTTCATTTTTCATATATTTAATAATATAAAAATAGCCCCCTTTCCCCCATACTTTTTTTAAATTTTGGATTTTTTAATAATCCTTTTAGAATTTATTTTTTGCTAAATTTTGTTATCAATCCGATTATTTTTTATTCTTATTGAAATTTTTCTAGGTTATTCTACAGTAAACACTTAAATTTTTTTAAAAAACTTTTTCCTTCTTAAAATTACCTTGGTCATCTTTCCCCTTGGAACATTAAAACAAAGAGGGGAATATTTTGGGAGTCTGGTCATTATTAAAGGAAGTCAATTTATCTAACCCCAAGGCAAACTAGGCGGTCATTTTTAAGAGAGGAAAAAGTTTTTTTTTCAAAAACTTGGCTTCTACTCTGCATATATAAATACTGAACGCATCTCATTTTATTTTTCACACAAAAACATTATTTTTTCTCCTCCCCCAACATCCACTTATTTTAAAATTATTCTGCTTGTTTTTACAATTATTTTTGTAATATTTTTACAATTGAATAAACCTGCGCACACATTGTTTTTATTCTAAAACTTAAAAAAAGCTTAAGATTACAATTTAATTCAATGTTTTTAAGTTTACAATTCTCATGTTTGTTTTCTGTAAAACACACAAACATTTAATTAGCATATTAAAAACATGTAAAATTCCGCCTGTTTTTGAAACATTTTTTTGCCTTTTTAATAAATAAAAATACAATTTTGTTTTGTTTTCCAACTTGTTTTACAATTTTACAAATATTACATTTATATTTAAAACTTTGTTTTAAACCAGAATTCTGATTTTACAATTATAATTTTAAAAAATTCTGATTTGTAAAAACAAGTTTATTTAATTAATTCTCTGTGTTACAAATCAGAATTTCTAATTTTGTAATTGCAAATAAAATCAGAATATTTGAAAAATTGTTTTTATTTGTTTGTTTTAAATTCTGTTTTTTTCAAAGAGAAAACAACTAAAACATCAAAACATGGTTAAACAAAAACAACTATTTTATTGTTTTCTAACAACATTAGTTCTCTCAACATTTGATATTTTATTTTCTTTTATTGGAATTTGTTTTAACGGAAATTCGTTTTCTTTTCAACATTTCCTCGATGCTTTTTCATTGCCTTTCGAGATAAACAAATCTGTTGCTGATTTCTTTATTTTATCCTTGCTTCGAATGGTGTTAATGTTTGTTGGTTGTTCTATTCTGGTTTTTAAAAGAAAGGTAAGTTGTTTTAAACATGTAAAAACAACGAACATGTTTTTATAATTTTATAAGAAAACAAACATAAAAATAAACTTGTTGCAAACATGTTCTGACTTAAGAACAACAAATAAACCAGAATAAACTTTAAACTTTACAAATTCTGATTCAAAATTACAATTTGTAAAAGTGCAAAATTACAAATTCTGATTTTTAAAAATAAACTTGTTTTAAAAATAAACTTGTTTTCAATAAACTTGTTTTCAATAAACTTGAATTAAAACATAACTGAAAACACGTTTTCTTTTCAGCCTTATAGTTTGCCAGCCTTACAATGTGTTTCAATTATCTCTTGTTTTATGTTTTGTTTTTTCAGTATTGTAAAATTACAAAAGTAATTTTCTCAACTTTAATTAAAATTAAAATAAACTTGTTTTTATAGGCCTTTACAATATATTGGAAATATAATTTTAATTTCCTCTAATATTTTATTTTCTGTTTTGTGTCATATTATTTGGTTTAAATTTTTACAAAATGATGAGGAATTTGATAATAATTATAAACATTTGGAGGAAGAAGATGAAGAAAAGGTGAGGAAAAAAAATTTTTTTTTAGATTTGCGGATTAAACTTGCGGACATTTTTTGCGGACATAAAAAACTTGCGGACAATATTTGCGGATTGAAAAAAATTTGCGGACAATTTTTTGCGGATTAAAAAAATTTGCGGACAATTTTTGCGGACATCTACAATACCCAAAAAATGTTTTAATTATAAAATCCATTTTTAGGGTGTTTTTGTTTTGCCTTCAACAGACAAACAAAATAACAACAAAGCCAACTTTAATAAAGACAATTCATTCAATAATGTTGAAAAACAATGTCCACAATTAGCCTCAGATGTCGAACAAAATGTTACGACAAACAATGATGGGCAACCTATACCTTCTTTAGCTTGGCCAAGTTCTCAGTCTATAGTGAAAATTGTATAAAAAGAATTTCTCTTTTCTTTCCCTCAAACGTAAAATAATGGGGGCAGACTTAGAGAATGTGTCACAGATCTTGTTTATAGATCTTGATCTTGTTTATCTTTTATGGGAATAGAGGTTCTACTCACCCAGAATTTAACTACACACGCACAGTACCGGACCAATGATTCAAAAAAGCAGAGCTGGGTACCTATGGCCATAAAGAAAGGAACATTTTTCGACTGTCGAAGGAAAGAGAGGGGGGGGGGGTACGAGCTTCAATTTTACCTTTCCAAAATTTTTACAGCCTTTTTTCGACATGCCCACTTATCAAAAAGTCAATTTGAACGTTGGGCCAAGTGCCAAGGTTAATGGAATGGATTTACCATTAAATGATATTGATACACTTAGGTTGTAATTTAAATTTAAAAAAACATTAGACTACATTCCTTTCAGGTTTTTCTTTAATTTTGGTGTTCAATATGCTAGAGTTATACTCCTTCGTCCACTTATCAATTGCCAACAGCAGGAGGGAGGATATATAGAAAAGGTGGTTAGAGACAAAATAAAGATTAAGTCTGTTGCGGATAAAAAATTTGCGGACAAAATTTTTATCCGCAAATGTTTGCGGACTCGTTATACCCAGTCAACATCCATTTTAGGAAATTTCTGAGTTACCTCTATCAGACAAACAAGACAACAACAAAGCAAACAACTCTGATACCAACTCAGTCAGCGATGAAATTGAAGAATCAAAAGAAACATTTAATTTGCAATTGGAACAAACTTTGGATGAATTTTTAGAAAAATTAAAATTAATGGGATTTGTAGAAAATAATGAAAAAATTAATCAAAAAATTAAAGAAACGGAAAAAGATTTTGAAAATTTACAAAAACAGTTGGATAGTACAAAAAAGGAATTGAAAAAATGCCAAGAGGAGAGGGATGGTTTGCAAAGATATTCAATGATGGTAGGTTTTTGGAGAGAATTTTAGGGACAGATTTTGTTGTAGGGTTAGAAAAACCCGGACCCGTCTAACCCATACACAGAACTACATAGATATTTTGTCGAAACGAACCCCAAACATTTGCAACGCTGAAAAACCCTTCGACCCCCCAACAATATGTAGTAGGTACTTTATTAATATCCCACCCCACTTTCCGCTATTTGAGTCTCAGATTAATCTTCCCTTTTTTCTGACAATCCGG
Organism: Meloidogyne incognita; assembly: GCA_036172945.1. Lineage (NCBI taxonomy): Eukaryota > Metazoa > Nematoda > Chromadorea > Rhabditida > Meloidogynidae > Meloidogyne > Meloidogyne incognita. The sequence continues at coordinate 2,908,988 of JARQAC010000033.1, forward strand.
GTTTCTGACAGGTCCGGGTTTTTCTAACCCTACAACAAAATCTGTCATTCTTTCCCTCACAAATTTTAAGTAAATGGCAAGGTAGAAGGTCTCCGTTCTAATTTTGCTCCTTCTAACTTTTTGCTTCTTTTTACTTAAAATGTGCGAGGGAAAGAATGATTGACAGTAAAAAAGGAAAATTAATCTGAGACTCAAATAGCAGAAAGTGGGGTGGGATATTAATAAAGTAGCCATTGGATTAAGATGAGTGCCGAAAGGAGCAGAGGGGGAGAGTTGTAGTTTAAAATTAAATAAATCCCCCCTCTCCAGAACAAAATTTTAAACAAAAAAATTTTTTTTTAAAGATGAACGAATCACTATTTTCCTTAAATATGGAAACGCAAAAACATATAGAAATTGGCAAACGACTTTCTGGAATTTTGACGGCAATTTTTTTTATTTTCTTTAGGTTCTCTAAAAAACTTTTTAAATTTTAGCACGTTATCCCAATGCTTCCAGAAGAGCAACAAGGAGCGGCTTTGTCAGCTATTGAAAGGGCTAAGGCTGTTGGGCCGCAAGTATTTTTTTTATTAATTTTTAAGAGGTTTATAAAGAGGGGAAAAGGTTTATAATTCTGGATAGATTTTTTAAAAAAAAATGAAAATTTTTCGGATTTTTTCTGATTTGCGGACAACATTTGCGGAAAATTTTGATGTTTAATAATTTTAAAAAAACCTCTTTTGGTAAATTCCACTGCTGCCAAATGAACACCAAGAACTGACTGTCAGTGATTGAAAGGGCTAAAAATTTAAATTTTCTAGTGTTTCTCTCTTTCTTTATAAACAAGGATATTTTTGTTTTCTTTAGGAAAATAAACAAGGCAACTTATTCCAACAAAACTGCTTAAGTAAAATAATGCCAGGTCTAATAAATTCTCTTGCAAATCAAGTAGCAAATATGAATGTTCAATTGTTGCATGTTTTGAAGTAAAAAATAAAATTTATTTTCAACCTTTTTTGATTTGTCCGCAACAGACAATTTGCGGACAAATCGTAAATAGTGTCGTGTCCAAGCCTTTTTCTCCACAATTTTTTCTTATAAATGTACAGAATGGTATTTAGATTTATTTTTAGATTTTATTTAAACTTGATAAAAACAATTTAAATTTTCCTCTTTTAAGTAAAGATGCATTGACGCTTTCTAGCAATTTATCAAAAAATCCTTCGTTTGATACTTCTGCTACTAATAATCCTTGGTCTTTCCTTACTTCGATGCCTTCATCAATGCTTATTCCTTCATCTTCATCGTCGTCTGTCCCACCAACTAATTCGGGAAATAAAAGTAGGGAATGATTTAAAAATTTTGAGTTTGCGGACATGTCCGCAAAAATTTTTGCGGACAAAAATTTCCTATCGAAATTAATCTTAATTTTCGATAGGAAAATTTTTTTCGAATTTTTCGACAACAAAAAAAAGAAAATTTAATAGAAAATGTATGAAAATTTTAAATAATTTATAGCCTCTAAACCACTTGCTGAACAAACGTCTTCTCTTACAAATAAACCTAGTGCGCATGAAAGTGCTCTTAAAGAATTTGTAAATGGAAAATCTAGTAATGAAACTTTGGAAAAAACTGGAAAAAAATTAGGAAATAAACCAGAACCAAATTATGCTTTTAAGGTGTTTTTAATATTTTTAAATAATATTAATAATGGGGTTGGGCAAGCGGGTGGTGGTTTCTAAATATCTGGAATAGAAGGAAGCTAAGGTATTCTAAAAAAAATTTTTTGGTGCACTTCCGGGTATCCAATGATTTCCCAGGAACCGTCAACCTTAATTGAATCCCCAATTCTTTCAAAAAAATATTTTTTTATTTTAAAGATTGTGCCTAGTGAAGAAATAATACCTGTTGTTTTCCCTTCTGATGCTTCTTCAGAACCTGATCTTCCCAAGTGAAAAAAATAAAATAATTAGAGTCGGATCTCGATTTTACCTTCTTGCCGTATAAAAAAAGTGTGTGTAAAATTATGGGGTGTATTGCGTGTTGGGTATATATTGTTTGTGTTACTGCCTCTCCTTCAAAAAAAGGTTAGGGTAAATCTAGGGTAAATCTAATTTTGAAAGTGTAGTGATTAAAAATCCGTGATTAAAAAAATATTCTTTTAACTATTTCTCACAATTTAAAACCTTTTCTATTTTGCCTCCTCATATTTTTTAATATATATTTAATTCCCTCATTCCAAAAATTTTCATTAATTTCTCTTTCCCCTTCGATCACATACATATATATTTAAATTGTTGCCATTGGGACAGAAGGTGTTTACCCAAAATAAATATAAAACATTTAAATCGGTAAAATGGAGATCTGACTATATTATCATTATTTTAATTATAAGGAAAGAATTTTTCCTTAAATCAAATAAAAATTTTCTTTTAAATTTAAAAGAGGAATGCAGCATATTGCTCATTTACCCCATGGAGATGTTGTTTGTACTACTATATTCTCCAAAAATAGACAACGTGTATTTACTGGTGGAAAGGGCCAAGTAAAAGTTTGGGATATTAACAATGTTACATCATTGACGTCAACTGACAACAATGTCAGAAACTTGGATTCTATGGCTACTTTTCCTGTAAAAAAATTTTTCTTATTTATATTATAAGATAGTACCTCCCCCTCCCGCTATTTCTCTAAAAATTGTGTCTTAGTAGAGGAATCTCTAAAAATGAGTTTGTCTCTATGTATAGACCAGCAGGACACAGTTTTGCCTTTAGGTGCCAATTTCTCCCTTACTTTAGTGGCCATCCAATTTTTAAAAGCCGTCTCTTAAATAGAGATTTATCAAGTATTTGGGGTATCTTGTAGAGAGACTCCTAGGTAGAGTATCCTATTCACCAGCGTATGGTGCATTTTGTGGTTAAAGTTCCCGTTCTTTTCAACTTCTGGCTCATGAGTGTTATGTCTTCTGGTGCGGTGTCTTACCTAGTGACTAACAGAATAATAAAAGAATATCGGTCGGCCCAGATGCCGGCCAAGACTGACCCACACATAACTGACAATAAGTTAGCTTACTCATCATTTTAATAATTTTATTTACTATTTTTTTAAAGTGCCTAAAAGATAGCTATATTCGTTCATGTAAATTATTTTCTGATGGATCAACTTTAATTGTTGGAGGGGAAACAAAAACAATTTGTATATTAGATGTTGAAAGAGGAGGGGAAATAAAACAAACATTTGATTGTGAAGCAGAAGCTTGTTATGCTTTAGCTATTTCTCAAGATTGTAAAACTTTGTTTTCTTGTTGTTCTAATGGTGTTGTGAATGTTTGGGATTTGACATCTGGTGAAAGAATTGTTCAATTAATTGGGCATTCTGAGGGGGCTAGTTGTGTTGATATAAGTGGTGATGGACAGAAATTGTGGACTGGAGGGTTGGACAATACTGTTAGGTGTTGGGATATTGCTGGTAGAAGACAGTTTTCATGCCAGGAAATTGAAAGTCAAGTAAATTTTCTATTGAAATTTTCTGAAAAATTTGACCTTCTTAAAGGTTTTCTCAATTAGTTGCTGTCCAACCGATAATTGGGTTGCTGTTGGATTGGAAGACAACAATGTTCAGGTTATACAGACATTTTAATTGTCTTAGAAAAAATAAATATACACAAATTTAGGTACTAAACAGTACAACAATGGGCGAAAAGTATTTACTTAATGATCATAAAAGTTGTGTTTTGTCAATGAAGTTTGCGAACAGTGGAAAGGCAAGTTTTACAACTGTTTATATAGTTTGCAATGTTTTTCCTGAGCTCAACATGTTTTTAAAAACATTTAAGAATGTTTTTACAAATCAGAACCTTATAAAAACAAAATGTTTTTACAAAGCAAAACATTCTAGTTATAAATGTTTTAAATATCAGAATTTAGTTAAAAACATGTTTTACAAACCAGAATGTTTTTTAAATAAAAATGTTTTTTCAAATCAGAATACAATCTAAAAACATGTTTTTATAGATCAGAACTCTTTAAAAACATGTTTACAAATCAGAATTGTTTTAGAGAATATCAGAATTTATTTAAAAACATGTTTTACAAACCAGAATATAAGTTAATTTTCTAGTGGTTTGTTTCCACTGGCAAAGACAACGTTGTAAATTGTTGGCGCACACCTTATGGTTACAAACTTGCAAAAACCAAGGAATCGAGTTCCGTTCTAAGTTGTGACATTTCTGAAGATGATCGTTTTCTTTTAACTGGATCCGGGGACAAAAAGGCATCTTTATATGAATTGAACTTTTAATTGAATTTTTTGAAGTTAAAATTAATCATCTCTTATTTAAAAACTTTTTTTTATGATATATACATAAATAACCAGCCTCTTTTCTTTTAAATAATTATTTTTTCTTGGTTCTTTAAATAATTTAAAATCCTCTCATTAAATAACCAAATCTACACTCATTTAATTTATTCATTTTTAAATTTAAAATTCATCTTCTCATGTATTTTTTAAAATTTTTGAGTAAAAAAAAGTTGATCTACTGGGTCATTTTATCAAATATTTACTACCCCTTGATAAAACATTTTTTTAAATTTATTTCCCACATTGATTTTGCAAGTCTCCCTTTTTTGGTCTATATATTTAGATAGTAAAATGGCGCTGCCCTCTTATCAACAACAAATATAATTTTGGCATTCCGAACCATTAAAATTTTATGTTACCTTTTTTGATAAGAAGCAAGCACATGAAAACTAAACATTTACTTTTTGGCCTCAACTTCTATATAGAATATTTTTTGTTGAGACATAAACATAATTTTTTTAAATTTCCTTTAAAGTTTAAGTTTACAAACTTGAATTCTAGTTTACACTTGAAAAACCTTATTCTGATTTTTATTCAAGTTCGAACTTAATATAAAATCAGAATTTTATTTAAAAAATCAGAATTTTAATGTAACCCAAACATAAGAATTCTGTTTTTTGATCTGTTTTTTGACCAGAGAATATTGTTTAAGAAATAATGTTTCAGATAAATATTAAAAAATGATTCAATAAAATCCAAACAATTATCAAAATAAACTTTCAAAAATGGTTAAACGAAATCAAATCCATTGTATTCTACGAACACTAGCTTTTTCAACGTTTGATATTTTATTTTCCTTTATTGGAATTTGTTTTAATGGAACTTCATTTTCCTATCAACATTTCCGTGATGACTTTGCAATGCCTTATAAATTTAATAAATCTGTTTCTGATTTTTTTATGATCTCTTTGTTACGAATGGTGTTTTTGTTTGTTGGATGTTTTATTCTGATCTTTAAAAGAAAGGTTTGTTAAACTAATACATTAATTCTGATTTTACAAGATTGAACTTGAGAAGTATATAATTCTGGTCTCTTTAAGTTTGAACTTGAAAAAGAGCATAATTCTGATTTTAAATAAACTTGTTTAAAACAAAGTTTAATTCTGGGTTTTCACAAGCTTAAGCTTGATAAGTACTTATATTAATTCTGGTCTTTTTAAGATTGAACTTGAACGGGAGTATAATTCTGATTTTACATAAACTTATTTTAATAAACTTGTTTATGTAGACAAACTTGTTTGAGCTAAACATGTTTAAATAAACTTGTTCGGAAGTAGAAAATAAACTTGTTTAAAAACAAACTTGTTTTAATTAAGCATATTTTAAATAAACTTGTTTGTAAAAACATGCACTTAAAACATCCAAAATAAACTTTAATTTAAACAAACTTTTTTCCAGCCTTCTCGTCCCCTTGGACATTTAGCCCACGCGTCATTTGCACTTTGTATAATTCTCATTTCTTTTACTCCAGCAAAGTTTCTTGGATTAAGCGACAATACAGGCACTCAACATCCCGGCAATTTATATATTGGGGAAATAATTTTATTAATTTCCAATGTTTTCTTTTCTGTTTTGGCCCACAGAATTTGGCTGGGATTTTTAAGGGCTGCCAAAAGAATTGAAAATATTTATCAACGTTTGGAGGAAGAAGAGGAGGAAGATGAAAATTCTGAGGAAGAACAACAAAAAACAACACAAGAAGGAAGGATTTCTGCTGACATGAGAACACACATAATTAGTTGAATTTTATGAATAATTTAATTAATTAATTATTTAATTAACCCCCATATAGTTATTCGTCTACTTCAATATTGCAAAAATGAATGGCTTTGGCATATTAGTGGATTTACTTGGCTTTTTATTTATTCTTTGAGTTAGTCTGTTATTCTATTTTTTAATTTGGTGGCCACTTTTAATGTTTGGACATTTTGAAAGCTGGGCATTTTGGAAATTGACCATTTTGAAATTTTACCATTTTGAAATTTTTTGACATTTTGATGTTTGGACATTTTGAGATATGACCATTTTAAAATTTTTTGACATTTTGAAGTCTGGACATTTTTAGAATTCCTATGAGAAATTCTAAGTTACCTACTTTTAAAATTTCCATACAGCTCGTATCTTCGTCCCATACTATACCGGCCAAGTAATCGCCAGTGTCGTGTCAAGTACTGGAGATAAATATGCTGCTTTAGTTGATTCTGTTAAACTAATGCTTTTTATTTCGATTGTTTGGTTAGCAAATAATTTGAAAATATTTTTAAAAAATAATTTTTCTAGCGCAGTAGCAGGCGGTTTTCGTGGAGGGTCATTTGAGTATGCCTATGCTAGAGTTAATAGAGCTGTTAGACATAATTTATTTTCTTCTTTAATACATCAAGAGATTGCATTTTTTGATAGACACAAAACAGGCAAAATTAAATTTTTTTTTAAAAATTAATTTTTGAAAAATTAAAAAATTACAGGTGAAATAACTTCACGGTTAACTGCAGATACTACAACAATGTAAATATTTATTGTATACTGTATTTTCTCCCATGTTTCTCTCTTAAAAAACTTTTTCTGAAACTTGAAACAAATTCTGATTTTTTAACAAAAATAAACCTATTCTGATTTTTACTAAAATAAACTTTTTCTGATTCTCTTAAAACAAACTTTTTTTAATTCTGATTATTTAAATTAATAAACTTTCTGATTTTTAAAACTTTTTTCTGATTCTTATTTAAATTCTGATTCTTTCTTAAAATAAAACTTCTTCTGATTTTTACTTAAAAAATTCTGGTCTTTATTAAAATAATAAAACTTTTTCTGATTTTCTCGAAATAAACTTTTTTTCTGCTTTCAGGTCAGACACAGTCTCTCTAAACGTTAACAGTTAAGTTTAACTATCTAATTAATTAACCTTAAAATCTCAAGTTTTTCTTCGCAATACAGTACAAATGGGGGGCTCTATGCTTTTTATGATGACTTTAAGTTGGCGATTGTCTTTAATTCCGTTTATTGTTGTTCCGATTATTTTGGTTGCTTCCAAAATTTTTGGTGTTTATTATGATGTTTGTTTTTTTTCTTGAAAAAAAAATTATTTGAAATTTTTTTCTGAAATTTTCCAAAAAAAATTTTTTCATAAAAATTCTTTTTAATTTCAAAAAATTCTTTAAAAAATTTTAAAAAAATTTTTCAAAAATTTTCCTTTCCCAGTTTCTCAGCGAAAGAGCCCAAGAAGCTATTGCCCATTCTAACGATGTTGCTGAAGAAGTTATTTCAACAATGAGGACTGTTAGAAGTTTTGCTTGTGAAGATTATGAAGCTGGACGTTTTTATGATAAATTAACCAATACTTTGGGCGTTACAAAACGAAAGTCTTTTGCCTATGTTATTTTTCTTTGGGTTTCCGAAGTGAGAAATTTTTTTAAGAAAATTTTTCAAAAATTTTTATATTTTTTATCAAAAAATTTTATGAAAAATCTCTTTCAAAAAATGATTTTTTAAATTAATTTTAACAAAATAAAATTTCTAAACAGCTTTTCCAAACAATAATTAATGTTTCTGTCCTCTGGTATGGCGGACATTTGGTTCTATCAGGACAATTAACAAAAGACTTGCTTGTCTCTTTTCTTTTGTATCAAATGCAATTAGCTGATAATATTAGACAACTTGGAGAGGTTAGAAAAAAATTTTTTAAAATTTTCAAAAAAAAAATTTTTGAAAAATTTCAAAATTTTTCAAAGGTCTGGACAGGCCTAATGCAAAGTGTTGGTGCTTCCCGCAAAGTATTTGAATATATCGACAGAAAACCAGAAATATATACAAGTGGGGATTGTATGCCTGAACGTTTAGAAGGCAAAATAGAATTCCAAGGAGTCCATTTTGCTTATCCTACAAGGCCTGACAATGAAGTTTTGAGGGTAAAGTTTTTACTTGAAGCAAAAAAAGTTTAAAAAATTCTGAAACAAAAATATAAATCAGAATTAATTAATAAACTTGAAAACTAATAAGACTAAACTTGGAAATAAACCAGAATTAAACTTGAAACTAATAGTAAATCAGAATTAATTAATAAACTTGAAAAAGAATAAATCAGAAATAAAATCAGAATTAAAAATAAACATGAAAAATACATAACAGAATCAGAATTAATAAACTTAAGACTAAACTTGAAAATAAATCAGAATTAATTAATAAACTTGAAAGGAATAAAATCAGAATTAAATCAGGATTAAAAATAAACTTGAAAAAATAACAAAATCAGAATTAATAAACTTATGACTAAACTTGAGAATAAACCAGAATTAGAAAATAAATCAGAATTAAATATTTTTATTATTTAGGGCCTCTCATTTTCTGTAGAGCCCGGAGAAGTTGTTGCACTTGTAGGACCTAGTGGAAGCGGAAAAAGTTCGTGCATTGCTTTACTTGAAAATTTTTATTCTCCGAATGGGGGTAAAGTGTTAATTGATGGAATTCCTGTTTGTGATTATGAACATCATTATATACATGAAAAGGTGGAGATTTATAAAAAAAAATCAGAAACTTGAAAAAATAAATCAAACTTAAAAATAAATCAGAAAATAAGCTTGGAAATGAAGTCAGCAATAAACCATGAAAAAATCAGAATTAATTGATAAACTTGCAAAATAAATCAGAAACTTAAAAAATTTTTTTTAAGTTTTTAAGTTTCTGATTTATTTTTAAGTTTATCTTCTTAAAAATAAACATCAGAAACTTGAGAATAAATCAGAATTAATTAATAAACTTAAAAGTAAAAATCAGAAAATAAACTTTAATTTAAACAAAAAAAGATAGCATTGGTTGGCCAAGAACCTGTACTTTTTGCTCGTTCAATATCAGAAAATGTAGCCTATGGTTTAGATAAATGTACAACTGTAGATGTTGTTGAAGCGGCTAAAATGGCTAATGCCCATTCTTTTATTATACAAACACGTGAACAATATCAGACTAATGTTGGAGAAAAAGGAAGTCAAATGAGTGGTAAAATAAATAATAAAAATAAAATATTAATTTAAAAAAAAATTAAATTTAAAGGAGGGCAAAAGCAACGCATAGCTATTGCAAGAGCTATAGTTAGAAAACCAGCAATACTTTTACTTGACGAGGCTACGTCTGCTTTGGTTAATTTTATAAACTTGAAAATAAATCAGAATTTAAAAATCAGAAATTTGAAGAAATAAAATAAACTTGACAATAAATCAGAAATCAGAATTAAATAACTATCAAAATAATTCAGAAAATAAATAAACTTGAATATAAATTATAAGTCAGAATAATTAATAAATTTGAAAAATAACTCAGAAATAAAAACAGAAAATAACTCAAAATAAATAAACTTGGAAATAAAACCAGAAAATAAACTTGGGAATAACTCAGAAATTAAATCAGAATTAACCATTAAAATAAACCAGAATTAATTAATTTTAAAGGACACAGAATCAGAACATCTAGTACAAGAAGCAATATATAAAAATATGAAAGGGCGTTCAGTTATATTAATTGCTCACCGACTTTCAACCGTAGAAAAAGCAGATAAAATAGTTGTAATAATAAAAGGGCAAGTAGAACAAATGGGAACACATGAACAATTGTTATCACAGGCACAGAAAAATTTTTTAAATTTTTTCTTACAAAAAATTCTTTTAAAGGAAGGCATTTATCGCTCACTAGTTCAACGTCAAATGATTGGCGGTGGGGGGAATGGAAATAATAATGGAGGGGATATTATTATTGGAGGTGATCCAACAACTTCGGCTAATATAGGGGTTGGGGAGGGAGAAGAAGAGAATAACAATAAAAATTTAAATGATGGAAGGGATTCGATTACGTCTTTGGCTAGTGGTGGGGGTGGACGTAGAAGATCCAGAATTGGGCCTAGAATTGTTGGAAGTAGTGGATTGAGTATTTCACCGAGAACTATGGTAAATTAATAATTTTTAAGAATAGAAAAATTAAAAAAATTTTTTAAAGGCTCAAACATTGATGGCTACATCATTTACTCATTCAACTTCAAGTCTTCAATCAAAATAAATTGATGAAAAAAAATTAAAAAAATTAATAGCCTTTTTTAAATTCCTAATATAATTGTTTAACTATTTTTGGATTTTTTCATTTTTTTTAAAATTAAATAAAGTTTTCGTTGGTAAAATATTCTCTTGTACATAACACACTTAAGTTTACCCAAGTAAATATTAAATAGACTTAAAAAAATAAAGAAATCAGAACCTAATAAGCTTGAAAATAAATAGAGAAATAAACTTTAAATAAATCAGAAAATAAAATTGAAATATTTAAATAATAAAATCAGAAAATAAATAAACTTGGAAATAAATCAGAATTAAATAAGAATAAATAAACTTAAGAACAAACTTGAAAATAATTCATAAACTTGGAAAGGCAGAAAATAAACTTTAAAACCAAAAAAATAAATCAGAAAATAAACTTGAAAATGAGCCTTTATAAGTAAAACTTAAAAAAACGTATTTGGATTACATTTGAGTATTGCCGAAAAGATGACATAGAGAGTCACAAAAGTATTTTTATTTTGGTACAAACGATCAAAAAGTGATGTAAATATCAAATTTTTTAAAAGAATTTTATAATTAATTTTATTATTATTTTATTTAAAAATAGCAAAAACACATCATTTTTCTTTCCGTTTTTGTTATTTTTAAGAGGTTTTGTTAAATAAAAAGTGGGGGAGTGGGGAAAGAATTAAGTGCTTAAATATGTGAAGAAGCTAAAAAGAGGATAAAATAGAAAAGAAAGATTTCTGATGCTTATAAATTTTTTTAATGGATGATAAATTAAATAATAAATAAAGAAGGCGGTCCTAGAAAAATAAATAAAAAATAAATTTTTATACAAATATTTTTGAATAATTTTAAAAATAATGTACACACTTGAAAAAGAATTAACATTTTTAAAATTTTTATATTTTGTCTTTAAAAATAAAATATTTGTCTCTTAAATACTCTTAATATAATTGCATAATTAATGAGAGGATAAAAGAAAGTGTATAGAAAAATAAGAGAGAAAATAGACACACTCAAGTTTATTTATATTCAAGTTTGTAAACTTGAAATTTATTTTAAATGTTTATATTTTAATAATCAAGTTTATTAACAAGTTTATTTCAAGTTTGCAAACTTAAAGTTTGTGTACTCCAAGTTTATTTAAATTAATTTTAAAACTTAAGTTTAAAACTTAAGTTTATAATCAAATTTATAAACTTGCAATTATTTCAAGTTTAATTATTTCATTGTTAGTTCAAGTTTGTTAAAACAATTCTGATTCTCTTAAAATCAGAATTATAACCAAGTTTGTTTTTCCAAGTTTATTTTCTTGTTGCTTCAAGTTTCTTAATTCTGATTTTATTAAAAATCAGAATTATAAAGTAATTCTAATCTACAACTAATAGCAAACCAGAATTTAAGTTTTACAAGTTTTACAAATCAGAAAAAAATCAAAATTTTTTATATTAAACAACAAAATAACTTTTTCTGCCTTTCCTCTCTCACCCTTCTTGTCTTTTTTCAAAATTTTTTTACATAAAAATACATATAAATTTACATTTTTTTCTTGTAATTCATCTGCCTTTACTCAATCGCTGCCATTTTATTTTCCAGAAGATGGCTGAGAGAGAAAAGATGAATGAGAATAAATAGCTGCTACCGCGCCTAGAGGGGGCGGTGACGACCAAAAAAAAGAAAGGGGGGGGGGGTAAAAAATAGAAGGAATTGGGAGGAGGAAGGGTTTTTTGACTAGATAAATTGGTGGGGAGGGAAGGGAAGCGCCAGCCGCCCTACTACACTATTTTTTTCAAAAAAAATTTTTTTTCTAGTAGAAAAAAGACCAAAGCAAAGGCCACATTCAAATTTTTTCTCCTTTCTTTCTCTCTTTTATTTTTAAAAAAAAGCCCGTTTTTGGCATCTTTTTCCCCCCATTTTTATATTTTGCTTATTTTTCATTGAGTCCTTTTTTCCAATTTTTTTTTCTTCAAAAAAATTTGTTTATGGACATAAAAAGAGAAAAACGCATCCTTTATTTTCATGTTATTAATACACTAGAAACTTTAAGATTATTAATTAAAAATTAAAAAAAAAAATTTTTTTTTAATTTTTTAGTCGTTATAACACAATAACAGACAGAGTTGTTTCCTTTAAGGGCTGTTTCCTTTTTTCTCTTTGAATCCAAGTTCGTCTCCTTATTTTTAATAATAACCCTAAACTGCACTTTATCAGAAGCCTAAGGGTTCTTTCAAATCGAGAATGATTCTTAGTCCTTCTTCTTTCCTTCCCTCTCTCTTCGGAATTTTCCCTAAATTTATACCTTCGAACTCGACTTTCTGGCCCCCTCTACTAATTTATTCCTTGTTATATATTTTGAATTCCCCAGATTTTCTGTCCTGATACTCACGTTCGTCAAATTTCCTCACCTTTTTTCGTTCAACTTTCTTTTTCGTCAAACTTCCCCAGTGTGAGAGTGTGATCAACTGTGATCAGCGCCTTTCAAACCCTTAAAAAACTTTAAGGGATACCTTTCTTAATATTTTCTCCTTCTTTTTTAAATATTTTTTTAAAATTTTTTTGCCTATTTTATTCATTTTTTCGCGCAATTATACACACACACACACACTAAAAATAAAAATACCACCTAGTCGTATAATTCTAGTCGTACAATTTTTTGCCTCTAGCTTTTTAGAAATATTTACATATATTTGCATAAATAGCATTGTATTTTTACTTTTAAAATTTTCCCCCCTCCATTTTTTTATTTTCTTTTTATTTTTTTTTAGCTTCCAAGTAAGTCTCTGTTTATTTCACACGCCATTTTTGCCTATTTTCATTTCTGCGCTTTTCCTTTTTTTTAACAAAACCGGATATATATTTAATTGAATAAATACAAAATCATCCACTATTATACAAATGGTCACGCATTTTTACAGGTCACGCTTAGAAAAAAATTTTTTTGCTTGGAATTAATTTATCAACTAATTTAAGTTAGTTATGGCCTACTCTGTTTAGTTATGGCCTACTCAAGACCATAACTAAACAGAAAAGTCAAAATATGTAAAAAAAGACTCAGCTTGATTAAATATATTGAAACAAATTAAACTTGACTAGATTCTATTTTTATGGTCATATTATAGTTAGTTGTCTAAGACCGAAAATTTTCCAAGATCATGACCGAAACCCCCCCCCAAGGAAAGTCTTGAGTTAAGAACTCAAGTTTAAGTCTTGGATAATATATAAGCCCTGCGGTAGAGTTTAGTTGCAATTTTGTTTAAATTCACTATTTTTTCATCAAAACTTTTAAAAATTGTGACCTACCCAAAATTTTAAAAAATTGGCGCTCAAAATGTGTAGAGAAAAATAATAATGAGAGAACGGAAAAAAAATTTTTTTGAAGAAACCTTCCTTCCTTTTCCCCTGTGTTCTTCTTCTTACAAAACAATTCCTTCCCCTCACTTCCTTCCTTTTATAAACACAAATTTAAACGAAAATGAGGTAAAAATTAATGATGGAAAATTGTGAAAATGAATAGAAAAGGATTGTTTATGATGCAGAAATAAAAAAATTTTTTTGAATTTTTGGACATAAGAGTATTCAAAAAATAGCAGGGATGCCCGAAGCAAAGTTTTTAAAAAGCGGAATGCGAAGTAGATACCAAAAAAGGCGAAAATTGGGTGAGAGTCGAAACAGCACATCCCTGGTAGATATTTAAATGGAGGGAGCGGGGTGTACTCAATATGTAAAATTGAGGCACTGCCTGTTAATAATTTTTTAAAAATATTTTTCAAATTTTTCTCTAATCATTTTTAAGATGATTTCATTCCTTTTTTTAAATTCATTTTATTTTTTTTTCTGTTTTTTTTTAATTTTTGTCACACTAATTTTGTCTGCTTTTTTTATATTCATAATTTTATTTTTTAATTTAATTTTTTTGTTTGTTTTCCTTTAATGCTTATCACAATTTAATTCATTAAAAAAAAATTTTATTTTTAATGCATTAGCCAAACTCTTTAAAAAATCCCTTGCGCATATTCATAAATAAAACTTCCTCATTCCCAGCCTTTTTTTTAATTATTATGTACTAGTTTGAATATTTAAAAAAATGTAAATTTTCTTCTTTAATTTGTTAAAAATTAAAAATTTAATTCGTTATATCTTTGTGTCTCTAAAATAGGCAAAGGAATGAATGAATAATTTTAAAAAGTATTCCTTTCTTTCTCTTTTTTAATTTTTCTTCTTCAATCTGAGGCCCCCAAAAAAAGAGTTTTTTTTGTTGTTTTGAATTTTTCAACACATTAGAATTTTTTAAATATTTTAAAAGAATTGTGAGGGGAGGCTGTTTGTATGTTTATATATTTACTTTTAGGCCTAAGATGGAGAAGGAAAAAATAGATATTTAAATTCGATAAGAAAATGAGAATGAGTGATCAAGAATTTTTTATTACGAAATATGAGTAATTTAAATACAACTAAAAATAAAATTGAGTCTTTCCAAAAAATTAATAATCACGCGCACCTTCCCAGTTTACAATCTTAATCGGTAGGCACCAAATCAGAATATTCTACTAGATATTAAGCAAAAAATTCTACTCCGAAAGGTATTAGTATATTACAAATAAATATTAGTTCTCTAGGGAATAATACAATCCGAAAAATACAATCCGGAAAATACAACGACTCCTTGCCCATTTTTATAATATGTAATATTTCCGGAAAACATAAAAATATAACATTTTCCGGAAAATATGTAATTTTTTTTCTATTTCCGGGAAGTATAGGTATGCTGTTTCCGGAAAAGATAAAAATATAACCATTTCCTGAAAATACATCCATTATAGGAAAATAAAATAATTTCCGGAAAACACAAAGCAAAATTCTTATAGGCAGCAGTCAGATATACATATTTTTTATTAACTTTTCTTCCAACTTTTTTCTTTATCAAAAAAAAATTTCCAATCCATACACTTTACTTTTGCATTGAAAAAAAAAAGAAAATATTTTTAATCCTATACACAAAGAATTTTTTATTTTATAAATAAATTTTCTTCTCTTAAAATCAAGTTTTTCCCCCCTCTTCATTCTCTCTCTCTCACTCACACTTTTCCCTCCAATTTTTCTAAGCAAATCATTTTATTTAAAATTTATTCTGGCTTTTTCTTTCTCGTTTTCTTCTATATACACTCTTCTTGGCCACAAATTTAAATACCTACTATTTCAGTCAAATATATTTATTTCAAAAGAAAAAAGAGAGAAAAAGACACAACTTTTTTTCTTAAGATCGAGAGGAGATGCTTCAAATTTCAATTTTTTTTTGTTTAATCAATTTTTAAATTTGATTTGAGACAAAATGGACACACATTCTGCCAAATTAATTATACACACAAGCTCTATATTTTAAATAATTAATTGGGAATTAACTAGGAATTAACACACTTTATTTAATTTTTCCTATTTTTACTTTAAAGTTTAACGGGATAGAACAAAAAACGGAAGGGATAATCCACGATGTTTTTCGAAAAAAATTTTTTTAAGAAAAAAATTCTGCTATGGCAAATGTCTCCAAGCATGGCATTCCCCACTAAGGGTGGTGGATCCGGATATTCTGATACCGAAATCTTCGGTTCGGATACCGGATCCGGATATCCGCCGATTTCCAACTATCCACCAACCTTATTCCCTATGGTGGCAAAGCCTCCCAATATCAATTTTACTTCATATTAGCTAAACTCGGTTCCAGAGGATGATACTTATATATTAGATAGGTGTGATTCTTCTTTCGTATCTCCTTTCTTTCGTATCTCAACTAAATCTGGTCCTAAGGGGTGATATTAGGAGTAGACAGATGTCTCTACTTAATATATATGTACTTGAAAAATAAAATTCCTACATACATGGATGCAAAAATATTTTTTAGTCTTTCCTCCCCTTTATAAAGTAAAAATAAAATTTTTTAAAAAAATATTTACATATAAAGATAACACAAACTCAAATTATAATTTATTTGTATTTACTCATCATCTTTCCCCTCCTTTGTCCCCACACTAATTCATTAAAAATTATCTCTCATTTCCCCCTTCTCAATTAATTTTTCTTTTACTTTTTTTACTTTGTCTTGAATATTTTTGTGTATAAATAAATTTATATAATCTTTTTCCGGAATTAGAGTTTAAAGTAAATAAAATAAAATGTCAGGCATATTTATGCGAGAATTCCTCTAGTT
This sequence comes from Meloidogyne incognita, assembly GCA_036172945.1. Lineage (NCBI taxonomy): Eukaryota > Metazoa > Nematoda > Chromadorea > Rhabditida > Meloidogynidae > Meloidogyne > Meloidogyne incognita. The sequence continues at coordinate 2,925,569 of JARQAC010000033.1, forward strand.
TACTCTATGCGCCTCTCTCCCCCTTAGTTTTTCAGTGACAGCTGCCTTGGAAGAATATAAAAAAAAATTATTTTATTTTATTCATCTTTTCCTTCCTTACTTTACATATACATTTTATACAAATGTTTGGTTCTTTTTTCAAAAAAAATATTTTTTTATTCTTGGCTTTTAATGATTTGCCTAATGATTTTTTTTTCTTTTTACTGCTGCGGGCTTTAAAATAAAAGAAGAAAAAAAAATTTAATAAAAATATATTATTTTCTTTCCCTACTTTCTCAACAATCAATCACTAGAAATGGGAAAAAAAGGGGGGCTTTTTAAAATCCCTCAACAGACCTCGGCTGTTTTATATATTTATTCTTATTTTATTAAAACATAAGTCGCTTCTCTTTTATTCAAAATTTATTCATTTTTCTCTCTTATTTTCTCTCTTTAAAACTTTCCGGAAAACAAAAATTCTTCCATTTTATTTGATTAATTTTCTGATTGAATATATGCTTCTTTGATTGGTTGAGAAAGACACAAAAACAATTTTGTGGAAGATTAAAACTTATGACTTTAAAAAAAATTTTTTTTTTTTTGTTTAATTTTGTAGTAAACAAGAAAATATTTTAAGGATATTTTTAAATATTTTTCAATTAAATTATTCGATTTATTAGCCTCCTTAATTTATTAAACCCTTCAGGGTGGGGTAAAACAAACAAATTAATCGAGTTAAATTTTAAATTTTCGAAAAAATTTTTTGCCCTAAATAATTCAAAAAAAAAATTATTTTAAAACATCCAAAGCATTTAAAACATTCAATTTTAAACAAATATATTTATATCAAGAATAAACTTTTCTGGAAAAAATTTAAGATTATATGCATGCTAATCCGGAAATATAAAAATTAATTGACTGCTTATATTTCCCTGCAAGTTATATTTCCGAAAAACTTATGGAAATTTAACTATATTGCACTAATAATTACTCTCTCTCTCTCTGTTTTATATACTATCTAAAAACCTTTTCCGGAAATTTGAAACAATACATAAGATTAGGGTTGCCAGCCCGGTCCGAAAGATCGAGTCGGGCACTTAGTATGTTAATACTATTTTTTCGTTGATTATTCACAATTATCTATTTATTTAATTAGAGTAAATAAAAAATCTATCAATTATATTTTTTACACAACAAAAAATTATTTTTCCCTTCGTTTCCTTCATTGTCCTAATTTTTCCAATAAAAATAGTAAATATTCATATTTTTATATATTTAGCACACGCATTTTTCTCTGTTTATTTTACTAAATACTCTTTCACCTCTATATTTTTACTAATTTATTATTTTTAAAAATTTTATTTTATCATCATCTTCTTTAAAAAAAATAAAATTTATTTTTATTCTCATCCCTTTTTAAATTAATTAATCCTTTTAATTTAATAAATTAATTGACATTAGAGTCACAAAATAATTTTTCGTGGACTCTCTTTTCGTTATTATTTTATAATTTTTGGATAAATAAAAAAATACGACTACAAAAAATGTTGAAAAATTTTTTTTCATTTTTTAAGCTGTTTTAAAATTTTTAATCAAGATTCTCATTCATTTAACTTTCGCATTATGCAAAAATTTTCTACTTCACCTTTCTTAATTTTCCCTACATATTTAATTAAATTATTCTTATTTTTCCCCTTACTATACTGATTTTTATCATTTTTGTGACTACTACTACTAATTTTTTTCCTTTATCACAACCAAATTTTTTTTTCTAATTTTTAAATATAAAAATATACCTACTTCTATAAATGACTGACCGAGTTTATAGAGTTAATTTTTGCGCAATCTCTCCCCCCTTCTTCCTAAAAAAAAAGCAAGGTCGCGCGACAGCAGATGGAAAAACTGCAGAAAAAATGGAAGCTTTTATTTTATTATTACTTCCAGTATCTCTACTTGCACTAATATAGTATATTTTTTTATTTTCTTCTCCCTTTTTTAAAGTATTCAAAATAATAAATTTATTTTTTTAGTTATCTTATCCTATTTTATCATTATAATTTTATTAGTGACACGTATATTAGTTGGTATATCCTTCTCTTTTTTTTATTAAAAAAAAATTATTTCCGGAATTACTTTAGGGGATAATTTAATTAGATTGTCGAACGAGTTTAAATCTATAAAAAATATGTAGACTCTCGCTTTGACGATTTTGTATTTTGTTATCCGGAAAATACATAATAAAATACTCAGAATATACAATAAAGGCAAGTATATTTTCCGGAAGATATTTTCCAGATCGATACTTCGATATACTAAATATTTTTTAGTACTATTGATCCGGAAAATATTTTATTTTAGTTTGTGTTTTCCGGAAAAAATAAAATAACAATTATTTTATTTTGTGTTTTCTGGAAAGTAAATTATTATTTATTCTACTGTGTTTTCCGGAAAACTTAATCTACTCAAAAATAATTTTGCTCAAGTGTTTTCCGGAAAAAAATAAAATACAAGTTCGTTACCTAATACTTCCAATTAAACTTTCCGAAAATAATATAATATTCCAATTACTTAATTAAATTTAAAAACATGTCTAAGACTCAAACATTTTGGGCGTTAGTATATTTAAATATTTTTGTATGTAAATAAATATACTTTTTTTAAACAAAATTCTTTCAAAATTTCCGCGCACATTTTTCTTCTCTCACATTTGATGTAAATTTTTTTGTCCTTTATTTTTAAATACACAAAAATATTTCTGAACGTGACTTTCTTTTTTTGGGGGGAAGAGAGAAAAAGAGAGAATAAATATGTATTTTTCACATCAACATATTTTTGCTTAAAAAATTTATTTTTTTTTCAAAATATATTTTAGTTAGCCAAAATGAATGTTAGTCAGTTGATCACGTTTGGAGCAAAAATATAAATAGGAAAAACAAAAAAATAAAAATTATATTTTTAATAACAAAAAATATGTATATTTTTAAAATGGGTAATTAGAGTCTAACAAAAAAAATTTTTTCCAAAACACAAAATTTTTTTAAATTTATTTTAAACATTTAAAAACATTTTTTCTGCTTATTATTTCCAATTATTTATTAAATTAACTTGTTTTTCCATAATTTAATGACAATACAATTTAGGTATGTACACATATTGCATAATTTTATAATTTATTTTATGATATTCCTTTATTTTTCTCTCACGTCAGTTGTTTCCTTCGCGCATTTATTTAAAAAAACAAGTTGGGAATTTATTGGGAATTTTTTTGTATAAATTTTAAAATTTAGAAAAATTCAAAATTTCAACTTTGCGCGAAATTTCGTCACTTCAACATATCAAAATTTTCAGAAAATCCTCAAGTTTCAACACACCTCTCTCTAAAAACTTTCCTCAAACTTTAGTTAATATTCTCTTTTTCTTAAATCCATTCACAAAAAAACTACTTTTGTTATAATAAATTAAACAAGGATTGCGCACAGGTGTTGGTTATATAATATTTTATGTAAAAATGTTTGCGCACATTTTTCGGCGATTTTTTTTCTTCTTTATTTTTTTCATTGTAGGGACCGCGCAGATCGATTAAAAACACAAAAACAGCGCCGATTTGAGGGACGAGGCCACGCGTGTGGGAGGAGTATATTATTTTAATATATTAGTAGGAATAAAGTAGGCCCAACAACAGCCCATTTAGTGAATAATGCATTAAATAGTTGAAATGTGCGCAAAAAATTTTATAACGCAAAAATGAGGAAACAATATCGAAACACGAAACGCCAACTTAGAGCTGATCGTTTTGAGGCGTCATTTCCTCATCAAACTCTAGTGTTCCATTTGAACGTCCAAAAGAAGCATAAGCGCAACAGGGACACAGAAGACGGAAGGCGGAGAAATAAAAACGAAAGACGCAAAAGGGTCAAAAGAGGTGGAATTTGACGAAAGTAGGAAAAAGACTATCCCTGAATCACATACGACTCCAAAATAACCTCTTTTCACAAAAATATCTTTTTTTTGCGTTCTTCAAAAAAAATTTTTGGCGCACAGGCGGACCACAAAAAAGATTTTAAAATACTGATTACTATGAACTACTAAATAATATATTGTTGAATAAATATAAATAAAAATATACATACACACACATATTTACTAATTTGAATTGCCCAGTCAGTCAGTCAATCAATCCTTCTTTTTTCCTCCTCCTTTAACTACAACACTTCATTCTACTATGTTGCCGCTGCCAGTCGAAAAATAATATTATAATAATAATAATTATATTTACATAAATAAAAATATTTTTGTGTGTCTTTTTAGATTACCGCCACTGTTTATTATTTTTCTTTTAATTTTTATCTTATTTTTAATTCAAAATCGTAAAAGAAAATTAGAAAATTAGCAAACACTAGAAAACGCAAGCATTTGCGCACACATTCTAATTTTTAAATATTTTTCAGCAAAAACTTTAGAAATAATAAAGTGACCTTTTTAATGCTCAAATGATTAAAAGCAATATTTTTGTATAATTTAATAAATATTATTATTTTTTAAAATTGAAAAAATAAACAACGAAAATTATCAAAAATGATTGCCTCAACTAGTGAACAACAACAAACGACTACTTCAAGTTTTGTTAATAATAAAACTTTGTTTATAAAAGAGGAAGAAGAAAATATTAAAGAAGCAGATGGAGAGGAGAATAATGGAGATAAACAGGTGAATGCAATGAGAATTTAGTAAAAACAAAAATCAGAATTTAGTAAAAACAAAAATCAGAATTTAGTAAAAACAAATATAATACACAAATCAGAACTTAATGAAAACACAATCAGAATTTAATAGAAACAATCAGAATTTAATAAAAACACAAACCAGAACTTAATAAAAACACAATCAGAATTTAATAAAAACAAAATCAGAACATAAAAAAACAAAACCAGAAGAATTATCAAAGCAAACAATAAAACATAATTTAAAATGTTGGGTTGTGCGCCAATTTTGGCGTTTTTGGTGAATAATTTTCTTCACATAATATTTTCATTTAAAACCCTTTCAGACTCACTTAACCATTTTATTTTTTCAGAACTCAACAGAACAATTACAACAACAATTTAATTTTCATTTAAATAATATTCCTCAAACAACGAAAAGAGAAGAAGAGGAAGAAATTGTAAATACAGAAATAAAAACTCAACAAAATTTAATTTTTAACGAAGAAAATATTAAAAAAGAAGAAAAAGATGTTGATACAAATAAAAACGAATCCAAGGAAAGATCAGTTGAAAATGTTTTAGAATCCTCTTCTTCTACACAAATTACAACACTACTTAATTCTGGTACTTGTTTTGTTAAAATTCTGATTTTTAATAAAACATGTTTTGTTGAAATTCTGATTTTACTAAACATGTTTTGTTAGAATTCTGATTTAATAGAACATGTTTTGTTAAAATTCTGATTTTAATAAACTTAAAAAACATGTTTGCATATTTTTCCACAACTAAAACCTTCTCAGACTCTAATAGCACATTTTTAATTTTACAAAAATTAAAATTCCAAATTCCATTTCCACTTTTATCAGTCTACCATAACAATATTTAAATATATGTAAAATACCATTAAAATATCTAGAAGAAACGTCAAATAATTATTTAAATAAAAATATATATAAAGCAGAAAAGCAGACAGCTTTATAAACATTCAATTAAATTGTGTATACATATTTTGTGGACTAATAGTAAAATTATTTTTTATTTACTAGAAAAATGCTTGTTTTTATTTTTTTCTGCCAAAATTAATGCTGCGCAATGATTTTATTTAAGAATATTTTTGAAAAATATTTTTTTCTTGCTCAATATTATTATTAATTACAGTACTCTCTTTGAGTTGCTTGTACTGATATTAGAATAAAATTGCAGAATCTCGACTTACCCTTATGAAATTTTGTACGAACATCCCTAATAGTGTAGACTACCCTATATTAAAATTTCAGAATTTTTGGTTAATTATTTCAGAAGTTATGACCTAAAAACCTCTAAAAACCGATGAAAATTCGACATTTTCGTCTTTTTTTACAAAATTCTAATTTTTAATTATTTTTAGATTGCTCATTAATTGGAAAAGATTCACTGCCAAGCTCCTCAAATAATTTGCAACAACAAAAACCTAAATACAAACGAAGACTTGCTTCTACTAAATGTAGTGGAAATGGAAAACTGATACCGTCTTTGAAAAATTCTGAAACAACTTTACTGGAGCAAAAACAACAGGTACTTTAATTTTAATAAATTCTGATTTTATGAAATTCTGGTTTTGTTTCTATTAAATTCTGACTTTGTTTTAATTAAAATTCTGATTTTGCTTTTTACTAATTCTGATCTTGTTTATATTAAATTCTGACCTTGTTTTCATCATATTCTGATTGTTTTAATTAAATTCTGATTTCAATTAAAATTTGTTTTAATATTTCGTAAGGATATTTTTGTACTTTAGTTCCTCAAAATTTAATTATTAGTCACCTAAAGAAATAAATTTTGAATACATAAAGAAAGTTTTTATTATCGTCCTATATGGATGAAAAATTAATCATTTTACGTCTAAAAATATTAAATTTGTTGAAATTAAAATTTCTGCAATTTTTTTTTAATTTTCAATTTTTGCTTTCTCTCACAACACACACACAAATTTAATACTATTTATTTTTGGATATTTTTAAAATTATTTTCAATTAAAAAAATACTTCTTTTCTCTATTTTCTCTTACAGAATCAAACAAACAAAAAATTTTTTAATCTCATTAATCTTAAAAAATTATTTGAATTTTTCTTCTCGAAACCTTTAAATATATTCATCTTGCTCATCATCTTTCCTAATATTTAAATTATTTTTTAAATGAATCATACAATTTTTTAAATTGCCTTTTAAATATTTTGAAATTAAAAATCTTGAGGAAATTGTGTATTTTTTAAATTGTTACATTATAATTCTATTTTGAAGCGTCCTACATAATTATCTATGCTTTACACCCTTAAGAGATAGTAGATCAGAAGAATATAAAAAACCAGAATTAAAAATAAACATGGACACAAATGTAAAAAATCAGAATTTAATATGAACATGTTCGGAATTTAAAAGAAACATATTCACAAACATTTAAACTTTCAAGTTTTTCAAAACATACAAAGACACAATGTTTTTCTCATTTTAGGAAGACAAAAACACCTCTTCTTCGTTTGATTCCCTTTTCGATTTTTTAAACCAACCAGAAACAACTTGTAAAAACACAAACACCAGAACAAACACAAAAACATCAAAAAATTCACGCCAAACAAACACTCTACAACAACAACAAACAAAAACAACAACATCAATATCTCAACAACAATTCTGTCAACAATTAGCAGAATTATTTACTAGTGGATTACAACAACTACTTTCTTTAGGTGCTTCAGCTTCTTCTGCTAGCAATATACCGAATCCTTTCGATTCTATTAGTGTAGAAGAATTGGGGAAAATGGTGTTGGAACAGATGTGTAAAGAGGTGAGATTTTTCTGATTTTTTTGACATTTTAATATTTAAAAATTCACTAAAGGTTGGAGATCAAGCTTATAACATCCTTGGTGGATTAACACAACAATTTGTTCAACAAGGAAAAGACCAACAACATCAACAACAACACTTTACCCAACAACAACCAGAATTAACACAAAGCATTATTTCCTCTTTAAATAATAATTTTAATTTTATTGTTGGAGGAGAAGAACAACAAAAACAATTTTGGCAAACATTGCAGCAATTTTCTTTTAATAATAATTATACAAATAATGATTCTGGTATTTTTATGGATAATGATGGAGGAGGTGATAATGAAGTGTTGTCAGAACAAATTAAAGGAGAAATAAAAGATAATAACAACGAATTAATAAACAACAATGAACAAGGGTTGAACTGGTCAGTTTGATTTTAATTGAAATCAGAATTTAATAAAAACATTTAAATACCAGAATTTAGTAAAAACAAAAATCAAAATTAATTAAAACAAAAATCAAAATTTGTAAAAGTAAAATCAGAATTTAATGAAAACAAATCAGAATTTGACAAAAACAAGATCAGAATTTAGTAAAAACAAAATCAGAATTTAATAAAAACAAAATATTTTATAGTTTCCCTCAACAACAAAATTCATTTATTCCACTCTTTGAAAATTTTTTCAATCAAAACAACCAACAAACTCTTCCCTCCAATTTTTTCTCTGATTGCCTTCAACGAATAACAACAAATAATACCTCTGTAGGAGAAAGTTTTCCTCAACTAGTAGAAATGTTTGCAGCTTTTCAATGTTGGCAATTATTACAACAACAACAAAATAATCAACAAACTTTTTCTTCTGAAACTTTTCCAAACACAGGTAAAATGTTTGTTTTAGACAACATGTTTTGTTTGATGTTTTTGAGCATTTCAGAATTTTTATATAAAACGCAACAGAGTAAAACATTTAACTAAAATAAATACACTTTAAGAATAATATCAGATTTAATTTTTTTCCTTAAATTTCTTGCGCACAGAAAATACAAAAACATGCGAAAATTGAAAAGGGGAATAAAGTGATTAAATTGTAAAAGAGAGTAAAATTGCTCTCCCTTCGATTCAATCAAGCAAAAAAGACACTATAATTTTGCGCGGTTCGATAAATTTTTATTATATTTATTTTGGAATATATTTAATACGTTTGCAATTTTATACAAAAATTTGTTTTTAAAAATAACACAAATCTTTTATAAATTTTTAATATTCTAGTATTGCCCTCTCAATATACTTCATCTGTCGATATCAACAACCACCCAATATCAACGCAAACATCAACAAAAACATTGTCAGAATCCAAACATAAACGGAATAATAAAGATAAAACAAACTCCAACAAAAAACACCAACAAAACATTAACGAAACACAACAAATTTTACCTCAGCAACACACATTTAATTCTGAACAAACAAACATTGAAAAACATAACGATGTTTTGTTTAATAACAACAACCAAACAACAACTTTTAATGAACAACAACAATTAATTACAACACTAATTTCACAATTGTTTGGCCAACAACAAAACATCCAAACAAACATTCAACAAAACAACGAACATCAAAACATTCAACAAAACAACCAACTTGCCTCCCCATTATCTCTAGGTTTTCTGCCTTTATTTAATTGTGACGAACAACAACAAGAATTTTTAAAACAAATGTTTGAGCAACAACAAAACATTAACAACAACAATAACAACATTTGTTGGAAAGAAAATAAAGAAGAAAATAATGAGTGCCAAATGAACATTGAAGAAAAAGAGGAAAACAGAGAAGAATATAGAAACGAGAATGGACATAACATGTCTGTTAACCAACAACAAAAACACCAACAAAAACGACTCAAAAAACTTTCAAAAAATTCTTCAAATATTCAAAAAATTCCTACTACTTGCTCTTCTTTAAATATTCCTACTGTTACTGGTGCATTGACCGTTAAAAGCGAAAAATCGTTAGGTGCCCTTCTTCTTCAAGATCGTGATGGAATAGAACGTATAGAAGAATTGGACGAATTGGCTGAATTTTCCAATTGTTTTAAGAAGCAAAGAATTAAGCATGGTTTTACACAAGGCGATGTTGGTGTTGCACTTGGTAAACGATATGGCACAGATTTTTCACAAACAAGTGAATAAAAATTTTTCCTTGATTTTTCTCATTTTTTTTCCTTTTAGCCATTTCCCGCTTCGAAGCACTCAATCTTTCCTACAAAAATATGTGCAAATTACGCCCTCTTCTAGAAGATTGGCTACACGAAACTGATCGTCTTATTACTGCAGGTGCTAGTGTTCAAGATATTATGGAAGGTGTGGCAATACAACGCGTAACAATGCTTTCATCAAAATCGGCTTCTTCCTCCCTAAATTCTAATGTTGTTTCATCAAGTACTGATGGATTCCCTCAAATATTTGAACAGGTAGACATTTATTGTTTTAAACATAAAAGTTAATAAAAAATACAAATTTAAATTATATTTCTGTATTTTTCCGGAATGTATTTTCTATAAGACTACAACTATCTTTTGTGTTTTCCAGTTTTTCCGGAAATCATTATTTACTAATTTTTTCTCCCCGGAATGTATTTTCTATAATTCTACCATTATTCTTCTGTGTTTTCCACCTTTTCCGGAAATTATTTTCTGGTATACATCTTCCGGAATGTATTCTCTATAAATATTTAATTCTTCTGTATTTTTCCACCTTTTCCGGAAATTCTCATTTCTAATATGCATCCTTCTGGAAAAATATCCTTCCGGATTTTCTTTACTGCTCTCTATTCTAGTCATTTCTCCAAGCCTTCTCTAGCCTATAAACCTTGTCTTAACTTGTTCACTTTCATTTTTCTTTATACTATTAGAATTGGGACACATTTGTTCAATCCTTTTTAACACTAAATTAAACAAATAGTACATATATTTAAATATAAATTTGCTCCCGATTCTAATTTTCCCTTACTCCCAAAACAGGTTGTTGTTGTCAATTCTACTACTAAATTGTTGCATTTATTACGTGATGATCAAATCAATTTGGCCAAGCAAAAAACTTTTTCTATTTCTTCTCTTTCAAGAAGAAGACCATTTTTATTACCTATTTCTTCAATGACTACTCAAACAAAAATTGAATTTGAGTTGAAGCATTCTTCCCATCCTTCACTTCCCCCTCTTCCCCTTCCTCCAATTTCTTCTCTTCCTCTTCCGTTTACTCTTCCTATTCATCCTCTTCTTCCCCTTCCTCTTCCACCTCCTCTTCCATTGTCTTCTATTCATTCCCCCACTCTTCCCTCTTCTTCTTCCCGTCTTCCTCTATTTTCTTTCATTTTTTCTTCATCCCCCAAAATGTCTATATTATCTTCCCCTCATTTCAACAATTATTCCAATGATTTTTTAAATCGTATTAAACAATTCCCCTATATTGATGAAAACAATTTAAATCAAAATAATAAACAACACAACAATAATTGTTTGATCTGCAATAAAATTGTCAAGTCTCTTACTTCTCAGCATTCTCAAAAGTTAAAGAGAAAATATTTTTTAAGTCAACGGATTAGAACATTGTTTTCTTTTGTTTGTTGCTTCCGTCCTTTATTTAAATTGAAGGAAACTAGAAGTAGTAGAAGAAGAAAAGGAATAGAATCAAATGAAGAAGAGGAGGAAAAAGGAGATGAAGAAAAGGACGTGGGAAGAGATGAAGATAAGAAAGAAGACGGAAAGGAGGAGAATGAAGATACACAAAAGGATGAAAATGGAGAAATTGAAGAGGAAAAAGAGGTTGAAGAGGACGTAGACAAAGATGCAATGGAAGAGGACAACGGAAGAAAAGAAGCAGGTCAAAATAAAGAGGACGAAAAGGGAACGAAAGACGAAAAAAGCGAAATTGATAAAAATGAAGAGCAACCTCCATCTTCTCATCCACTCGAAACTTTGCTTCATTTTGAAGATGAGGAGGAAGAATTTATCTTCCCAGAATGTTTTCAAATAAACCCAATAGCTATAGACGATCCGTTTTTTAATTATTGGAATAATCAACATTGGAATTGTCAAGAACGCCCAATACAAATTGATTTGGGGTTTGCTGATCGAATAAAAACTTTCTGGAACGGGGACTGGTGGAATAATACAAAATGGTCCTCCGGGACTGATTGGCATGAACTTATAGGGAATTTAGAGTTTTCGCCTGTTTATGGACATTCTGAAGCGGCCAATGGTACGTGGTGTTTACCAGGGGTGTGCCAAACCTAATTTTAAAAAGCGAAAGACGAAACACCTAGAAATTCGAAATTCTACGAGATGCGAAACGGCACACCTCTGCTATTCACAAATACCTCTTTAATCTGCAACCATTTTTAGATGAATGGAATAGACAAGAATGGAAAAACAATCACCATTCAGAGGAAGAAAATGAAAATAATAATTCTTAAGTAATAGTTTCCTTATTTTCTGCAGCGGTGGCTTTTAGCGCATTTACTGATACGGATTAATATTTTATTTAAATCTCTTCTCGCCTTGCTACTTTTTTTTTTAAAATCTTTTATCTATTATTCTTAAAATATTCTCTCAACTGCAGTCAGATTAATAAAAAATAAAAGTAAATTTTGAAAAAAATTGATAAAAAAATAAATTTTTGTCTGTGCGCAAAACTTTTTTTGGGAGGGAAAAATTTTCAAAACGCCAAATTTGGCGTTTATACCTCACCATAATATATTTTTTGCGCACAGATAATTTTAAACAATTTTTAAAAATTTTTAAATTTTACAGCAAGACTGCACTGCCAATATTTTATCAATCTCGCCTATAGAAGAAGGTGAAAATCATCATCAACAACAACAACAACAAAATCAAATAACAAAGGAGAATAATGAAAAAATGAACGCCTTTTCAACAATTGTAAATAACAACAACAACGAATCTGTTCAGTCCAAAATTCTTTTGCCGCCTTTCAAAAAACGAAGGAAACGTACAAATTTGGATACTGCACAAAAATTGTCTTTGGATACCTTTTTTAGAATTGATCCGTAAGTTTTGATATAAAATTCTGATAATCTTCTAAATTCCTCGCTTGCTAATACCTAACCCCATCCCCTACTCCCCATTAAATCCTCCAATCTCCAACAGCTCAACCTCCACCCCCTCCCCCCTCTCTTCCAAACTTAAATCTAAATACAGAAAAATTTGTAAAAATTAAATTCAAAAAAATTTCAGGCGTCCAGATAATGCCCGTATGATTGAAATTGCAACTTTACTAGATTTGGATCACGACGTAAAAATTTTAAAAAAAATTTAAATAAAATAAAAATTTTATTTTACAGGTTGTACGTGTCTGGTTTTGTAATCGACGCCAAAAATTACGCAAAAAATAAATAAAAAAAATTTTTATTTAAATATTATTATTTTTAATTATCTCCCTATTTTTCCATTTATTATTGTTCAACGAAGCATTTTTACTTATTTTTCTTTTACTCAAAATTCTCAATGAAAATAATCGACTACTCGCCTTATATAAATTTCTTCTTTAAATTAATGTGAATTCTGATTTCTGATATTAAACCAGAATTTAATAAAAAATAATGTTCTGGTAAATAATTCTGAAACATTATTCTGGTAATTAATTCTGAGTCAACTAAATTCTGATTTATAAAAAAAATTCTGATTTATTTAAAAATCAATCAGAATTTATAATTCAGCAAGAAAAATCAGTTAATTTTAAATACAATTTTCTCACCACAAAATATTCTTAACGGTGCCTAAAATAAAAATGTATTTTATTCTCTTCTATTTACACAGCATTTTCAAATATTTTAAAATCCCGTCCTAATTATATTATTTTTATTTGCATTTATAATTTAATTTTATTTTTTTTCTGCATTTTCTCGGTTTAATTATAATTATTTTTTATTTACTCGCCAGTGTATCCCCGCTTCTGTTTTTAAAAAATTTTCAAAAAAATTTTCGAAAAAATCTGTCTCTATCTTCCCCATCGGATTCTTTCGAATCCCCTTTATTTTTTCATTATTTTTTATAAATTTTCCATCCTTATTTTTCTTCAATTTTTCTACTTTCCCTTCTAGTCATCTTTCCAAAATTAGCTACAGCCACACACAAAATGATAAAAAGTGGATTGGTAACATACAAAAAATACAAACAAACACCGGTTGTTCAAAATGAAAAAGGAGGAATTTAAGAAATTAAATTTTGCATATTAAAAATGTTTAAAAAATTTAATATAAAGTAACTGAACATTTATTAAAATTGTATTCTATTAAAAAAATTTTTTTGGGTCTACCCAGAAAAGTAAAAAACGTAAAAAAATGGACAAAAATCAGAGCAAAAGTCACTGCGTTTTCTGGATATTCCTATGGAAAACTCTTAAAAATGTGTTTTCCGGAAAATCAAAAATACAAAAAAATTAAATTTAAAATTTTATATTTTTATCCCATCTTCTGGATAGACCCCAACTTCTCTTTAAATAATCTATTATTTTTCTATACTTGTTGATTATTAATTCAAAAATTTTTAAAAATTGTACTCAATTAAAACACAAAAATAAATTTTAAAAATTAAAAACGCGCCACTTTTCTTATGTATTATTTTTAAATTAAAAAATAGGCAAAATAAGAAGGAAAAAATATGAGAACAATAGAGACAAAAATCAAAAATATGCTAATAAAAATAAAATTGTATTTACACTATTCAAAGCGAATCTTTTCCTACCCATCGAAGCAACAACTTTCTTTATCTTCCTTACAAATCTTTAACCCCTTCATATTCAACACTATCCAACCTATTTGCCAGATGAATCATTCTTACATTTTTACAGCTTAAAAGTGTTTTAAATATTCTATTTACTACTCCATTTGATCTGAACAATTTTTTTCTGTTAAGGTTAAATAATACATATGACAGATAAGGAACTCTTCTCAGTAAGTTTCTTTGCACTCTCGGATTTATTTCTCTCTTTTAGTTAAAAAATGGGATCAATTTGAGTGATTTCACTCATGAATTTGTGAGAATGGAATCTGACAAGTACATCCTTGCTAAAGAGAAAAAAGATAACCTAGCTACTCATTGCAACATTTCTGATGATGAAATTGTGCGCAAATTTGATTTATTGTTAAAAAATGGAGACTATCATAAAGCTGCAAAAATGGCTGCAACGACACCAAAAAATATTCTTAGAACACTTCAAACTTTACAAAAATTCCAAGAAGCTGTTCCCCAAGCAACTTATCCTCTTGGTATCTATTTTAATACGTTATTAGAACAAGGCTCTTTAAATAAATACGAGTCGTTGGAATTGTGTCGACATGCTTTGGTTCAGGTTTGAAATTCTAAACATTTGCGAATCCTCCCTTTCTTTTTTAGGGAAAGAAACAACTTATTGAAAAATTAATTTCTGAGAACAAATTGGAATGTAGTGAGGAATTGGGTGATTTAGTTAAACATTATGATGTTAATCTCGCATTGAGTATTTACCTTCAAGGAAGTTTGCCACATAAAGTTTATAGGTAAATAATTTCGGAAAATCCGATTACACAAAATTTGTCAAATTTAAGGTCATTGGGTGATGTAGTGGAAGTCATTAGTGATGCAGTAGAGAGGATCAAAATTCCAGTAAAGTAGGACCAAACGAATGGGTTGATTTTAAATAGGCCGAATTGACAATTTTGCCAAATTTTTATTTTTAACAATAAATCACAGATTTAGGAATAAAATTTAATCGTTGAAGCTTGATACTGAATGATATGTCTAAAAAAGGTTGAAAGTGAAAATAAACACAAAAATAAACTTAAACATAAATAAACGTGCTTAATGTCTTTTTAAATAAAAAATAAGCAAAAAAAAGATTCAAAATTTAAAAAAAAATTGGAACAAACAAAAAATCAAAAATATACAGGTAAAAATAAAATTTGTATTGTATTTTACTAAAAAAATATTTTAAAATTTCCTTCCGTGTAACTACTTTAAGTGGATGATCGGACCCAATACTCCCCCCCCCCCGCTCCCGCGACGATGCAAGTGGTTAACTAACTACTAAACAATAAATAATACATAATTTTAAAAATTTAAATAAATAAAAATGAGGGGTACATAAATATAATTATTTTCTTTTTGTGGGTGCTCAAAATCTAGATTAAGTGGTCCCACACAAAGAGCCCATCGCTGAAAACGACACAACTTCGTGTGGGGCATTAATCAATGTTTACAAGAGGTGTGGGCATCCCACCTGTACCTCTTGGAAAGAGATGCACTAAGGCAACTCTCTCTACACTTGAAGGAGATACACGATGGTATCTCCTTCTACCTTGCACCAATTGTTATTTGAAGGGGGAATAATAAATGTAATAAAAATAATAAATTTAAAAATTCAAAAAATTCTCTAGAGTTGCTCAAACTCGTTTTAAAAACCTTAAACCAAAAACTTGCTTCCAAAACATTATTTTTTATAAAATTGAACTAATTTTTAAAAGAATTTAAACCAGAAGATCACCAATTTAGAAAAATAAGGGTTTCTTTAAAATTATAAGGTTTTAACCTTAAGGTTTTAAACCAATTTTTGAGCAACTCTATTAAACAAGGGCTTATCATGTAGGTTGCTCATAGGCTACCACCTTCCCTGAAATGGAGAAAGAAAAATAGTGTTGGGAAGGAATGGTCAATAATGCAAATTTTCCAAAATTTTCAGGGTGGTGCTGAAGAGGGAAATTTCTGTTTTTTGGCGTTTTTCATCCCCAATCCCCTCTAAAATTTTCCGGATAAGCCCTTGTTTTATTAAAAAAAACTAAAAACCATCCTATGCCAACGTCCGTGTCAAACCAATCAGCAGCAAAGAAGTCATTGATGAGCAGCAGCAGGGCATCCATCACTGGAACAGGCCAACCATAAACTTATACCTAGAGGCCATGTTGAAGCAGCACCAGGCATGAAGCATCACCATCAGAAATGAAGCATCACCATCATGACGTCATCAAGGACCTATAAAAGCAGCAGAATAAAAAATACTTTAAAAATAAAAAAAAAACCTTCAAAACTCTGCTGGACATTTTGTCCCACCAATCCATTCAATAAGATGAGGATCATCTTAAAGATAAAACTAATTAAGAGATTTAAAAAAGAAAAAAGGAACTATTCTCCCAAGTCATTTAAAATCAAAGAACCCGAAATTTCTTCACACAGAACCCTGAGGCAACAAGAATCTACTTTCGATTACTCTAATACAGTCAGGGCGGCGTAAAAAACAGAACAGAAAATTTAATCTAACCCCAAAAAATCGAAAAATATATTTCCGGAGCGAGACCCGAAACATGGGGAACAACAGTAAGAGGGAGCAAAGTTCCCCTGACCCACTGACGAAAAACAACAAAATCAAAAACCTTGGATTGGCTCTTCTTGTCCTTCATTTTGCACTTCCCGACGATTGAAAGAGGAACAGCTCTTTGTATGATGTTGGTAGTTTCGTTGTTGCAGAATCAAATGATGTTGTTGACCGAGTGAAGGAAGTTGCGTTGTTCAAATTCATTTGCTTCTCAATTAAATAAGAATAAAAAACCTCTAAATTTTAAATGCAAAAGTTAGAAAATGTATACATAGTTTGGCAAAAGTGAAATTAAATTGAAAAAAAGTTGAGAGTCCCTCTTACTAAGTTACGAACTTTGTAGCTAAACAAATCAAACGGTTAACAAACTTTGAATAATTAGGAGAAGGGAAGACTAAGAAAAATCAATGAATGACCCCCAATCGATAAAGGTCAGAAAATAAAAACAAATAAATTTTCTAATTAGAAAATTTATCCAAAGGTAAACAAAAAAACATTTTGCCAAACCTTTGTATTTTTATTTATTTTTAAAAAAGGAAACTAATAGAGACTTCCAAGGCTCGTGGCCTTGGGAAAAAAGGCTCTTGGCCTTGGGGTCAAGTCTTGGTCTTGAAAAATTTTCGGTCTTGGAAGTCTCTAGAAACTAAAGAGTACCCCCACCACAACAAAAGTATTTAAACCATACTTTTAGGTTTTCGAATTTAAAGGCTTCATAATTTAGAAAAAAATTTTTCAAACTTTAAAGCACAAGAGAAATAAATAGCTGAAATATCACAAGATCACTTAAATAGAAAGCAACAAAAATTACAAAAATAAATATGGCAACAATGAGAAAAAAATGGGAAAACTACAATAAATTTGCTCAAATTACAACATAAAATAATTTTTTTTTTCAATTTTTTATTTACCAAATAATTTATTTATTGTTCCAAATCATAAGAGGAGTTCTTTAAAAAATTTTTAAAAATTTCAAAAAAAAAAAATTTTTTTTCAAAAAATTTACCCCGGCAACTGCACCTTCCCAGCCAACATACTCTCCTCTAACGCTCTTCGAGGAGTTAATAATTGGAGACTATTGTTGCTGTTGTTATTGTTTGAATTTGAACGAGCAAGTGTTGAACAAAAAGAAGGCAACATATTTGTATTTGACGGAAGATAGTCACTCATAATCTGAAAAGAAGGAAAATCAGAATTTGGTTTCCGGAAAATACATGTAATTTGTAATTAATAAATTTTCCGGAAAACCCGAAAGTGTTTTGAAAAAAACACAAAAAATGTTTTCCGGAAAACACAGAATTTATTTAAAGAGAAAATACAAAAATTCTTTCCGGAAAAATACGAAATGTTAATTTCCGGAAAACACATAATTTTAAAGAGAAAATGCAAGAATTTTTCCGGAAAATACGTTCCGGAAAAATCACAGAATTTATTAATTAAAGAAAAATACAAGGTTTTCCGGAAGAATCAGAATTTTATTAGAAAGAAAATACAGACTAGAATATTACCAAACCAAGTTTGAAAAAAATACAAGAATATTTTCCGGAAGAATCAGAATTTTTTTATTAGTTAAAGAAAAAACACAAATACCTAGAACATGAGGTTCAGGAAAAATTAAACCAAGCAAAATACATTTACTTATATTAAATTCCGGAATAACTGTATGTTTCAAAAAAATATTTTTGTATTTTCCGGAAACCCTCAGAACATGTTTATACAAAAATTACAAAAAAAAATTTTTTTACCGGAGTACTAGTCTTGCAATCACAAAAAGAAAGAGGCGTACTAAAGGGAGAAGGTCCATTCAATGTTGGGTATTTCTGGCGTTTTATTGGAGGCGGCATCATAATAGAACTGTCGGACATTATACAAATAGTTGCATTATTCTTTAATTGGCGAATTTCTTTTTTATGGTCCTCAAGTCTGAAAATTTTTTTTTGATTAAAAAAAATTTTTTTTGAAAATTTTTGACACCTAGAAAAATTTTTTTTTCTAATTTTTGAACAATTTTTTAATCAAAAATAAATTAAAAAAAATCTAATTTACAAAGCAGCCATTTGCTGAATCTCTCTGTTAGCCTTCTCCAATTCACGCTGTTTTGCTGCAATAATATCCCTATTTTTGTAAAGCAATTGTTTGTAATAATTTTCATAAGAAGCATCCTAAAAATAATTTATTTTTTCAAAAAAATTTCAAAAAAATTTTCCAAAAAAATTTTTTCAACCTTTCGAAGTCGCTGAAAACTTGATGACTGCCACGCTTGGAATTTAACAATTTCTCCAATTTTGAACATTTCTTGACTCATTTTTTGTAACAATTCATTAGGCGGGCGAAAGAGCATAGCAGCATTGTTGTCCATTCCACGTCGAATTTGAACGGCTTTGACGTTGTGATGGCAAGCAAAACAAAATATGGAACGAGTTGGATTAATTAGAAGAGCTAAATCTGTGTAAAATTAGATTAATAAAATAAAAGAAATGTTTTTCATCCTCTTCCAGAAACCCGAAACAAACTTAAAATTATGTACCCCACTATAACCGCCCTCGTGCTAAAATACATAAATCTCCGGAAATTTCATTTAATTTTCAAAAAAAATAATATCAAACATTTTCCGAAAGAATAATTACCAATATTTTATTGTTAAATTATTATCCGGAAATTTCTATTTCGTTTCGCTTAATTTCTGGAATAATTATATTCTAGTTAAAAACATTTTCCGGAAATCTCTCGTTCCGGAAACATTCTCCGGAAATCTCTCGTTATTTTATATTCTTCCAGAAAAACAAATACTATTCGATTCCGGAAATATACTATCTAGTTATTCCCATAAAATAAACCTTTTCTACCTCCTTTTTCTACACCAACACAATCACCGCAAAAGACGTGACCACAATTAGTGAGCCAGAAGGAGCATTTACCCGCAGTAGGAATTGATGAACACTTGTTGCCTTCAAAAATATTTTAAATAAAAAAATTAATTAATAAAGCATACAATGGATCCAATTCATTGAATAAAAAATTAAAAAAAATTTTCGAAAATTTTTTTGAAAATTTTCTGAAAAAATTTCTGAAAAAAATTTCTAAGAAAATTATGAAAATTAAAAATATATTTTATGGAATTTATTTCCATTCAAGAAAAATTAAAAGAAAAAATATTTTATAGAAATTTTATACAAAAATTCTATTCTTAACTCTAAAAAACGAATTAAGCTTTTTAAAAAAAAATATTTTTCCTAGTCAAAAACATAAAGTTGTTGTTTAAGTCTAGCCCCTTCAAAGTCATCAAATTTATAGTTGAGGTACTCCATAATTTGTTTTTCGTTCTCCATTTCTTGGACCTAAAATTGAAAACTACGTCAAAAGTTTAAGAAGGCTGAGAAAAAAATTTTTTTGAAAAATTAAAAAAAAATTCACGAAATTAGGGAATGACCTCGTATTGCCAAAACGCCATAATATCCCCCCCCCTCCAAAAGCTGTCGAAATATTAAATAAAACCCAAATTGTTAACCAACTTCTCAAATTTGGGGCAGCCTTCCCATCCGGCTTTTGAGGATTTGGTATTTTGTCGTTTTAGAATTAAGCGTGTTATGGAAATTAGTCAAAAATCAACAATGACAAAAGATCCCAACCCCAAGAATCCTCAAAAATTATCTTAATAACCTTGATAGCCAAAAAATTTGCAAAGTGTTCCACAAACGGCGTCGCTGTGAGAAAACTAGCAACATTAGCTGTGCTTATAAGAATGTCCTTGTCCAATGCAGAGAACCAGCCATGGGCCCAATCTGGTAATTTTGACCACTAAAATTAATTTTTAAATTTTTTAAGAAGAAAGTTTAAACCTTAGCGTCTGCTTTTGCTTCCATATCGGCTATAAACTGAAGCGAGAAAAAAATATTTAAAAAGAAAATTCAAAAAACTCAAACCGTTCCACTAGAAGATTTTTCTGGAGAACGCCCAGCAGCATTGTCGTCCTGCAAAAATTTAAAAAAATTAAATAAAAAAAAGGGAGATACATTTCTCGATTTATTGTTCATTTTATTGTTCGAAACAGAATTTCCATTTTTCTGCCCATTTGAATTGCGAATATCAACAGAGGAAGGCACGCGTTTAGCACTAGAACCAGGACCGTAATTGTGCCTAGTATATCTGAAAAATGAAAAATTATTGTGGAAACGTCCTTTAATTCTTTGCTCGACATATCCCTTCTCCAGTCCAAAACAAGGGGAGCGCGCTGTAACATCAAACGCCAAAATACCAAACCCCCAAAAGCTGTCAAAATACCAAACTGTGGGAAAATTCAGCGAAAGACAAAAAAAAACTCAGCAAAAGACCAAAATGCATACCCATGACAAAGTATGTTCCTATCACGTGGAAGGTTAACTATCCATATCTTGGTATTTCCACGCCTTTGGGCTTTCTATATAATTTGGGAGTTTGGTATTTCGGCCTTTGGCATCACAGCATTATTCCCAAAAAAAAAGAATAAAATTTAAAAAATACCCACAAAGTAAAAAACTCGCAAAGCTTCTCTATATAATGCTTATAGACCGGCTTGCCAGCAATTGGAGGCAATGGAATGATCAAATTCTCCCTTAAAAAAAAATAAATTAAAAATTTTAAAAAAATATCCAAAAAAAAACCTACTCCAAATTCCTACAAAATTTGTCATTAAGCATTCCCTTTTTGTACTCCCGAAGAAATCCAGAATAAATAAACAAATCTTCCGGAATTGTAACATATTCATTTTGAGGTAATAAATGGAATTTTGCCATTAATTTAATTGGAGCTGTTGAAGATTTTGTGGTTGTTGTTGTTGTTGTGAGATCAGAAAAGGTTGAAGATGTTGTTATTGTGGTTGTTGAGTCTATTTTATTATTTGACATTTTTTTATATAAATTTTATTTTTAGCTGTTAGAAAAAGATTATTATTTAAGGCATGTTTTAAATAGTTCCCCTTCAAGCTTTCCGGAAGCTTGAGGAAACAACAACACTCACATTAACTCATTATTACACCTTTACGAGAGAAATTCTGGTTTCCAGTAACAAGTGTTTTCCGGAAAATTATATTCTTTTACCGGTAATTCTTTTCTGTTTCCGGAAAAGATTATTCAAGTTTTTCGGAGGTTATTTTTAAAACCTAACGTAAAGTTTTCCGGAAACAAAATTTATTTTTTCGGGAAACAAATAGTTTTCCTGAACGTTGTGTATTCCGGAAACAATAACGGAAGGAACTTCCTCCAAAAGTTCTTTTATATTTCAAAATCAAACATGAAAAAGTTTATTTACTAATAAACAAAAATTATAAGTAAATAAAATTTCTGAATTTGATTAATAAATAATTAAGGGAAAATAAAATTTAAAAAGTATAGAAAAAAAAGAAAATTTAAGTTCAAATAAAAAAGATAACAACAAAAAATCTCTAATATGCTGACTAAATAATTAACAAACAAAAAATAACAAAAAAATATTAAACAAAATTTAAAATGCAACATTTCTAAAAATAGAAATTAAATTTAGAAAATCCCCCAGCTCTTCAAAAATCACAAAAAAAAATTTTCAAAAAATTTTTTTTTCAACTATTTTTAGGAGGTGACCAAATCGGTGGATTTTCCGAGGGTAAAGGAGCCTTTCCACTTATAATATCAGCCGCCTTTTCTGCAAGCATAATTACTGGGGCGTTTAAATTTCCACTAATAATTGATGGCATTATACTTGCATCTACTACCTTTCAAAAAAAAATTTTTTTTTCAAAAAATTTTAAAAAATTTCTAAAAACCTTCAAATTTTCAAAACCATAAACATTCATTGTTTCTGGATCTACTACAGCCAAGTTATCATTACTTGAACCCATTTTACATGTACAAGAAGGGTGGTAAGCGGAAGCTGCATATTGTGCGACAAATTGGTCAATCTATTAAAAAAAAAGACAACTTTTTAAAATCAATTTTTTTAATATTGAAGTATAAAAATATTTTCCTAAATAGATTTAAAAATTAGCAAGGAAGGAAAGAAGACCTATTTTATTTCTCCTAAAATTTCCTTTTACTTACCTTCCTTTCTCACTTACAAATTAGCTCATAATAGTTGCTCTCAAATGAGGGGAAATTTTGAATTTTTTTTGGGTGTATCATTTTCATTAAAGATTAATTTTTATTAAGTTTTCTCAAAAGGATAAAAAATTCAAAATTTCTCTCTCGTTTAAAAATGCCATAAAGAAAAAAAATTAAATGGAGCAAGTATATGAGGGGAGGAAGGTGATGAATTAGAGGGAAGAATTTCGGGGTATTTTGAATTCTGTATTTCCTCCACTTTAGAAAGTGAATGATCAAAAGAAATTGATAAAAGGGGAATTGATGAGCAAATGAAAAGGAATAAATATAAGTAAATCAAAGTAAAAATAAATAAAACTCCAAAAAAAAAACCTCTTCGTCAGTTTGACAATCCTTTCCAGGCGCCAACTCTTCTCCACGAAAATCATCAAATGCCCTTTGTGCAAACAATTCTCTTGAAAGACGAATAGATTTTCTAAATTCCACCCAATCCTTTTCATCTCCAAAATAATTAGGGTCACACAAAGGAGCAGCACGAGGATCGCTACTTTTTAAATAAACTCTTCCTGTAGATTTTGAACGCATAGGGCCAACATGTACTTGGTAACCATGACATTTTGGAGAAGAACGGCCATCGTCGTGAACAGTGGAAGGTAAAAAGTGAAATTGAATGTCTGGGTGTGGAATCTAGATATAAAATAATTAAGAATAGATTAGAGATGTACAACCCCAAGAAGTCTTGGATCAAGACTCAAGACCAAGAGTCTTGGAAATCTCTATGAATTAATATTTAAGAGAGAGACTCATTGTTTTTGATTCCCACTAGGACATTTTCATTTCACACTCGAGACCAAGAGTCTTGAAAACATTTTCTTCATTTCCCACTAGGACATCCCATAGTGAGCATGAGTGACCAGATCATGAGAAATTTTCAATTTTTAAAAACTAAACCCCAAAATAATCCAAAAAAAATTTAAAAATAAAATAAAAAAAACCTCTGGACTAGACCTAGCAAAACCACCAGATTCAAGATGACTACTTGCTGCCAAACCCGTTTTTGTTAAAAACCATTGTGCACCAATTTGCATCATTCTATGTGGATGTTTCCAAGTAGATTTGTTATATAATGTTATTGGTTTTAAACATTTCTTTTTTTAGAAAAAATTTAAAAAAAAAAGTCGAAATTGAAAGAAAAACCTGTTGAACATAAATTTCCAAATGGTCCTGAAGGTTTCGACCAACACCTTTCATATCTTGCACAATTGGAATTTTGAGAGGCTTAATTTAATTTTTTTAGACTCGTACCGACACGACCAGTGCTTGAAAATTCCAGCCGGCTCGTATTTGTACCTCGTAACACCCCATTTCTTAATGTCTGATTTTTGCTCGTACTTCGTAAAAGGTATGAGTATGTACGAGTATTCTGGTATGAGCGTCCAAGCACTGGGCATGACACAAAAACCAAGGTCTCAAACAAAAATTGTCACAAGAAACACGCACAAGAATCATAACAAAAACAAATTATTCAAAAGCTTACATTATAAAATACACAAAAAGATGGTAAAAAAATATTCAAAGCTTACATAAAGATGGTCGCCATCGCCAATACCTATGAAAAAATATTTAATTAGAACAAAATGAAATCAAGAATAAATTCCCCAAAAAAAAATAAAATTTTCAAAAATTAAACAAAAAAAGACCCTAACCACTCAACATAAGCAATTGAGGAGTATTAATAGCACCAGCAGCCAAAATAACAGTATCAGTACAATAAATTTTTTCTCTAGATCCAGCATCAATTAAAGATGTTGTTGTAAAATTGATTTTTCTTTGAATAAATTAAAAAAATTTTTTTTTGAAATTCTTTATAAAGAAAAACCTAATAAATTCAATTCCAATAGCTCTTTGTTTATCAAACAAAATTTGTGTGCAAGTAACTCCTTGTGTTGTATATAGATTTGGCCTGTCAAGAATCTGGAAAACATATAGATTTTTGTGAAGTTAAAAATGAAATCAATTTTGTCCTTTATGTATTAATAATGGATATAGTTTGAGATACCAAGATTTCTGAACGAGATATTGTCATGGTCCGCCCTCTAATAACTAATTAATAACATAAACGAGATGAGCCCTGCCTTATAAAAAATGCGGAAATCGGTAGCCGGAACGTGAAAGCTGAAGGACCAAAAATGACAGAATGTGAAAGACGAAAGGTAGAAACAGCCCATCTCTGATACACAAATATAAAACCAACAATATTCTTTAAAAAATCTTCTTCTTACCGGATTTAAATAAGCAGAAGAGGCACTCCATCTCTTTCCGTCTTTTATTGTCATATCCATTGGACCAATTCCTTCTTGTTTAAATCCGTTCATATCTTCCGTTGATCCAATTGAGTGTTGCTTTCCGACTTCCAAAAAGGCTTGATGAAGAGGATTCTCACAACGTCCTTGTGTTACGTAAAGGGGTCCTTGACTGCCTCTGAATGGATCTTCGATACCTGTTGAAAGCTCGTGGTGTTGGGCTTTTTTGAAATAGGGAAGGCAATTTCTAAATTAGAAAATATTTTGAATGGATAAAATTTCTCCAAAATAACAACAAAACTTTCAGTTTCAGAAGTTCAACAAGCTGAACAGGCAGAGTTGGGTCAAATTCTAAGTTCAGAAGCTTTTCAATTTCTTAGGTACGAGCGGAAACTAGGTCCGATTTCCAACTCATTGTCAGTCAAACTGATACCCATTTTACCGACACAAACCAATAAGCTTATAGCTAAATCGTTTAAGAATTTAAAAATATTTACTTGAAAGCCCATCCTTTTGCTCCTTCCTTTTCCCATCGGTCATAATCCAAAGGATGCCCACGAATATAGACCATTGCATTTAAAGAGCTTGAACCACCCCAAACACGTCCACGAGGCCAATAAATTGCGCGATTATTCATTTTTTCTTGCGAGGTCGTATAATAAACCCTAAATTCAGAAGTACATTTATATGAAGAAACTTAAAAGGAGCAAGATTAAATGGACCACAAACAAAACAACCTTCGGACCAAATATGGCCCCTTAAAATTCCCATAAAAATTTAAAAAATGTATACCAATTATAGTTACTATTCTTCAGATTATACATTAAAGCTGCAGGCATATGAATTTTCCAATTCCACCAATAATCTCTAGGACCAGCCTCAATCAAAAGAACTCGATTTTGGGGATCTTCAGTTAATCGGTTTGCCTAAAATTTTCCAAAAATTAAAAAAAAAATCATTCAAAAAACCAATACACATCCAGCAGAACCAGCACCAACAATTATATGGGTCGGTTTAACCCCATCAGGCAATGGACGAATAAATTTTCCATAATAGACAGAACTGTCCTTCCATGAATAACCCTTAAAATTTGTTGGGGTATTTTTTGGATATCACCCCTCCCAATTTTGACAAAAAAAAATTTCCTTGAAGCATCAATCAGTCACTTTTCTTCATCAAAACAAGTTTTCGTCAAACGGTTTTTGTTTGTGTCTCACACTAATTGAATGATGCCAAAGAGAAATTACCTAAAGTTATGCAAACGACTGACCATTTGTACATCAAGGAAAAAATTAAGTAGGGGAAGGAAACTAATGTACACACAGGGAAATGGAGTGGAACCCAGAAAGTCTAACCATTATGCACAACTCACGGAAAAACCTGATACTCAAACTGGGGAGGCGAGATATCCAAAAAGAGTAGCTTTATAGGTTTAATCTTTAAAAATTTTTTAAATCAACCTGTATAAACCGTCTTTGTACAAAAGGCAGAATCCGATGCCTGTTGAGAAGTACCATTCAAAAATTTAAAAATCGTGTTTAAAAATGAAAAAAAAAGATTAAATTAAAAAGTTAGAAAGCCTTTTGATTAAACAAAATATTCAAAAATAAAATTTATTTAAGAAAGAATTTATCAAAAATAAACAGTTTGACACACTAAAATACAATTTATAGGTATATTAACTAGAGAACGGAGACAGGGGTTATTTCTTCAATATTTAGAAAAATTTTGATAAGCGGTAATTTTTCTTGGAGATCTTGTCCCGACCCTATTTCTATTGTTAACCAGTTTTTGTCCTATGTGTCGACGAACAAAGATGAAGGCGAATAAAAAAAGCAAATATGGTTTCAATAAATTGGGATGAACTCCCCAAACTCTAGGAAATTATGGAAGGAGAGGAGGCCAAAAAATTTTATTTAGTCGATACAAGCGCAAAAATAAAAATTTGACGTTAAAAATTTTAGACACTTAACCTATCGAAAATAATTCAAAACAACATTTATATAATTTCTATTTAAAAAGTAAAATACTATTGTGTTTTAACCGATTGAATAACTTTTCGCTTTTTATCCGGTCCAGTAGCCATTCCAGCAAAGTTTGGCTTTACAGCACGAATATATTCAATTGTTGGTTCCCACATAGTTGGACGATCACCTCTAAGCCATTTTTTAAATCGAATGTCTTTCATAGCACGAAAACGTTTAAACTAAATTTTAAAAAGGTTTAAAAGTTTAGAGAATTTTTAGAGATACTAGAGACCGGCAAAATTTAATCTCCTGCCAAAATTCCGCTCGGGTATCACCCCCAAAGTATCGCAAGGCCAATGTATCGCCAAGCTATCGTATCGCCAACTTCATTCAAAATTATCGAATCCGGGAATGGTCGATTGAGCTCATCGATGTGCATTCATTCCAGGGCATCCCAGATTGATAATTTTGAAATGAATTATAGTTCGGCGGTACTTTGGCCTGCTCCCCGTCCAGTGCATGTCTCTACCAGACATAACAAGAATTTGATTTAGGATAATTTTAATTTTGTTAGAGAGTGTGTTTCGAGTTAAGAAAAAAGTCCTGGTTTAGGGTAACTGAATAACTTTGGTGGAGAAAATTTAAAAAAAAATTTGTCCGCAAGAATTGTCCGCAAACAAATTTAAAGGATATAAGGAGAGAACCCTTTAATTCCAAAAAATAAAATTTAACCTTCTTTTCACCAGTAACACATTCCCCGAAATCACGTTGTTCCAAATCGCAATAAAGACGAGACAGTTTAGCCCCAAATGCTTCCATACATTTGTAGAACTGCGCCTCAAATAAACCACAATCGGAACCAGTCACTTGAAAGAAAAGTAGAATTAATTAAAATTCTATCATATCTCAATACAAGGTAGCTGCTTTGGGGAACAATATCTTAAATAATGAAGGCTCCCCCATATTTTTCAATAAGGCTAAAAAAAACCCGCATTTTGCCTATAGGGCTGCGTAAGCAAAATTTTCCCCCTCTGCCCTCCCCCCTCGAAAAAATCCTGGTTACGGGCCTGTCTTAAATCGAGGTGGGACTTCACTAGAAGACTTCAGTTAAGTGGGAAACAGTATTAATAACGGGTCTATTTTAAATAGAGGTTTTAGTCAACTCCCCCATCCAGTGGTTAGCCAAATAAAAGGTAGCGTAAACCTAAATGTACCTAATTAACCCAAGACACCCTTGGGGAACAATAGGGTCTAGTGTTTAAATAGGGGCTTATGTTTAGGCAACTCCTCCATCCAGTGAGCTTCCAGTTTGACTTATAGTGAGGGCTATGAAAAAAACTTGCTTACTTTGATAACTGTCCTGCAAAAAAGCTCGCCAGCCAGGAACAAAATAATGGGCATATTCTGTCCTTTTAAATTTGCCTGCTTCGGGATCTAAAAAATCCCTTCCTTCTCTGTCCTTGTCTCGATAACCATCAATACTAGAAAAATTTTAAATTTAATTTTGAAAAGAAACTTTTCGAAACTTACACTAGAAAAGGAGGTTGACTTGACATTTTTAATTAAATAAATATAGAGGAACTGAAAATTTAAAAAATTGAAAAGATGAGAGAGAAAAGAAATGAATCCGGTGGAAAATCAAGAAAATAAAAAAAATAAATTTGGGCACATCTGCCGAATAAAGGGCCGAAGTTCTCTGACCATTAGAAGCCTCTAATTTTTTCTCTTTTCTAACAATCAAGATTAATCCTCCTACATATACTCCTTACTAACAACCAGTTTTACAAAAATAACGTGGGTAAATTGAAATTTGGTGCCAAGAATATTGGTCAAAGAATTTGCAACAAGGTCTCGAAAATTTAATCCGAAAAACAGAAAACTTTTGCAAAAGGATAATGAAGAAAAATTTAATTTTTAATTTTAAGACATTTTGCAAATTTTTCAGCTATTTACCGTTTTGAAGATTGATATTTTAAATAAATATTTAATTAAATTTACAAAACACCAAAACTAAAAATCTATAAATCGAAGGCCAGTTTAACGCAAAAGCAGCTTTTTCTAGGGCCATAACTAAGCGTAAAAGCCTCATATCAAAACGATTTTGGTGTCAATCGACGCAGCTCGACGAGACGCTTCAAATAATACTAAAATTTACGCGATTCGACTTCCACAAGACAAGTTATTCGATAAAATAAAAACAGCTAATTTTACACTAATACATTGGCACTCAACTGGCCTTTTTCGTTTCGCATTAAAAAATTTTTTTTCTCCCGAGAGAAAATTCTCGCAAAATTTTGTTTTTGTTTGCCATTAATTTTAACAGATTTTTTTTTAAGTTTTTTAAAAGATTTTCTTATTAATTTATTTAAAAAAAATGGTTTCTCCGCCTACTGAAGAAATTATGCGTAAAAGGCTTATGAGTGTTAACTCTACCCAAGAATCAGTTCAAACTTGTTCAAAATGGTTGCTTCATCATAGAGAATCTATTGATAAGATAGCCAACTGTTGGATGGATATTTACAAACAAAGTATGATATTAAATGGGTTTTTGGAATGTCGTGACTTATAGGGGGTTTTTTTGGCTGGACCGATTCTCTCGATTTTAGAGACCATTTTTTCTATAAATGAGTTTCGACTATATTTCCCACTTTTTAAATTTGTCCGCAAAAAATGTCCGCAAATATATTAAATTAAATTTTTTTCTTTTAGCAAACGATAAACTCCGAATAGCTCTAATTTATGTGCTTAATGATGTTGTACAAAAAGCAGCTTGTAAACGTGACATTAATGTTACTTTAACCTTTCATCCTCATTTAATTAATGCAACAACAATTTCTAGGTTTTTTTTTTATTTTTTATTTTTAGTGTAACTGTTTTTTTTATTTTTAGTGTAACTGTTAAAAAGGCCATTTCTCGCTGTGTTGAAGTTTTCGGAGAAAGAAATGTTTATCCAGCTCATATAATTGAGGAAATGAAGACGGCATTGGGTGAGTGTATTTATTGAGGGATTTCTTTGTGTAACTCCCTTACTTCTTCCTATATACTTGTCTGTGTGACCCGTCGATTTTTTTGGTATATTCTGGGCTACTGCCATCAGGGATGTGAGAGTTATCCGAGTTCGAAACTTGGACTTTTATAAATCCGATCCGAAAAAAAATTTTGAAATCACAAATCGAAAGCCGACCCGTCTTTTTTTTGACCCTGCTCATCCTTGCCAACATTAATGTTAAAAATAAGCGTCGGTTGTTATCCAGATTTGGTCCTTTTCATGGTTCCTTGGATGGGTAATTCCTCCGGTTGTTCTAGGGACAATCTTTTAATCATTAATCCTTTGGTATAAATCTCTTAAATCCCCTTTTAAATTTTTATTTTTTTATAGTTAGTAGAATAGCAACAGAGAAAGACGAATCTCAAAATGCTACTGAAATAATTGATTTTCAAAAAATAATTAGAGCAATTGAAAGTTTTTACAAAAATGAAATGTTGACAGAAAAGGCTAGAGAAATTTTGTCTCGAAGTTCTTTTAATTTTAAAGAATCTGTTCAAGGAAGGGTTAAAGGTATTTCTTTTTATTATCTTAATTTTTGAGTTTTTCCCTTCTCATATCGTTCGGGCCTGAGTCATCTCATTGTTTTGGACTTATAGAATATTAAGTTTGTTATTTACGGACTTTTACCACAGGACCCCCCCCCCCCCCCTTCGAATTGGGGGAAAATTTGGTCAGGTGCTGGATTTTTCTTGTACATGTTTATTGTTAGGTATTTTTCGGCGTTTGCGGATTTAACTTGTGGACATTTCCCCAAACTACAGGTCCAGAATCATGTCCGGTCAATTAACTTTAACTGAATAATTGCAGACTTAACTTGCGGACTTTTCCCAAAATTTATTAAATTGAAAGGTATTCATTTTTTTCCAGATCGAAATGAAGGAATTAAAGCTTTAGCAGATATGGATTCTTCCCGTCAAAAATTAATTTCATTTCTTGATACAGTTGAAAAACATAAACAAAAAGGACTTTTATTACACGAATTAATGAAAAAGACAGAAAATACTTTTAATTTACAATTACGTGATGTTACTGTTATTAATGATGTTTGTTTCTTAAATTAATTTGGGGGCGGGGGGATTTTTTTTAACCTAAAAAGCTTTTTTGTTAAAATTCCGTCTTAATTTTGGTGGCATTCGACTCACAATTAATTCAACGACCCTTGATTGTGAATCGATTTCCGTGACAATAAAACGGGACTTTTCTCATTTTTTTTTCTCGATAATAAAAAATTTTTTAATTTTCCGAATTTTTAGGCTTATGAACGTTTTGCTGAAGGAATCAAGAAGACTAAAGAGCAATTAGAAACAATGGAAAGTTCAGGATGTATGTTAGGCGAATCACCTCCTAGAGACGCTCCTTCCCCTACAGCTGGTGATGATCCTTTTGTTCATGGTGTAGATGGAGAAGAATTGGCTGGGGGAGGTGATGATATGGAGATGGATGATGAAGATAAACCTGGAACTAGTGGTAGTTCTCGTTGTTTTTTGAAATCTGCTAATGAATATACGGTTTGGATTTTTTAATATTTGAAAATGTAAGCGGAGTAGGGGGTGTTTGTAAATGTGTAAGCAGAGTGGTGTTTTTCTGGGAATTTGCCTGATATAAGGTATAAGAAAATTAGTGGAAAGTTTTTTTTGTGTGAGGAGGGTGGAGCTGGGTTAAAATTTTTTGATTTTCAAAATGGTCATTTTTCACACCTCGTTTTTAAAAGATAATTTGAATCTTAACTGGTTTTAGACTGTTCTTTGACCTATCTTTTTTTGGTCTCCGGGCCTGGGATCCGGCCCGTGCCATATCAAGCTAATTCATTTTGGGTTCCTTCTCTTTAAGGAGAAATTTGGGAGAAAAAGTAGATTGATAAAGTCTAGGCTTCCACTCCATAAGACATTTATTTCAATGGTTTTATGTTACTTTTCTGGTTTTATGTCTACTTTTCTCTCGCTTTTTCCCTTTAAATATTTATTTTTACTTTATTTTTAGCGTGCCTCAATACCTACTGGTCCTCCAATTCAATTTAATGCTCCTCCGCCATTAAATACTCAATTTATTCCTTTACCTTCTCAATCTTCTGGTGCACTTCCACCTCCACGTCCATCAGTTATGGATCCACGCCAAGCTAGATTTTTTGCTTCACAGCAGCAACAACAACAAAATTATCCTTCAATTCCTCCACCACCGGGTGCTTCTCCTCCACAACAACAATCACAAATAAATCAACAACAATTTTTTAATCAAACTAATGGAGGAGACCATTCTACACCAAATTTGTCTTCACCTCCAATGTTTAATCATCCACCTCCTTTAATTCCGAGAACGCCTAAATTTGTTAGTTTTAAATTTTTTTTAACTATGTGTTGATGTTAAGTGTAAGCATTTTACCGGGTTTATGGGTTAAGAACCGAATATTTTCGGTAGGCTCTGGTCCATACCAACAAACCATTCGCAAAATTCATCACATCCATCGCCATCTGGTTTTAGACTTCTCTTTGCCTTCATGGGGGTTTTCTTGGGCTCAGAACCTATGACCCGCCTCATGTCAACATTCTAATCTCATGTCGGTATCCGTGCCTCTTTTTTTAATATCTCGATCTCTACCGCTCTAACCTTTTATATTTTTAACAGCTTAATACATTCAATTCATCACATCCACCACCATCATCAATGCAAACACAACCAAATTTTGTACTTCCACCCCCAGGTTTAGTTCAACCTCCACCTTTATTTAGTCCTCCACAAAAACAACATCAACAACAACGCGAATTTGGAGGTAATTATGGACCAAAAAGACGAAATTCTTCTGGAGCAGGTTTATATATTAAATTTATTAGCTTTAAAAAATTTGCGGATTTTTTTGAACTTGCAGACTTTTTTCTGAAATTTGCAGACTTTTTTTTTTTGAAATTTGCATACTTTTTTTGAAGCTTGCGGATTTTTTCTAGAATTTGCTGACTTTTTTAAAATTTGCGGATAAAACTTGCGGACTTTTTTTTTAATTTGCGGATTTTTTTGGACTTATTAAAAATTTGAAAAATTAATCTTTAAAGATTCTGGAATTTCAAAACGTCAAAGAAATAATAGCAATGATTGGAAAGATGGTGGTAGAGGTCATAATAATAATGGTGGTGGTAGTGGTTGGAGACATAGTTTTGCTAATGGCGAAAAAAGGATGCAACATTATAACAGGCATTAAATTTTGAAAAAATTATAGAGGTTTTTAAATTAAAAAAATTTTTCTGAAAATTTTTTGAAAAATTTTTTGTCATATTGAAATATATTTATAAATAATATTTTTCTGGTTTTCTCGAAAATATTTTTATGTATTTTATGAAATATTTCTATCTTGTCCTTTCTGTAGTACATATTTTATCAAAATTTCCATTCTTTTTGGTACTTGTTTTTTTCATCATATGTATAATTACTTATAGATTCTGACCATTTACTTGAGAAAAGGAAGGGAAAAAATAATAGAAAAAAAGGGGGGGGATGTTCAGCCTGACACATACACTAGTGTACTTCCTCGCCATTTACCCAAATGGCACTTTCTGCCTTAAAAAATTTTTTTTCAATAATAAACTTGAATCATTTTTAGAGGAAGTATGATAAGATAGAGATATTTGAATATATTTATTTTTTTGGGGGTTTTTTCAACTTTCTGGTTAGGATTCGTCGTTTTTCCAAAAAAAAAGAATTTTTTTTATATTATCCCTCTGCCACATATTTTTCTCCTTTTTTTGTTATAATTACTTTTTTGTCAATATCACATACATCATTCAATTTTTTAATATTTTATGTAGCATCACAATTTATATATACACAAGCGCATTTTTTGATTAAATAATATTTTAGTTGAAGCTTAAAAAAATTTTTAAAGGGTTTTATACTCTGTTTTTAATTTCTATTTTTTATATTTTTATTCAAAAAAATTTTTTGCGGACGGACATTTGCGGACAAAACTGGAACCCTTTCGGGTTATTTTGTTGACCAAATAGTGTGAGGTGCTATTTTTGCGGACTCTTCACAGAATATTCTTGCGTCTGTTTTTTCGGATTTCTGCGGACTTTACGACTTTTTAAAGTCCATGCTTAAAAAAGTCAGGAGATTATTCTAGTTGGTGTCCGCAATTGTCTGTCCGCAAATTTCACTTTGCTTAACACTTTCTTATTTTAGATTTATTTAAAAAAATTCTTTTAAAAAATGAGCGGTTGGTTGTGGGGAAATTCTTCTGATTCAACAAATTCTTCAAATTCTATGAATAATGAACAACAAACTCAAGCAAATATACAACCACCTATGGGAGGACAACAACCACCTCTTTTTGTTTTGGAGCAATTAAAGCATGCTGGGGTTCCTTTAAAAGCTCAAATGACTCCGTATTTGCAGGTTTTTTTGTTTATTTTTTGGGTTTTTTGGTTAGGATTTTTCAAGGTGTCTCGTGTGGGAGGATTTTTAAGAGGAAAGAATTTTCTTTGAGTTCAACAAAAAATTCTTAATTTTTTTGTGATTTTTTGGGCTGACTAAATTTTGTCTGGACGGTGTTTTAGCCTGACATTTATTGTATTATTTTATCAGACTCACTAAAATTTCCTAAAAATAACTGCTACATAAGAAAAGAAAGTTAATAACAAAAATCCGCAAAAAAATTTTAGTCCGCAAGAATTGTCCGCAAATTTTAGAAAACGAATTATTTCAAAATTTCCTTCTTTTCCAGTTGGATCCAGCAATTTTCCGTGAAAGTCAACCACAAATTATACTTCCCGAAGGATATGAAAGTGGAAGAGGAAAATTTGAATTCTATATGGGATATATTGGATGTGCTGTTGGAAGTGCTTTTTTTGTTGGAAGTATGAGAGGTGCTTTTGGAGAATTGAATAATCCTTTAACTCAAAATTTGTTGATTAATACAAAGGTTTGGAATAATTTAAAAAATATTTTTTCTATTAGAGTTTGGCATTTTTAAATTCTCATTCAAACTGATCTGGACAGGGTTTTCCTGGCTTAAGCTCACAAAAAATTGTATTTTATTAAAATTATTAAACTTGATTTGTCGCGGTCCTAGACCCGGTTAGGTGTAGAACTATATTTTCTGTATGGTCCAGACAGATGGGCCGAATTTTCAAAATTTTCTTTGGGCCGGGTTTCGGGTTGGAAAAAGTTAGTGTTTCGAATAATCTGACCCTGTAACGGTCAACAGCTTCGTATCACAAGTTTGATTTCCTATTAAAATTTCAACGTTAAGGAACTCAAGAAACATCCCCTTCTCCACCTACATTTTTTATAATCTCCCTTAAAATTTTTTTTAATAATTTTTTTCTAGTCCGTAGCAAGTAGCCGACCAGGAATTACACGTCTTTTAAACGCAGCAACCAAGTATGGAAGTGGTTATGCTCAAGCTGCTGGCACCGCCGTTTTTGTTTATTGTATATCCGAATTGGTACTAAAAACTGCTCGTTCACAAATTTTTGGGAGTAGTGACGATTTACTCAATTCTTTTACTGGCGCTGGAATTGCTGGAGCTTTGTATAGAGCCCCCTATGGATTAAAATCGAGTGGTTTGGGGGCGGCTGTTGGACTTGGATTAATGGGACTTTGGACAATGGTGGATGGAGATAGTAGACGCTCTTTGGTTGAAATGACGAGAAATATGTTTTGAATGTTTAAAATTTTTGAGGAATAAGAGGAGGGGAAATTGTGTTGGTAAATGGAGAGAAATGGGAGTTTTTTAATGAAAAAAGGTTTTGAGTTTTTCCAAAATTTGTTTTCCGAAACTTTATTTTTTCGAAACCGATTTTCTCGAAATTTCGAATTTTTCAAAATTTCGATTTTTTTTTTTTGGTTCCGGAATCCTTAAATTTTGACCAAAATCCATCCCCATTTTTCTCATTTAGCACACAATTCTTTATTTGCCTTGATTTTTATTTTTGATAGTAGTCAACAAAAATATTGTTCTCTTGTTTTGAATAAAATCAATTGAAAAAAAAATTTTTTAAACTTTTTCTGGTGTCTATTCAGAATTTTACTTTTTTTAATTTAATTAATTTCTTTGATTTATTTTTAGAATTTTTCTTGTAATTGAAAATTTAATTTTAAAAAATGGCTGATGATGGAGACTATAATGCTGATGAAGTTGAAGGGGACGATTATATGGATGATGACCAAATAGATGATGTCGATTTGGATCAGCAAGAGCAAGCTGGGGAAGATGGTGAAGGCGGGGAGCGAATACAAGTTGTTGATGTTTGTTTTTTTTTGTTTTAATTGGAGGTAGTGTTAGAGGAGATAGGAATCTAACAAAGGATCATCAAACTTTTGTAGATTTCTTAGATTAAATAGGACTAACCTTAAGTTTGCTTAACTCGAGGCTGGGATATACTAAAAAAAACTTTCCCTCCGATTTAATTTTATTTAACTTTGGGCAGGGCTGCGCCTTTGGTGTTTTTTCGACTAGTGTTAAACTAGGGCTCAAGACTTATAAGAAAATAATTTCAGGTTAAATCTTTACTTTTCTCTAAATTATAATTTTTTAGTCGTCAGAGAAGGTTGCCTCAACTTCGCGTGTTACTACGCCTTTTATGACCAAATATGAGCGAGCTAGAGTTCTTGGCACTAGAGCACTTCAAATTGCAATGGGAGCACCTGTAATGGTTGAAACTGAGGGAGAGACAGATCCTTTAGAAATTGCGCGAAAAGAACTCAAGGTTTTTTTTTTTAATTTTATTTTAATATTTAGACCTCCTTATAAGATACCCCAAAATTAGATGCGCCTCCGTTTAGGATACAATTTTTTAAAATTCTTTTAATAATTGAGTGGTTGAGCTTTTCGAGCAACTGAGGGGGGGGGGCTTTTTTCGATTTTTTCCCTTTCGTTTTCTCTTTTTAAATAAAATCTTTCGACACACCTTTGTCTAGAGACCGTTTTTAATCCAAGTTTTTCTTCAAACATTGTGCTGTTTTGTCCACTTTAAATTAAAAATTAAAATTTTTCTTTAATTTTAGGATCAAAAAATTCCAATAATTATACGTCGCTATTTGCCAGATGGTTCTTTTGAAGATTGGGGAATTGATGAATTGACAATTACAGATTGGTGACAAAAATAAAAATTTTGTGGTTTTTTTTAATTTTAAATTGATTTTGTTTTCAATAAAATATTTTTTCGAAAAAATTTTTTTTTCAAATTTTTAAGAATATTTTAAAAATTATTTTGATATTTTTTAAGTTTATAAAAATGTTCCGTTTAATAATTAAAAGATTTTGTACAGCAAGTAATTCAATGGCAAATTTAGCAAAACTTGCAGATGTTGATATTGATGATCATGGTGTTTTCAAATATATTTTGATTCAAGTAAGAATTTTTTAAAAAGGGGTATATTTTAGTTGGGGAGTTCGAACGGGGGATGTCATATGCATATGAAGTCGGGACTTGTTCGACAGCAACGCCGACCCGAAAAAATTTTTTTAAATCTTGGCTGAAACCCGCCCTGACTTTTCTCAGTCAGCCAGTGCCATCCCTGGCGCAACCTGGATAGTGTTTTTTATTTGGTTTTATGGACCTGAGTGAATCTGTGGAACTTTCAAACTTTCTGCGATTGTTTAGAGCCCTAATTGAAAACCTTGTAAAACCTTTTGACTTTTTAGAGACAGGGAATCACTTTCTTTTAACCAACTATGTTCTACGCTATTCCCTTTTTTAAATATAAACTATCACGGATTTTTCTAACATTTGCGGACATTTTTTGCGGACAATTTTTTTATTTTTTAGGCTAAAGAAGGCGACTCTAAAAAATTAATTGTTCGAGGCTACAAATCTTGCAAATTCCATGCAAATATTTTTGATAAAGTTGAAGAAGAGGAAAGTGCTAATGGATGTATTAAATTTGAATGTCCTGGGGGTGGACGGATTTCTCATGATCCAGAGAAGAAGCATATTAATGTTTATGGATATTCACAGGTTTTTTTCTATTTTTATTTTTTTAATAAATCCTTACTAGGGATTAAATTAATTTGAAGAATCTTCTTTTTTTAATAAGTGTCGGAACCTTTACTGACCTTTGGGTGGGACAAAATGTCATTATGGAAATAAGTTATGATATTTTATTTCTTTGCATACTGTCCCAGAAAATTGACAAAAAAATTCGGTCCCGTCTAGTTTAGTAGTCCAATGAAAGTTTTTTAGTCCATTCGACCCTCTAGTGGACTTATAAACTGTGAACGGACTTCTAAACTAGAGTAGAGCTAAAAAAAATTTGAAATCTCATAAATTTACCTGACCTAACTAGAAACTAGAAAACATCCCAGTACTCGACATTAAGTTCCCCGACTTCCTTCAAATCATTAAAAAGTCTCATTATTTCTTCAAAATTTATTTTTAAGGGTTTTGGACGTGCAGATCACACAAAGGCTGTGGAATTATTTAAAAAGAAATATCCAAATTATAAAGTTGATTGGTCCAATGAAGGATATTGAAATTTGTAAAATTAATTTTTAATTTAGGAATTTAATTAATTTATTCTTTTAAAATGATTTTAAAATATTTTGAGACATCACTATAAAATACCCCCACAGGATTTTGTCCTCAATTTTTTAATCTTAATAGGCTACAGGTTGTGGGAGGCTGACTTTATAGTGAGGTTCGACTGAATTAATTGTGTTTTATTATCCTATTTGTCTTTTAATTACCAAAAATTTTAATAAAAAATTTTTTTTAGTTTTTTTTCGTTGTCTTAAATACAAATTTGTTTTAAAATTTCAAATATTTTTGTCTTCAAAATTTTTTTCTTTTAATTTTCTTATTTTTCAGAATTTCTCTATAAATTTTAATTATTCCCTTACAAGAAAATGGTTCGTCGTTTTACTTCTCGTCAACTTATCAAACAAATAGCTGTGCCAAATAAAAATATACTTCCCCTTCCAACAACCTCAATAAATGAAAGGGAAGAAGAAAATAATTTAGTAATTTTGAAGAAAAAAAGGCGAAGACAACAAGATCCTTTACTTAATAGGACTTTTGCTGATCGATGTGCTCACTTGACAACAATCAATAATAGTACAGAAACTGTTGGAATTGCTAAATTAACTTTGCCTCCAAGTTTGTTTACTGTTTTTTTATTTTTTGCATGGGTACCGGTATGGGTAACGATTACGCGAGTTTTTTTGTCCGTGGTGTAGTGGGATAGTTATAGGTTTTGGGTTATTGAACGTGTTGGGTTCGAATCTTCCGAGGGTAATTAATTTTTATTTTATCAGTAAACAGTTTTTTAATTGTTGGGATACTTATACACTTTTTTAAATAGGTTCAAGGTTCGAACACTTCTTGTGTAATTAATGTTATTTTAAGGGGGAATGTGTTTACTTTTCTAAACTTCTTTTGGAAAATTTTTTAATTTTCAAGAAAATTTACATG
Organism: Meloidogyne incognita; assembly: GCA_036172945.1. NCBI lineage: Eukaryota > Metazoa > Nematoda > Chromadorea > Rhabditida > Meloidogynidae > Meloidogyne > Meloidogyne incognita. Next base: position 2,965,192 of record JARQAC010000033.1, read on the forward strand.
ATTTTTTTGATTTAAATTTGAATCACTTTTAGAAGCTATAGTCAACCCTCGAGTTACCAAACTTTCTAAATTGCCCCTGGATGCTGTAGAAGCTTTAGGAGGGATACTTTTGGATAGTAGAGTCCCTCCAAAACAATTACAGAGAGAGGCTGATGTGGTTAGTTTTTTCTTGAATTTTTTAATTTTGCGGACATCCGCAAGTTTTGTCGATAAAAATTTTTTTAATTTGAAAATTTTTTTACAGTTATCAAACCAATTAGATCAACGTCACTTCCCTCCAAGCATTGTAGAATTTCGTCAAACTCGCCGTGAAATTTTGGATGAAATTTTTGAAGAAAATCCAGCATTTTGTTACGATTACAATATTTATCAAAATCGCCCTTTTATTGAAACCCAACTAGCCAAATTAGTTCAAAAGAGATTGGCTGTTAGAAGATACAATTGGAAACCTTTAAAATTTAAAGATTTGAGACAAGCAACTGTTTATTGTCTTTCCAGGTTTTTTAATTTTGAAAATTTATTTTTGCCAAAATTTGCGGACGATCCGCAAAAAATTTGCGGATCGTCCGCAAATTTGGATGAATTTTCAGAAATTTTTTTCTGATTTTTTCAGAATATGTGCTGAAAATTTTTAATAACTTTAAAAATTTAATTAAAATTAAAAATAGGTTTGGAGGTCATTTTGCTGAAATGAAACGAGTTCTTGCCGAATTTGATAGAAATGGATTTGTTCCCGAAAAAATATTGGATTTTGGAAGTGGAATAGGCTCTTCTTTTTGGGCAGCATATGAAAGATGGGGTTTGTTTTTATTTTTAAAATTCTGATTTAATAACAGAAAAGTTTTGATTTCTTAAAAATGATTTTTTTTCTGAAAAGTTCTGATTTATTCTGATTTTTTCAGAAAAATTCTGATTGTTTTCTGATTTTTCTGGAAAATTCTGATTTTTCTAAAGCGTTCTGATTTTTTTTTCGTATTTTAGGCGATACTGTTCAAGAATATTCATTAATAGACAGTGATCTATCTATGCGGCATTTTTCCATTGATTTATCAAGAGTTTGAAATTATTTTTAAAAAATTAAATTTTAATTTAATATTTTTAGGGCCCTAATTATTCAAATAACGGAGAATTAATTTCCAAAAATTTATTTTTTCGAAAAGAACTTTTTCCTTCACCAAAACACACTTATGATTTGGTTATTTTACATAGAACACTTATTGAAATGCCTTCACAAGAAGCGAGGAAAGAATTAATTGAAAAGCTCTGGAAACGAACAAAAAAGTATAAATTAGATTAAAAATATTAATTTAAATAACGAGGGAAAATAAATTTTATCCCAAATGTGTCCGCAATTTTTTTGCAGACACTAGAAAAAGTCCGCTTTTTTATTGCGGACAAAAAAATCCGCAAATTTTTGTCCGCAAACTTTTGAATGAGTTTATTTAAATATCCATAACTCCGTTCGTTAAAGTCATGTTAAATCAAGTTTAGTCTCATTCGATTCAGCTTGATTAGCTCTTTCAAATGAGCCTTAAAATTAAAAAAAAATTCAAAAATTTTTTTTCAAAGGTATTTAGTAATAGTAGAATCCTCAATGCCAGACGCTTTCAAAGCTTTAATTAAAATTCGCGATTTTATTTTAACTGCTGGTTATGATTTTGACTTGGAAAAAACAAAAGAATTATTGTATGAATATAAGGCTATAGATCAGGATACTATTGAAATGTTGTCTGACAAGAATTTACAGACTTATGAAAAATATTGTAGAGCTAGAGAATTGGTAAGTAAATTTTATTCTGATTTGTAACTAGGTTTCTGATTTTTCTGAAAAAATCTCTTTCTGAATTCTGGTTTTTTATTCTGATTTTTTACGGAATATTTCTGATTCTTTTTCTCAGAAATTCTGATTTTTTTAACAGAAATTCTGATTTTTCTGAAATTTTTATTCAGAATTCTGATTTATTCCTGATTTTTCCCCCAAAAAATCTGATTTTTTTAAATTCTGGTTTTTTTATTTCTTTCAAAAAATTCTGATTTCATTTCTAATTTTTCTGAAAAATTCTGATTTTAATCATAACCTTTTCAGCTGCCCGAAGACGTCAAAATTCCAACACTTATCGACCCCGGGCACGTCTTCGCTCCATGCCCTCATGATAAACGATGTCCAAAAATACCCAAAAAAGAATCTTGTAAATTTTCTGTAAGATGGCAAGAATTTCGTGCAGATCACAAAACAACAAGTATAAACAAAGATGGGACAAATGTTGGGAATTTTAGTTATCTTATTTTGGCTAAAGGTGAACGGTCAAAAGAAAAAGAGGAAAAACATCCGAGAATTTTAAAGGTTTTTTTTTAAATTTAAATTCTGATTTTCAAAAAAATTCTGGTTTCTTATACTAAAAAATTCTTCTATAATTGAGTCTTTGGTGTAGTGGGAAAGTGTTGGGTTTAGAAGCGTAAAGGGTGTGAGGTTCGAATCCAACCAAAGGTAAATATTTTTTTTAATTTTTTAAAAGTATATTTTTTTAATATTTTATATTTTTTAAGTTAATTTTCTGAAAATTCTGATTTTTAATAAAAAAATTATAGTTAGAAAGAGGCCATCGCTGTGTTAATTGTCACGTCTGTACAGCTGCTGATGGATTACAAAGATTTATAGTGGGCAAAAGAACAGACAAAATATATGCAAGAATAAGGCGTGCAATGCCTTCACAATTATTGCCTGTTGAGGTTTTTTTTAATTTTTATTTTTCTTAAATTTATTTTTTAAAGTTTGATTTAATCAAACCCAAACAAACGCTGTCAATTTGTGCAGATGATGAAAAGGAAAGAATGAATGGAGGGAAGGAACAATTAAAACAGGTAGCTTCAGCAGAGTAGATTTTTTTTAATTTTGTTAATTGAATTTTAAATATTCTAAATTTTATTTAAACAAAAATATGTAGTCAATACCCTGGAAATTAAATAGTCAGACTCTATTAAGTTTCAAAATCTTAACTCCCCAAAAAGCCTCAAAAATACTTCCCGGCAAGTCTATTTTCCGGACCCGGATTTGCATCATGAACCGGACAGGATCCGGCCTGGTTTTTGCGGATTAATCTGATCCGGAAAAAACCCGGAAATCGCAAAAAAACCCCGGATTGGGACAGGACTCCGGAAAAATCCGGCCGGGTCTGGTCCGGCGCCGGGAACTGAAAATACCCCTAATTTCTCATAAAGTCCAGACTTCAAAACCGTCTAAAAATAGTCACATCCCCCTAAAGTTTCAAAAGGTTCTACAAATAAATGTGTCAAAATGGTCAGATACCTAACTAAAAAATTTCAAAATATCGAGTAATCATCCCTCTTTCCTCATTCAAAAATATCCACAACCACTTTCTCATCCTAAAAATGAATTTTGATAGTTTCTAAAGCTTAAAAACCTCAATTTGATTAATTGGGTGAAGAATAATACAAGTATTAACCCTGTTGTTGTTTTGAATAACCGATGTTTGTTTGTCTCGAAAATACCGCCAACAAGCAATTACTATAGACAAAAACCAGAATTGGAGCATTAAAAGTGAAAAGCATGCCATACAGAGGGACAAACCTAAGCAAACTGAAAGAAAAGTTTACAAACGTCCAAATTTAAAAATGGTCAGAGAAAACCCCGTCCCCCGAAGCCCCGACTATTTTTTGGCAAAACCCCCGACCCGAACCACCAAGGCTCTACCCCGGCAAACCCCGATCCCACACGATCCTGCCCCCGAAGGCTCGGGGGCTACCCTATTTTTAGAATTGATCAGCACCCATATTTTCAAAATGGTCTGCCCTCCTAGTTTTTTAAAAATGGGTATTCCTCTTATATTTTTCAAAAATGGTCAGTCCCCCTAGATTTTTAAAAACGGTCAAAACAAACTTTTGTAACCATCACTCATTCCTTCATCTAGACTTATTGGCGAATATTTATCAATTAAAAATTCAATAGTTTCCAAATCCCTGTCCAACACAACAATATAAATTAAAGCCAAGAAAATGGTTAAGCTTGGAAAATATTTTTAATTTAAAAATTAAAAGAGACAAACAAAGCGCATAAACCCACACTTTGCATTAACAAATAGGGCAATAAAAGTGTACAATTTTCTAGCCAAATTGCTAATACCATACTTGTTGCTAATACAGCTCCAAATAAAAGTTGAAATAGGGAATCAAACAAGGAATTGCTGGGGTGGCTGTGGAAGGTGAGGATTTGTTGAGTGATTAGCCATAATTCTGAGAGAACGCTTAGACATAACATTCTGAGTTTGTTGAAAAGAAAAAAGTTTAAACCCCTCTATTTTGTGGACACCCTCTTTTTAAGAGGATGTAGGAGCCAGTGTTAGCAGGGGAGGGATCATACTAGAGTAGTGATCCGGATCTGGATCAAGGCCTGGGGTTTTCCTGTACCCAGAGTCCAGGCCCAGGCATTTTTTGACCTTCCTGGACTACAGGCCCAGGTCAATAAACCAAACCCGGAACCAAGTAACAGGTCCAGGCTTTCCAAAAATCTCGACCACTATGCTAGAGTAAGGTTAGCTCCCCGGTCCTGAGGCTTCCTGACCTTAACGAGTATTTGACACATTCCCCCAGTTTTAAAATATATTTTGAGAATCCAAAAGGGTATCTAAAACAACTCCCAACTAAAAACATACCCGGCAATCACTTTCACTCCAACAGTAGAATGGCCCTTTCCACAACAAAATAAATATTGCCTATCATTTGGGTCAAGATTAAAATCTTCAATAGGAGAAAGTTGAAAGCCATCGAAAGAAGGAAGTCGAGAACTGACAGCACTTAAAGCCGATGGACGATGATGAAAATTATTTTTATTAGAAATGTTGTTGGAATCGACAGCACAAGACCAACTTTTGGATAATGAATTGGGGGGAGGTTGATCCATCATCTGATTCCATTCATTTGATGATTTTATTTTTTTAAATAGGGAGTCACCACTTAATATTAGATTGATTGATCTGAAAATTTTTGATTTTTTTCTGAAAAATTCAAAAAATTTTCGGCACAAAATTAGGTCCTTAGTCTGTGAAAACTCTCGGTGGTTAAGTGGTAAAACATTTTTGATTTTATTTCTAGGGGGCATGGGTTCGAACCCTGACAGTGCCAAACAATTTTCTTTATCCTTTACTTTTAATTTCTGAGTTATAAAAACTCCCTATTTAGGGAAGCTGCCAAATTGATTCCTCCATTATTTAAAATACCTCCATCAAACGATAATCTTTCAGCCCTAAAAGCTGAGGTCAACTGTAATTGTGAAATTAATTTTTCTTCTTAAAAAATATTTTTTTCAAAAATATTAATGAGGAATAAAATAAAGAAAAAAGGTTCCAAAAATTAGCTAAATAAAAAAAAGATTTAAAAATAATTAGCCAAATCAAAATTAAATTTTTTTGTAAATTTAATTTGGAGATCAATTAAATAAAAAAAATTGACTAGAGAAAAAAATATATATTTGCAAAGGATAAAAAAATTGCAAAAATGTTGTTTTAATTTTTTGTTGTGTTGTTATTCAGCCTTTATGTGGTCGTCTAAATTAAAAAGAAAAAAAAATAAATAAATCTGCAAAAATATTGCGGATTTACTCAATTCCCATAGAAAAGGTCCCCTACCTCCCCTTATTATGCAACCCACAGTCCGCGGTTAAGTGGTATTGTTTTTGACTTTTATCGTTCAGGGTCATGGGTTCAAACCCTCTCCAGGTCAAACAATTAAATTTTCAAAAAAACCTTCAATTGCAGAGGTATTTGTACTAGAATTAGGCCCTTCCTCATTCATTTCATCTTCTTCCTCTTCTTCATCCAATTCTTCATCATCAGGATATACTTCATCTCTGTCAACAGAAAAATCGGCAGAACAAATTGAATAAGTTATAATTGAGAAAAATGCTAAAGGAACGCCAAATAAACAAACAGTTAAAATTGGTTGATGTTTAAACATATCGAGTAGATTGCTTGAAAAAATTTTTTGAAATTAATTTTTAAAATGGTGGTTAAGTGGTAACATTTTTGACTTTATTTTTAGGGGTATGGGTTCGAACCCTTTCAGGGCCCAACAATTTTCTTTATCTCTTACTTTTAATCTTGAATTATAAAAATTATTTCCAACGCCTTTTAAAATCGAAAATCCTGGTTAAGTGGTATTTTTAACTTTTTCAGGGAGTCATGGGTTCGAACCCGCTCCAGGTCAACATTTTTTTATTTTTAATAATTTTAAACAAAAAAACAAACGTTGTAACGTCGTAAAACATTCGTTTAATTCGAGTTATCCAAGCACGCCCCCCTTGCGCTTTAACATGGCCTTCTTTAATTCTTTGTAAAAATAAAAGTAAAGAGTGGACAGTCATTTGTTCATTAGAATCATCGCTGAGAAAGAATTCGTAACTGGAGAAGTTGAAAACAACCAAACCTTTAAAGAATAAAAGAAAATTTAAAATAAAAAAATTTGAATTTTGGAGATTTTTAGACGTTATGAGAAACGACATTGGTGGTTAAGTGGTTTACCTATATTTTTGGGGTCGTGGGTTCGAACCCGGTTGGGGTGAAATAATTTTTTATCGAACAAAATACCCTCACTTTTACTTAAAAAATTTTCTGGGACATAATGTCATCCCAAACATTTAAAATAATAAATACAAAAAAATACTTGGAATAGTTAAAGACCCCATCACAATTCCATTGGCAATTTGACCACCTTCTAACCAACCAAATTGAAAATGCGAATTTAATTCTGGATTCGTTCTCAAATTGTTGGATGCTCTCTTTGCTAAGTCATAAAAACTGAAATATGACGTTAACTTCCCCCAAAAAATTAATCACAACTTGTGGTTAAGTGGTAAAGTTCTTTATTTTGGGGGTCGTGGGTTCGAACCCGTTTGGGGTTAAATAATTTCTTAAACTAAATTTTTAATTTTTCTTATATTCTGAACAAATTTTTCAATTAACAAATTCTACATTAATTTAATTTTAATTAGAAAAACTCTAAAAAACCTTCCGGAAGGAGTACTCAAATTTAACCGGTCGAAAGGTTCAATTGAAATTAAAACTAATTTCTTTTCACTGTTAGAATCAGCTATTGAATGTAAATTTGAAGCAGATAATTGTAACATTGGTGGCCATCTTTCACGTCTTATCCATTCAGAAATTGATTTTCCTTTAAAAAGTTTAATTAAGATATTTTAGGAAGCAATCTTGAGGAAAAAAGTCCTCGACGAAGGGCTAAAAGGAAAATGAAAAGTTCTAGAGAAAAAGTCGAAAGAATTTCCTAGGTGAGATAATTTTTTAAAAAGAGATCAAGTTTGTTGTTCCAAAAGTAATTCCAAAAAAATTTAAATTGCAAGAATGAGTTCTCGACTAGTTATCCAATTTAATCCCCAATTAGAAAAGTCCGCCGGTTTTATCTGCAAACCTGAAGAATAATTAAAGTCAGGATGGACCTTGCCGGCATTTTAAATAGCGAAAAACGGAAGGCGGAAAAAGCGGTGACCAAAAAAACGTAACACGGAAACGGAAAAGAACTTGTGGTCCGAGCCTAATAAACTTAAAAGTAAATTTAAAAAAACCTTTTTCGAAGTCCTTCAATCCAAAATTAACCCAATAATCACTCTCTTTAAATCCAATCAAAACCACTTCCTCCTTGTCTCCAATTATTTCTTCAGGAATTATTTCTCTCTCATTCGCCTTAAAAAATCTTGTTTCAGTAAATAACATGTCCGCAACATTTTCATATTCCAACCACATTTTCATTTGAAGGGAAGTTTTATCTTTTGAATTTGAATCATCGAGAAAGACGAAAAAAGACTCCTTATCCGCAGATTTAAGCAACTTGAAAAAAATTTTTTTTTGAAATTTTTTAAAATTTTTAGACTAAAAACCTCTTCAAATTGAGCTTTTGTTTCTATTTTATCAACTACTGGCCCAGAACATTTTTCGGCAAATTTTATAATGTCTTCTTTTCGTCGTTCGCCTTCATAAGGGATTTGAATGCCGTTACGAAAACTAGAAATTTTGAGTAAAAATAAAATTAAAAATATTTCGAAAAGGAGGAAGGTTTCCCTGAAAATTATAGAGAAAAATCCAAGGAAAATTTTTAAAAATTCTATTTGACCCAAATGAGCATATGACGACTGAAGGGTCTAGGATTTTTCTAGGGCTTTAAGATTAGGGTTGGGGTTTTCGAGTCGGGCCGACATTCGAGTCATTTTTATCGGGCTGACCCGACCGAGTCTTTTTCAGGCCAAAATTCAATGCACGACTCGATCTTTCGGACCGGGCCCCCAACATAATTTAAGATTAATGGGTCTAGGTCTCAATAATGTTTGAACCCAAACTATCCCGATACGTTTAATTAAAATTATTTAAACTGAAAAAACAAACAAAATAATTGTAGGATAACCACGAATTGAAAGAGTAGAGGCAACATTATTAAACCTTGTACAATCCACTTTTCCAACACGCACAGGAGATTGTTTATCTGCTAAAGCGTGCCCTACAAGTTCCCAAACTGGCATTAACTGCTTACAATGTGCACACCAAGGAGCATAAAACTATTTGGAAGTTGAAAAATTATTTAAAAAATTTTTTTTAAATTATTTGGAAGGTCAAAAAATATTTTTCTAGGCAATTTTAAGGTGAAACTAGTTGAAAAAATTATTTCCCAACATGGGATTCGAACCTCCACCCCAAATACAAAGAAACCTAAAACTATCCCGATACACCAAGCAAACGGAAAATGTTTATAAAAATTATTTCAGCCCAAAAAAATTTTTTGTCGCCATTTTTAAAAAAACTAGCCGAAAATTATTTCCAAGTATGGGATTCGAACCTTCCCCCAAATACAGAGGAACCCAAAATTATCCCGATACACCAAAAAATAAAAATGTAAAAAACCTCCACAAACCACAATCCTTTGTCCATAACATCCAAAAATCTGTCATTTAGTTCAATAACGCTAGTTGGGATTTTTGTGGAATAACAAAGCAAAAAACTATTCAACAATGAAAAAGAGAAGAAACAAAAAGGTTTAAAATACATCCTTTGAAAAAAAAAATTTTTGCGGACAAAACTTGCGGACTTTTGTACTCACAGAGCTACCGACTATTTAGCAATAAAAATAAAAATTAAATTAAAAAAATTTTATATTGGATTAATTCCAATTATTTCTAAAAATAAAAAAAATTTTCAACAAATTTTTATATATTATGAAAAATGAAAGTATTTAAAATCCAAAAAAAATAGGCGCAATTTTACAATGAAAAATGGAAGGAATTAAATTACATAAATAGAAAAGGGAAAGAAAAAAGGATATTTCTCAAAGAAGTGACCAGAAAAAAATTCTAAATTTAAAAGAATTACGGATGGTAAGGTATTTTTAAATTTTGCGGACAAAACTTGCGGACTTTTTTTAGCAGAAAATTTGAAAAAAAAACTATGAAAATTGGCCTAATCCCAGCAGTTTCACGACCTCCAAACATTATAGAAAAATTGGAAGAATATGAGAATTGGCCTAATATACATTAATTTTAACAGAAATTTTTTTGCGGACAAAAATTGCGGACTTTTAATAAAATGGGGAAAATACAAAATTTAGCATCCCCCAATCCCAGTCACTAATTTTTCTCCCGAAAATAAAATACATAACATCCAAAAAAGAAAAAAAATTAAAAATAAATCAACATTCTAAACAACCTTCAATTTCCTTCATCCTATTCACGATGTAAAAGAACAAAAAGTCCTAACAACACCAAAACAGAATATTTCAATTTTGGATAATCATTCATAATTATTGTGACCTTTAAAATTAAAAAATTTAACAGAAAGAAAATTAAAAGAAAAACCATTCCAACATAAGGTACAAATCCTTTAGCACGTCCAACAACGTCTTTGCGTTGTAACCAATATTGACCAGATGCATATAAACCGCGATCATCTACCTTTAAAATAATCATTTTTATAGAGAAATGAGAAAGTACGCAAGATCACTTGCGGACAAAAGATGCAGATTTCGTAAAATGAAGGCAAAGGTATGCTTAAGAATTTAGCCTAGATGTATGGCATCCAGGCACGTAGCATGCAGTCACATGCTACGTACTTGAGGGCATTTTATCGTTTGAATTTTAACCCCTTCCAATTAAAGACCTATGAAATATTATGGGCAAAATGGTTTTATTTAAGTCAATCTCATCAGGGCCAACTTAAAATTAGAAAGTTTTGGGCATTCCCCGATTTCTGATATGTATTTCCTAACATTCCCGTTATCAGAAAAAAGTTCCCCCTACGTGTCGGGACTAATCCTAGTAAATAATGGAATCTTAAAGATCACCCCCCGAAAAAACTCCAAAAAATCCAAAAACAAACCATATTATTGTCTCCTTTTGTCAAAAATTTAGTGTCGTCTTTATCCTTTTCGTGTACTTTAATAACTCGATGGACGATTGGAATATCTCTTCCTTCAATTTTAAAGACTGTAATATCCCCGGCACGGATTGGATCATCAACATCGTTTGTGAGCATCAACAAATCGCCACGGAAAAATGCTGGCTCCTAAAATTTGAAGCTGAGTAAAGTATTTTAAACAAAAAAAATCTGACCATTGAACCTGACAAGACGACGACTATTGGACTTTCAGAGCCTGTAATCACCATTAGACCTAAAAAAATTTGTTATAATTGACCTGGGAAATGACTCTCTACAGTGGGAAGGTTTAGGTCTAGGGTTCGAGTCCGCTTGGGAAAATGATTTTTTTATTATATTAAAAGAGTGAAAGCAGATCCATCATTTCTTATAACTCATGTTAAATTTTACCAAAATTTCTCCTAAATTGACTGACTGAATGCCATAAGAGAGTAGAGAAACAGGGGGAATGAAAATCTGACCAGTACGGATCTCTTGAGCCAGAAGAAAAAAGGAAAATAAAAAAGGGGAAATTTGGGATCAAATGTCATCCTCTTTCAATAATAAAAAAATAACAAACCTTTCCAAATCATCAATGCCGAACTAACAATCATCGCAAAATTTAAGAATTGATAAACAACCTGTCGTTTGTCCATCCGCTTAAATTCATCGAAAATACTGAGATCAAAAATACCCATATTTTCTTCTCTTTAAAGTTGTTTTTAAAGCAATAATTTTCTAAAAATTAAGAGAAAAATTAAAAATTAAATTTTATAAAAATTCTTGTCAAATAAGAAAAGAAAAAATCAGAAAAAAATATATTTGTTAATGTAAAATTAAACGTAGACAAAACATTATGCCAAAGAAAATGACGAGACGCCAACGTTACAATTAAAAAATTTTTAAGCAGACTCACTTTAGTCCCGGCCCCACAACTTACGAAGGGATGGTCACTTCTTCATGTTCTTGGTACCATTGGATAGAGAATTAAGAGCACTACAAGATACCAAAAAATCAAAATTTTCGACTGATTGATAAAAAAGTTATGCTTTAAAAACCAAACTTCACTAAAAAATGCAGTTTTTCGGCACTTTATCGACCATAACTTTTTTATCAATCATTTGAAAATTTTGATTTTTTTGGTAGTTTATAGTGCTTCTAATTCTCTATCCAATGGTACCAAAAACAGTAAAAATTAACAGACTTTTCAAAAGTTATAGGGTCCGGACTGAACTGACTCCTTCATTGTTCTTGTCTACTTGATGTTTTGAATTATTCCTCCAAGTTTCCAAAATGAAATTTTGGTAGGAAAACTTTATTTAAATTCTGATTTTTTCTTGTTCTCGTTTACTTTTTTTAGTGCCCGGCAAAATCGATTTTTTCTGATCCGGATTCCGGATTTGTAACTTGGAACCGACCGGATCCGGCCGGATTTTTCCGGATTAATCCGGTCCGGAAAAAATCCGGAAATTGCAATAAAAACCCATTTGGGAGTCTGGCCGTTCCGGCGCCGGGCACTAGTTTTTTTTGTTGCTTTGATTTATTTTTTCTTCCTATTTTTTTAAATTCACTTTTTAGGTTTATTCTTTTAATTATTTTGTTAAATTTAAATTTTATTTTAAAAAATGGAAGCTTCAGCAGAAATGAAATGGGGATTAATTTGTTCAATTGATGACCAAGAAAATGTGAAGGAATACATGTTTTTTTAATTTTGAATTTATAAACTTTTTTCTAATTTAGTGACTTTAGTATTTGGATGGTTAATCAATTGGAAATTAGTGCCTCAAAATTGCAACTTGGACACAGATTTGATGAGACTCCGACATTTGTTTTGTGAGGTTTTTTTGTTTAAATAAGAGGTTATTTAAGGGGCTGGGATAAAGTATAGTAGGGTCTTTTAGGGCTTGGAAATAGTGTGGGTTTTGGGTAGCATATTTAACTCCATTTTTGCAGACTTCATTTGCGAACTATCCGCAAAAACGACACTCTGTAAAGATAATTTGAGGCGACTAATAATATCGTTTAGGGACTGCGTATTTCATTTCTCCCTATTCTCCATTATTTTTGTCATGGGAAATATTTCTTTATTCAGACTTTTTTGCAGTCCGCAAGTCAAAAGCACACAATCCGCAATTTGCCAAGAATATCTTTTTTCCCTAATTAATTTTTAATTTATTTTTATTTAAAAAGGCATGCAATTCCTGGTTCAATCGACCAATCTCGAGAATGTTACGAAACTATAGCTAAACAACATCCACAAGTTATTTATGTTATTCACATCTTGCCAAGCAAGGATTCTTTGGAATATCAAGTTTTGAAGGAGCATACTTTGGCTGGGGCGCTTGTTGGACAAGGTTTTTCTTTTGGATAAATAATTATTGGACTTTAATAGGGTTAGGGGTTGCCTCCTAACTCTAATAGGGGTGCCTCCTTTATCTGTGATTTTTTTTTGGAAATTTGAAAAAAAAGTTTTTGCGGACATTGCGGACTGCTCTTGTAGATACATATAAGAAAGTGGCTTTTATGTGTATTTCTTTATCTTTTGGTTAAATAATTATTCCGCTTTAATAGGGTCAGGGGTTGTCTCTTAAATATTTAATTGGGTTAACTCCTAAATCTGGGATTTTTCTGCAAATTTGAAAAAAATATTTTTGCGGACATCATTTGCGGACTACACTTGTAAATATAAGAGAGTAGCTTTTTACGGATTTTTTGGAGACATCGCTTCTATTTAAAATTAGAAAATTTTGTTTTTGATATTTTACAGGACTTTAAAGACGGAAAAAATTTAACTTAAAAAATACTTTCAGTCCCTTACCTGGTTAAGGAAAAATTTTTTAAAACAATTTTTTAAATTTTAGGCGTTCTTGCCGAAAATGCTCTCGCTTACTTTAAATGTTATGAATTGGATGAAGTTATGGCAAACATGAATCAATGGATTGGGAGACGTCTTGCACAAATTACAGCGCGGCGAACGTTAAAATTTTTTATTAAAAAAAATTTTTAAAGCCTAGGGGTGTTCTTTTTGCCCTTTCCTTATTTAGCAGGACCTCATTCATGTTTTTTTCAGTCAGACCTCATTCAACACTTTAAGGAGCAAGGCTGTCCGCAAATGAAAAAATTTTCTGCAGTCGCAATTGCGGATAGGCCTTATGAGGAAAGAACTATTTGAGTGTCGATACCCTCCACTAATTTAAGTCCAATTTTTTTTGTTTTCTTGGGGGGGGGGGGGGGGGGGTAAAATTTCTACGAAAAAAATTTAAACAGAAAAACTTTTAATGAAAAAAGCCTTTCATTATTATCAGTTTTTTAAGTGCAGAACAAGAAAAGGATGAGGGAATTTCTGGTGATATTTGGTCAAATAATAACGGTCAAAAAGCCGAAAATAAAAATTGGGGTTTTTCAAAAAATTCAAAATTAGAGCAAACAAAAGGAGAAGGAGGAGGAAATCCTTCAAATTATTCTTCAAAAAATTTTCAAAAATATACTAGAAAAGACAATTATCGTTTAACTGTTGCAACTGGTGCTAATGCTACAAATCTTTTTTCGGGAGGAGAAGGAAAAAATAATTTTGATCGTCGTTCGCCTTCATTTAATGCTGATAATAATTTTGAACAGTGTGTGGATGTTGTTTTACATTCTTCTTCGTTTCAGAGTTTTTTTTAATTTTTTAAGTGGGGGGTCTCAAGCAAGGGCGTAGCCAAGGGGTCGATTTCAGGGAGAGGGGCTAAAATGGGGGTGTGCGCCAAAATTCAGGCGTCGAATGCTAAATTTAAAAAAATTGAACAAAAAATTATTTTTGTTTCAGCGCCTTAAGTCTAAATTTTAGAATTTTAGGGGTTGTTGTTCACCTTTTCGGTTATTTCCCTCCCAAAATTCTTTTTATTTTCCCTTTTTAATTTTTTGGCTTTAAAGGATGGTCTCCATTCAATTTCTAATTTTTAAAATTTTTTTCTGATTTTTAAGTAAAATTTTTTGGGCTCCCAAAAGATCGTTCAATATTTTTAGATAAAAAAATATCGATATTTTTTATTAAGAAATTATAAAGAAGTTTTTCAGACAATTTTGGTGGCCGTTCACAACAGACTAATAATAACATCAAACCTTTCAATGTTCGTGATTTAAATTCTTGTAAAGAAATTGGAAGGGAAAATGAAGTATTGGTTAAAGGTATTAATTTCTTGTTAATTTTAACTAAGAGTTTTTTTTAATTTTTAAAAATTCTGTTGTAAAATTTTGTTACTAATGGGGTGGGGTCTCTTCTCATTTCTATATAATAATTAAAATTGTTTGTTCTTTTGCTTACGACCATACCGCGTTGAAAGCACGCCATCCCGTCCGATCTGGCAAGTTAAGCAACGCTGGGCCTCCTTAGTACTTGGAACGGAGACGTCCTGGGAATCGGGGGTGTCGTAAGCTTTTTTGTTGCTTTTCAATGTTCGTGATTTAAATTCTTGTAATGAAATTGGAAGGGAAAATGAAGTGTTAGTTAAAGGGGGATTTTTCTAGTGCCAAAGTTAGAGGAGTAGTTTAAGCTGAAATTAAATAATAAAATTTAATTTTTTTTGTTTTTTTAAAGGTTATCCACCCAATTTCAACAAATACCAAATTGCTTCATTATTTTCACATTTTCGTCCTTTAAATGTCCAATATATGGAAGGGGGAGAAACACTCATTCAATTTGCTAATAAATTTCATGCCGTTCAAGTAATTGAGCAATATAATGGACGTAAATATGAAGATGAAGGGTTTATTTTACAAGTAAATTTTTTTGAAAATTTTTTTTTTGATTTTTTTAAATTTCAAATAAAGGTTCGGGCAGCTGCAAAGGATGATCCAACACAAAAAATTGGGGCAGTCAAAACAAAATTGGCTAGTCTTCTTTTAATGGTAACAACTTCAAAAGCTGTTGGTGGTGAAAATGAAAATACTTCTGTTACAAGTGAAGAAAATAAAGAGGGGTGGTGAGAAAAAATAAAAATTTTTTTGAAAGAAGGGTATTTTTGAATATCTTTGATTATTAAAAAACTGGTATAATTTCAACAAAATTTAATTTTGACAAAAAATTTATTTTAAATGTTTTATTTTAAAAATAAAATCAAAATGACGTATTAAAAGCATGTATTCTTTTTGGTATCTTCGGAGGTTACCTTTGGAGCTTTATGGACCCTTAAGTTGAGGACTAAGAGGAGGATTTGTTGCACTTATGAACTTAACTTTCCAACTTAATGTGTATAGCCTAAGTTTAACTAATAAAGGTGGTTTATTACTTACAGCATACATACAGTCTCTAAATTTTGTAATTAATAAATGTTAAATTCTCTTAAAAATGTTATAACTATTAAAAAAAAAGTTGTATAAATTTTTAAAAATTTTCAGAAAATCAATTTTCAGGCCTGAAAATGTCTCCTTTCCATTTCCCAAAAATTCCTGTCCATGAACACACACTTTTTTCCAAAATCCTTTTGTGTCCATGTTTGTTTGTATTTGGTTGCCTCTCCTCGAAATCCTTGATATCCGAGTGAGGCTGAAAATTTATTTTTTATAGAGCTGGAATTAAAAAAAGGAAGGTCTTTCTCTTTTTATTCGTTTTTAAATAAAATGGGATGACAAAAAAAATTTTTTTTAATGACCATACCAAAAACCTATTACCAAAGTCAAGAGGACAATAATGGTCAAAGTTGATAATAGTCTTAAATTATATTTGAGGGAATTCCAGAAAGGCTATGAGGTCCAAAAAAGTCCTAAAAATACAAGGACCCACCTATAAGTGAGGAAAAAAGTGGGGTCAGATTCTGGGTTGAAAAGTTCAGGTTTCGGGTAACCTGTGACATCCCTACCATGGACCCACACAAAACATGCCTTTTCTTTTAAAATAAATTTTATAGCCCGAGGAAGTTCAAATTTTGGTAAAGATCAGAACTTCTTACCCCTCCCTCAAAAATTAAAAAAAATTTTTTACTCGTTTAAAACCAAATCATCCCAAAATTGTCCTCTTTTTAATTTTGTTAAATATAATTCTTTGAAAGATTTTGGGGAGAAAAAAGGATTGAAGGTTATAATATTATTGTTTGGCTGATAAAAACACACAAAAAATTTTTTATATATTTAAATAAAAAAGAGAAACAAACTCAGAATCCACGGATCCCGATTTTTTTTAAAATTTTTTGATCCTTGAATCCTGAGCCATCCAAAACCACACACAAATGCATTTTCCTTTCCATTTTTTGATATATTTTTTTTCTTCCTCTTAAGTTAATAGTATGAACGGGAACGTGAGCGTGAACGGCTGCGGCTATAACTTCGGCTTCGAGAGCGACTATAACGTGGAGAGCCACGACGTGAACGAGAACGGCTACGCGAATATGAGCGGGAACGGCCACCATCCTCCTTTAAAAATAAAATTTTTGTTTTAAAGAGAGGCAATTGTCGAAAATTAAAAAAAAAATTTCGCGGACAAGTTTTGCAGACAAAATTTTTTTTGGATGTTTAAACAGGAGTTAAGTCAAATGATATAAATATAGAATAAAAAAAATAATCAATAGAGCGTCTTGCACTTTTGAAAATTAATCCGCAAAATTTGTCAGCAAAAATTCCTTGGAAAAATTTTTCTATCATTTAAACACGTTAGAATAAGGACACCAAATCTATTTCTAAATAACCCTTCAATAAACACGTTTTAAATTTCTTTTAAACCTACCTTAAGACGAATGTAAGAAATTTCACCCTAAAATAAAATGAGATAATAATTTTAATAAAGAAAATAAAAAACCTCGTGTGACTTAAATTTTGAATCATCCAATTTTTTGAGCGCATATCTCATATCATCATGGCGAGAGAATTCAACTACACCAGTTCCATCACGATAAACATCAGCATAAACGACATCTCCAGCCTTTTAAATTGGAGAAAATGAATGGGCAAGAGTCTCCGTTATTGTTATTGGCCCCTGGCCTCCCTTACACCTATGCAGGTGCCTGAGCTACTGGGTCGATAACTTTTCTTTTCCCTTTTCTCCCTATAGATCGTTTAACCCCTCCTATTAGGTAATCTTCCTCACAATTAAGTTGGTCCAAAATAAATCCAAAACCCCAACGACATGGGCCCGTAAGATAAGAACGGGTTCGTGGTTGTTTAACCCTTACCGAGCGGTGATACGGGCCCTGGTTGTTACGGATTTAAAAACAACAAACCTCGCGCATATGATCCTTCAAATCCTGCCAAGAACCAGAAGCAGGCAAACCAGTAACCATAACACGATAAAATCGGCCACGAGGAGGCTCCTTCCCAGAAAACCGATTGCCGCCCCCACCTCCTCCACCCCCTCTACCACTGGGACCAGTTCCACGAGGTGATTCAACACGAAGTCTGTAACCATCAAAATTGTAGCCATCCCTCCCTCTAATGGCGTCTTCTGCATCACGAGGGTCATCAAAATCGACCTTAAATCGAATCAGAGAAATCAACAATTTAAGAAAAATCACTTACAAATGCAAAAGGAGGTCCTCGAACAGGTTTAGATTTTATATCAATGTAGGTGATCTTTCCATATTTTTGAAAAATATCTTCAATGTCCTTCTGTCTGATGTCTGGTGGCAAATTTCTATAAAAATAAATTAAGGAAGAAAAATATATTTAAAACAAACCCGACGAAAACACGTAATTCGCGCTCTCTATAACTCATTTCTATCTATTAGAAGTTATTTAATAAAAGAATAGTACAAGATTATCTAGAAAAAATCGAAAAAAATCAATCAAGTAAACAAAATCTTGGTAAAAATCGCTAAAAATTTGTCTGATTTTTATAAAGAATTCTAACAGTCTCGATGACTCATAATTCTTTCGACCTTTTTTCTTTTTACCCCTCACGTCTCTCATTTTTATCTTTCGTCTCTCTTTTCTTTCTCTCTGTTTACTGAAGGTTTTCTTTAAAAATAACTGCAAAACTTAATTGTGGAATTTTTCATAATACCAAATTTCTTATTTTTAAAATATCTAATTTTCAAAATATCCATTCGAACAATTTTGTCAATTTTTACTGTCATTTTCACTTTTTTTATAACCATGTTTTTGTTTAAACTTTTTTCTTTTTATTTTTAGATAATTATTAAATGGCTAACGTTGTCGAAGTTGCAATCGAGAAAATTGATGAAGTCAAGTCGAGACTTGGAAGGTTTTTTTTAAATTTAAATAAACAAATTTTTGTTTTCAGAACTTTGGGAGCTTCAATGCGTTTACGCGATTTAATTCGCCAGGTTCGTGCCGCTAGGACGGCGGCTGAAGAAAGGGCTGTTGTAGAACGAGAAAGTGCAAATATACGAGACTTTTTTAGAGATGAGGACAATAAATACAAATGCAGGTTAATTTTTTTACAGAGGAGGTATTAATATGGAGATCTGGGCCAAACCTGGGTTTTTTGGGAAAGCACAGACTATCCTGGGTTCTGGGTTTGATTTATTGACCGGGCCGGATCCTGGGCCTGTAGTCCAGGAAGTCCTGGATGCAGGAAAAACCCAGGCCTTTGTCCAGACCCAAGCCGATCTCTAGTCTAGGGGCCTTGGCTATACGCACATGTTATTAAATTATTCCATAGCTCAGGTACCAGGTTGGGCACTTGATCTTCATGCCTGGGTCAGTAAACCAGCCCAGTGTTTGGTGTCCATAACCGATCGTTTTTAGACGGTTCCGGGCCCAGTCTTTTCTAAAATCCCTCTACTAATTCTAAGAAAAATTTTTTAAAGAAATATGGCGAAACTTCTCTACATCCACATGCTCGGATATCAAGCTCATTTTGGTCAAGTAGAATGTATCAAACTTGTTGGCAGCAAAGAAAAGCGCTTTACTGACATTCGTATTGGTTATCTTGGTGCAATGCTTTTGTTGGATGAACGTTCGGAAATTCATTTACTTGTTACAAATTGCTTGAAGAGGTTTTTCTAGATTTTTTCCTGCTCCTTTTGACTGTCCCATTGTTTTTGTTCTGTACGTTCCACTGTTTTGATTGTCAAACTTATCAGTAACTCGTCCAGGGACTGCTTTTACGGCCTCTTTTTATAAGGGAATTTGACAGTCCCGGAGACATTCAGTGATCGCGATTCCTATAATCGATTCCTATACTGGGAAAATACTTTTTTTTGTTTAACTCCTTTAAATTTTTTATTTTCTAGCCATTTGAACGACAATGACCAATTCGTGGCAGGAATTGCTCTTTGTACTCTTGGCGCTATTTGTTCTCCAGAAATGTGTAGGGATTTGGCTGGTGAAGCTGAAAAACTTTTATTGAAATCGACAAATACTTATATTAAGAAAAAGGTTCTTTTAAATATTTTCCTCTTAAATTTTTCTTTTTTGGCCTCCCGACTTTGTCTCCGCACTCTCACTTTCTTCTTTTTTTCAGACCCTACTCCATTTTCCAATTTTATTCAACAATTTTTTAGGCAGCTCTTTGTGCATTCCGAATTGTTAGAAAAGTTCCTGATCTTATTGAAATGTTTATTTCAAGTACTCGTTCCCTTCTTAACGAAAAACATCATGGCGTTTTAATTGCTGGAGTAACTCTCGTAACTGAAATGTGTGAACTTTCTTCTGATGTTAGAATTCATTTTAAAAAGGTTGTTTCTTTTTTATTCTTAAAGTGTGGATTTTTGACACATGTTTCAAAAAAATATCCGCAAAGTACTTGCGTATATTTCCCACTTTTTCTTTTTCTTCCGAAAATAATTTTTTGTTAATTCAAAGGCTCAATTATTCTTTATTATGTTTTTTTTCAAATTTTGATTCTTTTTAAATTTTTACAGATGGTTCCAAACTTGGTACGAATTTTAAAAAATTTATTGATGACTGGTTATTCACCTGAACACGATGTTTCAAGTATTAGCGATCCTTTTCTTCAAGTAAAAATAATTAAACTTTTGCGAATTCTGGGAAAAGATGATCCTAAAGCAAGTGAAGAAATGAACGATATTTTGGCTCAAGTTGCAACAAATACAGAGACTTCTAAAAATGTGGGGAATGCAATACTTTATGAAACTGTGTTGACAATCATGGAAATTAAAAGGTTTTTTTGGTTAAATATTTGAAGGAATTTAATTCGGCAAGAATTGTTTAATGTTTGCGGACAAAGAATTTTTTTGCGGACTAATATTTTTGCGGGCAAAAAATTTTCTTGCGTTTTTTATTTTTTTTTGCGGATATTATTTTTGCGGACAATTATTTTTATAGACATTTGATTTTCTGCGGACAAAAAAATCCGCAACTTTTTTGAAGCTTAAAAATTAATTTTCTAGTGAAAGTGGACTTAGAGTTCTTGCTGTAAATATTCTTGGACGTTTTCTTCTAAATCCAGACAAAAACATTCGTTATGTAGCACTAAATACTTTACTTAAAACTGTCGGGGTTGATTTTCAAGCTGTTCAACGTCATCGCACGACTGTTGTGGATTGTTTAAAGGATGGGGATGTTTCTATTAAAAAGTTTGATTTTTTTATTTTTTATTAAAAATTTAAAGACTTTATTGTCCTCGCCAATTTCAATTTTTTATTTTGGTTGAATGTTTTGGTGTAGTGGGATAAGTTTGGGTTTCTGGAGGTAATAGGTAGGAGGTTCGAACCCTTTTTGAAGGATTTTTATTTTATTTGCAGTATTTTGTCTTTTTTAATCAATTAAATCCGCGATTTTTAATCCGCGATTTTTAAAGCAGAATAGAGTCAGAGAGGAATTTTTCCATGATAGCATTTGATCTCATTTTAATTTTTTGTTTTCAATCAATTTTTTCCAGGCGTGCATTAGATTTATGTTTTGCATTAATTAATCAAACAAATATTGTAAGCATGTCAAAAGAAATTATAATATTCTTGGAGACTGCAGACTCTGAATTTAAAGCTGAATGTGCCTCAAAAATGTATATAGCCACGGAGCGTTTTTCTCCAAGTATTGTTTGGCATTTGGATACAATGATTAATGTTTTACAATTGGTATGTGAAATTTTAATTTTTTTAAATAAATTTGTTGGTTTGGTGGGACATAGTTATTTTTGAAATTCCTTTAAAATTCATCTGGGGGAAATTTTTACTAGAATGTTTTAAATTAAAATTGAGCAGCAGGTCAATTTGCTAAAACGCCCAATAGCGAAGTTTGCCAAATAATTTCGTTTTTGACATGAAAATTCGGAATTCCTTCAAAATGTTCCTTAAGTTAAATTTTGCCAAAATGTCAATTTACCAAAATGTCCAATTTTTAAATTTTCTCCTCAATTTTTCTTTAAAAAAAGGCTGGTAATTATGTCCCCGATGAAGTTGTTAGTGCAATGATTCAATTAATTTCTTCACATTCTGAACTTCAAACTTATGCAACAATACAACTATTTCATGCTGCTGAACGTGAACAAATTGTTTTGACAGCACAACCACTTTTACAAGTTGCTTTTTGGTGTATAGGGGAATTTGGTGATTTGTTGATTATTGGAGGGGAAGAGGAGACACATAAAAAGGTTTTTTTATTTTTATTTTGAGAAATTTTTATTTGCGGACATTTAAAAAAATATTTTTCAACTTGCGGACAAAAATTTGCGGACTTTTTTAAAAAATTTTCTCACTTTTTAAATTTTCTTCTTCCAGATCGAAGAAGACGAAGTAGTCAGAATTTTTGAACGTTTAATGCCTTCTTCACAAATGTCTATATCAAGTAGAGAATTTGGATTAACAGCCTTAGCTAAATTATTTACTCGATTTGAAAACTGTTCTGAACGTATTCATGCACTTGTTAGACAATACTCTGCAAATATGAATTTGGAATTACAACAACGATCTGTTGAATATGCAAGGCTTTTATTAAAAAATGATTTGAGGTTTTTTAAAAAAAATTTTTTGTAGGGAAAACACTAAGGATTAAAATACCATTTTTGCGGATATGGTAAAATTGTCCGCTAAAAATTTCATTTTATTTGTCCGTAATTGAGTCCGCATCAAAGCAGGTGGCTTTGACCCCCAGCATTTTCTGCTGACTTTTTACGGACTTTCTTCTGTTGACTTATTTATAAAATTTTCTATTCAAAAATTTCCCCCTCTCCAGATTTGGATTATTAGAAAGAATGCCTGCTATTGAACGTAATGCTTTACATACAGCAGCACAACCAATAGAAGAATCCTCTTTAATTAATGATGACCAATCATTATTAAAGCAAAAACAACAACAAAAAACAGCAGCACCAGAAGTTGTTGATTTGTTGGGTTTGGGTGATATATTGTTTGGTGGAGGTGGAGGAGTTGATAGTAATAATACTATTAATGGACAACAAACAAATGGTAAGAAATTTTTTATTAGTCTTTTGTTGGCCTTTTTGCGGACTTAATCCGCACTAGATTTAGGATCCTGGGTGATTTAATAGAATCGTGTTTTTGCGGACATCCGCAAAATTTTGCGGATGTCCGCAAAAATGTCTTGATTCCAGAAATTATTGCGGCCAAACATTTCGTGTTTATTATTGATAGAATTGTGTAAGAAGACTATTAAAAATGATGTTTTTTAAGGTAGCAATTTAATTACCGATTTAATATCTAATGGAGCTTCGACACAAAAACCTGCTTTACCTTCACAAAATGGAATTTTAGACTTACAAGATATTTTATCTCAATCACAACAAAAAAGGACTGATGATTTAAATAATTTATTTGATATGGGATCAAGGTTTTTTTATAATTTTTATTAAATTTGTTTTAAAATCCGCAAAAATTTTTTGCGGAATCCGCAAAAATTTTTTTGCGGATTTCAAAAAAATTTGCGGATTTTTAAATTTTTTCAAAAATTTTTAAAACTTTCCAAAAATTTTCTTTTTTAAGTGAACAATCTCACGAATCATTTGGCGGCCAGATAATTTTTAATCAAAGAGGACTAGAAATTCAATTACATGTTGAAAAGGTTTTTGATTCAAATAATGAAGCAACATTACGTTTTGTTTCTACAAATAATAATCCCACATTAATGGAGGATTTTAATTTGGCTGTAGCTGTTATAAAAGTATGTTAGGGAAGATTTTTTAAATTTAATTTTAAAAAATTTTGCGGAAGAAAAAATTTTGCGGATTTTTTCAAAAAATAATTTTTGCGGACTCCGCAAATTTTTTGCGGACATTTCTTAAATTTTTCCAAAAAAATTTTTTTAATTTAAAAGACTTATCAAGTTGAATTACTTCCTGCTAGTACAACAAGATTAGAACCAAACGGACTTTCTACTGCAACACAAATTGCAAGATTAAGAAGAATAGCTTTATCAGCAAAATCGGTAAATTAATGATAAATATTTTTTCATTTTTTTCCTCTTTTCAGCCCCGTTTACGACTTAAAATTGGATATACTATTGGAGGCATTCCCCATTCATTGGATGCAGAAGTGAATACAATTAATGGTCTTTCTTAAATAAAATTGAGGATAAATTTTTAAAAAGGGACACTAGAGTCTGAAGAAAAGTAAAAGTTGATAAGGCTCTTATGGTCTCTATAAAATACGCAATTTAGATGCGGACAGGGGAAGCTCTCCCCAACGTTGTTTTTTTTATTTTTGGATAGTGGATTCCCTCCCGAATATCATCCCCTCTCACGTCGCTCCTACTCAATTCAATTTTCGAGGGGTGACGTTATAAAGAGAGATTCCATTTGTTTTTCGAGGAAAATTTTATTTGAGATTTTGGATAATTTTTTCAGCAATCAGAAAAAAATTTCAGAATGTCAAAAAGTCGAATTTACACAAATTGCGCGTTTTTATTCTTTCATGTCCCCACACTAGACTATGATTTTAAAATTATTCTTTCCAATTTTTTGTTGATACAATTTACTTCAAATACATACACATATTTCTTTGTATTTCGCAAAACATACATTTTAATATTCCAAAAAAATATTTTTATATATTTTATAGCTTAATTCGGCACTTAAATATATATTTAATTAATTCCGCTTTGTAACTTAAAAAAATAATGGAAAATTCCCCCCATACTTTGTGTAAAACTGGTTGTGAGATTAAATTAATTAATTGGAAATCAGAATTTAAAAAATGTTTTTAAAATAAAATTCTGATTTTGTAAATTAAAGAAAATTAAAAAAAGTCCGCAAAATTTTTGCGGACTTTTTTTGCGGACTCCGCAAATTTTTGCAGATTTTTTGCGGACTTTTTTTTTAATTTTCTGATTTTTAATAAATTCTGATTTTCTTAAGCATTTCCTTCTATATTTTTCTCTTTAATTCCAATATATTTTCCTTTTTTCTTTTCTTTTTTAAATGAATTTACATATATTTTTTCGATTCGTCCTTTGATTTTTTCAGGAATTTTCCTTTCAAATTTAATTTTATTGACTCGCCCTTGGTTTTCAATTAATTTTCTGATCGATCTTATAAGGGAGGATTTGTCTTGAGAAATTTTTTAATTTCTCTTAATTATTAGTTGTGCGCCAAAAACGCCAAAAAATCCAAATTGGCGTTTTATCATTTCTATTGCGCACTGCCCTGAACAAACAGCAACTATTTAATTTTCTTAATTTTATACATAAAAATTAGTTTTGTACACCTGTTGATAAAAATATTTTTTCTTAAGAATTTTTTTTTGTATTTTTAAACGTTAAAAAAGCTTTCTGATTAAATTTATTTTTTTTATTTTTTGTTTTAAGCAATTTTAAAATAATTTTTAGAATTTTTCCCTCAAATGTTTTCTTTTTCAAGGAATTTTACAAAAAATTTATTTTTAGCCAAAAATAAATTTTTAAATAATAATTTTATTGGAAAGTTCTCAACAATGGCGCCGCAATCTGATATTTTACAAACAGAATCAATCACTAAATTATTACGAGGACAATTTCCTGAAGAAAGTGGGGACGTGGTTAATGTAGAGGATATTTCTGGTAATTTTTAAATTTTCTGGTAAAAATCAGAATTCTGATTTTTTTCGAAATTTTGGTTTTTCTTATTTTTATTTCTGGTCCCTAAAAATCAGAATTGATAGAAATTATTAGTTCTGATTTTTAATCAGAATTTTTAGCACTAAAAATCATAACTGTCTCAGAAATTCTGATTTTTGAATTTTGGTCTAAATTCTGATTTTTTAAAAGACATCCCTAAAATCAAAATTATTTTTTGAGATTCCGTTCTATCAAATTCTGGTTTCTAAAATCAATTTTAATTTCCTAGAGTTCGGACCTTTTTAAGAATTTTGATTTCTAAAAAATTCAAAAAATCAGAATTTCTGATTTCTAAATTCACAATATTCTGATAATTAAAATAGAAATTCAGGTGGTTGTGGAGCAATGTTTAGAGTCCGTGTAGAATCTACCCAATTTGAAGGAATGCCCAAAGTCAAACAACACAAATTAATTAATGAGGTGCTCAAGAAAGAAATTAAGGAAATGCATGGAATTGTTATTGAAACAAAAACTTTGGAAAAGAAATAAATTTTAATTTAACTTTTTAACAGAAAAGATGTTGTTAAATTGATATAAATGAGAGAAGAGATCGATTTTAAATAAAATTTATAAGAATTAATTTTGTTCATTTTATGGGTTATCCCATATCGTAGTAATTTAAGGATGTCATGGCTAACAAGAAGGGTTGTCCGCAAAAATATTTTTCGTTGATTGTGGATAATCCGCAAGTTTATTTTAAAAAATCCGCAATTTGTTAAAAAGTCCGCAAATTCGAAAAAAGTCCGCAAGTTTATTTTAAAAGTCCACAAGTCTGAAAGAAATCCGCAATTTGCAGTTGCGGACGACTCTGGCTACTGCTTGGCATAACACAGAGTCACGAGATAGATTACAATACAAGTGGGATATATTAGAGGTGGGATATATGAGAGATTATCGAGTCAATATGTGATAAGTGGGAGATTCTCATTTTTAAAGGGGAAAGGAATTAAAAATTTTTTTAACAATTTACCGAAAATGTTTAAAACCAAAATTACTTTCAGTCCTCCAAAACGGCAAACAACAACTTGAAGGCTTCAACTTTTTCAGTCTAGAGTTCACTTTTGACTTCAAATTTCCAACAAATCCACCCCCATCAGCACTTCCCTGCCTCCCCCCAATTTCATTTTTGCCTTCCTCCAAATTTTTAAAATTAGTAGTTGCTTCAAAATTGGTCAATAAATTGTCTTCATCATCTGACGAATCTATTATAATTATTCCTTCTTCATTTTGTATATTATCCAACTCCATTTCGTCAGTCAACAATGAATCACCTCTTTTTGTATTTTTTACGCGAAATGTCCCTTAAAATAAATTTTATTTAAACCAATTTTAAAGAGAACCCTTCAGTTGCCATGATAGCTCAGTCGGGAGAGCGTTAGACTGAAGATCTAAATGTCCCCGGTTCGATCCCGGGTCGTGGCATTTCTTTTTTAAATTTATATTTTTGGTTTTAAAAATTTCAAAAAAAATTTTTTAAGGTTTAAAAATTTCAGAAAATTTTTTTAGAATTTTTAAAAACTTTTTCTTGGCCTTTAAAAATTTTTTAAATTTTAAATAACCTCCACTTCCTATTCCTATTGACTTTTTTCGTTGTCCTTTACTAAATCCATTCCTTTGCTGCCCTTCTTTTTCTAATAAACACGTGGAAGAACAATTATTTGTTGTTAATTTTGTTGGTTGCATTGTTGAATATTGTTCTTCCTCATCCCCTAAAATTAAAAAAAAATTATCTAAAAAAATTTTTCTGGGAAGGCAATTAATTAGAGTCCGAAATTTCAAGGGCGACGATTCCCTTATAAGGGTCACTCAGACTCTAACGGACCCCTAGTCCAAAAAGTTAAAAAAATTAATTTTAAAAAATAACCTCTATTAGTAATTAATAAGCATTTTTGTTCTCGATTATTATCCACAGATTTTGACATTAATTCCATTTGGTATTTGACATTTGCAATCATTTTTAAACTTGGTAAATTAATTAAATTATTTAAAAACAATAGAAAAAATAATAAATCGAAGCAAAACGATTTTTAAAAATCAAAAAAATTTTTTTTTCATAAAAAATTTTATCGCAAAATTTTTTAAAAAATCTGTAAAAAAATATTATAAATAAATTTTGGAAAAAAAGATTAAAATATTTTTGCAAGTATTTCCCTCATTTTTTTTCTCCTTTCATTTTTCCCCAGTAAAATGTTTCTTGAGCGGCTCCCAATCCTTGTAATATTCTTCATCTACATTCTCTTTATTTGCCCAATCAGTAACTACTAAACTTAGAGAACTTTCAAACATAAAAGCCTTAAAAATTAAAAAAAAATTTCCATAAAATTAAAATTTTTAAAAATTTGTTTCCCTTTCGGCGCAGTAAAGCCACGACGTAAACGTTATTGCACTGAAACTACTCCTCAAAAATTAATTTTGCTTTCACGCCTAGACTTTACCGCGCCGAAATGATTTTAGACAATTTAATTTAAATTAATTAAGAAACACCACAAGTCTAGTTCCCGGAAAAAGTTAATCTTAAACCCTCAGGACGTAAACCTTCCCGCGCCGAAGAGTCCCCTCCGAAAAATTAATTTTAAGGAAAATTTCCCATTTAAAACCCAAAAAAATTTTTAAATTAAATTAATAATAAAAAAACTAACCATAGTTCCTTCAGCAATCTTCAATGGGCCCAATTTATCATTACTTGCATTCTCAAAACATTTAGAGTCAGGCCCATGTGGAGTCATTATTGAATGAAGAGAAGCACCGCCAGGACAAAAACCTCCTTCTTTTGCCTCATATTTGCCAACTATAAGACCCATAAATTCACTCATACAATTGCCTAAAAAATAAATAAAAGGATGGATAATTGTGTGGGAAATTTTGGAGGAAAAAAAGAGAAGAAAGGAGAAAGGAAAGAGAAACAAAAATTAACATAAATATATTCATGTAGTTCAAAAATTAAATTTTTGAGAAAATTTTCAAAATAACCATTAAAAATTAGACTTCATTTTATAGGAGATGGGGTACCGCTTAACTCTCCCAAAAATTAGTAACAATCAGACTCTCAAATCAAGCTAATTCTGTAGATATCTTACAGTGAGGCATGTTCACATTTAATTTTAGAAGTTTAGAAAAACTATACGAAAATCCGCAAATTTTTGAATGCGGACAAAAATTGCAGATTTTTTTTGTTTTAGGGGACTTGTAAACAAAAAACTAACGATGAAAATAAGGAGGACGAAATGTCCCTTCAGCAACTGCCCATCGAGGCGGGAAAATAACGAAATCAGCAAGAGCAACACCTTGGGAGATGCCTGGAGCGGTCAGAACAGTAAATATGCTTGGGTCCTGAAATATTTAAAACAAATTTAAAACCCAGTAAACCCAAAAAATAAACAAAAAACTAAAACGCAAGAAAGTTAAGGATTTGTCCGTAAAAAAATTGCGGACAAAAAATTTTTCTGCAAAACTTTTGCGGACACATTTTTGCGGACAAAAAATTCACTAAAATTCAAAAAAAGCTTACACAATGGTCATAACTAACAGTATTTATTGTCATAAAATGGCTCAAATTATACTTAAAAGGAACATAATTTCCTCTCCAAGCTACCACATCAAAAGGAGAATGTTCCTTTAAAAATTAAAAAATTAATTTAAATTTTTATAAATTAAATAAAACCTGTTTTGCTTCATACAACAATCCTTGAAATTTGTTAATTATTTTAAATGGAACATCTTTTTCTTCAAACCAGGCTGTGGGAATTTGAAAACAATGAGGATTTGCTAATCTAAAAAATTGAAAAAATTTTTTTTTTAATTTGCGGATTTTTTGAAGATCCGCAAATTTAGTCAGCAATTATTTTTCTTAAATTTTAGAAGATGTCACTGATCTAGTTTATGAGTCCGATAAAGCTTTATGGGTCTATCAAAAACAGGCCAAACAAGAGTTTATGAGCCCAATGAATTGCGGACTAGTTTTGCGGACTTTTGTAAAAGTTAAAAAATAACCCATTAGCGCCGATAGGACCAAGCTCTGGCAATTGAAAATGAGAGCCGAAAACCTTAAACAGAAAATTAAAAAATCAGAAAAAATAAAAACTTCAAGAAGATATCCTCGGGAAGGTCCTTCAACAGGATCAACAGAAAAACGAATGCCTTGAGGGATGACAGCGATTCTAAAAATAAATTTGGATTTGAATTTATCGAAACAAAAAAAATTTTACTCCTGTGGTTCAATCTCCATTTTTCCAAATTCTGTAGTAATAAGCAAAGTGCCTTGTTGTGGAACTGCAAAAAGGGAAAATTAATTTAAAAAATTTTGTTTTGTCTCGTGAATAGGGTTGTCTAATCATCAGAAAGTTTTAGTTCGGGTTGTTGGTTTGCTTTCAATTAACCGAAGAATTTGGTGAAACCGACAACCATACTCGCAAATTATGAGTAAAATTCTTTTATTTTGGCGGGTAGAGGGATTACTGATAACTTTATTTTTGGCTGTCTGGTTCACTCAAACAATTCACTCAAAATTCACGAGTCAGGTTGCCAATTCTTACAGAATCTTCGGGTTTTCGAAATTGAAGCGAAAAGCCGAACCGAAAAACCAAAAGTTCTTCGGTGTGGTTCCGAACCAATACCCCTCTACAAGTGTTACACGGAATCAATCAATTCTTAATTAAAATTTTGGGGCAAAAATTTAATAATAAAAATTGATAAAAATCAAAAATACCAATTAACATATCCCCATCAGCATTCTGAAAAGCTTTGTCCTCCATTGGAGCATTGCACGAATACATATGTATTGCAAGTCCATTACGAATTTGAGGCGAACCGGCACCACAAACAGTGTAAAAACTCTGAGTTTTTTAGATTTTAAATAAAAAAAATAAAAAAATAAACCTCAACAAAATCAACTTTAATAGCCCCATCTTGAATTTTATTAAGCAAGGGATGTGGCTTCCACCGAATCTGATTCGGATTTGCTTCAAATCGAGCAAAATTGTTCGTGAATCTGTAATTGAGAAGAAAATTATCTTTATTCATTTTCAGAGGGTTTTTGAGTTTGGATTAAAACTATAAAGCAAGCCGAGGTCTTAAAAACAATTTCTGGGGAATAAAAAGAAATTTTCTGAGGAAAAAATTAATTTTAGTGGAACAAAAAATAAACAAGAAAAAATTAAACCAGAAAGCCTAGCCCAGAAATTACCCTTCCGCTTCTCTCTGAATTCTTTCAGTGATTTGGAGGTCTTTAAAATTGTTGTTTTTAGAAAGACTCAAAAAAGTTTCGTGGAAAATAAATTTTGGGGGATTTTTGAGCATGTTCCCTAGGAATATTCTCCACCAATCCAATATGAACTCGGAAACAGGAAAAAATTAAATCGAAAAAAACGGCCCCAAAAACTACCCTAATTTTCAAATTTTGAATAATAAACCCAAAATAATTTAAAAAAACCTTTCATCATTAATTCCGCGAAAACGTTCAAAAGGTTTGTGTTGAACTGATGGTCGAATACGGTAAAGCCATGTCCTTTTGTTCAAAGCACGAGGACAAGTGAAGGCTGTCCCCGAAAGTTGCTCAGCATATAGACTGTATGGACACTTTTGCGGATTATTCAAAACAGGTGGAAGAGCATCAGGAAAATCTGGATGAGTGCTGTGTTGTTCAAAACCATTCAAATAAGTAAGAGGCTGGAAAATTAAAGAATTAGAATTAAAAAATTAAATAAAATAAGAAATAAAGGAAAGAAAAATGAGAAAATGATTAAAAAAATATTCTAAAGCTTCTGACATTTTTTCTTCGCAAAAAGAAGAAAAATAAAAACAATTACAACCAAAAGGACTCGAACCTTTAACCTACACCCATCCAAAACTAGTGATTTTCCAACTCAACCAAACAACTCAACGAAAGGATAGATTATTTTTTAGGTTAAATTGAGGTGTTAAAAACCCATCTAACCTGCTTATTTGTAGTCATATTTTAAATAAAATTTTTATTAAAAAATTTTAAAGGGTTTTTATTTTTTAATTATATTAATGAAAAGAGGGGAAAATTAATTTAATAAAAATGATTTTTCTTTTACCTAAATTTTCCTTTTCGTTGTTGTGTCTGAACTTTCAACGAAAACACCTCCCCCCCTAATCGTCAGTATGATGACAACAACGAAAACCACACTTTTAACCGCGTTAATCAATCAAAATGTATAAGAAAAGGAACCTTATAAATGGAATAATTGTCTTAATTAATTCTTTATTTAATTTGGATTTTTAGAAAACAAAAAAAAAGAAATTTTTTAGAAAATTAATTTAAAAATTCAGAAAAAAAATAATAGAAAAAATATAGGGCACACAAAAAATTGCATGTGGTAAATTCGGGAGGAAAAAAGGGAGAAAAATTTTTCTTGGAGCGAATTTTAAAGAAAAAATTTTTTTTGAAGCTTCAGAAAATTTCAGAAAAATTTTCCAAAAATTTTAAAAACATCCGAAAAATTAACCAACTTTTCCCAGTCAGAATAATTTAAATAAATTTTTAGTGAAAAAGTGATGAAAAGTGAAGGGAAAAAAGGAAAGTGCATGTGGGAAATGTGGGAGGAAAAAAGAAGAAAAAAATAAAAATAAAAAAAATAAATTGTACTATTCTCTCAACTTAAAAATTGGTTTTAAAAGCAAAAAAGCTTTAGAATAAAAAAATAAGCAAAAAAGAAATTTCCATTCCATAGGGGAAAATGAATGGCTTTTTAAATAAAAAAGAAAAATTCTGAGACGTTGAAAGGCTTTTTCTTTTCTTATTTTTTCTGTTTAAAGCGCCCCTTTTTAAAGTTAAAAGCTTTGTTTATGCATAATTAGACGGGCAATTATGTGTTTATTTATTTAAATTTCTTTTTAATTTTTAATGGAGAAGGGAAAGTCCTTTAAGATGGAAAAACAGGGAGTCTTCAAATCGACCCAGAAGCTCCCCAAAAATAAAAAAATAAGAATTTTAGGAAAAGAAAGGAGGAGGATGCCAGAACCCCAAATTGTTAAAGATGAAACATTTAAAAATTCAATTATAAAAATTCTTCAGCTTTCACCTTATCAGCGAAAAGACTCATAAAAATATGTAGGTGTATGCTAGGGGTGTGCCAAAATGGATTTTAAAAAGCAAAAGACGAAAATAAAAAAAGGCGAATTTTTGGCAAAAGATGAAAAGGCGAAGGGCACACCACTGGTGTAGGCGTCAAAGCCAATTTAAGTCCAATTTGGCCGATTAAATCTACTTTGAAAAAAATTTTACTTGAAATGCCAAATTAAACCCGGACAAAGTCAATTTAAACGCCGATAGGAAACGGAATTTTAATTAATATGTACTAAACCTTTAAAGCAGATCCACAAGCATGACGAGAAAACGCAGCTTTAGTGGGAAATAGCACGTAACATTTTGAACAATATTTCTAAAAAATTTTTTTTAGCAGATTTAGAAGTTTATTAAAAAATACTTTCCAGTAGTTAAACACAGTGGTTTTTCCTACAGAGCAACGTTTTGCCGCTTCAGTGATAGAAAGGCGTCCCTGGTAGGACAAAACTTTTTTGCGTTGCTTATAAGTTAAAGGCGGCCTCATGTCAATTTTTTGTTAGTAAAATCAACTAAAATAAGAGATAAAGTTCTTTTACTCATAAAAATCCGCTACTATTTTTGACTAAAAATCACTTATCTTAAAAGGAGACATGCAATGCCGGAGAAGGAATAGCGAAAAGGGAAAATTATAAAGGAAAATTACTCCTATTTTGCCTTATTTACAACTTTAACCACGGTGAGAATAATAGTTGCAGATTTTTGAGAGCATAACCGAAAGGAACACGGAAAAAATTTTTTTAGAAAAATGCGGGCAAAAAAGTAAATATAAAATATTAAAGGTTGTTGAAAAACCAACAGATACACAAAATTACAACAAAAAAAGACAAGAAAAGGTTTATCCTTTAAAGGTTGAGATATATTTTTTGCGACTGGAGAGATCAATTTAAACAACAAAATATATGAGGGAAAATAACAAGGAAAATAATTTTTCTTTTCCAATTTCTTTCATTTAATTCAAAACCTCTTATTTCGCCTTATTTGCAGCATGCATAGCCTGATCCTTGTTAAGAAGTGCACGATGAATATGTGGAATGACACCACCGCCAGCTACAGTCGCTCCTCTAGTCACCAACAAATCCAACTTAATTTTAAAGAAAATTTTTAAGAAAAGAAAATTAGCAAAAATAAAGGTGAAATTCAATCTTCTCCTATAACCCCAATTTTGAAAAAAATTTTTCGTGGTTACAAAGCATGTCATAACACTGATCGATTACAAATTCTATGAAAAAGGTTGACTTATAGGTAGAGATTGGATTCATGGAAGTTGACCTCCTCCATGTTGTGGACAACCTCAGCAGTCAAAGGGAATCCTCACAGAAAATCGAAGGACCTCAGTTATTTTTAACACTGTATAAACCCATAGTTCCTTAATCGTGGTCAAAGTAGGAGGGTCTAAGTTAAACGTTAATTCTGGTTGCTCCCACAGTACTAGCAGAAAAACGAGCAAAGAGAAAAGTTCACTTTGCAAGTAAAGTAATAATGTGCTGGAGGTTATGCCACTTAGGCGCCTTAAAACCAAAAACCGAGGTTTTATGAACGCGTGATTTTCTTTAGAAAAATCCACCGAGAATAAAACGATATTTAACTAAAACAAATCAGAAAAACCTGGGTTTTTGAAAGCTGGTTTACAACATAGTAACCTCTCTTAAAAATACACCCCAAAAAATTAAGCCAAAAAACCTCTTGGGGTCACTTTAGTACGTGGGTGCAGGCTTTAATTTACAAATGTTATACCATTCGAAAGAGCTCGTCGAGCTGAGTCGAATGCCACCAAAATTAGATCTAGGAAAAATTTCTGGACCGAGATATAGGTCCCTAAAGTTTGAAAAACCATAGGGGGGACCAAGCACTTTTTTGGGGTGAAAAATTCGAAAATGCAAATTATACCTCGTTCGAAAGAGCTCATCGAGCTGAGTCGAAAGACACCAAAATCAACGAAATCCGACTTGATTGGACCGAGATATAAGCCCCCTAAAAACCTAAGATACAAAGGGGCGATTTTTGGAATAAAAAATTTTTTATACAAATAATACCTCATTCGAAAGAGCTCGACGAGCTGAGTCGAATGAGACCAAAATCACCATGATTAAACAAGATTAGAAAAAGTTATGACACAAAAAAACAGAACCTAAACCTATGGGGCGTCGGCGAGGCGCTTGTGCAAAACCCCGCGCTTCGCGCGGGGTTTTGCGGCACGCGCCTCGCGGGGAGTCTACGGGCGATGGGTCTGGGCTCGTAACATAAACCTATTCTTATCTCCCTTGTTCTGGACGTATTTGGAGCCTCTGTATCAGCAAAAATCTCCACAGATGCCATAGGTAAGGAGCTAAAAGAAAATATCAGAACTTTGTCCAATCAAGTCGGATTTTGTTGATTTTGGTGTCTTTCGACTCAGCTCGATGAGCTCTTTCGAACGAGGTATAATTTGCATTTTCGAATTTTTCACCCCAAAAAAGTGCTTGGTCCCCCCTATGGTTTTTCAAACTTTAGGGACCTATATCTCGGTCCAGAAATTTTTCCTAGATCTAATTTTGGTGGCATTCGACTCAGCTCGACGAGCTCTTTCGAATGGTATAACATTTGTAAATTAAAGCCTGCACCCACGTACTAAAGTACAGCCAACCTCTTCATCTCCACGAATAGCCAAATGCAAATGACGCGGAGTAATGCGCTTCACTTTGAGATCACGCGCAGCATTCCCAGCAAGTTCAATCACCTCCGCAGTCAAGTACTCGAGAACAGCAGCCATATAAACCGAAGTTGGTTTGGTTACACGAGTGGAATAACGACCTTAAAATTTTCTTTTAAAATCTTTAAAAAATAACAGAAAAATAAACCAGTCTTAAGCTTTCGACGAATACGCAGAGGAGGAAAGACAAGGCCAGACTTCTCTGTGACATTCAACTTTTTGGGAGAATTCGAATCCTTTTTGATCTTATTGACGGAAATCTTCTTCACAGGAGGCATTGTTTTTGTTGAAAACTTTTTTGGAAGAATAAAAGGTAAATCTAAAAAGATAAATGAAAGGTAAAGAAATTTAAAAGAAAAAACGAAAGAACTTGCACGAAACGAAAAAAGTACAGTAGAAGTACAGTAAAAAATTACAGTAGCCAATAAATGGGATTAAATGTCATTTAAGTTTGGGGGTCGTTTGAGCGCCAAATTAGGGCGCCAGCCAACTTTGACAGGCTATAACTTTTTTGTGATTGATCCAATCCGAATAAATCTTATATCATTCGAAAGCTCTCGATAAGCGGTATCTTTATTCCAACTTGATGGATCAGGTCTGATCAACTGTTTAAAAGTTATAGTCCGATAAGTGCAATTATTTGGTGTTTTTCACATTTATCGGCTTGTAACTTTTTAATCGTTGATCAGACTTGATCCT
Organism: Meloidogyne incognita; assembly: GCA_036172945.1. Taxonomy (NCBI): domain Eukaryota; kingdom Metazoa; phylum Nematoda; class Chromadorea; order Rhabditida; family Meloidogynidae; genus Meloidogyne; species Meloidogyne incognita. Next base: position 3,001,031 of record JARQAC010000033.1, read on the forward strand.
GCCAGTTAGAAAAATGATACCAATTATTGTGAACTTTCGAATGATATAAGGATCCATCCGATTTGGATCTAGTTAAAAAAGTTATAGTCGATCAAAGTCGCCTGGCGCTCTATGTCGGCGCTCTAGTGGCCTGATCAGAATTTAATTTACAAAACGCCAAAAATAAGTTGTTCAAGAAAATTTGAAAAATTTTTCTTGTGGTTACAATCTTTTTTAAATTTTTCTTGTTTATTTTAATGGTTTTACATTTCCTTTAACGCTGTTCATGTATTTTTAATCCTAGTTTATAATTTATCCTCAATAGAGGATCTGTATCTTGTTGGCAATAGGCTTTATAGGAATTCTGAAGATTGGGTTCTCATTTTTCCCTCTGCTTATTTCTAAATTGTTTTTGACACCCCAATGACTGAACCAGACCTGTCCATGGATACGGATATTGATTCAAATAATATAAAGATGCCTGCGGATATTCGCCTGCATCCGCCGGATATACCCGGATACGGATACCAAAATCTGTGTCCATGGACAGGTCTGGACTGAACCATTAATGGTCTTCTGACGCTGTCCTCTTTTTCAACTGCGTAAACCACTGTGAGTGTATAGGATTTTGCTTGCGAAAGCTTGCGATACCAATTTCGAATAGTTCATTTGTTTTTTGTTCCTCGTTTCTTGTTCTTTTTAATTTTCTAATTTTATACTTTTATTTTTTTTATTTCTAGACTTGACTTTTTTCTTCAAAAAAAATTTTTTTTGCTTTTATTATGGAACAAGGACCATCCTCTTTAATGAAACTTGAGAAAGGAAAAAAATCTGTTCCTATTGAATTATTGCGTGAAATTGTTTGTTTTCTGCCTATAGATGTAGAATTTGCAGATAAAAGGATTTCATTCATTTTTGATCTTTTTATTTTGAAAATTCACCATCGTTTGATTGTTTCTGTTAGAAAAATATTGAATCCTGTGAGTCTTTATTTTTGTTAAGTGAAGCACTTAAGTCTATCTTATAAGATTTTTATGTTCGACAATTATTTTTAATATTTAGTTTAAACTTGGAGTTGGTGAAGGAATTTTGGCTTTGAATTCGTTAAATGTTAACGTGATGGATGGAGGCAATCTCCAACAAATTTCTGATATTCTTGATGAAATGTGGAATGGTTTAATTTTTAATTTTTTTATTTTGCTCTATTTATTTTATAGTTGCGGATTTCTGTGCTGTTCAATTAGCTCCACTTTCTCAAACATTTAGTATTTCTTTTACGGCTCTGACTGCAACATGGAATGCAAGTAATGGTGCGCAGATGCAAAATGGAGGCGGGGAGGATGCAGTTACTCGCGTTAGTTTTTGATTTTTAAATTAAGTTAGAATGGAAATTGAATTTCATATCTAGTTAAGGTTAAAATTTTTGGTTAAAAATTTCTGGAAATTTTGGAGTAGAAAGATGCTTGCAGACTTATGAAGGGGTTCTTTGCTGGTAATTCTTGCGAGCTTTTTTCGTTACAAGTTGAGGAGAACATGGTTAAACAACAGATCGCAAAAATTGAAGCAAAATACCCTATTCATAATTAACTGTTATTCCCCATTACTTTTCATTAGATTATTTCAATTTAATTTTAGTTACGAACGAGAATAACAACCAAAATTTCTACTTGTGTCGACGTTTTTTTTAATATTATTGACGTCGGGAATGGATTTTTGGGAACACTCAATCAGTACTTTCTGCAACGGGCTTTAGAACGTATTCAACAAAAAACTAATATGCTGGGACAGTTTTTCAATAATGAAGCAAATGTTGAAGAAGTTGAAAATAATGAGAATGTGCCCCCCTAGGACTGAAAAATGTTTGTATTTTAATTTTTTAGTTATTTTAAATATTTAATGTTGTTAATAATAAATAGACATTTTCCAGTTTTTTTTCTTGGTAGTAAAACTAAAAAAATTTTCTGTAATATGATTTCACCGCCTTCCTTGTAAATGACTTAAGAAATTTTACAAAGTTGTCATTAATTGTAGCCTTGATTTTCGTTAGGAAATTCTCCCAGCATGTAAAGATCAATATTCTTCAGCAATACGTGAGTTCGTAATGTTCCGTTTGTCACAGTTGATTCAAGAGACTTATAGATAATTAATTTTTTGTCTTTTTCCTTCAGTTCCCAGTTAGTATAGTGGTTAGTATCCGCGCCTGTCACGTGCGAGACCCGGGTTCGATTCCCGGACTGGGAGGTTAATTTTTTTCCAACCTTCCTATATTTTTTAATAAAATTCCAGCTCGGATTTCAACGATATCTCTGTCCTTTAAATTTACTTTAAACTTTTTTCTTGAAATTTTGTTCATTTTTTGCCACTATTCGGCTCAAAAATTTCGATTTTCACCCCAAAGCTTGTCAAAAAAATTAACAACATATCTCTTTATTATAATAATAACAAAATCTCTATTTGTATATACCCAAAACACCAAAATATCATCATTAAAAACAAAACGAAAAAATAAAACTACTATAATAACGAAAAATATCCGCATTAGAAAAAATTTTTTTATGTCAGGGTGCTAAAGTAAATTGTTGGAGGAGGGGTTTTTAAAAAATTAATTAAAAAACCTTTTTCTAATTTTTAAAGCAAAAATCCCTTCAACAACAAAAACAACATAAAATACAATCAACAGGAATATTAATAGATTTCTTCATTTTTACTTCATGCCCATCGCCCTCTAGTTTTTGTTACTTGTTCTCCTCCACCTCCACCCAATCCACCAGGACCTCCTCCTCTCTGTGGGCGATGGAAAGCACCTACAATAAAAATTTTTAGAGTAAAAAATGTGCGCGAGAAAATAATTTATAAAAAACAAGGGAAGGGAGGAAAACCCCTCATATTTTTGGGAAGACAACGAAAAATTTCGGAAAATTTTTTTAAAAGTCCCCTTCCTCCGAAAAATATTTTTTAATAAAAAACGGAAGCGAGAAGAATATCCCTATAATCTTTGCGAAATCAAGAATCTGAGAAAAATTTCAAAAAAAATTTTTTAACCACCCTTCCCCCAAAAAAATTTTTTATAATAAAATCTAGATACACAAATCTCCCAACCTTTAAGAAAATTCAGAAAAAAATTTTTTTTTGAAAAAATTTCCCTCCCTTCCGAAAAATATTTTTATAGATAAATTCTAGTTACCCAACCTCCTTCCCCCAAATCCTCTCAAAAATTAAAAAAATTCAAAAATTCCAAACCTCCACCAATTCTTTCACTACCACCGCCAACACCACCACCACGTTTATCAGCTCCTCCATACATTCTTCGATTATCTGCTGGCATAATTCCTGCCAAAGAAGTTGGTCCTCCTCCTCCCCCACTTCCTCCAGTTTGTTCAATAGAAGATACTTGAGAAAACTTTTCGGCAGCCTGAAGAGAAAGTAATTGTAATTTGCTTGGTTCGACTTTATGCATTATTAAACAATCTGTTGATTCATCAAATTTAGCACTCAATTCTTCTTGTAAAATCATTTTGCTTAAAAAATAAAAATATTTAGTTATATTAGGATAATAGTTGGTCTTGTGATCTCTCCCTTCTTATTATCCAAAAAAAAACTTGAAGAAAGTAATTGTAATTTATGCTATTCGAGCTTGTAGTTTTTGAAGAATTTCTTGACTGAAAAGTGGAAGGGGGTTTTGGATTTGGTTTTGTGAACCCATTTACTTTTTTTCACCCAGTTCTTTGAGAAAATTGAAACTCAGAAACATAAACTATTATGTACGTCTTTAAATTCAAAAATCTACAGAGCCAAGTTAACTAACATTACAAGTTAAAAACGGGAATGACTTTGATACCCGTTTTTAACAAAAAATTACTAGGTTTGGAGAAATTTGAAAAATCACCCTTGGAACATTTCTGAATAAAATCCCCAAAAAATTGTTCAAAAATAATCTTTAAAAAATAATAAAAGAAACCTAATAATTGCATAAATTCGTTGTCGACTTAATTGGAATTGATCACACAAAGTTGTTAATAAAACAGTGCTATAAATTGTAGAATACATTAACAAATAAGTACGCAAAGTTTCTTCTTGAATGCGTGAAATTAAAACTTTTTTGACATTATCAGAATTACGGAATAAATTCCAGACCTAGAAAAAAATTATAAAAAGAAGGAAAAAGCACAAAATTTTTCGTTTATTTGAAAGAAATTTCAAAAAAATTTTTTTTTAATTCCCAACATCCAGAATTTTTTTTAGAAAACTCGGTTTAAATATACCATTTTCTAACAGAAAAATTAATTTAAAAAATTTTTAAAAATAATTTCCAAGTATACTTTCAGTAAAAAAGGGTAAAAGTTAGTTAAAGACATGCATAGAACCTTCGACCTATTGGCAGTTAGTTTTAACTAGGCTCTTTCACACACACCACGGACAGGTGCTCTCCTCAGACTCTTGAATAGTCGGCTCTCCACTCTTACTTAAATTTCCATAAAAGGCTCCAACACCCAATAGAAAGAAAAATTTTTTCTCATTAAAAATCTTTCTAACATAAGTTCCTTACTCCCCTCCCCATCCATTTCTCCACACTTTTTCTTACCCCTAAACCCTTTAAAAATAAAAATTTTCAAAAAACTAACCTTTGCATTCATTTTATCATTAATTATATAATCGCGACATTTGATCCAATCACCCCTCAACATTGCTCTAGAAGCAGCAACAACATGTTCTCGAGTATTTTCTGGCGGTCCAATAAGTGCTGATTTTTCAGAGAATTTTAGTTGATAATGAAATGAACGAGAAAGTAAACGTCTACGAACATCATATTCATAACAAGCAATGTTGGGGATTTCTAGCAGCATTGAACATATTAAATAGACACATTCCATTAATTCAAGATTAATATGCATATGATAGGGTACTTGGAGAGAACGTTCTTTTAATTCCTTAAAAATTGTGAGAGAAAAAATTTTTAAAGAAAAAATTTCATTTTTTAGGAAAAATAGTCAAGTTAAAATACAAGAAAACCTGACAGTTAATAAGAGCCGAGGAGATGGATATACAAAAATCTAAAGACGTGCAAAGACGTTTGTTAACATTTTGATTTCGGAATTAATTTTAAACATTCTTTACCCACTCACCTAAATTAAATTTGAACTTATCAATGAAAACCGGGTTTAAAAAGTTGACCTCAAATTTCATTTTGACAATATTACCCATCCCCTTCTCCTTCCCAGAGAAACATTTTCAAAAATATCCCCTTTAAAAAATTCTCCAAAAAACCTGTTCAGCCGTTTTCTCAGATTGACGTGGTGGAATACCCTGAGCAAGCAATTCCTTAGAACGCTGAGTATTTTGAATTTCAGAAAGGTTTTGATGCGCTTCTCTTATAAGACCATGGCGAAATGCACACAAACCGAGTTGACAAATTGTTCGGTTGTAAAGAACCTTGGAAAAAATTTTAAAAATCATCCCTCGCTGAAATTCTAGAATCAACCCATTTAAAATTTTACCAATTTGTAACATTTCCCACTAGTTACCATTTTGAAATATTTTTCAGAAATTAAATTAAAAATTTTTTAACCTGAGTATTGGCATCAGAATGATCAACAATTGCTTGTAGATGAGACATTAACATTAAATTCCTAGCTTTGTGCCAACGATCGTGGAGAGCATGATGGTATATTTGCGAAAGCATAGCTCTTTGCCGTGCCAGAGGTGCATTTTTAATTGAATAAATAACTTTGCAAAGTGATTCCATTAATTTTTCACTTTCCTCTTCATTAATTGAATACTTTAAAAATAAAATTTAAAGAGAATTTATAATGAATTCGAGGGTTTTTGAAAAGAACCTCAAACTACAAAAAAAGGCCTCTTTCCTGTCCCACTTTTAGTCTAGGCCAGTAGAGATCGAGCTGGGCTTGGATTTTTTTCCTGTACCTAGAGTCTAGGCCCAGGCATTTTTTGACCTTGCTGGGTGGCCCAGGTCCGGCCCAAGACAATAAATCAAACTCCAGTCCAGAAGCAGGTCAGGCTTTTCAAAATAAGATATTCGAGATCCTATACCTTATCCAAATCCTTCCGACTTTTTTCTCTAGTCAGCTCATCCCTGGTCCAAAAGCGATTTTTTAAATTTTTTGCGCCTAATTTCCAGAAATTTATTTCTGAATTTTCTAATTTTTGCCATTCACTAATTTTTGGACAGCTAGCCACTTTTAAAAACCATGGAACGGCCTAATCAAAAAATAATTTTAAAAATAAACCTTATAATACAAATGTTCTATTCTAAGCCCATAAATCAACAAAATTTCATTTTGATCAAAAACTCCCGATTTCTGTTGACTATCAGCATATAATTGTGCTTTTTCTATTAAAGAACAAAAAGACGATTCTCCTTTTAATCTAAAACAAAAATTTTTAAAATTCCTCTTGAAATTAAAAAAAATACTTTTCAATATAATCCGTACTGTGACAATCTGTACTTTGAAAAATTTTTGTTAATTCATCGTCTAAACGTTTAACCATTAAAATAACAGAACCGTGGATGTGAAAAGGCTTTGTTTTGTCCTTTAAAAAAATTTTTTTAATTTTATAAAAAAAATTTTAAAAAACCAAAATATTCTCTTCATCCTCCCCAATTGAAATTGAAATAATCACATTAGGATTTTCATTTAAAAGGTTTAAAAGACGATTAACTGTTTCAACAGATCTATAAATAATAAAATTTTGATTATCCAAAATTAAAAAATTAAAAAAAAAATAAAAATATTTTCAGAGATGATTTGGGGTTCTTGAAAAATCAACGATAACAGAAACCGGCTCCTGCATTCAAACCGAATTTCTAGACACCCGGGCTTTATTTTCGTATCCAGATCAGGCAATCCCAATTCCAGAGAACGACTACTTTTTGAGCAACCCTACTCGAATCCAAGGGTGTATCGATGTGTCGAATTTAAAGGGTGTATCATGAGGTTGAATTTCGAGGGAGAAAATTCCATGGACCGATTAAGAGGAGAGGGGCTAGTAATATTAAGTTCAAAGTCAAGACCAATCCTCATCTCTCACTCATTCCCATTTTCCCCTATCCATTCTAATCTCCCCAGAAAAATATTAAAAAACAAACTTAGTCCAAGAATTAAATTCCATAGCATCACTAATTCTTGTATTCATCTCAAAAAGTGAAGAAATTACAACCGTCAAAATTTTTGCAGATAAACCAATTCCTAATCCATTTTCTTCAGTTACTTTATATAATTCTTTTAAATAACGTCCATAAACTTTTTTGTTTGTTGATTTTCTTCCTCTATTTGTATTTAATTCTTGTAATTTTTTAATTACTAATTCTCCAGTAATTTCTTCTTTACTATCAAAAAGTGGTTTAACAGCATCTTTATTGTATGTTACTTTTTCCCATGAAATTTGATTTTCTTTTTCAGCATCTTCTTCATCAATTACTGCTCGACGCTTTTCTTCTTTAAGACGTAATGCAGCTTTCTTTTCTTCTTTATCTTTGGCTTTTGTTACGGTTTTATCTTTTCTTAAAAATTAAAAGATAAAGAAATTTTTGAAAAAATATGACGGATAAATCCGCAGGAAGGAATTTCCTATAGATAAATTTAATATCCACAAACAGAAGAGATGTCGAGGGTTATCCGAAAGCCAGACTTTTCCAACACAAAATCCAACCCTCAAAACATTATGAAACCTCGACCAGACTGTTATTCAACAAGTCGAAGGGTCGAAGGTAAAGTCGAAGGGTCGAAGGTAATAATTTTGGAGAGCAGGAATCCTCATGAAAGGGCATGAGTCTTTTCTAGATTTCAATTTTTAAATGTATTTAGTGCCCTTACATCCAAGATTTTTATACTAGTTGCCTTAATAATCTTAAAAATAAAAAAAACAAACTTGAGAAAATAGCGTCGTAATTCTTCCATTTCTTTTCCTTCCAAAGGTTCCAAATCAGAAGCAGAAGATTCATCCGATTCCGTTCCCCAGTCAGATTCGTCTTCCTCGCTTTCAGAACCAGAAGCATCACGAACAACTTTCTTTTTGACAGGAACTGCTTTAGGTTTCTTTGCTGGAACAGCAGCAGGAATATTATTAGGAATCTAAAAGTTAAAAATTTTTAATGAACAAAACGTCGATCTTTGAGTATATTATTCAAATCAGGCCAGTATACCGCGATCTCAGTCTACCATAAAGTCTTAAAATTTGGATATCGGATCCGGATATTAGGTTCCATCAAACATAAATCGATGAAAAAATCAAACCATAGACAAATGACAACTGGAGTAGACTTGATGGATTTAGTTATACGATGTGCGGTACTGTTCTGTGGTAGCTCGGGCGTACTAAAACATCACGGTACCAGAATAGGATTGACTGATCCGGTTTAAAAAAGCCCGGTTATCCCAGAATTTCAGTTTGAATATGGGATATTCGGGGATTTCCCAGGATATGTTAACCCTATGCCAAAAGCATCCGAGTAAATAAAATCACAAAGAAACCTCATCTCCATCAATTTCATCCTCCTCATTGCTCTCCAAAGCTCCACTCGAATAACCTAAAGGATCAGGCTCTTCTCTATAAGAATTCACTTGTTCCTCAAATTCTTTATTATATTTTTTAATTTTTTGCCGAAAGGTTGCCAAAGCTTTTGCATTTTGTTTTGACATAGTTTTACGCCCTTCTTTATCTTCCCACTGTTCATTTACAAAATCATCCACTTCAACCAAATATCGAATATAAAAACGAGGAATTCCACCATTTTCACGAGCAAGAATTAATTTTGCTTTCTCCCAGCTTTTTATATGTTCTTCAAAAACTGAAAAAATAAATTTAAAACATAAAAATCATTGTCAGACTGCCCTGTGGGTCTAAAAAGATGTGTAAGCTTTCCGTACCAGGATTGGATCAACTGAGATTGGATCAACTGGGCCTACCCCAAATTATCGACTATCAAGGTAAATGGTAAAATAAAAAGCAAGAAAATGTGGACCCAAAAACCTAACTATCAATAAAACCTAAGCCTGGGTCTGGACCAAGGCCTGGGTTTTTCCTGTACCCAAAAAAAATGTCCTGGCCCGGGCATTTCTTGACATTCCTGGTCTACTTTTCGGTAATCCCGCGCTTAACTGGTCCCTAAAAGAATCCGCAGTTATATTTTTACTAGTTTCCGCTTAAAATATAACTACAATTAAATCTCCCAACTATAACCCTTCAAAAACCTTTAAAAAACCTTACTTCCTAACAATTTTGAAACATCTTTAATATTCCTAGCATTTCTCGAATTTCGAATCAATTCCTTCAATTCCCCAAATGTTTTGTCTTTCTGACTTCGAACAACTCTTTTCGGCCCTTCATCTTCAGAATCGCTAGGATATGCAAAATCTTGTCGTCCTCTAAAAAAATTTTTAAAATTTCAAAAAACTTCAAAAAATCTCTTACAATGGCCGTGCTTGAGCAACTGGAGCCTCAACATCGGATTCACCACTTTCCGAGCCACTTGAACTAGAAACAGCACTACGAAAGAATTTTGACATTTTTTAAGCTAAAAAATCTGGAAATTAAAAAATAATGAAGAAAATCCAGAAATTAAAAAAAAATTTTTTTTTAATTTCCAGAAAATTTCAAAACATCCGAAAGACAACAAAAAATCTCAACAAGCAAAGAAAACAAAAGAAAAAAGATTATTGACGTGGCAGACAAAAAATGAAATTTAATAAAGGACACTTTGTCGCCATCACAACAAGGAGATTTTATTGCAGCCTTAAAACTTGCCCAAAAAACTTTTGTTATCCCTTATCAAAAAATTTTCTAATAGGCCTATTTTGTAGCAAATTTTCTGCTCTATTTAATAGCATCGTCTTTATTCGCGTAGCTCTGCTACTGACTATAAAGGCTAATTACTAATTAACTATAAAGGCTAACTAAACACAAGCCAGCTTTGATTGTCTATAACTTTTTTAGTTTTGTACCAATCCGAATGAATTTTATATCATTCGAAAGCCCTCGATAAGCGCTATCTTTTCTCCAATAGGATAGATTAAGTCTGATCACCGACTAGAAAGTTATAACACGATAAATGTGACGAGGTAAGAAATATCACCTTGCGCCAAAATGGCCGTATTTTGTCTAAAATAAAAATAAACAGAACGCCAAAAAAGAAATTAATTCAAAATTTTTTTTAATATTTTCTTTCATTTTCCTCCAAATTTCTACTCTCCTCAACAGGAAAAACAACCTTCGTGAATTTAAATTTTCATTCTAAACTTTATTTACTAAATTAGACTCTCCTTCACTTTTCCCCATTTTTCCTCACTACAAGAGCAAACTTGCGCACAATAAAAAACTTTTCTTCTCTTCTCATCTATTTGACAAAAAATATATTTTTTGTTATTGTAATTTTGTAATTTAAACAGGCGGACCAGAAAAATATTTTTTTGTTAAATAAAAAAAAGATTGGCCAAGCCAATTGAGCATTTTTTTATTTTTATTTATTTTTGAGTATTGCGCGAGTTTTTCTCCCTTTCTTCCTCCTCTTTTTACCGGTAGAACGACATTTGCGTACCGACATTTGCGCACATCCCCCCATTAAGTTTTCTTGAAAAAAAATTTTTTGAGGTCTATTATACCTCCAAAATAGGCCCACATATTTAGGGTACTGTACTCGTCCAGACTCAAATGTCCTTTTGTTCCAATTTCAAGAAAATCCCATTTTGTTCCCAAATGTCGCTCCGCAAATGTCGTCTGTCCTCTTTCCCTCATCAAAAATCTGTTCTTTATCTTTCCTTTTTATTCTTTTCCGTCCCAACATTGAATAGTCAAACAAAACAAATAAAAAAAGACAATAAGTACACAAACATTATAGTATTATTAAAAAAATTTTTTTATTGCTAAACATTCTCTTTCTTACAAACATTGTCATTTTTATATTAAAAATAATTTTTTTTTTCTCGAGTTTTATTTCCTTAAATTCATTCTTTTATCGCCTCCGAAATTACAAAAAATTATTTTTTAAATTTAAAGTGCAACAAAATGCTCATTCATTTTATTTTTCACACCCATTTTATCACCTAAAAAATATCACCTACCAAATAACTCCTTTAGAGTCTGGCACCAGAATTGAAGAAAGGTGTACTAGAGACTGGCGCGTGACGGGATCCCGAAATCCCGGATTTTTTTCATTTTCGGGATTATTCGGGATCCGGGATTTTTTCGGGATTTATCCCTCGAGATCCCGTCCCGGCATCGGTTAAGAAAAAAATCCCGACTCGGGATCCCGGAATTGCGATTTTGCCGGTCTCTAAAGTGTGCCAGACGACTCTAGTGTACTTTTATTTCTGCCGTAAAAGTGCACTTTGAGTATTCCATTAATTATTGTCCATTAGAGTCTCAGAACTGAAAAAAGATTTCAGACTCTAATGTCCTTTTAACTATAAAAGCACTTCACCCATTAGAGTCTGGAGACATTAATTAAAGGACAGACTCTAATTAATTAATGACAGACTAAATGCCACATTAACCAGCTAGGAATGATCATTTGAGGCTCTAATCTAAAAATCAACATTTTCAACTGTGCGCCAAAATAAACCTTTAGCAGATAAAGACGCCAATTTTTATTTTTGGCGTTTAATCGCCTTATAAAGAACCTTTTGGCGCACACCTAAAAATCCTTTTTTCAAGTAAAACTCTTATAGTTGAATCATTTCCTTCCTAAACAGATTAAAAAATTTTTTAAATACATTTTTGTGTCAAAAAAAAATTTAGAGTTATTTAAATAGGTCCTTATCACATTTTTTGAATTTTACATGTGTTTAAATTTAATTGTCGAGAACAAAAAAAATTTTTTTTTAAATGACTATAAAAATGTAATAATAATAGATATTTATTTTGCAACTCTTTATTTCACCCACACATTGTTCATTTCCTCTTTTTAGTCAAAAAAAATGTTTGTTGATAGACAATAATTGTATTAAAGGAACTCAAAAAGAATTAAAATATAAAGGCGCGGGAATTGACTTTTGGGCGCATGACCGTTACGGCGCGGGGCTTCATGAAACTGTCCGAAGACTGCCGAAATTTATGAAAATTTGAACTTGGCTTCTTACTAGGGTTAGCTATACCTTCTAAAAATTTCAAAAATTTTGGTCAAGTTTCTTTAAAGTTATAGCCAAAAATGTTGAATTTTTGGTGAGGTTACCATTTTTTCGAAAGTTTCACGACCAGAACCCATGTTATAGTCAACCAAAAGTTCTGAAATTTTTAGTGAAGGTAGATACCCTTATCGAGATCATCCATACAAAATTTCACGCCTCTAGCTTCTCTACATCGTTGTTTTTATAAGCGCGCGCCGCCCACTCCCGCGTCGAAACGTTCTTAATCAAGGCAGAGAAAATAACAAGGAACAACCTTAAAGCTGGCAAAAAAAACAAAAAAAAGATCGGGCAGCCTTTCTCCCTTTCTCTTCTAACTTTCAAAAACCTGATTACTAATGTTGGGAGAGTATGAGCGAAAGTTTTTTGTTTTGTTTGCGGTAAATTTAGTAAAATAATGCACATAGACATTTTTATATGTATACAGTGTTTTTATTTTTACTTTATTATTTTCTTTTTTTCTATTTAGTCTGTGGGATATTTTTAATTAGTTTTCAAAATTAATGTAATTTTATTTTTTTGACTCTCCATCTTATCACACACCTCTTTTATGGCAAGCTTTAACCGAGATAACTTGAGCTTGAGCTTGGAATAAACCCCGCGCCGAAACGTCCCTTATCCACATTCGGGGACGAAACCGAAGACTAAAAATCTCTCAGTTATCCCATCCGCTAATGACGTATCGAAGAAAGGGTCAAATCAAGTCCAAACCCAACACCCAACTGATCAACTGACCATTAGAGTCTAGGCATTTTTAATTAAGTTATTTTTCCTTCCCTCTTCTTCAAAAATTAAAAAAAAGGAGGATCGATTTCTTCCCTCAACTAAAAAAAAAATTTTTTTTTATTTTCGCGCACCTCCGTCTTTAACCGATCATTTTAATAAATTTTATTTAATTTTTTTTTTCGCTACCTTGAACGATAAATTAATTTTTATAATGTACCTTTTCGCTAATCCTTGGCCCATTCAATTTATTATTTTAATTTCTACATATAGCGGCAATTTTATTGCGCATATTTTTTTTTGCTTCCTTTTTACTACCTTTTGTGTATTTATTCGTTAAAAAGTTTAAAAACGAGCAAAGGCTAAGTTTTAAACGATTTAAAAATTTATATAATTTTGGTGTGCGCAAAACTAAGTTTATAACGGGAACGCAAAAATTAGCGTTTATTTTCTCCTCAAAAATGTTTTTTGCGCACACCTGAATTTTTCTGATTTAAAATTTTATATAATTCTGGTGTGCGCAAAATCAATTTTATAACGGACAAAATAGCACAACGCAAAAATTGGCGTTTATTTCCCCAATAAAATATTTTTTGCGCACACCCAAATTTTATGATTTTCCAATAAATAAGGGGAGGGGTGAACATTTTTTAATAATTTTTGTGTAACAATAAAAAAGTGACATCAAAAAAATGTTTTTTAGTGTCGGTGGCCCGACCGTTATTTATTTATGATTGAGTCATATATTTTTAGCTATATTTATTTCATAACTTGTTTCTTTTAAAAAAAAATTTTTTTATTTTTACTAGAACCATTTTTCTTTTTTTTTATTTTATCTCTTACCCATTGCGCATCTGCAATTTTTTTTTTATTAAAAGTTTTTTTTGAATTTTTTAACTGAGACAGCCTTGAAAAGATATATTTTCTTAACTACCTGTTTTTAGCTATAAATCTTCCCTAAGGCCAGAAAATCGACATTAGAGTCTGGGAATTATTTTTAAAATATTTATTTAGTTTCAGATCTAAATGGGTGTTTGGTGATCTTTTGGGGGGACTTGAGTTAAATAAAGGGTCATTCATAAAGAGCCATTCCATTCATGCATTAGACCCCTAGACGAAAATCCGTTAGGGTGTGGGCAAAAGCCTACATCTTCAGACTCTAATGGGTCTAGGTCCAAGAGTTTTGATCCAATACCTGATCAACACACCTATAGTCTAATCAACACCTGACTTTAATAGAGCAGACTCTAATTAATACCAGATTCTAATTGTGACCCCCCCCCCCTACTTCAACAGACCATTAGAGTCTCGCTTTTAACTCTCAATTTAGCTAATCCTTCTATTTTCCTCTTAAAAAGGAGGGATTAAGTGTGTCTTCAAATCTTCTTTCTTTTAATCCCTCACTTAAAATTATTTTAATAATTTTTTTACTTCAATTTAAAATTTAAATACAAATCAATTTGCACTTTTATGCGCGCTAAAAAATAAAGAGGGAGGGGTGTTAAAAATTAAAATAATAAATAGTAGTAAAATTCATTCAGCATCAATAATAGTGTAGTAATTTGGAGAGTTTTTGGGCGTTAAAAAGAGAAAATTGATCTCTCTCTCTTTTTACTTTTTTGATGTTTGGGATTTTTCGTCTCACTCTGCTGCGCGGCTTTTAGAGAAAAAAGACGTTTCGGCGCGAACAAGTATTTGGCGCGCGCTTGTATATCTTCAGCTGTTAAAGAGATAGAAGGGTGAAATTTTGGTAAAATGTTCGCTAGGATGTTAACTAGCATCCCTGAGAATTTGAGAAATTTTGGTTTAGGATCTCCAAAGTTACGGCTAAAAATGTTCGCTTAATAGGCTTTTTCTCCCTACAATTGGGAACTCTTCTGGTCATAACTTTTAAAATTCTGAACCAAAAATTCTGAAATTTTTAGAACAGTCTAGTAACTCTATAAAGAATGCTTATGCAAAATTAGGACATCCTGGATACTCAATTACCAGTCTTATAAAGCTTTGCGCCGTGTTTGGTCCTGCGCCGAAGCGTCTTTCTATTATGCTAATTTTTTAAAATTTTTTTTTAATTTCTTCGAAGTCCTTTTTAGTAAAAGGAATTTAAAAAGGAATAAATAAATAAAATATTTATTTTTGCCCTTTCATTTTCTTTTTTTTTAAATAAAAATTCATCATCGCTAACAAGAAGTAAAGTGTTCTTTTTTTTAATTTTTTTTAATTTTTTTTATTCGCCGAATTTGTTTAACTAAACACTCTCCTATACCCTTATATTGCATTCCAACGTAAAGTTTTGTTTGTGTACACTTTTAGACGTCTTTTAAGGAAAATTATTGCGCTGCCTTTTTAATTAATAAAATTTTAGTATTTTAATATATCTGACACGTTTTATTTATTTTTTCCTATTTTTGCAGTTTTATTGGGGGTAGATTGAGTAGAAAAAGGCTTGAAATTTATTTTTAATAAGCTTAAGGGTTTAGAAATATTTTTTTCAATTTTACAGGCTTAAAATAATTTTTCTAATAATTAGACTAATAAAGAAGGAAAATAAAAGTCAATAAAAGCGGTAGTCTTGTACTTGTCTTGTTGGTGTAGTTGGATAGGGGTGGGTTTGAGTATGGGGTGGTTGTGGGTTCGAATCCTTCCTTGGTCAAATGATTTGTTTTTGCTTGGAATTAAGTTTTTATGAAGGAAAAAAATTTTTCTAGTATTCAAAAAATTTTTCAACTTTTTTTACATAATTTTAGGGTCATAAGAATTTTTAAAATTTCCTCTTCCTTTTTTTAGTTTGCTTAAACCTAAACCAATTTTTATTTATTTGTTCACATTTTATCTGTTCGCGTTATATACTTTTTAAGGGACACGCCCAAAACGACGCGCGGCCATAACGGCGCAAAGCCATAACTTGCTGGAAAGTTACCGGCCCTTATCAATTTTAGTATCAAACGAGTCCTCTCATCGAGCTAAAGAGATTCGTACCAAAATTGTTAAGGGCCAGAAATTTTCCAGCAAGTTATGGCTTTGCGCCGTTATGGCCGCGCGCCGTCTTGGGCTATACCCATTTTTTTATAACGTTTTTACTTTTATTTCTTTATTTTTAGGCCGTGTTGGTGGGTTCCTCTATTTATTCTAATCAACCAAAAAACATCTTAAAGGTTTGAATTTTTTATTAAAATTAGAAAAAAATTTTTTTAGTTTCGGGCTCTTCTGTCAATTTTTGCCCAAAACTGTCCACGTTTTAACCCACACACTTTTTTTGTTTGTACAACTTTTCTTCTAATCTTCAATGCGTAAGTGGCAATGTCATAGCAGGAATAAAGAACAGGACAGGCAAAAGTCAATACAAGGACCAAATCAACAGCAGCAGCAGAAACACCAAATTTCTAGGTAATTTTTACCGGACAGACCCCCTTTTTTCTTCCCCAAGTTTCTTCCTATATTTTTGCAGAATGGTCAGTCCCTTCCCTTCTTCAATCCCAATGTTTTCCTTTCTTCCATCCAAGTGAGATTAAAAATTAATTAGGTACTTGCCCTCATTTAAATATTAATCAATCGTGAAGGATTAAATTTGATGTATACATCAAATTTGGTTGACAACTGCATAGGAGAGAGGGAGGGAGAAATTGACCATTCCGTACAATTGTGTCCGCAAAAAAAGTCCGCAAAAAACGCGTAGGGATAACCGACACTACCTCTAATTCATTTTGATTGTTTCTAAGCAAAATATAGAGAAAGGCAATTTGGAGTGAAGAAAGGAAAAAGTCTGACCATTTTGTAAAAGTATAGTGGAAAAATTGGGGGAGAAAAAAAGGGGGTCTGTCCGGTTTAATTTTACCCATTTCTAGATTGCCTACAGGCTCTTCCTCAAATCTTTGTATTAAACGACAGCTTTATTTTTTGTTTAAAATCTTGTTATTGCTTCATATTTCAATTTATAATGTGACAGGAATTGCCCATGATTCAATTTTATGTTCAAATTCTGAAGACAATACGGGTGTTCAAAAATGTGAGGAACCTTCCCATAATATTTTAAAACTGGTGAAACGTGATGATCGGAAGGCTAGAGAAATTGCTCAAGAACACGGAATGGTTGTTAAGGTTTGCTTTTTTTAGTAGAATTTGAGTTTGGAATGGGGAGTAAGAGAGGTGTTTTATGGTTATTTGACTGTTGGTGTCTGTGGTTAAGTCGGTAGGGTTTTTAGCTTTACGGTGAGGCAGTTATGAGTTCGAGTCTGTTTGCGGGTTATTTTTAAGTGCTTTCACCTTTTTGTTCCCCAACTTCCGTTTCTTTAAGTTTTTGGTGATTTTCTTTTAAAGAAATTTTTTGACGTTACTTTTTTGACTAATCTTATTGATAGTCTTTTTCTGAATTTTTGGTTGTTTCTTGCCTCTTACATATTTAAATTGGGATTATTTTTGTTTTAAAATTTTTTGATGGGCTTTGCTACTTTTTTATTTAACGTCAAAATGAATATTTTGTTAACTTCATTTTCAATTTTTAGGGCGAACCTTTCCTTGATTCTCACTATTTCCTTTCTGAAGACAAAACGGGTGTTGGCGCTCAACGAAGGAGAAAGCGTTCACTAGAAAGTATACAGGATAGACCAGAAGTTGCTGAATTAATAGTAGATAGGCCAAGGCGACGAGTTAAACGTGATTATATTGAACAACCTTCAATAGTTGGTCCTCTCGAAGAAGCTCAATCTGGAAGAAAGCGTCGTCAAACAACATTTTTTGAACGTCGTCCAGTTCCAAAATTGCCATTTCCAGATCCTTTATATCAAGATCAATGGTATTTGGTTAGTTTTTTGATTTTTTAAAAATTTTCTGAGAAGGATTTGGTATTTTTTTGGTACCATTCGGTAGAGAACCCTCGACTTTGTATTGCGAAGTGATATCCGAATTCTTGCAAAATCACTTTGGGCCCAGTTCTCAACTTTGGGCCCATTTTTGCAACTTTGGGCCCAGCTGAATTAATAGTAGACAGGCCTAGAGTCGCAAAAACCGAAACTTTGAACGGCCATAATTAGCCCCATTGTCATTTTGCAAAAAAAACTTTTATCACTTTACAATAGAAAGATGGGGGTCCTCTATCGAATGGTAGTAAAAAATATATACTAAATTCGCACTTACAGTAAAAGATGGTTCCTTCTGTGAAAAAAATTTTTTCTGTCAGATTGGCCGTGCAGTAGGAGGATTTGATATGAATGTAAGAGAAGCTTGGCTGATGGGTTATGCTGGCAGAAATGTCTCAATTTCAATTCTTGATGATGGCATTCAAAGAGATCATCCAGATTTGGTCCAAAATTATGACCCGTATGCGAGTACTGATATTAATGACCACGATGCTGATCCAACACCTCAAAACAATGGAGACAATAAGTATGTATTTTTATTTTAAAAATTGGGGGATAGCCAAGGTGTTATAATAAATCATTTTTAGTTACGAGATTGAAAAATTCAAGAACTTTTTTTAGAGTAAAGACGGAAACATTTTCGTTGTTTTTTGGTTCCGGATATCTGAAAATTTTGGTTCCACGGTTCGGTTATCCGAAGATTCTGCACTACTCACAATTAACTAGAGATCAGGACTTTTAAAAATTGGCCTTGGGTCAAGGAAAAATCTAGGAGTACCAACAAAATGTCCTGATTCTGAATCTGGATCCAGGCCGATCTCTACAATTAACAGTACCATTAAGATTCTAAATTCGAAATTTTGTTTGTTTTTTTATCGGGACATATTTTCAAATTTCCTTGTTTTCTTTTAACCTCTAATTAATTCCCCTCAAAAATAGACATGGAACTCGTTGTGCAGGAGAGATCGCAGCAATTGCTGGGAATGATGTTTGTGGAGTTGGTGTAGCTTTTTTATCAAAAATTGGAGGTGTTAGAATGCTTGATGGTCCAGTTAGTGACAGTGTTGAAGCTGCTTCATTAAATTTAAATCAACAACATATCGATATTTATTCGGCAAGTTGGGGGCCTGAAGATGATGGAAAAACATTTGATGGACCTGGAAATTTAGCACAGGAAGCTTTTTATAGAGGTTTTATTTTAATTTTGTTTTTGGGTTTATTTAAAAATTTTTTGAAATTTTTAAAATTAAATTTTATGTGGAAAGTTTTACGAATTTTTTTTCTTAGTCCCCAATCGCTTTTCACTATAATCCCAATGTTTTTGTAAAAATATTATAGGGGGGATTTTTTAAATTCGGATAGTGTGTCTGTGTTGTTAAGTCGGTAAAATCTCGGTCTTGTATGTAAATACTTGTGGGTTCGAATCCTCTCGTGGTTTTAGGTTGTGTCTAGCCCTTTTTACTATTATTTTCGTTGAAAATAAATTCTTCGTAAACTTTCGCCTAAATTTTTTTATAAATTTTTTTCTTTTCTTATTTATAATTTAAGGAATTAAACAAGGACGTGGAGGTAAAGGAAATATTTTTGTCTGGGCAAGTGGAAATGGCGGTTCACGGTTTTTTATTTTTTCTAAATTAAAAAAAAAAAAATTTTTTTTAAAGACAAGATAGTTGTTCAGCAGATGGTTATACTACTTCAATTTATACATTAAGTATAAGCTCTGCAACTTTTGACAATCACAAGCCTTGGTATTTGGAAGAATGCCCGTCCTCTATTGCTACAACATATTCTTCTGCTAATATAAATCAGCCGGCTATTGTATTTTTTTTTTGAAAATAATTTTTATTTATTGATGTTTTTGTCTTTAGGTAACAGTAGATGTTCCAATTGGATGTACAAAAATGCATACTGGGACAAGTGCTAGTGCTCCGTTAGCAGCAGGAATTATTGCTTTGGCATTGGAAGCAAAGTTTGTTTTTTAATATTTTTGAAGGTTTTTTAAGTTTAGAATGATGTTTAGGTCAAAGCTTAGGGGGTTTCCCGGCTACATTATTCCTTGGAAAGGTTGTTGAATACTCCTAACAAAATTTTCCGTATTTAGGTATCCTTGGAATTTCTATTCTTTCTGTCTTTTCTTGACAAACCCTTATAAATCCATCTTTTGGGGGTTTGGTGAAACAAGCTTTTGGTGACACAAGATCATACCCCCAACTATTTTCCAGAAGCCTACACCCAACTGAAAGATTTTCCAACAACTTCTCTCTTTAAAAATTTTTTAACATTTTTTAATTTTCCAGTCCATCACTTACATGGCGTGATATGCAACATATAGTTTTGAGGACAGCAAATCCAAATCCTTTACTAAATAATCCTGGTTGGGCAATTAATGGTGTTGGAAGACGTATTAGCAATAAATTTGGTTATGGATTAATGGATGCTGGTGCTTTAGTTAAATTGGCAAGAGTTTGGCAAACTGTACCTGAACAGCATATGTGTACTTATGAATATATTTTGGATGCACCAAGGTTTTTTTTTTTTGCTTTTAAATTTGGGAAACCAGTAGGGATGGGCAAGGTTGAGAAAAAAGTAGGGTTGGGGTTTCGTATTTTTTTCTAAATTTTCTTTGAATCGCATTTTATGTCAAAAGATAGTCCTAGTTTTGGGTAACCAATCCCATTCCTGATGATCAATTGGTGGTTCCTTTGTTATGTGATAACTTTTATGACCAAAATATTAGTATTGGTTTTTTGAAGGGTGAAAATTTTTTAAGGAAAGGGAGCAAATGTCTTTTTAAACAGAGTCCCTAAACATCTTTTTAAACAGAATCCCCTAACCTTATTTTGAATATCTAGGGACCTTTTCCACTTCCGTCTTACGTCGGCTTCCATACTTTTTTTGCTCTTCCGATTACGTCTTCCGTTTCTTTATTTTTTCTCCTTTTATTTTTAAAAATTCGGGAGGACCCCTCCTTGCTATTTCTACCTTCCTAAAAAATTTTTTGATTAAAATTTTTTCACACTTCATTATAGACCTCGCCCAATTACTGGCCGTTTTGCAATGAATTTTTCCTTGGAAGTAACTGGATGTCTTCAAGGATTGCCTGTACTCTATATTGAACATATCCAAGTTATAACAACTATACGTTTTGGAAAAAGAGGAGATTTAAAATTAACTTTGTTTTCTCCAATGGGAACACGTTCAGTTTTGTTACCTCCGAGGCCACAGGTTTTTTTTAGAATTTTTTGAAAAATTTCAAAAAAAATTTTTTTTGAAGGATTACAATCAAAATGGCTTTCATAAATGGCCTTTCCTAACAGTTCAAATGTGGGGAGAAGATCCTAGAGGAATTTGGACTTTATTGGTTGAATCAATTTCTACTAATATGAATATTGGAGGTTTGTTTTTAAAAATATTTTTTCTTTATTTAAAATTTGAAAATAAACCAGACTGAATTTATTAGAGAGACTGATACTATTGGATTTTATTTTTAGAATCAGGGGTGAGCCAGGTTGAGAAAAAAAAAGTCTGTCGAGTTTTTAAAGATTTTCTAGAGCTGGGCTTTGGTTTTAGATTTTAAATATTCAGAACTATCCCTGCTTGGAAAAATTTTAGAGATTTGAGTCTTGAGGTGTAAAATTAATTGTTTTTATGGGAAACATAAGATAAAAGACGGGGGGGGGGTGTTGTCAGACTGATCTGAGAAAATTTTTTTGTTTCGAATTTCGTTGATATTTTTTCGATTTTTTTACGCTGTAGAATTTCAAAAATTAATTTTTTTATTAATTCCTCTCTAAAAAACATTTTATTTTTTGTAGGAATATTCAGTGATTGGACAATGCTTTTATATGGAACAGAAGAGCCAGCCCAACCAAGTGATCAACGTTATGGTCCATATAATCCACAACAATTTCATCGTCCTTCTTCTGGTGGTATTGGACAACCTTCTCAGGTAGGCACAAATAATCGACGTGTAAATGGAGGTGGTAGTGGTAGTAGTGGAAATTTAAATAAAAATGGAGGAGGGGGAAGTGGTGGTGGTTGGCCCGGTTGGTTTACAGGATCACCTACAGCTAATAGACCATTACAACACCAACATATACCTCCACCACAATTAAAAAAGAATTTTAATAATAATAATAATAATGGAGGTGGAGGGGTCTCTCCTCAATTCTCGTCGAATAATAATAATATATTTGGCAATTTTATTAGACATTTGAGTAGAATTGTAAATTCGAGACGAGATTAGTTTTTGTTAGTCTAGTTAGATTTTTATATTTTTTTTTCTGTCCAAAAAAAGCATTTTTTAACAATTTTTTCCCAAAATTTACTAAAAAAATACTCTATTTTTAATAACTTTTAATACTCTAACTTTCCCTTTCTTTAAAAAAATTTTTTAGAATTTTTTTTTAATTTTTTAGAATTTTCTTTTTAACATTTTTCCTATTTTTTTTACTAAAAATTCCTCTCCTATCACTTAATAATTTTCATTTCATTTCCTTCATTTTTTCACTTAAAACTTTCACTGTCTTAAAATAGTAGTTTTTTTTAAATTTTCCTTGAAAAAAGGAGAAAGAAAGCAAAAATTTTTCTTAAAAAAATTGGGACGAAATGTCTCTTGAAAAAAATTCAAAAAAAAGTTCGGGAGAAGTGTTGTCTTTTAGCCTAGAAAAAAAAATTAATTTTTTTAGTCGCTTAAGGGTGTGCTTGATATATATAATTTTTTTATTTTTTTTTATTTTTTGAAATTTTTTAACTAAATTTTTTTTTCAAAAAAAAATTTTATTTTTTGAGTTGCTTAATATTTAATTTTTTTTTATTTTTTTTTCCTTTTTTTAAAAAAAAATTAACAAAAAAAATTTTCAAAATTCCATTCTCCTCTTCTAACAGATGATGATTGATTTGCCCCAACTCATCACCATATTACAAATAATTGCTCTAATATTTATTAAATTAATTGGAATATTTGTATGTATAAAATTATGTATAAAATGTAGAAGAAAGAAGCGAGGAGGAGGAGGAAATAAAATTTCTGATAGTTGTTTAACTAATTTAAATAATAATGGAGGAGGAGGAGAAAGAGGAGGAAGAAGTGAAACAACAACAACAACATCAACAACAACATTTTCATCAACAACACCAATAACACCAATAAATAATTTATTAAATAATTTAAATATAACAAAAGAACAACAAAAAATATCTTTTAAAAATTTGTCAAAAAAGACTTGTAAAATCAACAAAAATAATAAAATAAATAATACTAAAAACTAACATTTTTTTTAATTAAAAAAAGGTGTGTAATAATAAAGAAAGGATCGGGTAATTAAATATAGTAAGTAAGAGCAGGCATGCACATGGATACGGATTTTGCTATCCGTATCCGGATATATCCGTGGGGTCAATATCCGTATCCGTTTGTATCCGTCCAATTTTTTAATAAACACTTCCATATCCGCGGGTATCCGCGGATACCCGGATATTATCCGTATCCATGTGCATGCCTAAGTAAGAGCGTGTAGGTGCCAGGATTCCTTT
Organism: Meloidogyne incognita; assembly: GCA_036172945.1. Lineage (NCBI taxonomy): Eukaryota > Metazoa > Nematoda > Chromadorea > Rhabditida > Meloidogynidae > Meloidogyne > Meloidogyne incognita. The sequence goes on from JARQAC010000033.1 coordinate 3,024,261, forward strand.
TGATATAAAGACCCCATATCCTTTGGGTTTTGAATGGATTTTTTTTTGCCTGAACTTTACCAATTAAAGTCGTAGTTTTTAAATATAGTTGGACCTCTGTGTGTGTACTACTACTTTTCGGTCCCGAGTGTATACACGCATGAGCGAGGCCATGCTTTTTTTTTAATTTGAGAGGGGCTGATTTTATATAATTTTAAGGTTTCTTTTCTCGAGCTGAACCACTTTTTGTGTGTCCGTAAAATTTTAACTTTTTACCCGATCCTTTTTTTTAAAGGTTTGGTTTGCTGTGTTTTTTTTAACAATTTTTTGTTTGTTTTTTTTTTGTTTGACACACTTTTTTTTTTGTTCCCTATTTTGCCTTAACTTTGTTCTTTGCATTTTTATATGACATACACAAACCTTTTCTAATTTTTACCCAAAATTTTTATTTTAAAAATCTACCCCTTAGTTGCCATATAATTTTTTAATTTAAAAAAAAAATCGATTTCACACTGATTCTAACTGACTTAATAATTTTTAACAGATAATATACCTGAAAATTTTTTCCCCCTAGCACTAGCAAAAATTAAAAAAAATTTTTATTTAATTTTAGGGGAACCAACCTTTAAAAATTTTTTACTGATTATAAGGAAGGGGCTTAAAAATATTTTTCTGGAATACCTAAAAGTGTGATAAACATGCTAAAAAAAAATTTTTTTTATCTTTATAATTTTCCCTTCCTCAAAAAATTAGGTCCCATCAGTGTGGTCTCGCTTTACAAATTTGATTCGGGGTGGAGGCTTTCTACTACGCTAAAAACTAAAAAAAAAGCGCAACGCTGTGAGAAGAATTTTATTTTTTTTTAAATTTTTTATAGAATTTTTAGTTCATTTTTTTAATTGCTTAAGCGAAGCGCTTTCAATAATTCTTTTTTTTTGTTTTTCATATCTTTTGTTTTTTTTTAAAAAAACATATCCACACTTCAATTAAGTGTTTTTCCACAAAATTTTTTTTTAAAAATTAATTTTCTTTCTCCTTTATGCAATGAAATCTCTTTATGTAACGTTATCCCTTTCTAGATTATATATTTTGTTGATGTAGAGGAAAAGGGGGGGGGGGGAAGTGTGTGAGCTGGGAAGAGGGGGGGGGGGAGGATTATTAAATTTAGAGATGGGATAGAGACGAAATCTCTACAATAAAAGTCTAAGGGTTATCGCGAGAAGTTATGTTTTGTAGGATATATTTTTAGGGAGATACCAATCCCGATTCTTGTATATATGACACTCCCAGCTGTGATTCTTAAGTTGATCCCCAGGCTCAAAAAACATATATATCTTTTCTGAACCGGAGTGAATGGATGACGTTATATAAAGAGTTTCCACTCTTTATTTAATATATTTTGCCAAAAAAAAATTTTTTTTTTATCAATTGTGATTTTTTTTAATTTTAAAATACTTAATACTTCTATTTTTAATTATATACTTAAAAACATACACACTTCATTTTGACTTACTTAAAAAAATTGTTTTTTTTTCTAATTTACACTTCCTTTGTGTTATTATAACTCTTAAGAATTAGAGATTGAAAATACTAAAGATGGATATGATCCTTTAAGTCTCGATCTCTAATAGTCTTTTTCCTCTGATTCTTCTCTTTTTATTTTATGTATTTTTAGAGGTGGGGGAACTCGTGGACTTTAAGAAAATTTTTTTTTGAAAATTTTTCTTTCGTCTTTTACAATTTTTATAAAAAAAAATTTTTCTGACTTTTAGCAACATTTTTTTTTAATTCTAGAGCCATTTTTAGTTATGTAATATTAAATAATACATATCAGAATATTTTTCTTTAAAAAAAATTTTTTTTGACATTTAAATAAAAAAAAAACTGAGTTTCCCTCCCACCTATTTTTTTTTAAATTTTTTTTACTAAAAGTGTATTTAATATTTTTTTTAATTTCCGCATTTAAAAAATTTGATTTTTTTTTATATTATTATGTGATATTTGATTTTTTTGTGTATTTGTTTTGTATACCTTTATAGTAGAAGCATTTTACTTCTATGTACTTTTATAATATGTAGAAGCAGAAAAGTAGAAGCATTTAAATTGTCTGTAGAATTTTCTTAATTAATTAAAAAAATTTTTTTAAATTTTAGTTCATTTGTTTTTTATTTTTTTTTTCAGATTTTTAAATTGCTGAATAAAAAGCTTTTAAAAAAATTTTTTTACTTGTTTAAATTTAAAATTAATTGTAATCGACGAGAATTGGGGGAGGCAACGACACCCTAAATTTATTTAACTTTTAAATATTTTTTAATTAAATATTTTTTTAGATTTTTTTTAGTATTTTTAAATTGTTTTATTCCTCTAAAAATTTAATCCAAAATTTTTTTAGAATTTTTTGGGGAAATTTTTTAAATTTAATATTTTCCCTAGCACCATTCTCGTCGATTATGGTATTTTAGAGTCTTGTTTCTATTGAACAAGTTTTCGCTTAAAATTCTAAGCCTAAACATTTTATTAAAATCAGAAAAACTTAAAAATCAGAAAAACATGTTTTAAATACCAAAAACATGTTTTGAACCTTTTAAAAACATGTAAAAAGTTTTTAAAAACATCTTTTTATGAAACATAAAAACATCTTTTTATGTTTCTCTAAAACATGTTTTAGAAAGTTTATAAAAATGTTTTTAAAAATTAAAAGCAAGTTTTATTAAATCTGAACATTTTTAAAACATTAAAAACATCTTTAAAACACCGAAAACATTTTTTGAACATCAAAAACATGCTTTTCTAACAAACATGTTTATTTAATTAAAAACATGTTTTAAAATTTTGAAAAACATTTTTAGCTATCAAAAACATGTTTAATAAAATCAGAACATTTACAAAACATCAAAAACATGATTAGAATATTATAAAATCAGAAAAACATTTATATAAACATTAAAAACATTAAAAATGTTTTTGGCGTTTTAATAAAACATGTTTGGCGCACAACTTTAAGTTTTAGAAATTAAATTTTGTTTAAAAAAATAGAACGAAACAACAATAACAACAACAGCACAAGAAGAAACAGCAATAACATTTGGCGATTTACGTTCTGTCGGTGATTGCCATCCCGAATGTTTGGGTTGTTCTGAGAGCAAGTCTCAAACTGCTTGTTTTTCTTGCCGTCATTTTACTCAATCTTTGAGAAATCGGGCTGGATTTAAGTAAGGAGGAGAAAATTATTTTTTTAACGTGGGAATCAGGGATCGCGCCGAAAAATCGGGAATTTGATTTTCTGTTGGCGCGATCCCTGGAGGGAATATTAGGCTAAAAATGTATTGAAATTAAAAATAATTTTTTTCAATGTTCTCTTGCTCTCTACTTAACGGGGCTTAAGCTTTGATAACTTTAAATGGCCACAACTCTTTTTTTAGCCTTGATTCAATCCATACAAAAATTTTAAATCATTCGAAAGCTCTCAATGAGGAGAATATTTTTCTGGCTGAATTGGCTGACGAGTCTAGGAATATTTTAAATAATTTTAAAAACAATTTTAGATGTGTTTCCCATTGCGACACTGGATTTTATGCTGATGGGGATAAATGTAAAAGATGTTCTTCTGACTGCGAAACTTGTTCTTCTGGCGAATTGTGTGATACTTGCCATGGGGCAAAATTGCTTATAGATGTTAAACATTATGGACATTTGGATCATGGGAGATGTGTAGATTCGTGTCCTTCTGGTTTAGTTGCTGTTTGTGAGTTTTCTTGAATTTTTTTAAAATTTTTCTGCGACACCCAAAAGATCACCTACCAAAAGATCACCAAGTTTTTCAGTCTCGAGGCCGTATTTAGTGCCATAACTTTTTTGATTCTTAACCGATTTAAATAATTATTATATCATTCGAAAGCTATGAATGTGAGGATTATTTTTCGCAACAGGACTGATAAGATCCAATCACTTGTTAAAAAGTTATGGACTGGTAAGTGCGCGTAATCGTGATTTTTGACCTTTATTTTGCTGTAACTTTTTGTAGGATGGTCTGATCAGGTCAATCCTCTTAACTAAAATAATCTCCAAATCCAGAGCTTTCGATTGATATAATAATTACTTGGATCGGTTAAGAAGCAAAAAAGTTATGGCCCAAAATAGTTTGCGATCTTTTGGGTTTTTCTAACAAAACCTTTTGAATTTTTCTTAAAATTTTTTTTCAGATAAAAGCACAATACAAGCCAAATGTGTCTTAAAAATAAATACTTGTGCTGCTGGTTATTTTCAAAGTGATCAAGCTACTGGTGTTTGTTTAGATTGTGATAAGGCTTGCTCGTTATGTCATGGACCTGGTAAGGAGGGAGATATTATTATTTTTTAATATAGAAAGTTTTAAAACTTTTAATTAAGTTCGTCTATGACCGAATGGTTAAGGTTTCTGCCTATCAGATTTTTATTATTTTAATGGGTGCAGGTTCGAATCCGGTTGCCTCCCCTATTTAGTTTAGACGTTTTTTTTTAATTTTTTTCGTTTAAAAAAATTTTCTAAAATTTTTTTTTAATTTTCTAAAATTCTAAAAATTTCTAAAAAATTTTTTTAAAGGCCCTCTACAATGTGACCAATGTGCCCCAGGTTACGGCAATTCTTCCATCGGTTATTGCCGTTCTTGTTGCTCAACAGATCAATTACAACAACACGATAATAGTTGTGAAGATTGTAGCCATATATATTTAACAACGCCTTATTCCCCATTTTCTTCTACTTTTACCTCCACAAATTTATTAACTATCAATTCAATTTTTATGTCTTTTTTGTTTGTTTTTGTGATGGTTTTGATTGCTACTTTGGGTTGTTGGCTTTGTTACAAAGTGATTTACTTTTGTTGTTGCAAACAAAAAGATGGACGAGCGGATTTGGAGTGAGTTTTTAATTTTTTTTTGACTAGATACATTAGAGTATAGGAGGATCGGATACCCAAATAATCCAAAAATAATTCAAAATAAGACCAAGACCCTAATGGACCGCAAGGAATATAAATCAGAATGATACTCTAATGTGGATTCTACCCACAATAGAAATTTAAATAGATTCTACCCACAATAGAAATTTAAATAGTTCGGGACTCTAGAGAGTTAGTAACTAAAATTTCGGTTCGCGATTAATTGGGCCAATTTTGTCTTCCTTTGTAAGAAGCACCAGACTCTAGTTTCCTGGACTACAATTTTATTTGCGATTATTTGGGCTGTCTTCTATTAATTCTCGCTGTGCGCCATAAAAATTTTATAACATATGTAGTAAAACGCCAATTTTTACTTTTGGCGTTTTCACTCGTTATAAAGTTGTTTATGGCGCACACTTGGACTATAAAAATTTTTTTATACCCAAATTTTAAAAAATTTTTTAAACTCTAAGATACACTCCCCTAACAACAATCGACAACAAAACATATCAAAAAACAAAACAGCCAAGTACTGGTCATCAAAATCAAGCCTTTGAATTATTAGGAGAGGATTCTGAGTCCGATATAGATGTGGTAATAGATGAAATGGAGGTTGAAGAAGAAGGAAAGGGTAAAGAAGAAGAGGGCATTAGACTCGAAGAAAATATTATCGATTTAATCGAAAAAGCTTCAACTTCGAAAGAGGCTGTTTAAGAATTTACCTCTATCTGATAATTTATTTTGTGGGGTACCCAAGAGATCGAAGATTGGAAGATCAACACTAACTTTTTTTGATCTTCTGCCTGTTGATCTTTTGGGTTGTGTGCATTAATTTATTTTTATTTCCCGGTTTATACATTCATAATATGTCTGTTAACACTTTGTATTTAAATTAAAGTTATATAAATTTGGTTGGTGGAAAAAAGAGGCTGTTTGAGTAAAATTCAATAAATCAATATCAATCGATAAAATCAATACTAATCGATAATTTATTTTTTAAAAATTTTTAATTTTCAAAAAATCAATATCAATCGATAAAATCAATACTAATCGATAATTTATTTTTTAAAAATTTTAAAAATTCAAAAAATCAATATCAATCGATAAAATCAATACTAATCGATAATTTATTTTTTAAAAATTTTAAAAATTCAAAAAATCAATATCAATCGATAAAATCAATACTAATCGATAATTTATTTTTTAAAAATTTTTAATTTTCAAAAAATCAATATCAATCGATAAAATCAATACTAATCGATAATTTATTTTTTAAAAATTTTAAAAATTCAAAAAATCAATATCAATCGATAAAATCAATACTAATCGATAATTTATTTTTTAAAAATTTTTAATTTTCAAAAAATCAATATCAATCGATAAAATCAATACTAATCGATAATTTATTTTTTAAAAATTTTAAAAATTCAAAAAATCAATATCAATCGATAAAATCAATACTAATCGATAATTTATTTTTTAAAAATTTTTAATTTTCAAAAAATCAATATCAATCGATAAAATCAATACTAATCGATAATTTATTTTTTAAAAATTTTTAATTTTCAAAAAATCAATATCAATCGATAAAATCAATACTAATCGATAATTTATTTTTTAAAAATTTTTAATTTTCAAAAAATCAATATCAATCGATAAAATCAATACTAATCGATAATTTATTTTTTAAAAATTTTTAATTTTCAAAAAATCAATATCAATCGATAAAATCAATACTAATCGATAATTTATTTTTTAAAAATTTTAAAAATTCAAAAAATCAATATCAATCGATAAAATCAATACTAATCGATAATTTATTTTTTAAAAATTTTTAATTTTCAAAAAATCAATATCAATCGATAAAATCAATACTAATCGATAATTTATTTTTTAAAAATTTTTAATTTTCAAAAAATCAATATCAATCGATAAAATCAATACTAATCGATAATTTATTTTTTAAAAATTTTTAATTTTCAAAAAATCAATATCAATCGATAAAATCAATACTAATCGATAATTTATTTTTTAAAAATTTTAAAAATTCAAAAAATCAATATCAATCGATAAAATCAATACTAATCGATAATTTATTTTTTAAAAATTTTTAATTTTCAAAAAATCAATATCAATCGATAAAATCAATACTAATCGATAATTTATTTTTTAAAAATTTTTAATTTTCAAAAAATCAATATCAATCGATAAAATCAATACTAATCGATAATTTATTTTTTAAAAATTTTTAATTTTCAAAAAATCAATATCAATCGATAAAATCAATACTAATCGATAATTTATTTTTTAAAAATTTTTAATTTTCAAAAAATCAATATCAATCGATAAAATCAATACTAATCGATAATTTATTTTTTAAAAATTTTTAATTTTCAAAAAATCAATATCAATCGATAAAATCAATACTAATCGATAATTTATTTTTTAAAAATTTTAAAAATTCAAAAAATCAATATCAATCGATAAAATCAATACTAATCGATAATTTATTTTTTAAAAATTTTTAATTTTCAAAAAATCAATATCAATCGATAAAATCAATACTAATCGATAATTTATTTTTTAAAAATTTTTAATTTTCAAAAAATCAATATCAATCGATAAAATCAATACTAATCGATAATTTATTTTTTAAAAATTTTTAATTTTCAAAAAATCAATATCAATCGATAAAATCAATACTAATCGATAATTTATTTTTTAAAAATTTTTAATTTTCAAAAAATCAATATCAATCGATAAAATCAATACTAATCGATAATTTATTTTTTAAAAATTTTTAATTTTCAAAAAATCAATATCAATCGATAAAATCAATACTAATCGATAATTTATTTTTTAAAAATTTTTAATTTTCAAAAAATCAATATCAATCGATAAAATCAATACTAATCGATAATTTATTTTTTAAAAATTTTAAAAATTCAAAAAATCAATATCAATCGATAAAATCAATACTAATCGATAATTTATTTTTTAAAAATTTTTAATTTTCAAAAAATCAATATCAATCGATAAAATCAATACTAATCGATAATTTATTTTTTAAAAATTTTTAATTTTCAAAAAATCAATATCAATCGATAAAATCAATACTAATCGATAATTTATTTTTTAAAAATTTTTAATTTTCAAAAAATCAATATCAATCGATAAAATCAATACTAATCGATAATTTATTTTTTAAAAATTTTAAAAATTCAAAAAATCAATATCAATCGATAAAATCAATACTAATCGATAATTTATTTTTTAAAAATTTTAAAAATTCAAAAAATCAATATCAATCGATAAAATCAATACTAATCGATAATTTATTTTTTAAAAATTTTAAAAATTCAAAAAATCAATATCAATCGATAAAATCAATACTAATCGATAATTTATTTTTTAAAAATTTTTAATTTTCAAAAAATCAATATCAATCGATAAAATCAATACTAATCGATAATTTATTTTTTAAAAATTTTAAAAATTCAAAAAATCAATATCAATAGATAAAATCAATACTAATCGATAATTTATTTTTTAAAAATTTTTAATTTTCAAAAAATCAATATCAATCGATAAAATCAATACTAATCGATAATTTATTTTTTAAAAATTTTAAAAATTCAAAAAATCAATATCAATCGATAAAATCAATACTAATCGATAATTTATTTTTTAAAAATTTTTAATTTTCAAAAAATCAATATCAATCGATAAAATCAATACTAATCGATAATTTATTTTTTAAAAATTTTTAATTTTCAAAAAATCAATATCAATCGATAAAATCAATACTAATCGATAATTTATTTTTTAAAAATTTTAAAAATTCAAAAAATCAATATCAATCGATAAAATCAATACTAATCGATAATTTATTTTTTAAAAATTTTAAAAATTCAAAAAATCAATATCAATCGATAAAATCAATACTAATCGATAATTTATTTTTTAAAAATTTTAAAAATTCAAAAAATCAATATCAATCGATAAAATCAATACTAATCGATAATTTATTTTTTAAAAATTTTTAATTTTCAAAAAATCAATATCAATCGATAAAATCAATACTAATCGATAATTTATTTTTTAAAAATTTTTAATTTTCAAAAAATCAATATCAATCGATAAAATCAATACTAATCGATAATTTATTTTTTAAAAATTTTAAAAATTCAAAAAATCAATATCAATCGATAAAATCAATACTAATCGATAATTTATTTTTTAAAAATTTTTAATTTTCAAAAAATCAATATCAATCGATAAAATCAATACTAATCGATAATTTATTTTTTAAAAATTTTAAAAATTCAAAAAATCAATATCAATCGATAAAATCAATACTAATCGATAATTTATTTTTTAAAAATTTTAAAAATTCAAAAAATCAATATCAATCGATAAAATCAATACTAATCGATAATTTATTTTTTAAAAATTTTTAATTTTCAAAAAATCAATATCAATCGATAAAATCAATACTAATCGATAATTTATTTTTTAAAAATTTTAAAAATTCAAAAAATCAATATCAATCGATAAAATCAATACTAATCGATAATTTATTTTTTAAAAATTTTTAATTTTCAAAAAATCAATATCAATCGATAAAATCAATACTAATCGATAATTTATTTTTTAAAAATTTTTAATTTTCAAAAAATCAATATCAATCGATAAAATCAATACTAATCGATAATTTATTTTTTAAAAATTTTAAAAATTCAAAAAATCAATATCAATCGATAAAATCAATACTAATCGATAATTTATTTTTTAAAAATTTTAAAAATTCAAAAAATCAATATCAATCGATAAAATCAATACTAATCGATAATTTATTTTTTAAAAATTTTTAATTTTCAAAAAATCAATATCAATCGATAAAATCAATACTAATCGATAATTTATTTTTTAAAAATTTTTAATTTTCAAAAAATCAATATCAATCGATAAAATCAATACTAATCGATAATTTATTTTTTAAAAATTTTTAATTTTCAAAAAATCAATATCAATCGATAAAATCAATACTAATCGATAATTTATTTTTTAAAAATTTTTAATTTTCAAAAAATCAATATCAATCGATAAAATCAATACTAATCGATAATTTATTTTTTAAAAATTTTTAATTTTCAAAAAATCAATATCAATCGATAAAATCAATACTAATCGATAATTTATTTTTTAAAAATTTTAAAAATTCAAAAAATCAATATCAATCGATAAAATCAATACTAATCGATAATTTATTTTTTAAAAATTTTTAATTTTCAAAAAATCAATATCAATCGATAAAATCAATACTAATCGATAATTTATTTTTTAAAAATTTTAAAAATTCAAAAAATCAATATCAATCGATAAAATCAATACTAATCGATAATTTATTTTTTAAAAATTTTAAAAATTCAAAAAATCAATATCAATCGATAAAATCAATACTAATCGATAATTTATTTTTTAAAAATTTTAAAAATTCAAAAAATCAATATCAATCGATAAAATCAATACTAATCGATAATTTATTTTTTAAAAATTTTTAATTTTCAAAAAATCAATATCAATCGATAAAATCAATACTAATCGATAATTTATTTTTTAAAAATTTTTAATTTTCAAAAAATCAATATCAATCGATAAAATCAATACTAATCGATAATTTATTTTTTAAAAATTTTAAAAATTCAAAAAATCAATATCAATCGATAAAATCAATACTAATCGATAATTTATTTTTTAAAAATTTTTAATTTTCAAAAAATCAATATCAATCGATAAAATCAATACTAATCGATAATTTATTTTTTAAAAATTTTAAAAATTCAAAAAATCAATATCAATCGATAAAATCAATACTAATCGATAATTTATTTTTTAAAAATTTTAAAAATTCAAAAAATCAATATCAATCGATAAAATCAATACTAATCGATAATTTATTTTTTAAAAATTTTTAATTTTCAAAAAATCAATATCAATCGATAAAATCAATACTAATCGATAATTTATTTTTTAAAAATTTTAAAAATTCAAAAAATCAATATCAATCGATAAAATCAATACTAATCGATAATTTATTTTTTAAAAATTTTTAATTTTCAAAAAATCAATATCAATCGATAAAATCAATACTAATCGATAATTTATTTTTTAAAAATTTTTAATTTTCAAAAAATCAATATCAATCGATAAAATCAATACTAATCGATAATTTATTTTTTAAAAATTTTAAAAATTCAAAAAATCAATATCAATCGATAAAATCAATACTAATCGATAATTTATTTTTTAAAAATTTTAAAAATTCAAAAAATCAATATCAATCGATAAAATCAATACTAATCGATAATTTATTTTTTAAAAATTTTTAATTTTCAAAAAATCAATATCAATCGATAAAATCAATACTAATCGATAATTTATTTTTTAAAAATTTTTAATTTTCAAAAAATCAATATCAATCGATAAAATCAATACTAATCGATAATTTATTTTTTAAAAATTTTTAATTTTCAAAAAATCAATATCAATCGATAAAATCAATACTAATCGATAATTTATTTTTTAAAAATTTTTAATTTTCAAAAAATCAATATCAATCGATAAAATCAATACTAATCGATAATTTATTTTTTAAAAATTTTTAATTTTCAAAAAATCAATATCAATCGATAAAATCAATACTAATCGATAATTTATTTTTTAAAAATTTTAAAAATTCAAAAAATCAATATCAATCGATAAAATCAATACTAATCGATAATTTATTTTTTAAAAATTTTTAATTTTCAAAAAATCAATATCAATCGATAAAATCAATACTAATCGATAATTTATTTTTTAAAAATTTTTAATTTTCAAAAAATCAATATCAATCGATAAAATCAATACTAATCGATAATTTATTTTTTAAAAATTTTTAATTTTCAAAAAATCAATATCAATCGATAAAATCAATACTAATCGATAATTTATTTTTTAAAAATTTTAAAAATTCAAAAAATCAATATCAATCGATAAAATCAATACTAATCGATAATTTATTTTTTAAAAATTTTTAATTTTCAAAAAATCAATATCAATCGATAAAATCAATACTAATCGATAATTTATTTTTTAAAAATTTTTAATTTTCAAAAAATCAATATCAATCGATAAAATCAATACTAATCGATAATTTATTTTTTAAAAATTTTTAATTTTCAAAAAATCAATATCAATCGATAAAATCAATACTAATCGATAATTTATTTTTTAAAAATTTTAAAAATTCAAAAAATCAATATCAATCGATAAAATCAATACTAATCGATAATTTATTTTTTAAAAATTTTAAAAATTCAAAAAATCAATATCAATCGATAAAATCAATACTAATCGATAATTTATTTTTTAAAAATTTTAAAAATTCAAAAAATCAATATCAATCGATAAAATCAATACTAATCGATAATTTATTTTTTAAAAATTTTTAATTTTCAAAAAATCAATATCAATCGATAAAATCAATACTAATCGATAATTTATTTTTTAAAAATTTTAAAAATTCAAAAAATCAATATCAATAGATAAAATCAATACTAATCGATAATTTATTTTTTAAAAATTTTTAATTTTCAAAAAATCAATATCAATCGATAAAATCAATACTAATCGATAATTTATTTTTTGAATTTTTAAAAATTCAAAAAATCAATATCAATCGATAAAATCAATACTAATCGATAATTTATTTTTTAAAAATTTTTAATTTTCAAAAAATCAATATCAATCGATAAAATCAATACTAATCGATAATTTATTTTTTAAAAATTTTTAATTTTCAAAAAATCAATATCAATCGATAAAATCAATACTAATCGATAATTTATTTTTTAAAAATTTTAAAAATTCAAAAAATCAATATCAATCGATAAAATCAATACTAATCGATAATTTATTTTTTAAAAATTTTAAAAATTCAAAAAATCAATATCAATCGATAAAATCAATACTAATCGATAATTTATTTTTTAAAAATTTTAAAAATTCAAAAAATCAATATCAATCGATAAAATCAATACTAATCGATAATTTATTTTTTAAAAATTTTTAATTTTCAAAAAATCAATATCAATCGATAAAATCAATACTAATCGATAATTTATTTTTTAAAAATTTTTAATTTTCAAAAAATCAATATCAATCGATAAAATCAATACTAATCGATAATTTATTTTTTAAAAATTTTAAAAATTCAAAAAATCAATATCAATCGATAAAATCAATACTAATCGATAATTTATTTTTTAAAAATTTTTAATTTTCAAAAAATCAATATCAATCGATAAAATCAATACTAATCGATAATTTATTTTTTAAAAATTTTAAAAATTCAAAAAATCAATATCAATCGATAAAATCAATACTAATCGATAATTTATTTTTTAAAAATTTTAAAAATTCAAAAAATCAATATCAATCGATAAAATCAATACTAATCGATAATTTATTTTTTAAAAATTTTTAATTTTCAAAAAATCAATATCAATCGATAAAATCAATACTAATCGATAATTTATTTTTTAAAAATTTTAAAAATTCAAAAAATCAATATCAATCGATAAAATCAATACTAATCGATAATTTATTTTTTAAAAATTTTTAATTTTCAAAAAATCAATATCAATCGATAAAATCAATACTAATCGATAATTTATTTTTTAAAAATTTTTAATTTTCAAAAAATCAATATCAATCGATAAAATCAATACTAATCGATAATTTATTTTTTAAAAATTTTAAAAATTCAAAAAATCAATATCAATCGATAAAATCAATACTAATCGATAATTTATTTTTTAAAAATTTTAAAAATTCAAAAAATCAATATCAATCGATAAAATCAATACTAATCGATAATTTATTTTTTAAAAATTTTAAAAATTCAAAAAATCAATATCAATCGATAAAATCAATACTAATCGATAATTTATTTTTTAAAAATTTTTAATTTTCAAAAAATCAATATCAATCGATAAAATCAATACTAATCGATAATTTATTTTTTAAAAATTTTAAAAATTCAAAAAATCAATATCAATCGATAAAATCAATACTAATCGATAATTTATTTTTTAAAAATTTTTAATTTTCAAAAAATCAATATCAATCGATAAAATCAATACTAATCGATAATTTATTTTTTAAAAATTTTAAAAATTCAAAAAATCAATATCAATCGATAAAATCAATACTAATCGATAATTTATTTTTTAAAAATTTTTAATTTTCAAAAAATCAATATCAATCGATAAAATCAATACTAATCGATAATTTATTTTTTAAAAATTTTAAAAATTCAAAAAATCAATATCAATCGATAAAATCAATACTAATCGATAATTTATTTTTTAAAAATTTTAAAAATTCAAAAAATCAATATCAATCGATAAAATCAATACTAATCGATAATTTATTTTTTAAAAATTCAAAAAATCCATTTGCAATTACAGCCCTCTTTTTGTGCAAATTTGAAAGATGTTCAAGGAGTTTCAATGTAAAATAAACGTTCTTTAATCCCTAGAAAAGCCAATAAAGCAAACAAAGCAAAAACAAGCTATTTATAATTGAAAAATGAAATGAAATTTTTAAATTTACCAGTTGCATATATTCAGCAAATAAAAATGACAAGGAAATGGCTACTTGTTCCAAGGAAGATTTTTGCATTTTAAATAGACGTTTAATTAATATTTTCCGGAAAATATGGACTTTAAGTATATTGCTGTAAAATACAAAATATTACTGAAATGTTTCCGGAAAATATATAATAAATTGTTACGGAAAATACATAAGTAATTGTTCAGGAAAAGAATAAATTATGTTGTGTATTTTCCGGAAAAGAAAACGCTAAAATACGTTCCGGAAAATGTATATGTAACTGAAAATAAAAATCCTTCCGGAAAAGTATAACTCTGAAATAAATATGTTCCGGAAAATGTATACTAGTAAATTTCATTCCGGAAAATGTATAACTCTGAAATAAAATATCGTTCCGGAAAATACACAATTTAATACATTAATACATGGATGAGTTTTGTGTACACATTTTAATATGTGCTGCGCGATTTGTGCATTGATGATTGACCCAGATTTAAAAATAAAGAGAAATACAAGTTTAGAGAGATTTGGTTGGAAAGAACAAAAGAAGATTAATACAATCAATATTTAAATAAAGAATATTTGAAAAAGGGAACACAAGTCTGCACAGTTAAAGTCTTTTTCGGATCACAACGTATAATCAGCCCATAACTCTTTAAGGATTGAAAGGATTTTATTATTATTTTATTATTATTATTATTGAAAGGATTTTATTAGTTTTATTAGTTTAATAATGATCAGTAAACCCAGGGCTTTCGATTGATATATAAATCATGAGATTTCGAAAAACATTCAAAAAAGTTAAGACCCTAAAACAAACACAACCGTGCAGACGAGTGACTTGAAGACAACACACAAAATTGAATTTAATTTTTAAATTTTCTTTTCCATTTCTTTTTAATTCTAACCTTACTGCTTGGAGCAAACTTAAAAAAACGCATATTTAATTTCACAAAATTACCTCCATTTTGTTTTCTAGTTGTTGTTGTTCTCTTCTTTGTTGGATATTTTTTGATTGAAGTCGTTTTTGAAGTTGTTTTCTCTTCTTTCAATTCTTCTTCCTCCTCATCGTCTTCAATTTCTTCTTCATTTTTGCCCTCTTCGTCAAATTCTTCGTCTTCTTCCTCCTCGTCAGAATCTTTTTCTACAAAATTAAAAAAAATAAAATTTTTGTTTGGAAAATTGGATAGTGAACTAAACCAGGAATGACTATAACCTTATTCTTACAACCACATATTTTAAAAAGTAGGTGGAAGATGGATGGAACCGAACTGAGAAAAAAAAGGTTGGTCGAATTCTGATTAACCCCCTTATACATTCATGAGATGTAAGGCTGAAACTAAAAATAGGTTAAAGGTATTATTCAAAGTATAGCATTTGAGTAGGCGGAGGGCTGTACGTGGAGAGAAAAGGCGCCTAGGAATAATAAACACTGCCTCTAAGGAAATAACTGGACCAAAGTTTGCCCAGCACTTCTGGGACATACTTGTGGGTCTTATTGAAAGAAATAAAGGTTTTCACAATAAAGAGACCCACTCAAAAGAACCTTGAAAAAAATAAAAACCTGGAGTCATCAGCAACAAATTCCCAATATTTTTGCAGATAACAGCTTGTTTCATCATCCGAGCTGGTGAAGGTGTTTTTAAACCATTTTTGTTGACGTTTGAAGGAGAAGACAGGAAGCCTTTCCATTGTTGTTTTAACGGAGAAATGAATGATTCATCAAGTGGAGGGCGTTGAAATAAAAATTTGTTTGTAGACGAAGAACTTGTTGTTAGACCAGAAGGACGGAAGAATTCGTCACAAGTGTTTGTTGACTAAAAAATATTTTGGAATTAATTGAGATCTATTTTTGACTCTGTCCCCAAAGTTTAACCCAAAAAATGTCTTTGAACAAATATTTTTTTTTGTCTTTTGGCATTCCGATAGCTTTTAGATGATGGATTTTCGACACTCCAGCCTTTCGTATCATTCCGAAAAAGGGGAGAACCCCCATCATTTTAATAATTTTGCAGATTTTTTCATCATTTTCCTCATCATTTCGACCATGAAGAGCAGCCTTAAAAATAATTTCAAAGGCGGTCACCGATGAGGGCCACAAAGGCGCCACCAGAAGAGCATTACCATTGGGGCCCTCAAAGGCGGTCACCGATGAGGGCCACAAAGGCGCCACCAGAAGAGCATTACCATTGGGGCCCCCAAAGGCGGTCACCGATGAGGGCCACAAAGGCGCCACCAGAAGAGCATTACCATTGGGGCCCCCAAAGGCGGTCACCGATGAGGGGCCACAAAGGCGCCACCAGAAGAGCAATACCATTGGGGCCCCCAAAGGCGGTCACCGATGAGGGCCACAAAGGCGCCACCAGAAGAGCATTACCATTGGGGCCCTCAAAGGCGGTCACCGATGAGGGCCACAAAGGCGCCACCAGAAGAGCATTACCATTGGGGCCCCCAAAGGCGGTCACCGATGAGGGGCCACAAAGGCGCCACCAGAAGAGCATTACCATTGGGGCCCTCAAAGGCGGTCACCGATGAGGGCCACAAAGGCGCCACCAGAAGAGCATTACCATTGGGGCCCTCAAAGGCGGTCACCGATGAGGGCCACAAAGGCGCCACCAGAAGAGCATTACCATTGGGGCCCCCAAAGGCGGTCACCGATGAGGGGCCACAAAGGCGCCACCAGAAGAGCAATACCATTGGGGCCCTCAAAGGCGGTCACCGATGAGGGCCACAAAGGCCAGCCAACCAACCACCATGAAGAGCAGCCTTAAAAATAATTTAAAAAATTTAAAAATGTCGAAAACCGACAAGTATTGTCCGCAAATAACCCCCCCCCCCCCATTCAAGGATAACCCCCCCCCCTTTTCTTTTTCTCTTGCAGGTGTGGAGTTGTTGCAGGAGTGCTACATAATGTTGTCCAGCTTTGCTTAGTTTCCTTCTTGATGTCCTTTGTGCGCAGTTTCTATAAAAGGAAAAAATTCATTTAAAATAAAGTTTTTATTGGCATAGAAACGCTCCTAGAACACCCCGTTCACTTATAAGCCTCACACCTCATTTGTTGTGTCAGCAAATGGAAAAGATCGGTGGACAAGAGAACATGGACTTTTATTAACCTGATACCCCATCAACAGACAGGATCGAGACAAAGGATCTGTGCCTGACGGGGGATAAGCTCTCTTTTACAAGCTTACAAAAAGACCCCCTATTCCCAGAAAGGACAACAAAGATTATCAAAAAACAAAACCTGAAGTCATCAGCAACAAATTTCCAAAGATTTTTCCATCATCCGAGCTGGTGAAGGTGTTTTTAAACCATTTTTGTTGACGTTTGAAGGAGAAGACAGGAAGCCTATCCATTGTTGTTTTAACGGAGAAATGAATGATTCATCAAGTGGAGGGCGTTGAAATAAAAATTTGTTTGTAGATGAAGAACTTGTTGTTGTTGTTGAAACATTTTGATGAATTAATTCTTCATCAATTTTTGAATTGCTTGTCGACTAAAAAAAGAATAAATTAATTATTCATCTTTGGACTGTGTCCATAAAATGTTTTTCAAAAAGTAGTAAACAAACAAAAAAAGGTTATTGAATGAACAAGAGACGCAAACAAATCAATAACCTTTTTCACCATTAAAAACAAAAACGAAAACAAACGTCTCTCATGTTTTTCCATTATCCCTCTTCTATTATTGATTTTCTTCTCTGACCATTAATTAGACAACAAAACGTGTACTGGTCAGAGAAGTCAAATTTATTTTTTCCAACAGCAGAAAGAAAATAAAGATAAAATCTGACTTCTCTAACCACTTCATAATTTTGCTTGTCTAAGCAATGGTCAGAGAAGAAAATCAATAATTGAAGAGTGATAATGGAAAAACAAGAGAAGATGGACAGTTAGCGTAACTTTTCCACTTCTTTAAATGAGTGGGGGGACAGTTGACCTTAAAGGCGTAAAAGGGACAGTTGGCCTAAAGGTGTTAAAAGGCTTAAAGGAAGGGACAGTTGGCCGTCTCACTTTAAGCCCAGTTCGAAGTCTCGAACACTGCTTCTTCGAACTCTTCTTCATTTCCCCTTTTAATTCCTAAACTTTCAAAGTTACCTTCATTTTGTTGTTGGTGGTTGTTCTCTTCTTCCTTCAATTTTTCTTCCTCATCATCTTCAATTTCTTCATTTTTGTCGTCTTCATCAAATTCCTCTTCTTCTTCGTCTTCAGCATCGTTTTCTACAAAATTTTAAAAATAAAATTTATTTGGAAAATGTATTAGGGGAGAAGGGATTTTTATATATTAAACCCATAAGATCACCATCATCAAAGTCAACACTAAAAATCAATAAATTATCTAATTTATAGTAAAATCACAACTCATGAAAATTTGCTAACAGAAACGATATGATATATTATTAACGTCATTAATTTAATAAATACTATTTAGATTATAAAAAATCTAAGAAAAAAACAAAAACGTCATTCTTGGTTCAAGGCTCCTCATCAGCATCGCTTAGCACCTCACCGTGACTGGCTAACATACGTCTATAACTGTGCATTTTCTTATCTTGTTCTGCCAACAATAAAAGTAAATCCTCATGCTCTTTTTTTAACAAGGTCAATTCTTCCGAAGAAGTTTCATCTGGCGGAGGGGAAGTCATCTGAAACAAATAAGGAAAAAATAATATTTTTGAGATTAAATCTTAATATATTTAGGAAAAATAATTTTTAAAAGGGTAAAAACTAGAAAAATAATTTTTTAAAAACTTTTAAAAAATTAAAAGAAATATCAAAATGGTAAAAATTTGCAAAAAATAAGAAAAAGAAAAATGTTGGGCACCAAAAGGAATCGAACCACCGTCGGTTAGTGGTATAGTCGGAGACGCTAACCAATACACCACCGATGCTCTTAACTCAATCTAATATAAATTTAGCTATATAGTCAAAGGAATTAAAGAAAAAATTAAGGAAGAATGCCCCTCCTTCCCACAGAGCCACTCCTTTCCACAAGAAAACCCCCAAATCAAAAAATATAACAAAAAAACCTTTTGTTGTTTTAAATTAGCATATTGTTCCCTCAAATTCTGCAATTGATTTTCAGAGTCATTTAACCTTTGTTCAAGTTCTTTTGATCTACCCAAAATATTCTCATTTTGTTTAACTAACTCTGTAAGTTGTTGACTTTGTTGTTCAAAAGCTTGCCATCCAAATTGAATTTGTTGTTCTAATTCGGTTTGTTGTTGTTTTAACTGTTGAATAGCGGGTTCTGATGGATGTTCAAACTTGAAAAAAAAATATGTAGAAAAAAAATGTTCTGGGAAAGTTTTTAGGTGAATCCTTTTTTATGGATAGAGTTAATAGGACACCATTCTCTAAAGTATTTTAAAATTAAAAAAATTGAAAAAACTAAGAAAAGTTAATCAAGTGCATTTTCCAAGCACTAAAAAAGTATAATGGGACACAAAGCAAAAAAAGTTAATTCAAAAAAACCCAAACATAAAAATCAGGGATGGGTTAATTCGAAAACAGAAAAAAAATTAGACCAGGTTTCTGGTTTCAATGTTCGAGTCGAAAAAAGATCGGGCTACGGATAACCCGCCCATCAATGAAATAAAAATATACAACAGGGATAATCTCCCCCATATTTTAAAACGCAGAAGAAAAAACCCTACCAAATAAACCCATTTTTTACAACAACAAAAAAAACCTGTGCTAACTGAAACGATTGCCATTGCAATGCCCATTGTTTATATTTTTCTGCTTCAGCTTGCCATTGTCGGGTAACACTAAAAAACAAAAAATTAATATTCTCTCCTTTTTAAATTTCAAAAAAAAAACATTGTAAGTTGTTGTAATTTAATTTCAGCATCTGCACGTTGTTCACAAAGAGCTGATTTTTTAGCCAATTCATTTTTTAATTGTTCAATTTGTTGAGTAAATTCTTCAATATTTGGTGGATTTAAAGAAACATTGACATCAAAACCATTTGGAATTGAATTTCCATTTAAATACTTGAAAAAAAAATTTTTTTTTAATTTTGCGGACATTTTTTGCAGACAAAGAAAAAAATTTGCGGATTTTTTCCAAAGGCTATTATTTCGGGCCATAACTTTTTTAATCCTTAACCAATTTAAATAATTCTTATATTGATAGAAAGCTCTGGATATCCTAATTATTTTTACCAAAAGGACTGCTAAGATTCCATCGCTCCTTAAGAAATTATCAACAAATAAATGCAGAAAATCGTGTCTTCCTATCTTTAATGGGGCATAATTATTTAAGGTATTATCAAATTTTATCAAACTTTTTACGAAAAATAAACAGTATATATAGGGGATTTTGATTAATATATTATCTCAATCGATCAAAAATCAAACAAATTATGGCCCAATAAAGTTCAGAAATTACGATTATCCGCAAATATCAACTGATAACATTATAGAGAATGATCCGATCGAATAGATCCTTTAAATAAAATAATCCTCAGATCCAGAGCTTTCGATTAACATAATAATTATTTAAACCAGTTAAGAATTAATTTTGGGCCATAATAATTTTGGGGACCCAAAATATGGTCGAGAGAGAGAGAGACACTGATTTTGCCCCTCTCGAACTTTACTGACTCAAAAAATTATAAAATCAAACTTTTGTTTTTACCCCATTTTGGTGAATTATTTGCTGCTGTTGTTGTTGATTAGCATCCCCAACTGTTGCTGCTGTTGTTGTAGTCGAGACAGTATTATTTGTACAAGTTTTCATTTCATCAAGCTTTCTAACAAGTTCAGCAATTTTTTCATCCTGCTTCATTATAATTTTTTTGTAGGGGGCTAATGCTGTTTCCCATTGGGCATTTGCAGTAGATGGAAATTCTCCATTTGGACATAACATTTTTAACAAATTATCTTTAATTAAAAATAAAAAAAAATTTTTTTTTAAACATTTTCTTTTATGATTCCAAAGTCCGCAAGTTTTTTGTCCGCAAGTCAGTTAGATTTTATGTTAAGTAAGGAGGATTCCAACTGTCTAGTGTTAAAAAAAACTTGGACGAGAAACTTAAAAAACTAACAAGGATTTGGTATTTTTTGGTACCATTCATAGAGGACCCCCTGGACCTACTACTGAAAAGTGTTATCCATTTCCTTGCAAAACGACATTGGCCGAGTTATAGAAAGAGAAGGAAAAATCATGAGTTTTATTCCTGCCCGTTAAAAAAAATTTTTTTTGTTATACCCCTTTTACTCTATTTTACCAAAAAAATTCACAAGTCATTAACTTAAAGGAAAGGAAGTCCCCGACCCTAATTTAAAAGTAAACAAAACAAACTTTCAATTCCTTTAAAGAATTTTGTAAATTGATAATCTACTAACAAATCTGACGGATTTTTAGCCAAAGGTTGTGGTCTTTGTGCTGCTCTAATATAAAATTCAGATTTGGCAACTCCCTCCAAATATTCTGCAATTCTTTCACGGCCAATTTGACGACGTTCTAATAATTGGATGAAATTGGAACTGAAAAAAAATTTTTTTTCAAAAATTCACAAAAAAAAATTCTCTGCTTCCCTTACACTTTTTCAGTTTTATCTTCAGCTAACTCCCATGAATGAAGACATATACCAATTAAAAATGCTACCAATCCTTTTATAAATTGATTTTCTGTTTCTGTTATTTCTGTGTTTTGATCAACTTGAAAAAAATATTTTTTTTTATAAGAAAAAATTTTTGCGGACAAAAAATTTGCGGACAAAATTGAAAATTACAATAAATAGGAAAACACGACCGATGACTCTTTTCAAGTACACTATTCTAAACTTATATACACCAGAGATGGGTCGGATTACCCGAAACCAGGAACCAAAACCTGTTCGACCCTAAATCCGAAACCAGATCCGAAACACGATTTCGACATTTCTTAACCCGGCCTATCCTTGCTGGGCATGATAATGCGCATATTTGGCGGTATATTTAATAATATCGGTTAAGTTAGTGAATGTCCGGAAATATCGTCCGCAAATTTATTGTTCCTTCAAAAATTTCAAAAAAGAAATTCCCAAACAAACCTAGCTGACTTATTAAAAAATTTATATTCTCATCATTCTTCATAAAATGATCAATAGCAGCCGTACAATTATAAAACCAAGTCGAAAATAACATTAAAAGACCACAACGAATTTGTAACTTTCTCGGACCACAAGTACAAAGCATTCGAGTTAAATGTGAAAGTAACAATTGGGGCTCTTTATTTGTTGAAGTAGAAAGTTGAACACGCAAAAGTTGGGGTTTTAAATGATCTGCATCATGCAAAGCGTGAACGAGAATAACTGAAGCAAACCTTTAGGAAAAAAAATAAAAAATGAGGAGTGAATAGATCTAGCAGGAAGAAAGCCTAGGACCAACTGCATATGAGCCAGCCATTTTTTGACTTCCCTGGGTGTTTCCTAGAACTAAGGAGAAAGGATTCTATCAAGGGCGTAGCTAGGGGGTCGATTTCAGGGGGGGCTAAAGTTGGGTGTGCGCCAAAATTTTGGCGTTTACTCTGGCGTTCTTAACGCAAAATTTTTTTGAACTAAATTTTTATTTTTTCAGCGCCGCAGGCGAAAATTTTGAGAATTTTAGAAGGCCGTAGGCCAAAAAATTCACTTTTCCAGCGCCGCAGGCGAAAATTTTTTGAAATTTGGACCTCAAGAAGATAGAGTTCATCCTTTATTAGCGCCGCAGGCGAAAATTTTTTGAAATTTGGACCTCAAGAAGATAGAGTTCATCCTTTATTAGCGCCGCAGGCGAAAATTTTTTGAAATTTGGACCTCAAGATGATAGATTTCATCCTTTTTTAGCGCCGCAGGCGAAAATTTTTTAAATTTCGAAGGCCGTAGGCCAAAAAAATCACTTTTTTTACCCAAACCCTTCCCCAAATTTTTCCCTTTCTCCCATTTCGGGGGGGGGGGGGGCTTCAGCCCCCCCCCCCAGCCCCCCCTGGCTACGCCCTTGGATTCTATGCAGGTCTATAGTTTTGAAAAATTAAATCTTCAGAAGTGAAATGACAAATATTTTACGAACACGTTCTTGCGGACTTTTTTCCAAAAGCTTGGGTTTTACCCAAACTAGAAAAGACCTATTTTCGAGCTTATCCGATCTAGCCTATAGCTCCGAAAATTAGTCTAAACCCAGACTTTTTCAAAAACTTCTCTAGGAATAAGATCTTACAAATATTTACGGACAAATTCTGCGGACTTTTTTTTTGCGGTTTTTATAAAAAATACTATTTACTTACCAAACCTGTACAGGTTCATGATTAACTAACGCCGCACACAAATAATGTCCTATTAAAACTTGAGCTTCATCATCTGATTGTTGTTGCTCATTTGTAGAAACATCTTTTTGAGGAAGTAAAGTATTTATTATGCGGATTTTTCCATTTTCATTTCCATGTAAATAACATAAAAAACAATAAAAAACAGCTAAGCGAAGTCTAAAAGGTTGTTTTTCTGAAGTCATTGAAAGGAGAAGAATAAGCAGTGCTGGTCTTTAAAAATTAATTTTCTAGGAATTTTTAAACTAAAAGAAAACCTGACTCCATCCTGATCAGTAACTGTTGAACAAGCAAAAAATTCTTGATTGGCATAGTTTGAACGTATAATTTCTGCAACGGTAACTACAGATTCTGCCAAAACATCGACGGAAATACCCAATTGCGAAAGCAATACTTTACAGAGTAAATCTAACATTCCTGCAAAATTTTTGGAAAAATAAATTGTGTCGTCTAAAAATTGCGGACAACTTTTGCGGACATTTCCAAATTCCTATAATCTTTCCTCTGGCATTTTATTCAAGTGTAGATTCTCCTTCTACTAGTAATTGAAAACTGAATGGCAAAAATCTCAAATAACGACCGAAAAAACATGAGTCCGCAAAAATTGTCCGCAATTTTATTGCGGACAAAAAATTTTTAATTATCAAGTTTTATCAAGAAACCTGATTTTAATAAAGCTTGTTGTGCAGAATGTGTAGTTTTGTGTATATTGTCAATAGGCGAGCAAAGGGCGCGAACAATTTGTAAAATAAGAATAAAGTTTGCAATTTTTTGAGCACTCCATTCATCATCGGGCATTGAACCTAATTGTTGTTGAAATTGTTGTTCTTCTTCAGATGGATAAATAAAAATATTGGCCAGCTGAGTTAATTGTTTTGATAAACTGAAAAAAATTTTGCGGATTAAAATTGCGGATAAAATAGTTGTCCGCAAAAAAGTTGCGGACAAGAAATTATGTCCGCAAAAAAGTTGCGGACAAAAAAATTAAAGGGTGTCCCAAAGAGTCTCTCCTCTCCTACCCAAAAAAATAAGAAAAACAACAAACTTTGCTTCACGAAACCCAACTTGATTACTAGCATTTTTCCTCAACAAATTGAGCATTACAAAAAGGCAATCTTCAATTACAATGCCTTAAAATCCAAAAAATTTTCCAAAAAAATTTTTTAAACAAACTTTCCAACGGTTCTTGTGCAATAACCTCAAAAAGAAGTTGAAAAGCATTTTCAAAATAAAGTAGTTGTTGAATTTGGGAATTTCCACGGCTTAACTCGCTAAGCATTAAAACAACATTATTGCGGATTACTTCTCTCTAAAAATTAAAATCAAAGCAAAAAATTAGTTAAAAGAAACCTTATCATTCAATAAATCAACAATATTAGAAACACCACGTTGACTGATTATAGCTTGTTGTACAGAAGTGGGACGATGCCGGAGGAGAGAGGTAAGAAGTTTGATTGTGTTTCTAAAAAATATTTTTAGTTTAATTTTTCAAGTTAAAAAATATTGGCGATTAGCCCCATTTTTGCGGAAGCCTTTTTTCAAATCTTCAGATATTTGCGGACACCCTTTTTGAGTCTGTAAATTTTTGCGGACATTCTTTTTGAGTCCGGAATTTTTGCTGAATTTTTTAGCGTCCTCAAACCTTCAGACACCTTTTTTAGGGTTTCGGACACTCAAAACTCCCAAAAGCCTCCTTCCTATAAACTAATATTAGTCAGCTTATTATTGTGGAAGGTATATTTTTATTTGCCCACAACAATTGTGTCTATAAAACTGTCTCGAGTTAAAACCCTACAAGTACCCCAAAGAACGAAAAAAAATCTTTTCACAAACCTCCTAACAGCAAAATCATTACAAGCCAAAAGTTTAACTAAAGAAGCCATGAAATTCGCTCTTTGTAACATCAATTCAGCGAGCCGGTCCCCAATTTCATCATCTGCTGAAATTTGTTGAGGATCATCATCATCTCCCCCAGCTTCTGTTAAAGTACAATCCAAAATATCGAGGGTTAGAGAAACCAAATCAGTTAAGGAAGCATTCTTTTCGAGAACTTCCATAAATGCATCCATTCCACGTGTGGCAACATGCATACGAAGATTCTGTATAAAAGCATAGTTAAATTAGATTGAGGAGAGTTCAAAGACTCGGTTACCGTCCAGATCGAGCTGAAAGATCTAGGGTGAGGTTTGAGACTTTCTTTTACACTAACAGATTCGAACAGAGCCTAGTTAGTCCCTACAGGTCCAAATTTCTAAAAATCTCAAGACCGAGCTGGACTGGGATTCCCATTTACAATGAGCTGAGCATAACCACCCCAGATAACCCTACAGGTCAAGACTCCAAAAAAAAAAAAACTCAAGCACTACTCTAACTTAAGACCAAAAAATTAATTTAACAAACCCTTGCTAACGAACGCAGCGCCCTCAAAGCATCCCGCCTATCGTCCAAATTGCTCGCACTTTCCAATCTTTCCACTAATCTGTCAACAATCTCCGCATTTGTAGATTCTCCTTGTGGATCGTCACTTGTAGAGGAGAAAAAATTTTTAAAAATAGACATGTCTAATCAAAAAATATTCAAAAAACTGCTTGAAAATTTCAATCTAAAAATTCTATAAAAAAATTTCTGAAAGGCTTAGAACCTTAAAAAACAAAAAAAACAATTCTAAAAAACATCATTTTTATCATAAAATATATTTAAAATATAGCCAGTATCATTTTAAAAAAATTAATCGGCAGTGATTATATTTTTGTTTTGTTTCTGTTACTCAAATGGAATATAGAAAATTATATAGAGGCGAGAGAAAAATAAAAAGTTACATGAGGAAGAGAAAAAAATATAAAAAGTTAGTATTCGTAGAGAACGTATAGACAACATAAAGACTGTATAAAATTAGAGAAAAACATTTATACACATTTCCGGAATGTTTTTCCGGAAGGTTTTTAATAAAATATACTCCAGACTCTAACACTCCCGGTGAGAGAAAAAACATGTTTGTTTTAAACAAACAAAACAAACAACATTTTCTCTAACCAGAAAACATCAAACAACAATAAAAACATTCCGGAATTGTTTTCCGGAAAAAACCTCCTTCTTTACTACACTATTTTTCTTTAAATTAATTTGTTTCACTAATTTTAAACAGTATATTTATTTTTAAGCTGCAAAATAGTACATCATTGTTAAATAGAAAGGTTAAACGAAAAAAGAGGTATGTAGAGGAACGAATATATAAAATAAAAAAGAATTGATTGATGATTAAATATTTTCTACTATAAAAATTTTTATTTAAACCTTTTTTTTTGAATTTCTTAAAAATTCCCCCCAAAATAGAGATTTTGGGTAAAAAAAATTTTTTTTTTGTTAAGTTAATAACCTTAAAAAGTTAGCCCAAATATCATTAAAATTAAAGAGAAAATAAATACAACGAAAAAAATTCAAATTAAAAGAATCTCTTAAAAATAAGCAGAAAAAAAATTAAAAATGATCGTTGTGGAGAGAAGTTAAACACCAGAAAAAAATTCCAAAACTTTTAAAAAAACCAGAATAAAAATGAAAGAAACGAGGGAAATAAAAATATATAAGTATTTTTTTAAATAAAAATAAAATATATATTTTAAATAAACTGGGATTTCTCTATTGACGTTGTGTTTGTTGTTGTTGTTTTTGTTGTATTAAAGGTTGTTTACTTTCTACTTTTACAACAACATTTGTTGGTGGAATATTACAACAAGTGTTTGGAGGCAAATTTAAAGAAATAAATGGGGGAGATGTTGATAATGTTGTTGTTGATGTTTGTTGTTTTTGTTGATGTTTTGATGAAAAAGAAGAATTGTTGTTGTTATTCAAAACATCAGAAGAAAAAAAGTTGGAAATGTTTTTATTAACAACAATGTTTTTATTGGTGTTTTTGTTACCTCCATAAATGTTTGTAGAAATGTTTGTAGAAACATTGTTGTTGTTTTGATTGTTTTGCTTGTTTTTATCAATGCTTTCTCCAAACATGTTCGTAGAAACATTATTGTTGTTTACAAAAGCAGAAGACGAAGAAGAAACATCAACAAAAACATTGTTGGCAACAGACATTGATGTTGGAACACCTTGTTGTTGTATAGCTAAGGAGACAGAAGACGGTGTAAAATTAAAGTTTAAATGTTGTTGTTGTAAAGTTGGACTAGCAACATTTTCAAGTTTTGTTGTTAACAATGTTGTTGTCCCTAAAGTACGAAAATTATGTTCATTTAAAGGTGTTGACTTTCTTTCATCAAAATTTGTTGGAGTATCTGGTGGATTATTGTTCGTATTGTTATTTGAATTAATACCAATTGTTTGTTGTTGTTGCTGTTGTGAGGCAGCAACAGCAGCAGAGAGGAAATTTTGCATAATTACATTATCAGTTTTTACCTTTAAATTGAAAAAAATTAATTTTATAGGATAGCAAGAATGTCCTCTCTAATAAAGATGCTTAAAAACATCAAATTTCTAAACAACAAAACATTCGACAAACAACTACGAAAACATTCACAAAAACATTCACACAAACCTTAACAAAAACATTTAAAAATACCATAAAAACAAACACGAAACATCTACAAAAACATTGAAAAAAATTTTAAAATAGTTATAAAAACATTTCCAAAAACATCAACAAAAACATCCAAAAATATTCATAAAAACATTAACAAAAACATCCACAAATATTCATAAAAACATCAACAAAACATCAACAAAAACATCCGAAAACATTAAAAAACTACTTGGAAATCCATGTTTTGTTGCTGTTGTCTAGCATTTGTTGATGAAAGAGAAGCAAACTTTCCAACATTATCAAGTATAGAAGTTGTTGATGTTGTTGGAATAGAATACAAACTTTTTTGTTGTTGTTGTTGTTGTGATTCTTTTGTACTATTTCTTTTCTCTCCACTACGTGCTTTCCTATCTTTTTCTGCTAATTTTGCTGCTGAATCAACTTCTAATGCTTTTGCTACTATATCCTAGAAATTAAAAAATTTTTTTTTAATTTTTTTAATTAAAATATTTTTAAAATTCAAACCAATTTTTAAGTAATTTTCTTCAAAAAAAAAATTTTTTTTTGATTTTTTTAAATATTTTTTTTTCATTTTCTGCTTATAAAATCATCTAATTTAAATTATTAAAAAAGTTTCTTCCTCCTCTATCTATTTTTATTTAATTACTACACTATTAATTTATAAATTATTTTTTTCTTCTTGGCAAAATTAATTTTAATATTAAATCTCTTTTTAATAAATTATTTAATTTATTATTATTTTCATCAATTTTATCCTTCAAATAATTAATTTTTTTTTAATTAAAAAAAATATTTATTTTTTAGTAAGAAAGAGAGGTAAAAATAAAAAGCAAGGGTAACGCTGTAACGAGACATAAAAAAAAATCTTAGAAAAAATGGAAAAGAAAAAAAAATTCTTGAAAATCAAAACAGTTAAAGTAATTTTTTTTTTAAAATGAATTCTAAAGGATCTAACCCCCTCCCCATTTTCCTTTTTTTTTTTTTTTACATTTTCAAATCAAAAATTTAGACTTAAAAAATTTTCGCTCCCAAAAAAAAATTAAAAAAAAAATTTTTTTTTTCTTTTTAATTTTCTACCTGAATTTGTCTTTCAATTTCTTCCTGTTTTTTAGGATCATCAACTTGTTGTTGTTGTAAATGTTTATTTGAATGTGAATTACTTCTTTTATTTAAATTTCCTCCTCCTCCACCTCCTCCATTATTATTGCTACTTCCACTATTATTTAAATTTCTTGTAGGTCGAGGTTTAAATGGTTTTCTTGGACTTGTTGATGGTAATGCTGCTACTTCAGCAACAACCTTTTTTTTGAAAGAGAAAAAATTAATTTTTTTTAATAAAAAATTAATTTTTTTAAAAGTATAATTTAAATTAATTGAAGTCTTTTTAATTTATTTTTAATTTTTTTTTTGATTAGGAATAATTGCAAAAATTTTCAAAAAAAAATTTAAGAAAAAAAAATTTTAAGGACCGAGTTGAAAAATTATTTTTTTTAAAAATAATTTAAAAAATATTTTTCGAATCAAAAAATAAAAAAAGACCATATAGTAGGGGAAGTCAAACAATTTAACTACTACATATACATACTACCTTTCCAGCACACATTAAAAAAAAAATTTTTTTTTGATGACCGAATTGAACAATTATTTTTAAAACATAATTTTAAAAATATTTTTCGAATTTAAAAAATAATCAAAAAAAAATGACCATATAATAGGGGAGTTGAAACACCTAACTACTTACTACCTTTGCCAACAAAAATTTCAAAAAAAAATTTAAAAAAAAAACCTCAGCAACAGTAGATTCTCTAGATATATGTTGCTGTACAGTCATAGCAGATTTTTTATTTTGTGCTTGTTGACAAACAAAATTTTGGCTAATTTGTTGTAATGATGAAGAATTTCCTATTGAATGTCTTTGTTGTCTTTGAGAATTTGTTGAAGTATTTAATGAGGAATTTAACTGTTTTAAAAAAATTAAAATATAATTTTTTATAAAATTTAAAAAAATTTTTAGGAGCCTAAAAATATTTTTAAAAATATTTAAAATTAAAAAGGAGGCAAAATAAACCAATAAAAACACAAACAACCCCAAGGGGAGTCGAACCCAAGACCACATTCCCCAAAGGCGGAGGCGTTACCAACTAGACTAACACATAACTTAACTAAAAATTCAATTAAATGTGTTAAATATAAAAAAAGAAAAAGGGGAAATATTGAATTTTAATTCACTGGACCCCTAAAAATCACCCTAAAAATTTCAAAAAAATTTTTTTAATAAAAAAATTATTAAAAAAAACAAACAGAATGATTGCTAGAATTATTAGCAGAATTATTATCACCACCAGAAATATTAGAAAGAGAAGCACTTAAATTCAAGCCTCCTCCTCCTCCTCCAATACTCCCACTACAATCCCCATTAATTACTATAGAAGAAGATGAAGGAATATTAACATTATTATTTTCTGTTGTTGCCAAATTGTCCAAAGTTGCCAAAAAATTTTGAACAAAAGGTGCTGTAACATTTTGTGGAATTAAACAATTTAAAGGGCTAGAGGTTGTTTGTTGTTGGTGTTGTTGTTGTTGATTAATTAATGATGATGATGGAGGACATTGAGGAATTGAGGAAGATAACTTTAAAATAAAATAAAAATAAATTTCATTTTTTTTATTGGGCAAATTTCAAAAAAAAAATTTCCTCTTCAAAAAAAAACTCTTGGGAAGCTGAAACTAAATTAGAGCTTGGTTCGAGCTATAGATTTCATTAATTTAAAAAAAAATTAATTTAAAATACCAAAAAAAAACTCACCACAGGACTCATTTGTTGTTGTTGTTGTTGTAAAACAACAGCAGCTGCAGCTATAGGGCTTAATTGATGAACAACATTATTTAAAGCTGCCCCAGAGGCTATTGACTGTAATGCAGCAATTTCTTGTGGAGCTATAGTATTTAATAAACCAAATTGGGTTATTTGGCTTAATAAATGTTGTGCTGTTAATTGTTGTGAATAACGTTCACGCATTTCATTAATTAATAAATCTAGTTGGTTAGTGACTGTTGATACCTTTTTTTAAAGAAAAAATTAAAAAAAAAAATAAAATTTAAAAAAAATGGAAAAATAAACAAACAAATAAAATTCCCAAAAATTATTTTTTTTTTATAAATTAAAAAAAAAATCTCTTCGGGGTTAAGGGTGTGATTTGTGAATCCTAAAAGAAAATCTCCAAGGATATTCAAATTTTCCCCCGAATCAGTTAACCTTATTTTTAGGGGTTAAAAGAAAGAAGCAAAAACTAGAGAATAGATTTTAGTAAATAAAAATCATGGTTCTAATAATTCTGAATATGAGATCTCTTTCTCAATCAAATCTTTAAATAAAACAGATTTTTTAAAAAAGCGGACGAAAAAAAAAATTTGACAAATTTGACAAATTGACAAAAGGTGAAAGAATATTTCGTGTGGAAATGATTGAAATTAAAAAAAAATTTTTTTTTTTAAATTAAAAAAAAATATTTTGTGCTCCTCTTACTTGATTAACAGCATTTGAAGACGTCGCTGTTTGTTGTTGTTGCTGCCCAATACCACCAACAACATTATTATTATTATTTGTTGGACTCGAATTATTATTATTATTATTTAAAGCATTAGCAACAACAGCTACAACATTTGCTTGTTGTGCTTGTTGTACTTGTATAGCTAATTGGGCTTGGGCTGCTTCTATTAATTTATGTTGTTGTGTTTGTTGTTGTGTAATTAAATGTAATGCGAGTTGTTGGTGTAATTGGAAATTCTGATTTTGTTGTTGTTGTTGTTGAGTGTTTGAATCTTCCTCTTCTTGTTTTTGTTGTTGTTGTTGTTGACATTCATTAACTAGACAATCCATGTCTGTATTAAATAATTGCATTTCTGTTTGAAATTCTGACCAAGCGTTTAATAACCTTAAAAACGAAATTTTTAAAAAATTTTTAAAAATTCAAAAAATTTTTCAAAAATTTTTAAAACTAAAAAAATTTTTTGAAATTTTTTATTTAAGACTCTAATGTACACTAAAGAAAGATACTAGCAAAAACATCCAAGTTTTAATAAAACATGATATATCACAACAAAATTTGTTTTAATTTTATTCTGATTTTTATAAAAACATTCTAAACAAACAATTGTTATTTTAGTTGTTTGATGTTTTTATAGATGTTTTATTTTTGTTCTGATTTCTGTCCCTACAAAAACTTTGTTTTTACCAAACATTGTTTTACTTTATTCTGATTTTCTTTATAAAAACATTTTTCAAAACACACCATTTACGCCTGTCCTCGACACGCTTTTGTAATTCCAACAAACGTGATTGTTTTTGTTGTTGTGAACATTGTTTTTCTGATTGTAATTTATTAAAACTAAAATTTGTTGTTGTTATTGCTGTAGTTTTAGGTGTTTGTTGTAAATTATTTATTTTCTTTTGCAACATTGTTGTTGTTGTTCTGACCGGTGTTTTGTTATTAAAAACAACATTGTTGTTATTGTTGTTTGCTTCACTTGTTCCACTAGTACTTAAAAAGCGTTTACGACTCTCTGCAGAGTAAAATGTTAAATTTTCTTCCCCCAAACTTGAAACTCTTCTTCTTCCACCTTCTTCTTCATCTTCCTCCATTTCTTCACATTCTAAATTTTTTAAAGGAGTAGAATCTAATATTGACCGAAATTGTTCAAAATTTGTAAAATTATTTGTTGAAACATTATTTTGTTGTTCAGGTAAAGGTTGTTGTTGTTGTTCTTTATCCTCTTCTTTTACAACAATGTTTTTGTTTGAATGTTTTGAATGAAAATCGTCAAAGAAATTTTCATAAGCGTTTTTAAGGGTGTCTGGAAAAATTGAAAAAAAAAATTTTTTATTTTTACAAATAAATTTTTAAATTTTCAAAAAAAATTTTAAACAAGACTCTAATATCCATCAAAAAAATTTAAAGAAAATTTCGAAAAAAAATTCTTTTCCTTACCCAAAAAATTGTTAAGTTCAGGATATTTAGAAGAACAACAATTGTTGTTGTTATTATTTTCATTATTCTGATGTTTTTGTTGTTGTTTTATTGATGTTTTGCAAACATTGATGTTTGTTGTTGTTGTTGATGTTTTATCAAGTTGGGGAAAAGGAAACAAACAATTATTATTATTAAATGTTTTTAAATGTTTTGAATGGTGAGTTGTTGTTGTTTTTGGTGTTTCTTTGTTTAAACAAGAATTATGTTGTTGTTGATTTTGTTCGTCAATGTTTTGTGTTTGTTGTTGGTGTTCGTGTAATTGACGATTGGCTTTTTGATTGGCCAAATCTGCTAGTATAGAGGCAGCGTCCATAGGTTTGCCCTTAAAAATTTTTTTTTTATTTAGAAAAAAATATTTTTAATAATTTTTTGTCATTAGAATCTACGATAAAAAATTTTAGAAGACCGCAAAATTTTTTTAAACACATTTGCCATTAGACTCCCAGTTAAAAAATAATTACAAAAATCACCATTTGAATAGCACAAGTCATTTGATGCATTAATTCCATTCCATCACGTGCATCTTCAGAAAAACGAGGAACTTTAGGGCTACTATGATGATGTATATTTGATGAATCAGCAGATTTTCGTGGTCTCCCTCTATTTCCTTTTGTTGTTGTTGTTGTTGTAGTAAATGAATTTATTCTTTCTTTACGTTCATAACTTCGTTTTCCTGTTGTTTTTTGTTTAATTGAAGAAATATTGGAAATATTATTATTATTGTTGATAGGTGTTGATATTTTATCAGGAGAAATTGGCTCTATAAAATATTTTTTAATTTTATAACAGTACTCAAATGTCACTCATTTTACAATGTTTTTATTAAATTCTGAATTATAATTTCCTTATGTTTTTATTAAATTCTGATTTCAGGAAAAAATGTTTTTCAAAAATTCTGATTATATAAACTTAATTTTATTGTTTTTATTTTATTCTGATTTTAGAAAACAATGTTTTAGAAAAATTCTGATTTGTAAAAACATTAATGTTTAAAAATTCTGATTTAAATATTTTAATTATGTTCGCATGTTCAAATTTAATTCTGGTTTTTTTCTCAAAATTACCAAATATTCTCTACCCTCTAACCTTTGTTCAAATTTTATTCTGATTTAACAAAAACATTATTTTAACAATTAAAACTACCAAAACGTGGTGAAATCAGTTGTTCATTAACATTTTTATTTTCCATGTTTTTATTTTCTTCTGAAATTGTTTCAACATTTATTATTTTAGGTATTGGTGTTTTTGTTGTTTCTTCTTCCACAACATAAGTATTATCACAAACATTCTCAACAACCATTTTTTCTTCTTCAACAAACATGTTTGTTGTTGTTGTTGTTTCTATTTTATTGATGTTTTGTTCAATGTTTTTATTGATGTTTTGTTCAATGTTTTGTTCGATGTTTTCCTCAATGTTTTTTTCAATGTTTTCTTCTTCTTCTTCTTTTTTAATTGTTGTTGTTTGTTGTAATCTAAGTTTTGGAATTCCCCCCAAATTACTATTGTTGTCGTTTACGGACATTTGAGTCCCTCCCACATTTGAAAAATTCTTAACAATTTTTAACATTTTTGGAATATTATTATTAGAAATTGAGGTTGTTGATGAAGATGAGGATAAACTATTTAATTGTTGTTGTTGTTTATTTTTTATATTTAAAATAGCTTTAGCAGCAGTCTTCTTTTCACCTCCTCCTCCATTGCTGCTACTACAACTACTTTGACGCCTTTTTTGTTGTTCCATTTCATTTACATATTCAGTCCATTTACGACGCGTAGTTGGGCCAAAACTTTAATAAAAGAGAAAAAAAATTTTTTTTTAATTCTGAAAAAATTTTTGAGGTTTTTAAGACAAAAAAGAAATTAAGGTAAAAAGAACCAAGTAGAAGGGCTTGTCGGTTCCTGGAAAATCTTCGGATATTCGAAAAAGGGATGTCGCGAGTTAAATGAAATTATAGACACAAAATCCGAAACACCGATCCAAGAAATTAAAAGCCGAGGAACTCCGACCAGGGATGAGCACATTGCATTTCGCGTTAAGCCTTGCATTGTTGAGATTGTCTCTTGCGCTCACCCCTGACCTCGAACCGACTTCGAACCAGCGACATCCCTGAACCGGACCCGAGGAAACTACCCACAACCACACCCTTCGTGTACAACTTTTGGGTCCCCCCAAAAAATTTAATAATAAAAAAAAAACCTAGTATAATCCTGTTCATTTTCTCCTCCTCCATTATTATTTAAACGTCCCACTCCTCCAACCGCAGAATTATTGTCAGACGATTTATCTCTACTTGGCGCTCTAACACAACAAATGCTTGATTCTCTCGAATTTGTTGACGTTTTGGATGAAGAATTGGGCGTAGAAGAACGCCGACTGCCTGTATCCGATGATTTGGCGCGGAGGGAAGAATTTCGTAATTTTAAAAAATAATTTTCCAGCTTGAAAAAAAAATTCATTAAAAATTGTTAAAAATCCTCAAAAAAACCTTTGTTCTATTTATTGTATGTAAATAATATGGAACATATGCAGAGGTCCAGGAACACGGATTTAAACAAGGCTTCATTTCTGTGACTTCGGTAATGACGGAAATATCTTTAAAAAAATTTTTTAAAATGAGAGGATGATTTTTTAAAAATTAAATTTGAGACAAAAATTAAGAGATAGACAAAAGGGAATACTAAATTTTGGAACTGCTTAATCATGAATTCGAACTAAAAGCTTTACATTAACCTAAACTAGTACTCCCGAAAATACCGAGCCGAGAAGGTAGAGCACTCAGGAACCGAAAAAAATTCATTGAGTCGAAAATTAACCTAAATCCATAAAAAAGCAGATCTCTCAACCTGCGATTAAAATTTGAGATTTATAAACTTAAATAGTCTCCTCCCCTTAAATCCGTCCTTTTTCTACGTCCCGGAGACAAAAAAGTTTTAAGGACAGTGTCCATCTTTCAATTTCCTATTAGAAATTGGAAAACGATACATAACCCAACTAATGTAAGAGGAAGACAATTTTTCATTTTCCCCTCCCTCCCATCTAAAAATTTCAAAAATATACAAACCATTTAATTGTCTATCAGTAATTGCTCCTTGTTTATTTAACGGCACATAAGGTTTAGTAGAAACAATTTTCGTTCCATCCTTCAAGTCAGAAAGCAATTCTCTTTTAATTCTCGTTTCCAAATCAGATTGAAAGGCATAATTGTTGATAAAAATTATTGAGGCTTCTTCGGTTATAAGTTTTCGATATTCTGTGCTGAGAAAATCGCCATGGAGTAATTCAAAAGGTTGAAATGGACGGCCAAACCAGTTCATTAACCTAAACAAAATTGGGTTTAAAATTGAAGTAAATGGGCTGAAAAGGAGCTAAAATGTAGGAAAAAAGGGTTTAAAGTTGAAAACCGGCCCCTAAACTTTTTTAAAAAATTTTCAATAATTTTTAAAAATTTTTGAACCCCCCAAAAAATTAAAAAAAAATACTTTTTAAATTCATGTTCCAATTTCTTTGCAAATTTTGATGGTAATGAAGCTATTTCTATTCCAACCGCTCTATGAGCTAAGGTACCACCAGCCATGTGCACAACTAATTGACCTACTCCACTGCCCAAATCGACAAATACGTCTTTCTAAAAATTGAGTAATTTAGGTTAATAAAAGAACAAAAGAAAAGCAAAAAATATTAAAAAAAATTTTTAAAAATTTCGAAAAAATTTTAAAAAATATTTTAGATCTTAAAAAACAATTTTCTAACAACAAAAAATAAAAGTCGCCAAAAGGATTCGAACCCACAACCTAATTGAAGTGAACCAACAACACTATCCATTACACAATCGAACATCACAACAACAACCCAAATTAAATCCCCCATATACTCAATAAAAACAACAAAACAAACCTGTGACGGCTTAAGCTCTTCAATAATCATTTGCATTCTTTCATAAGACGTCTCCCCATAAGTTTGAGACGAAAAAGCTTCATAATGTTTATTCAGAGCTTTTTCATTGTCCACAGCTTTGTTATAACATCTTGTAATTATTTGGTGAAGTAATTCTTTGCTTGCATTTTGGGAGGATTTTGAAGAATTTTCCTTCCTCTAGAAAATATTTTTTTTTAATTTCAAAAAAAAATTTTTTTTTTACAGTAAGGGCAGTCTCCTTGCTGATTTTGTTAAACTTTTTGGCCAATGAACGGACTTGATCATAACTAGAAGAAAAAAAATTTTTTTTATTTCAAATTCCAAAATTTACTTGAAAACATCAACGCTTTCCAGTTTAGATTTGAGTGGAGTTGCCAAGTCTGGAAAGTAAACAAGTGCCAATCTTAAGTTGAAAAAATATTAAATTTTAATAAAGAAGACATTATTAACTCCAAAAACGCTAAAATTTCCCAAAAACCAAGAGAAACGATAAGATGGACATTTGATCCCAAACTTCCAAAGAGTCACGTTTAACAGCTAGAGAATGTATTACCCAGACAAAAGGATAATGAAGAGAAGTCCAGAACCTCAAATCCTAAAAAAACTAAGAAACTTCCAAAGAACCCAAGAAAAATAGCAAAAGTGGACATTTGATCCCACTCCCCCAAAATCGATTTCTCCCCCCAACCCCTTTAAAACTTCCCCAAAAACCATTCAAAAAACACAAAACAAACCTAATAATATCCACCACCTCAATTCCAATATTGTTCTTTTCCTTTTCACTCCAATGCCATGAGATTGCAGACCCCCCTATAGGGGAATTTAATCTAATAGGTTTTTTCTCAATATTTGACACTGCTGAAGATGAGGTATTATCAATTAAATTATTATTATTATTTATTTTTTCAACAAAAGAACTAAGAGAAATATGCCCGTTTTGTACCAAATTTTGTTGTTTTAATTGACTATTATTATTATTTAATTTATTGTTGTTGTTAGACAGGGAAACAGAAGAAAGTTTACTGTCCATTACACACTCTTTTCTCTATACTCCCCAAACAAAAATATAAAAGTTGGGCGAAAAAGAAGAAGCAAAAAAACCAAACCAAAACACACAAAATTTATGTGTTTTTCTGTTAAAAACACTGAAAAATTAAAAGTGTAACATTATGTAAAATTTTGGGGAAATGGACATTTTGAAAATTTTAGGAAAAGAAAAAAATAAGGGAAGTTGATAAATTTAAAGTTTTTAACACTTTGAAATTCGACAGAAGAAAGGTCAGCATCAATTTTTCTGGAAACTTTTTCCAGAACGTGCGAGTACAAAAGATCGATGCAACAAAAGACAGGATTGGGCAAAAAGGGTTAAAAGACCAGTCTTTTTTTGCCCGTTCCGGTTTTTTGTATAACGGTCTTTTGTACAAACACGTTCCGGAAAAAGTTTAGGGAAACATAAAAGTGTACATTAGAGTCTTGAAAAAAGTAATGTTAGAGAAAAAGAATTTTTCGATTTTTGAAAAAAATTATTGATTGGAAAATCTGAGGGAAAAATTTTGAAATTTTTTTAGAAAATTCTATCTAGTCTGGATTACTTTTCTACACTCTCTAACCTTTTCAAAAACTCTGTTTGAGTAGATAATTCAATTTAACCCAGAAAACAACAGAAAAACACGTCCTAAAACACACCAAAATGTGTCTAACTTTAAAAGTTTCAATCTCCCTACAAATTTTTAGCAATATTTTTATTTATACATTTTAGCAAAAAAAAATGGATTGGTTGGGGAAAAAATTTTTTTTTAATAAAAAGGGGAAAAGCAAAAAAAAAGAGAGGGAGAAAGAGCCGGAATAGCAAGTAGAAGTAGAAGCAAGTAGACAAAAATCAATTTTTGTCTCCTTTTTTTTATTTTATTGAAGACTCCTTTCTTCTCTCTTCAAGGATGTTTGAGTTGATTGGTTGTTTGTGAAAAATGTGGGTATATTTTTATTTGTTTTGTTGTTTAAAAGGAATATATGGGGAAGAGAATTTTTAGAGGGTAAGGCGAAAGTTGACAGACGATTTGTGGGAAGAAATGGAGAGAGAAAACCTTCCCTTCTCGTCATATTAATATTTGAAAGGTAGAGCAAAATCAATCGAATCGACACGACCATACTTTCCAAAAACAGGGAATACCCAAAAGATCGAAAACTAAAAAAAATAAAAAAATATTTCCACCAACGGACTCGAACCCACGACCCCTTTAGGAGGGCGCCCTAAAGCTCTCCCACTACACTAAAATTTACACAACAACAAAACAAGCATGTAATGCTTAAGTAACATTTTCAAAAAACCAATAAATTGAAAACTTGAAAAATAAAAAATATTTTTCCCCAACCGGACTCGAACCCACGACCCCTTTGGGAGGGTACCCCAAAGCTTTCCCACTACACTAAAGTCAACACAACAACAAAACAAGCATGTAAGGCTTAATGTGATTTTAAAAAAGCAAAGATTGAAATTTCAGGGAAAAAAGCTCAGACTCAAATGGTCATTTTATATAGAAATCGGTAGGTAACCCAAAAGATCAACACCCTTCAAAATTGATGTTTTAGAGTTGATCTTTTGGATATACCTTTTTTCTAAATAATAATAGTAAAGCAGTAATAGTAGTAGTAAAATGTAATTGCCCGTATAGTTTTGAGAGAAAAGAGCAGCACAACAAACAAAGGAGGGGAAAAATGGACCAGTAAAATATTAGTAAGTATGTGTAGCAGAAGGCAGTCGCCGACGTTTTTGGTTAAGAAGAAGAAAAAAATCGATAGGAAGAAAAAGCGCGCCGTGTTGTCGTATGAAGTTTTTTTATCGCTTATTTTATTTTTTTATTCAGAAAAAGATGGGGGAAGTTTTTTTAAAAAATATGGAGAAAAGAAAATTTTTGCAGAAAATAAATAAAAATAAATTATTAATGTGCTTTGGAGAGGCTATCTCATTTTAACAAAAAAATAATCAAAAAATAATCAAAAAAATCAAAAAATCAATCAAATCGAGCCAACTCATTCCTTCTAAAATCAAATAATACCCAAATGACCGAAAACTTGAAAAATAAAAAATATTTTCCCCAACCGGACTCGAACCCACGACCTCT
Source organism: Meloidogyne incognita (assembly GCA_036172945.1). NCBI lineage: Eukaryota > Metazoa > Nematoda > Chromadorea > Rhabditida > Meloidogynidae > Meloidogyne > Meloidogyne incognita. The sequence goes on from JARQAC010000033.1 coordinate 3,064,726, forward strand.
TTGGGAGGGTTACCCAAAGCTTTCCCACTACACTAAAATCAAAACAAAAAATAAAATACACATGTCAATCAATTTTTAGAAAAATAAAAATATTCAAAAAAAATATTTTTAAATTTTGCCCTTTTACAAATGTGTTTTCAATAGCCGAAAGGCGCGTGTCTGCACTTTAATTAATTAATTAAAGAGTAAAACTTAAAGATGCCTCCGTGGTGTAGTGGGAAAATTTTTAGATTTTAGAGAAAAGAGGTTAATAATGGCTAGAGTCCGAGCGGTACAAAAGATTTTATACTACTTGGTAGTTTTAAAATTTTTATTTAAATAAACCAGAATTAATCAGAAACAATAAAATCAGAATAAAAATCAGAACAAGATCAGAAAAATCAGAACATTCAAAATAAAACAGAAAAAAAACACAAGTCAGAATAACCCAGAAAAAATCAGAACATGTAAAATAAGATCAGAAAAAGTCAGCATAAAAATCAGAATAGTCAGAACAAAGAATAAAAACCAGAACATTCAGAATTAAACCAGAATAAAAACCAGAACCATCAGAAAAACCCCAAACAAAAATCAGAATAATTTTTTAAAACCAAAATCGGAACCCCCTATAAAAATAATAAATAATCAGAATAAAAGCATAGAGAGATTAAAGAAAAAGATAAAACAGAAACCAAAGCATAAAATACATTAAATAAAATTTATTAAATAAATAAAATCCATTAGCGGATTTTCTTTTTTTCTTTATTTTTGCACTATTAAAAATAAAAGGGTATTAAAAGCAACATCGATAAAAAAATTATTTTTTTAATAAAAAAATATAATAACGCTTCTCGCCTTTATTATATTTTTTAGTCAATAACTTAGCCCCGCTTCCTGCCCCCCCCCCTTATTTCTTTTTATTAAAAAAAAATTTTTTTTCTCTCCACACTAACACACACACACACTATCATCTGTCACATCCCTTCCTTATATCCTTCTAACTCTCTCTTCCCCCACTAAGGGAGGGGGGTATCTCTACCCCCTCTAATCTCTGCCTCCTCTAATTCTCTTCCCCCTTACGAGAAAAAAATTTATTTTTTTTTCTCTCGAGTAAAAATTTATTTTTAAAAGCGTGTTGTTGTTTAGCAGCACGCGAAAACGGCAAAGGAAAAAAAACGCACGCGAGGAGGCAAAAAAAAAAGCAATAATATTTAATGGCTACGTGGCGTGTTTTGTAAAAAATTAGGGCGTTTGAATGGTTTTACTCCAAAATATCAACAAAACCCTTCAAATAAGACAATATTTAAAAGGGGAAAATTTGGAGCTTTCGAGGGACTCTAGTGTCCAAAATCTGTCCAAAATCCAATACCTTAGAAATTCCTCAAAATAACAGAGATAGAGCTTGGGATATGAAGGGAGGTAGAAATTCTGAAAAATAACAGAACTAATTAGAAGATTTTGAAAATATAAAAATGGAGAAACCAGAACAAAATCAGAATAATTGACAATTGATCAGAACTTCCAGGAAATCAGAACCACAAACCAGAAGAAATCAGAACATTCTGAGAAAAATCAGAACATCCCCAAAAATCAAAACAAACCCAGAACTGACAACCAACCAAAACAAAATCAGAACTTTTTTGAATACCAGAACAAATCAGACAGGCACCAGAAAAAAATCAGAACAATTGTTAGCCAATCAGAACACAAATCAGAAAAACCTGAAAAATCAGAACAAAATTATTATTATTAAAAAAATTTGATCTTCTGGGTACGCCACACAAAACACTCCACACACCAACTCTATAAAATTCAAAAAAATCGATTAATTGACGCTATAACCACCCAAACTAACCACCAACTATACTCTTTTAGTCGTAATCTACAAATATTATTATTAACAAATATAAAAAGCCCCTTGTGACAGCCGCACAGAAGAAGTGAAAAAATGTTGAATTTTATATATAAATGTACTGGAAAAAAAAGAGAGAAGGAAATTCTCTCTCTCTAGTTATTAAAAGGGGGACTTAATATTTAATAAAATTATTTAAAAAAAAGTTTTTTGCGCAAATTTTGCAAAGACACCCTTCAAATATTGTCCTAAAGAGTTTCCAGTGAAGTTAGACTTGACCGGTTTTAAAACCTGAAAACTTCTGAAAATGAGCGATTTAATTAAAAATTCACCCAAAATAAAACAAGAATTTGTCTAAAACTAAAAATCGGGTATTTTAAAATTGAATTAAACGGAACCTGGGGGTATCGGTTGTTCAATCCTAGTTTCTAGTCAGAAATAAAAAAAACCAATTAACTCAAAAAATTTTCAACAATTTATGGCTACTTGAGAAAAGCCCGTCATCATTACAACTAAGCAACACACCAAAAACAATAAAAATTAAAAAAAAAACCTTTGCCAACAAAAATAATTTTTTTTCTTTCCTTCCATCTCTCTTCCATTAATTTCTTTTATTTAAACCTTATTAAAAGCCACAACATCAACAGACTGAACCAAATCTTCAAATCCACGAATTTCCTCTTCAAGCCAGTCTGTTGACACTTTCTCGTCTTCAACACAACAACAAATCTTTAAAGGGAAATTTAAAATGGATGAAAAAAAGTTACCAAGACTTTTCTAGGAGTGGGGGGAGAAAAGGATTTTTAAAAGTTGGTTCCAAACTAATTCCCGAAATCACCGAACTAGACCAGTTTATAAGTCTGGAGTTAAAAAATCAACTCAGGAGAGCTAGAAAACCCCTCAGTCTGGACATAGAACCCCTAAATTTGGCCCAGCCCAAGTTCAATCCCTAGTGGAGAATGATGAGGAGGGATTTTATAAAGCAATAATGTCGCTCGAGGAGACACTTTCCTGGTGTTGGGGCAAAGAGAAAGAAAGCCTAGAGATTGAGATTAATGCAAAAAAATACCATAGAAATAGTTATTCGAACAAAAATTATCTTTATTTTTTATTGGTAGGATACCAAAGGCGTAGCCAGGATGTAGATTTCAGGAGGGAGAAGAGACCAGAAGCCCCCCTGGCTACGCCCTTGTAGGATACAAAAGATAAAAGAGGGATTTTGAGAGAACACAAGGAACCCTCCTATCTCCCTTCAAAATCAAAAAAACCTGAAGTTTATTAATTCCAAACGCAACAGGTTCAATTTTAGAAGCACCCCAAACAAGTCCATCTGTCTCAATTGAACGAACATTTTTCTCCATTTCTTTAAGGTCAATTGTATCGTCCCACCTTCAAAAAAATTTTCTTTCTATCCCCCAAAAAATAAAAAAAACAAACGGTTTAACGTCATAAATAACATTTGATTTGGCAATAACTCCAGGCTTTTTAGCCTTCTTTTCAGCATAAGCCTTCAGCCGTTGCTCCGTCAATTTCTTCTTTTCCTCATCATCGGATTCGTCACTTCCAAACAAGTCAAAATCGTCGGCCTGAAAAATATTTTTTTAATTCCTTCTCTTATTTCAAATTTACCGCCGCCGCTGGTTTAGGCGCTTCCTTTGGAGTTGTCGTTGCTTTCGGTGCCGGTCCAGAACCGCCAGAACCGCTTTTTGGCCAACTAAAAGAGATTAAGATTTTTTGTGAAAATCGACGAGGGAATTGATGTGAGTAAAGATTGAGATTCTTATATTACTCTGGGTTTGAACTTATGTTTTACTCCTTCTGGGTCTGCGCTAAAGGTAAACCATAGGAAGGCCCATAACTAGAGGGTTAGGAATCGAAGACTGACTGGATACGGACTCTGTGCATAAAAAAGCCACCCCTAAAACAGACCCATCCCAAACTCTACAATTTATTACAGCAAATCCCCATCTTCCGTTAAATCGAATGCTAAATTAAAAAAGTTACCCAGTCTGTTCAACATCAGAAAAGCTTTGCATGTGCTTAAACCAACGAGCAACATGAGGATATTGAGCAGAAATAGTAGAAGACTTCAAAACTCCAAACACATAACTATCCTCAGTCGAAGGAAGAAACCTCAAAAGAATAGAAAGTTTAAAAGTTTAATAAGAAAAAACCCTTTAAGATAACCACGCGTAGCCAAATGCTCATTCAATTGTTTAAATTGTTCTTCTGTAGAAGGAGCGCCATTGAGAAGACCGTTAAAGTCAGCCATTTTATTTGCTTATTTTTTTGAAATTAAATTGGAAAGTCTAAAAAGATTAAAATTGATTAGAAAATAAGGAAGGAGGGGAAAAAGAAGCCTGACAAGCGTAAAGGTTTCAGGCGCGTTTTTGCTTAAAAATGAGAAAATAAAGAAACAATTCAAACAATTAAACGAACATTTGGCTACCCGTGGTTATCTCAGAGGGTTTGCTTTGATTAAACTTTTTAAACTTTCTATTCGTTTTTAGGTTTCTTCCACCGTCTGATGATAGTTATATGTTTGGTATTTTGAAGTCTTCTACCATTTCTGCTCAATATCCTCACGTTGCTCGTTGGTTTAAACAAAATTCTCGGTCTACTCCGTTATCACTACGTGTTTTTTACGGACATTTTTATTCGTCCTGAATTCCACAAACCAAATTCTCAACAAATGCCCAAATCCCTATCCTCTGAGCCAAATTTAAAAAAGCAAAAAAAATACCCAGTCTCTTCCCCACCAGAAAAGCCTTCCATGTGTTTAAACCAACGAGCAACGTGAGGATATTGAGCAGAAATAGTAGAAGACTTCAAAATACCAAACATATGACTATCCTCAGTCGAAGGAAGAAACCTAAAAACGAATAGTTTAAAAAGTTTAATCAAAGCAAACCCTTTGAGATAACCACGGGTAGCTAAAAGCTCGTTTAATTGTTTGAATTGTTCTTCTGTGAAAGGAACGCCATTTTGAAGACCGTTAAATTCAGCCATTTTATTTGCTTATTTTTGAAAAATAAATTGAAAAAAAGTCTAAATAAAAGATTAAAATTGATTAGAAAAGAAGGAAAGAGGGGAAAAAGAAGTCTAACAAGCGTAAAGGTTTCAGGCGCGTTTTTGCTTAAAAATGAGAAAATAAACACCAAACTATCACTAAATTGAGTAACGAAAGATCAATATGCTTCAATAGACTATAGAAAAGCAAATATGGAATTGCAAAATTGCAAATTTTGAAGAAAAACCACGTAGCTTAATTAACCAAACTTTTCTAAAAAATTTCAAAACTAAGAGAGAACACGCAAAAATAAGAGAGTAAGCCCCCCCCCCCCCCCCCCCCCCGAAATGGGAGAAAGGGGAGAAAAATGAGAAGAACACAGAGAACAAAAGAAAAGAAAACAATTAAAAATAGAGAGAGACATAGAAGAAAAGAAAAAGAAAAAAGTTAACAAAATGACATTATTAACTCTTTTTCGACATTTTGAATTAATTTAGGGTTTATTTTTCAAAATACCTATTTTATAAATAGTCAATTTTCTACAACAGCTGACCCTTCTTTTTTCCTTGGGGCATTTCTTTCACTTTTTTTCAGTTTTTTTCTTTTTTTTTCTATTTCAGATATTTTTTTTAGTATTTTTACTATTTTATTAATTATTTGAAGACTATTTTAAACTTATATTCTTCCTTTAATGGACCTTGCAGCGACTTCTTCTTCAGCCCCAGCCGTTGCAAGTCCCGCAATTGAGAAGGCGCGTGAGAAACAACGACGTAGAATTTGTGAAGCTATTACTGGGCTTAAACCAGAGGACCAAATCGAATTTTTGATTAGTCGTTTGGCCGAATCGGATGTTTCTACTGGCGAGCAGAAGAAAGAATTGGAGCAAACTAAACGAGAAAATGGGAAATTGAATTTGGTTTTTTTAAATTTTTTAAATTTAAAAAAGACACTTTTTTAGAAACTCGATTCTGTTCAAAAAATGTTAAGCAAGGCAGAATTGTCCAAATCCAAGTTGGAGCAGTTATGTCGGGAATTGAGCAAAGCTCAACGTGAGGAGAAGGAAGCTAATCAAATGAGGTTTTTCTTTAAATTTATTTTTTTTATTTTTTTATGATGGAGGGATTAGTTTGTCTTTATCTTCCTAGTTTTTGTCTTTTAAAATCCACAGGTTGTTCGCAAAGGACACAAAAGAAACCTCTGTCCGTATAATTTTGTTTCCGATCGAAATTATTGTTTTAGCGCCCAAGGGAGAATTTTTGAGAATTTTATCAGGTTTTAGGCTACTTGCTTGTTCCCTCTCACAATCAAAGCCTTTCATCCTGGAGCCTTTATAAATTTTTTTTAAAAAATTCTTAACTGTTCCACTGACACCTTTCTAGACCCTTTCTCTAAATTCTAAATTTATTTCAAAACATCTTTTTTTAGACTTAAACATATTCAAGCAACCCATGCAGATACCGTCGAATCCTTCAAGAAATCGTTGGCAGATATTCAACATTCTGTCGAATCTAAACAAGAGCATAGCAAACGTGTTGCTGATGTCGAAAGACTTTCTACTAATTTGAATCAGTTTTTTAAAATTATTTTTTAATTTAATAAATTTTTTGCTTAAAGGATGGCTGCTGATTATGAGACGCGTTTAAATGAAATTAAAAAATTGGTAAAAAAATTTCTTTTAATTTTTTTAAAAATATTTTTTTTTCGTTTCTAGTAGAGATCGAGATTTTTGAAATGCCTGGGCCTATTCCGGGTTTGATTTATTGACCTGGACCGGATATTGGACCTGTAGTCCAGTAAAAACGCAGGCCCAGGACTCTGTGTATAGGAAAAACCTCAGGCCTTGGTCCAGATCCAGCTCGATCTCTAGTTTCTACCACTTGGAAAATTCAAAAAAAAATTAAAAAAAAATTTTTTCCCCTCAAGTATGACGAACGCGATGCAGATTTGGCAAAAGTAGCTAGCGCCAAGGATAAGGAATTGGGCCTTATGCGAGTACAAATCGAAGAAATGCAGAAACGTGTGAGCGAAGTATTTAGCGAAAATGTTCAGTTAAAGAAGCAGGTTTTTATAAAATTAAAAAAAAATAAAAATTAAATTCCCTTTTTTAAAGTCATTAAATGATGAGACACGTTTAAAGGAGTCAGTTGAAGCAGAATTAAAAACACGTCAATTATTGGATGAATATGCGCATAAATATGCTGCACTTACCGAATCGTTGTCTAGTACTAATGGGTAAATAAAGAAACTTTTGTTTTTATTAAGAAGCTTGTTTTTCCGGAAAGGTTTAGAAATGTTTTTTTTTCGTGTTTATGTTAGATGTTTTTCCGAAAAGTTTGAATTCTGGAAATGTTTAGGAGATGTTTTGATGTTTTATGGAAACATTTGAAAAACATTGTTCAATGTTTTCCGGAAAAGTTGCAATGTGTTGTGTTTTGATGTTTTTTCCGGAAACTTTTTACTAGTTGTTTTAAAACATCAAAACATGCAACTTTTCCGGAAAGAAAAGTAATGTTTTTTCGGAAAGATAGTTTTATTCCCTCATGTTTTGATGTTTTTCCGGAAAATATATTTAAATGTTTTCCGAAAAGTTTAAAACATTTTTGATTTCCGGAAAAAATTTGTTTTTATGATGTTTTTCCGGAAAGTAACAAATTTTTATTTAAATGTTTTCCGGAAAATTTTAATTACCTATATTTTTCCAGTTCATTTGACAACTTAAAAGAACAAATGTCTAAAATGAACGGAACAATGATTAAAGTGCAAGGGGACGCTAAAAAGTGGAGAGAACAAGCTGAGGCTGCGAATAAGTAGAATTTTTTAAATTAAAATTTTTTTTAATTTTTAAAAAAGATTGGCAACTTCATTGAGTCTTGCAAAAGTAGAAAGTGATAATTTGTTGGCTTTTAAGAATCGTCAATTGGCACAATTGCAAGAACTTTGCCGTCGTTTGAATAAAGAAAATCGGGGGATAGATAAAAATAGTAAAAAGAAAAAAAATTTTTTTGCGAATTTTTAAATTAATTTTTAAAGGTATGTCTTCAAACGACAACGAAAATACGGAAAAAGGAAAGGAGGAGAATGAAGAGGGTGCTTCTACTAGTAATGGAGCTGAAGGGGAAGGAGGGGGAGATGAGGGTAAAATTGAGGAGAAAATTGCCCAGATTGAGTTAAAAGAGGAAATCAAGGAAGAAATAAAAGAATAAAATGAAAAAATATTTTTTTAAAAATATTTTAATAGTCAAAGGCCATAAAAAATATATGAAAATACCTTTTTCTATGTGCTCAAACATGCTTTAAGCTTTTTAAATTTAACCTTGATATGTTGCCACACAGCTTGAATATTATTATAAAAACAATGTTTTTCTCCCAGAAAATTATGAAATAAACATTGATTTTTTGACTTGTTTTTGTGTTTAAATGTTTTTATGAATGTTGGAATGTTTTATTCCACTGTTAAAATGTTTTCCGGAAAATAAATTTTGTTTAAATATTTTTAGGAAAGAAAAATGTTTGTTTAAATGTTTTCCGGAAAGTTGGGATGTTTATTCCGATGTTTGTTTCTAGAAAACAGACTTTGATTATATGTTTTCCGGAAAATGAACGAACTTTTTATTTAAATAAATGTTTTCCGGAATGTTGGAATGTTTTATTCGATGTTTGTTTGTTTGTATTAAAATGTTTTTTCTGGAAATAAACAAGTTTTCCGGAATGTCGTAAATATTTACCTGTGTTCGTCAAAACATTGAATAATTTTTATCTCTTTTCACTGGGGTTTAAAATAAAAAAATCCAATTTTACATAAAAATCGGAAAATAGTATAAGTATATTTATGAGTATCACTTTTAGAGATCAATTTAAAAGATTAATTTAGAATTTTTTTAAATTTAATTTTTTTTAAATTTTACTTCTTTTTTGGTAAATGATTTAAACCTGCACCGCTACTCCATCGATAATTTGGAGGGCCAGCAGAAAAACAAGCATTTTCTTTTAATGTTTGCCCTCCAGTTTCAGTCCAATACATTAAATAAAAGTTGCACATCTCATCTTCTCCAGTAGGGCCGATCTTGATTATTCGTTTTTCATTGTTGTTTATAGTGCAGCGAGCAGCCAAAATATCCTTAAAAATAATTATTTTTGTTTCAGGAAGATTGGAATGTTTTCCGGAATGTTCAGAAGATTGTTTCAAAGTTTTCCGGAAATAGAACATCAATTTATTAATTTTAAATGTTTTCCGGAATGTTTTAAATAATTAAATGTTTTCCGGAAGCAATATTAAAATTAAATGTTTTCCGGAAAAGTTTCCGGAATGTTTTTCCGGAAGGTTTTAAATAATTATATGTTTTCCGGAAAAGTTTATGGAAGGGCTTTCCGGTATGTTTTAAATAATTGTTTTTCCGGAAACAATATTAAAAAATAAATGTTTTCCGGAATGTCGTAAACTTGCTTTCCGGAAAGAATAATAAAATCACATCCGGAAGATTACCAACTTGTTTTTCCTGAAACAATATTAAATTTTAACGTTTTCCGGAAAAGCCCACCAAAAATAGGAATAAATTATTTTACAAAAATATATACCCCTTGTTTAATAACTATTGACTGATTTACAACAGGCTGGAAAAGTTGAGGAAGCTAAAAATTCATTTTAAAATTAAAAAGATTTTTTTTATTAAATACCTGTGGATTTCTATTTCCAAGTAATGTCCATTTATCTTGCCCAGTCAAAGGATTTTCTTGAACTAACCAGCCATGTACATTAGTTCCATGTCTATGAGTGTGAACACGGAAGGCGAAGGGATGCAATTCAACGTCTTCATCAACAACACAAGCTACTTCTAATTGCTCTAGAAAAAAATATTTAAAAAATTTTTTGATTAAAATTTTTTTTAATTTCCAAAAAATTTTTCAAAAATTCGCAAAAAAATTCAAAGTTTAAAAAAAACCGTGAAATGACAGAAATAAGAATTCTAAACAATTTAACTTAAAAGAAAAAATATTCAGGTCCTACCCAGATTTGAACTGGGGTCGCTGGATTCAGAGTCCAGAGTGCTAACCGCTACACCATAGGACCGTTGAACTAACTTTCATTTATTTAGCTTTTAATATTTACTCTTTTTTTCTTAAATTGTTTAAATGCTTCAAGAGTGTAGGAAAAATGTTTTTAAAGCAACCTAAATATTTTTTAAAAAATTCTTAAGTTTTTTTGAGGGTAGAAAAATTTTAACAATTAAAATTTTTTCAAAAAATTTTTAAAAACTAAAAAAATTATCAACTCATTTACCAGTCTTTTTAGGCGCCATCCTACCGTCAGTTGCTAACAAAAGAGTGCCAGCCATTCTTGGTTGAGGCTCCTCTGTGTGAAGCACCCTAACTCCAGAATTATCTTCTCCCTTCATTTGGTGCATATAATGTACTTGAAGTACCAAAAATTGGGAGTTTGCTTCACCACCAACGCGGAAACCAACACCTTAAGGAAATCTTGTCTTTTAAAAACTCTTAAAAATACCTTTAGGCAAGTTAAGCTTCGGAGCGCCCCGAGCCCACGCATAAATAATGTCTGGTTGAGAAGCGCATACAGGGGAACGGGAATAACCAGCATTAGAGGAAGACATCTCTCCACAATCCCTTCAAAACAAAGAAAATTACAACCTTGTTCTGAACATTTAATTATTGCAGTGTTTAAAACTACAAAAACATTGTTTGAAACAAACATTTTTAAAGAACAAAACATTGTTTGAAACAAACATTTAATTATTGCAATGTTTAAACAACTAAAACATTGTTCGAAACAAACATTTAATAACAACTTTTTCAAAACATTTTTAAAATGTTTTGATTAGCAAGTTTATTTAAAACATAAAAACATCTTATTTTTAGTTCTGAACATTCTTTTGTTTCCAACTTTTTTTCGAACATTGTTGTTCTCTCAAACATTTAAAACTTAGTTTCTAAACATTTTTCCAACATTGTTTCAAACATCTTTTACAATAAACCGTAAACAAACGTTACCAGGCAGGTTCATCACTTCCTGGCATTTCACAACCGAAAAGAAGCATATGATGAATCTGATGTTGATTTGCGAGAGGTTCAAAGGAAACTAAACAATAATTTTAATATTATAAAAAATTAAAGTTCCAACCAATATAATGTTCTTCATCAGCATCTAACGGAAAAGCAGTACATAAATAAGTATCGTTCTTTTCGATCCGAACACTTGGCATTCGAAGATCGGTTGACTGAACACCTTCGGGAAGGAATTGTTGTTTTTGTTGAGGATCTTCATGGCCAAAGTGAAACCATGCGAGACAAGGACAGGTTATTGATAGAGACAGTAAAAATATTGTAGGAAAAAACATTTTATCTAAACAATCAAGGTTTCCGGAAAATTTGTTAACGTTTGTTTTAGTTTGAATGTTTTCCGGAATGTTGGAGAAATATCTATACTTTAGATGTTTTCCGGAATGCTGGAGAAATACTTCTCCCATCGTAAATGTTTTCCGGAAAGGTGGAGAAACCTTTCCCAAGTTGAAGGTTTCGAAACATTCTTAAATGTTTTCCGGAATGTTGGAAAAACAATTTAAACAATCTAATGTTTTTGTAAAAACCTTTTAATTCCCCCGGAGTTTTAAGGGCTAAAACATCATTAAAACATGCGCGCTCAAAATCAATACATAGAACGAAAACCAGTGGAGAAAAAGCCAAGCATTTTCCCTGTGGCACTAAGGCAAATGCTTAAACTCTCGTGTACATTAAAAGCAAATGAAAAAATGTAAAGAGAGAAAGCCTACTAAAAAGAATAAAGAAAAGCTTACATTTTATGGCTTTATTCCTTAAAAACTAGAAAATAATCGATTAGAACTACACGGCATTTCTTCGCAATTCTGAAAAATGCCCAACAAGAGAAAAAAAATTTTGTGTTACGTCAGAAAAAAAAATAACGGAAATTAAAAATCTAGTTCAGAAATTTTCTAAAATTATTGTATTGTCTTTGTTGTCAAAAAAAAAAGAATTTATATATACAATACAAAACTTTGTTTGGCTTAAAATAACTTACTTGGAATAATTTAAAACTTGTATGTTTTAATTGTAAAGTTGTAGTAAACTTTTCTCCAAACATAGTATTTTATGTTTACAGGAAACAAGTTTTATATATTACCAGAAATTTGAATGTTTTTCCGGAAATTCTACATGTTTTCCGGAAAAACAAAGGGTGTTTGTTTTAACGTGTTCAGCAAGAAAAACATTCCTTCCGGAAACTTTACATGTTTTCCGGAAAGAATAATTAGATGTAATAATTTAAAGGAAAACACTTAAGAAACAAACAGAGATTTATTATAAAACCGGCTTTCAAGTTTTAATGACCAAATTTCGAAATAAAAAAAATAAAGGAGGAATATGTTTAAAAATAATTCGAATAAAAGCAAAGTTTTTAAGAATGTAATAAAAATGGAGGGATAAATAAAGAGGCAGAAAAATGTCAGAAATTTTTTTTCGATAAGTAGGGAAGCAATTTAAATTTTTCGGTAGTTCAAATATTATTAAAAATAAAATTAGTTTGGGACAAGAAAAAATTTTTTTTTAAATTAGAATCTCGTAATAAGTAAATTTGCGGAATCTTCGGGTTGTGTTGAGCTATTATTATTATTTTCAAAATCATTTATTAATTTTGTTGGATGTTGGTTATTTTTCTCTAAATTTACTAATAATGTGACATATTCTAATCGTGATCGAAGCTGAGAGCAAATACGCCTTAAAATAAAGTTTCAAAAAACCTAGGTTTTAGGAAACAAAAAATGTTTCCCGGAAAAACAAGTTTAGTAAATAAAAATGTTTTCAGGAAAAAATTAAGTTTAGAAACAAAAATGTTTCCCGGAAAACAGGTTTAGAAAATAAAAATGTTTGCCTGAAACCTTCAGAACATAGAAATGTTTCCGGAAAAACTTAAGTCTAGAAATAAAATGTTTTCCGGAAACTTGTTTTAGAAAAAAATGTTTCCGGAAAATGGAATTTTCTAAAAAAAATGTTTTCCTATGTTTTTGTATAATCTACCTATAACGAATAAGTTCGGCCAACAATTCAGCATTTTTCCTCTCCTCTTCTGCACAAAGTTGTTCCCAATCAGTATTATCATCTTTTTCTCCATTTCTTTGTTCCTTGTTTGTTTGGCTTCCAACATGTTGTTTATTGTTGTTGTTAGAAACAATATATTTTAAAGGTCGTTGTTGCGATAAATTGTTTGTTGCCTTTTGCGATTCTGTTAGCAAGTTTTGTTCAGATTCTGGTAATTTATTCCTCAACTGCAAAATCTAATCTTATGTTTTTTTAACATTTAAAAAAATTTTTTTCTTTACCTCACGCAACTCAGACAATAACCGAACAATTGCTTTTTTTTCATCACCAATTTCATTTGAAAGTGCCAATTTTGAAGCAATTAATTGTTTTTCTAAAAGTTTAGCATTTGTTTCATCAATTTCTTCATCTTCTTCTTCACAAAAATTTTTTTCTTCTTCCTTATTATTTTTTTTTTCAATTTTTTCTTCTTTAGAACAAACTTCTTTAGGAACAGAACCTTCTACTACTTCTGTCAAATTTTTTAATTTTCTTTTAAGAACTGTTATGCCTGTTTGAACAGCCCACATTTCGTCTTCTTTTTGTTTTAATAAAACTTGTTGATTTGAATGTTGTCGCATTTGTTGTATCTAAAAATATATAAATTAAATTCTCTATATTTTTTATTTATTTTAATGAAAATTTTAAATTCATTTACGTGTTCATGCAAATATTCAAGTAAATTTTGTTGTTTAAGTATTTCTTCTTCAATTTGTTTAGAAGTTGTAGGCATTTCCAATCGAAGTTCTTCAATGCTTTTAGGCTTAATGTATCTGAAAAAATATTGTTTAGTTAAAATATTGTCAAGTTTTTAATTTTTTGGGGTGTTTTCAGGAATGTTCAAATAATTATAAAGTGTTTAAGAAGTTGTTTAAATATGTTTACAAGTTTTCCGGAAAAAACGCAAACATAAATGTTTCCCGGAAAGTTGGAAATATCAAAGGAAAATTGTAGTTTGTTTACAAGTTTTTTCCGTAAAAGTCGCAAACTTAAATGTTTTCCGGAAAGTTGCAAACATTAATGGAAAATTATGTTTCTAAGTTATTTTAAATGATTTTCCGGAATGTTTGTATAAAAAGTTGTGATGTTTCTAGTTATAAAAATGTTTCTTGTTTCTTATTTTTCCGGAAAAGAAAATTCAATGACTTAAAAGTTTTCCGGAAAAACATTAAATAATTTTTTCCAATTATTAAGAGAAACTTTACAAACATAATTAATAGAAACACATAAGGAATAAATGGGAGCAGGCCAATGTACCGCGAGCCCAATGTACCGCCGAGCTATAACTTTGTCCAAAATTGTCAAATCCGTGGCGCCCTGGTATGGTTCGATTCGGAATGTCGAGACGCATCGAACCATACCAGGGCGCCACGGATTCGACAATTTTGGACAAAGTTATAGCTCGGCGGTACATTGGGCTCGCGGTACATCGGGGTGTACCCCTTTAACGATTTATTTTCTAATAAATATTATATATCCCTAACAAAAATTGTTTTAGTTTTTTCTCCCCCCCCCCCTTTTTTATAAAAATAAATTGTTTTCTTTCCTTCAGTTTTAACGCGCACGCTTCATTCAACCAAATAAATATATACTAATATATTAAATATTTTTATTTATTTATTTTATATATACATAGTAGCTTCTCACAACATAAAAAATTGACTTTTCATAAATCAATTTTAACAATTAATTTTTTTATTGACAAAAAATTGATTAAATTTTTAAATTGAATTTAAAATTTAATTTTTTGACTAAAAAAATTTTCTTCATTCATTTTATTTTTTTTATTCTATTAAAATAAAAAATTCAATTGTACAACCTTCACATTTGCAACAATAAAAATTTTCGAAAAAATAAAAAATAATAGAAATGAAGAAAAAATAATAATCAAAGAAAGGGGGATGATTAAATATGCCCCCTTTATTTGCGTCATTAAACAAAATAGTTTAATGATCATTTATCAATAATAATAAAAAGGTTCAAAGTTTTCAACATAAAAATCACTTGAAACTTTATAGGAATGAAAAATGTGTCTTTTCAAAAAATCTTTAAAAAGAAAACAAGAAATTTAAAAATAATAAAACATTTTTAAATAATACAAATGTTTTTGAATGTTTACATGTTTTTAAAATGTTAGAATAATTCTAGAATGTTTTCCGGAAAGTTGTAATTTGTTTACAACACAGATGTTTATAAAGGATTGTTATATAATGTTTTCCGGTTATTTAATATCTCATTATTTAATGTTTTCCGGAAAAAAGTTATTAACACATTTCTCTAGATTTAATGTTTAAAAATAATTGTATTTTCCTGATTCATTCAAGCACCATATTAATTTATTTAACAATTATTACTAATGCTATCGAAGAAAGAATAGAAGAAAAATCAACAAAAAATTTAATAACATTTAATCGAATAGCAGGATGTCCAGACTTGGAATCTTTTCAACACCCCTTTGAGACGTTAGAAAATTCAGACAAAATTGGAAAAATAACATGTTTATGTGGGCCTAGTAGAGAATTAATAAATGAAGACAATGAAGAAGTTGATGATGAAAAAGCTTCAATAACTTGTATTTATGGCTCAAAATTGGATAATTTAGAAAATACAATAAATTTAGCGAAAAAAGCAAACAAGACAATTGAAAAGGTAAAGAAAAAACGTAAAAATCGAAACAAAAGAATAAACTCGGATAAACTTAAAATAAAGCTCAAGCTTAAAAAAATTTAAATAAACTTGAATAAACATAAAATAAAGTTCAAGCTTAAAAACTCAAAATAAACTTGCAACAAAGCAAGTTGTAAAAAACATGAAACATAACTAATTAACCTAGGTGGAACAATAAAAAAAAATTTTTTTTAACAGATAATACTCAATCATGTTGATTTTGAAAGTGAAAAAGAATTGTTACAAATCCTCTTAGAAGAAACTCAAACAACTTCAAATTTAAAATATTTGGAAGCGAAAAAATGCAAAAATAAACCGAAATTCACAGAAGAGAAAGACGAAAACAAAGAATTAAAACAATTTAATAGTTTAGAGTGGATTGTAATTGAAGAATGTTTAATAGAGGAAATGCCTATAAATTTATTAAAACGTGCGCCAGTTTTGAAGGGTTTGTCGCTAAGCGGAAATAAATTACATGCAATAAATGTACAAGATTTGGCTGCTAGCAAAATGAATGTAAGCAAAATATTAAAAAATAAACTTAAAATAAAACAAGTTTGAAAAAATATAAACTTTAAAATGAACTTGAAATAGAACAAGTAGAAAAAATGTATAAACAACACTAAAATGTTGTAAATAAACAGGAAACAAAACATGCTCAAAAATAAACTTGGAATAAAACATGTTGAAAAATTAACTTAAAATACACTATAAAACACAAATAAACTTGAACCAAAACATGCTCAAAAAGAAACTTGAAACAAAAATTGGAATAAAACAAGTTAAAAAACAATCCTTAAAAATTGAATAATTTTTCACCTTTTAAAGTTGGAATCATTAAACTTGGCGGGAAACTTACTTTCTCTACAAATTGAAGCAGGAAGTTTAAGTCAACTTGAAATGCTTAAAAGCCTGGAGATTGGTGAACATAATTTTGCTAGTACTCAATTACTTATAGAAATTGGGAAACTTACAACACTAGAGGTAAAAATATTTCTTTAATAAAAAAATTTTTTTTCAGAGTCTGGACATGTCCCAAATGGATGGAATCGAAACAATAGATGTTTTCTCAAATTTTGAAAAAATGCCAAACTTAAAGAGACTTTTATTAAGTGGATGTAACTTGCGAATGTTAAATAAATCAAGTTTTGTACAATTCCCAGCATTAGAAACGGTTGAACTTAGAGATAAGAAGAAAAACTTTAAAAACAAGGAATCAAATAGAAACATAAAAATAAACTTGGAATAAAACAAGTTTGAAAAAATAAACTTAGTAAAAAAAGCTAAGTTGAAAAATAAACTTAAAATAAAACACACTGGAAAATAAACTTAGATAATAAAAACAAGTTGAAAAACTAAACTTGAAACAAAACAAGTTTGAAAAAATAAACTGAGATAAAATATGTTCAAAAACATGTTGAAATAAAACAATCAAACATTACTATTTTTAAGTTGGATTTAAGAGTTAATTTAATTGAAAAATTGGAGAGTGAATGTTTTGCTGGTTTGGACAATTTAAATTCTCTTTCACTTGCAGGGAATTATTTAAAGTAAAAAATAAATTAATAAAAAAATATTTTTTTTAAATTTTAAAGAGAATTACCACCCAAAATATGGAAGGATTTGCCAAATTTAGAAAATTTAGATTTAGGCTGGAATGATTTTCGGTCTTTAAATAAAAGTTCTTTTAAAGAAATTTCACCAAAAATAGAAAGAATAGATTTACGAAATAATGAAGTGCTTAAACAAATAGAAGAGGGGACATTTGATGGATTAAATGAATTGAGACATTTAAATTTAAGTACAACAATGTTGTGTAAAATAATAAAAGGGCAACTTAATTTAAATAAACTTGAGGTTAGTGTTTGTGTTAATAAAAATAAACTTTAAATAAAGAAAAAAAGTTTTTAGAAAAAAAAAGAAAAATAAACATGGAATAGAACAAGTTGAAATAATAAACTTGGGAAAAAATGAAAAACTTAGAAGAAACTAGGAAAAAATAAAACTTAAAGAAATAAAGTTGGGAAAAAAAGTTGAAAAAATTAAAACTTGGAAGGAACATGAAAAATAAACTTGAAAAAAATAAGCTAGAAAAGTAAAATAAAACTTGAAAAAGGAAACTTGGAAAAATAAACCTGAAAACTTGGAAAATAGTAAAACATGAAAATAAAAATGCAACTTAAAACATGTTTCAACTTAAAACAAAATTTTAAGAAGCATATCATTCATTTACAAAAAAAAATACAAAAATTAAGGAATTAGATTTATCTGCTTCAAATATATCCTATATTGAACCAACTGCTTTCGATTCATTCAAATCAACATTAGAATCACTCAATTTAGCATCAAACAAGCTTAAACATTTAGACGCAAATTTGATAAATTTTTCAAATTTAAAAATGCTCGATTTATCGAATAATCCTTGGATTTGTGATGAAAAATTACAACACATTTCTTTACTTATTGAGGATAAATATAAAATAGCTGCCTTAGAAAGGAATGAATTTGAACTGCGCGAAGCACACAAAACTCAATGTGATAGGCCTTACATTAAACGAGGAGAATCAATATTTTCGCTTGTTGGAATTAATAGTAGCGAGTTGAGTTATAATGAGGGGGAGGATACAACAATAGCGACAACATCAAAAACATCAACAACGAATGGAGGGGAAGAAAATTTATTTGGAGGGAATGTTGAAAATGCTACAATTGACTGGAAAGCGGTATATAGAATTTTAAATCAGAATATAATAAAAACATTTTAAAACAAACTTTAAAAACAAATGTTTGAAATAAGAAAAACATACCAGAATATTTTTAAAAACAAATAAAAATAAAACAAGAAACCAGAAAACCATTAAAAAAGACAAAACAAATATTTAAATCAGAAAAACATTATTAAAAACATAAGTATCCAAAAACAGAAAAACAAATAAAGCAGCAAAACATTTAAAAACATGATAAAATCAGAAAAACATTATTAAAAACAAGAAAACCATAAAAACATTAAAAAGACAAAACACATTTAAAAATCAGAAAAACATCCAAACAAAAATGACAATTCTGATTGGGGAAAAACATTTGAATAAAACCAGAAAAACATTTTTAAGAACCAGAAAAACATTAAAAAAAACAGAATATTTCTAAAACCAGAAAAACATCCAAGCAAAGATGACAATTCTGATTAGGAAAAACATTTAAATAAATCAGAAAAACATTTTCAAAAACATTCTTTAAAACAAACAAAACATCTAAACACAGATAACATTATTGGTTGGCAGCAATACAGACGAACATATAAATTTTACAAGTTTATTAGAACAGGATGAGATTGAAGACGCAAACAAACCAAAATATGATATTAATGCGATCAGATATGGAGAAAAATCATTTTTGCCAAAAAAGGAGTTGGCTAATACATGGATTTCTGGTGTAACTGTAACTCTATTAATTATAACCACTGCGTTTTGCATTATTTTTGTGGCAAGGCAAAAAAAGGTGGAAAAATAAATAAAAAACAAGAGAATTTTTAAAAAAATTTTAGACCGCCCCAGACGAAGTAAAACACGAAGAAGTCAAAATACAAAAAGAAATAAAACAAGAAGAATCAGAAAAAACAACACAAAAACAATTACAACAACCAGAATTAACTCAAACAAACATTTTAAAAGAAACAGAACAACAAAAACTAAAAACATGCCAAAATTTAGAAGAAAATTGTGCAATTACTGTTTTTTAATTTAGCTTTTAATATTAATTTAATTAATTTTTAGTGCATTTATAATTTTCATCTTAATTATAAAATATTTTTAGTCAAAAAATAAAAATATTTGTCCTCTTGACCCCAATTTATTAGGTTAGAAAAAAAAGAACAACTATCCTAACAGTGAAAAATGTTCAGATTAAAGTTTATTTAATCAAAATTTATTTATTTGTTTTTCCAAGTTTATTTTTCAAGTTTGTGTTTTTTTAAGTTTGTCAAACAAGTTTATTTTCAAGTTTATTTAATTGTTTGTTTATTTGTTTGTTGTGTAAGTTTGTTTTTAAAAGTTTGTGTTTTTGTTGTTTAAGTCGATTTGTTTTTATTTTTTTAAAACAAGTTTATTTCTATGTTTTACTATATTTTATTTTTTAACCCAAAACATTAAAACAAAAACTCACGGTTTAAAGTCCACAACATCAAACAAAGCAGTTGTTGTAATAATTGTTTTTTGTTGTTCATTTCCTTCAGAAGAATTGTTGCTGTTGTTTTCACAAATATTTGTTGAGATTGAATTTAATAAAAATGTTTTGACTAAAGGTTGAGACAAATTGAACATTAAATGAAGCAGAACGCCTATATAAGAGAAAAATCTTGTATTTAATTAAATATTCATTTTAAATTTAATTAAAATTATTTTTTGAATTTTAGAATTTTATTTTTTAATTCTTATTTTTAAAAATAATTTTTATAATTTAAATAAAATAAAGATTAAAAAAAATTTTTTTTTAATTTTTACCTATTGCAGGCAGACCCATTTTATTTGAAGATTCCTTTGAAAAAATAAAATTTTTTAATTCAAAAATTTTAAAATTTACGTGTTGTATAATGAGATGTGCATGTCTAAATATATAACCCAAAAGATAATAATTTTCTGTAGGCAGTTGTAATAATAATTTTTTGAGCTGTAACGCGCATTGACAGGCACAAACATTTTGATAGTTACATTTACATTCTGTTCGAAAAAAAATTTTTTTTATAATTTTAAAAAAAATTGAAAAAATTTTTCAAAGGTCATAATTTTCAAAAATCAGAAAAAAATTTGAAAAAAAAATTTTAATAAAAAAAAAATTTTTTTTCAATGGTCAGAAAATTGAGAAATCAAAAAAATTTCAAAAAAAAAATTTTCAAAATAAAAATAAAGAAAAATTCCAAACCACTAGCAATCTGTTCAAATTTAGGCTTCAATTGTTGAGTCAAAATGTGTTGGTTAAGAGAAGCCATATTTTCTGGCAAATGGTGTAAGAAGCGTTTAAGTAAACCTGCCGCTTCGTGGGCATCCTAAAAAATTAAAATTAAATTTTAAACTCTAAATTTTCAAAATAAACCTGAAAAACTATTTCATCTCTTTTTTCACTATTAGCCATCAATTCAAGTTCATCCAATCTTGATTTAGGGGAGGATACGCGAAAAATGCCTTCCAAGTCAAGTCCTATAAAAAAAAAAGAAAATTATATATTTTTTTTGAACTTTATAGACAATCTGTGAAATTTTACATCCTTAGTCAGTAAAATAAACAGACAAGGTTTCAAGAAAATATGTTCAAGTTTGAATGCTCATAAGGTACATAAAACAAAAGTAAAAACATTAAATATCAGGACGCCGTGAACAAAAAAAAAGGTAAATTAGGTGCCTCAAAAATATCAAAAGAACAATTTTTAACATTTTTTCCTAGGGACTAATGATCTTAAGGATTAACGAAAATTGGGAATAAATTTGGAAGAAAATCCAAAATTTGAAAAAATTTTTAAACCATAAAATTCCCAAAAAAAAGTCCCCCAAAATGTCCTATTTCCTCGTAAAAAATTTCAAAAAATCTCCCTCAAAATAATTAAACAAACCGTAAAAAGCAATATAATCCAAACATTCTCTAATTAAAGCAGGCACAGGAACTCCATCAAAAGAAGGATTATTTTTAACAGCTTGTGCAAGTGGAAGTTTGAATAATTGAATTCCTCCAGTTTTAAATAATTCATTTGTTGTTGTTGTTGCTGTTGTTCCTTTTTTGCTTTTTTTACTAAATAAATTCATATCTAAATAATCTACATATTTAATAATAAATATCTGAAAATTTAAAAACAAAAAAAAAATTATTAAAATTCGTAAAATTATAAAATTTGTAAAAATACGACATTTGGCCACAAGGTATAAAATTTCTCATTTCGGTCAACCCCCAAAAAATTTTCATTTCGTCACAGAATGAAGGATAAGACACTGGATCGAAAATCTCGCATACCCTCATACCTTTTATTTGCTAAACTAGAACTAAAAAATATTTGGTTTCTGAGTGTTCACAAAAATAATCAAAAAAAAATTTTTTTTACCTCCGCAAAAAAAAACCAAAAAATTAACTCCTCTTTCAAAATTACTAAAAAATAAACAATATTTGATGAATGATTGTTGTAAAAAAATTTACCAACTTCCCCCACATTCTTAACACACAGAAAAAAAATAAAAATGTAATGAATGTGCACTCACACGATATAAAATTGAATATTTTGTGTTGTTGCTACTCTAAACAATTTTTGCTGTGCGCCAAAAAATTTAAAAAAATTTCTGATTTTTTCTTAATTTTTAAGCTCTAAAAAATTTTTTTGAGCTTCCAAATTTGACGAGAAAAAAACACAAAAACTCACACCCAAAATTACCACCCATTTTACTCACTTACCCCCAAACATTGTTCTACTACCTAGTGTACTCTTTTATTTTTCTCAATGACTGGCCTGTATGGGAAAAAAATTAGGGAGAGGGTTGGTTGAATAGAAGGAGAAGGAAAAAAATAAAATTCGATGATAAATAGAAAAAATAAAATATTTTTAGGGATATTTCACCCAAATTAAACAAAAAAATTAAATTAATTGGCAGCAAAAAAAAATTTTTTTTGAAATTTTTTTATTAATATCAAAAATCATCGTTTGTACGCATAAAAATAAAAATTTAAAGTGAAACATTTATATAGCATATTATATGTTTCTGCACAAATTTAATCACCCAGATCATGTTGAGCAAAATAACAAGAGATTCTTAAAAGTTAAAAACATTATATAAACATGTTTAAAATGTTTTCCGGAAAATATAAATATTTTTACTATGCTTTTCCGGAAACCTATTGTTTAGTAAAATGTTTTCCGTAAAAATAGAAACACTTTTAATAGTTTTCCGGAAACTTATTCTTTGATAAAATGTTTTCCGGAAAATACAAATGTTTTTAGTAGTTTTTCCGGAAACTTATTCTTTAGAAAAATGTCTTCCGTAAAAATACAAACATCTTTAATAATATTCCGGAAAGTATAAATGTTTTTACTAGATTTTTCCGGAAACTTATTCTTTCGTAAAATGTTTTCCGGGATTGCTCCAATATTAAAATATTTCCGGAAACTTATTATATATTTCTGGAAATGTTTCAAAGAAACAAACATTTTTCAATGTTTAAGTTTTTCCGGAAAGTTTTATTAATTTAAGATGTTTTTTGAATAACTCAAAACATTTTTATATGTTTAAATGTTTACCAACAATGTTTATTTAATTTAAAATACAAAAACAAACTTACATAGTGATGAACCAACTCAATTCAAATATTTTATCCAGTTCATCCTCATCCATTTGAGATCGCCATTCACGACATTTACGGCAAAAATCGCGTAATCGTGCAACAACATCTTGAAGCAACGGCTTTTTAACAACCAACAATAATGCATAAATCCATTCAAGAATAGCACGGCTATGTCCATTTTCGATTACATACTTGAAAAAAATAAAATTAGTGAAACAGAGAATTTAGAATAAAAAATCAGAAACCAGAATAATAAATCAGAATTTAAAAACATAAACAAGAAGTAAAACCAGAAATCAGAATAAACAGAATTAAAGTCAGAAAAACATTAAAAACAAGTAACAAACATAACCAGAATTAAAATCAGAATTTAAAATCAGAAAAACATTTTAAAACAAATAACAAAAACATAACCAAAATAAAAGAAAAACACAAAAACATAGGAAACATTTCAAAACAAACACGTTCGCAACAACAGAAAAAAATGTTTGTATAAAATAAACATTAATATTTACCTCGGTCTGGTGCATAATAAGATGATTCACCTTAAATTATTAGAAAAAATATTTTTTTCAAATAAAATTGTTAAAAAAATTTTTTTAATAAATTTTTTTCTTACCAAATTATCATTCAAACATCTAACCAATCCCAACATTGGAGGTATACCCTTATGATGTGCAAATTTTTCCAATTTTTCTTTGTCTTCCTCATTAATGTCTAATTCTGGAATTCTTCTTTCAAAACATAATTGACACCAACCCTGTGAATCACCCTAAAAATTAAAAAAATTTCATCAAAATATAATAAGAAATGTAAGCCGTCGGGAAGTAACCGAACCTGCGACCCTAAGTCAGTTAATGCTAGGCGCTTCCCTCAAGAAGTACAAGTTCAGGGGGATGAATCTTATCTAAATCCTAACCCCAACACCTCCTACTTAAACAGTCTAAAAGTTAGACTTCCCTTCCGTAAAGTAAATTAAAAATCAGAATGATTAAAATCAAAAAACTTTCAGAAAGGGAAGGAAAATTATTAGATTTAAATTCAATTAAAATTCATAAAAATATCATTCAAAAAATTTTTTTTGTCCCATGGTTGGAAAGGATTGAATTTGGGCTCCACTTATACTTATGTAAATTATTGTTAGAAAATTTAAAATAAACCGGTGTAGGAAGTTTAATATTAGCCAAAATATCTGGAGGAGCTTTCTTTTCTTCCAAAAGTGAACGATTCAAAGAAAATTCATTGACCTTAAAAATTAAATTTTAATAAAAAAATAATTCTTTTAAACTCCAAAAAAACCTTGGCAGTTCTCCATTCACTATCTGGACCAAATCGAGTAGTAAAAATTTCGAGTTGATTTTCTAAACAATTTGTAATTCTTGAAGTTGTTGCACTTGTTGAACTTTGGGCCATAATAAGACTTAAATTTGAAGCAACTGCAATAGCTGGTTGTTGACTACGATCAACAATTACCTGAAAAATAATTTTTTTTTATTAAAAAAATTTTTTTGGGAAATTTTCAAAAAATTTTCAGTTTTCAAAATAAACTACAAAATTCTGGCTTAAACACACAATTAACTATTGAAATAAATTGCAAAATTTTTTCAAATTTAAAAAATTATTATAAACTATAAAATCCATCCAAATTTACAACTCAATTATTTATTTATTCAGCTAGTATTATATTTATTGTTAGAAAGAGAATTGAACTAGTGGGTACTTAACAGCAAGAGTAGTGTGTGTCGAAGAGAGATCGGACCGAGTCAAAGTCAAAAATCTAATTTATCGAAATTTTTTGAGATATCGATCTCGATTCTCGCATGACCCTCCCAGTCCAATCTCTAGTGCCAGAGGGACAGGAGAGAATGAATGCACTTCTGCCTATTAGAAAAAGGATATTCGAAAAAATGAAAGATTTTTTTTTATTTCAGCATCATAAAATTCTAAATTTTCGCCTAAAAAATTTTATTGCATCTACAATTGTAGCCACTTTTCAAAAGTGGCTACAATTAGACACTTTTCAGAATAAAAAATTCTAGGGTTCGAACCATCTAATAAAAACAAAAAAATTTACTTGTTTCAAATATTCTTCAGCAGTCATTGCAGGTTTATTCAAATCCACTCTCCTTGGATCGAAAGGACCGACATCAAAAAATTTGCGTTGGTGTTGATCCAAATCCATAGGTTCTTCATCACTATCATCATCATAATCCATTTTTGAATGAATTTTAAAAAATTATTTTTTTCCCCACTGAAAATTCTTAAATCAAAAAATATTAGAAAAATCATGAAGGATATAGGTTTCCAGAAAATTTGAAAACTACGAAATTTCGGAAAAAAAATACCAGAAAAATTGCATCCGAAAATATATACCCGATAAAATTTAAATAATTGTATCAGACATGATTTTTATTAAAAAAATAAAAAAAAATATTTAAAAGAAGTAATTTAACTCTTCCTCCTTTAAATAATTTAAAAAATAAAATTTTTTAAAATTTTATTCAAAAATATATTTTTGAGATAAACAAAACTAAATGGTATATAATTTAAGAAAAATAACAATTTGAAAAAAAACAAAAAACTCGGGTAACCAATTTAAAAACCTTTCAAAGCACCAAATTTCCTTTTTGAACATGCAATTCTAATAATTTCCAAGCTGTTGCTGGATTAAATTCTTCCATGTCTCGACAGAGTACCCAAACGTGATGAACCCGTATTGCATTATTCTGATTAAAGAAAAAAAAATTTTTTTTGGAAAAATAGTTCACTATAGTCGAACATAGAGACCGAAGCTCTCGGTTTTCGTACAACACTCCCAGTCAGATTCTTAGTCGAACATCAATTTTATAATGAAGGGGTACCCTAAAATGAGAGTAACTCTTGGGCAGCTCTTCGATCCAATAGCCAAATCAAGTTCACAAAAATGAAATTTTAGGGGTATCTTATTTAGCGAGGGGCCTAAATTTTCCCCCATAATTGGTAGAGAAAAAATTCAAAAAATCAAACCGGATCTCCTTCAATGACTTTTCCTTCTTTATTTTTTAATACGTGTATCATAAAAACTTGAAATGTAATAACCAAAGTAGGTCCCTGATCCATCATTTTTCCTGATACCATCTGTTAACAGAAAAAAAATTTTTTTTTAATAAAATTAAAAAGAATAATTCCTGTAACCTCAACTTTGCTAACATCAATAATTTGTGAATCAAATGTATTATAACCAATTTTAGAATATTCATTAATGCCTTGAGAGATCATTTTGAACGCCTAAAAAATAAAATGTTTTGATTTAATTCTGGTTTTGCTTTAAAAATAATTCTGATCTTTCTCCCGTTGTTAAATTCTTTTCATTTTTTGATCAGAATAATGTTGTAAATTAATTCCGATTTTTTACAACAAGTTTTAAAAATATTCTGGTTTTGTTAAGTTTTGTTAAGTTTATTTTTAATGTTTTAATAAAATTTTGATTTTTAATTAAAAAATATTCTGATGTTCATTTCATGTTTCTGACCAAAATGTTTGTTGCAAATTAATTCTGATTTTTTAAAACATTACAAACAAACAAAATATTTTAATTAAGTTCTGATCTATCAGAACAAACAAAACATTTTATATTTTTTTTTGGATAAAATTCTGATGTTTTAATAAAATTCTGATTTTTATTAAATTTTTAATAGGATTCCCCCTCCATGTTTTTTTAAATTAAAATTAACTCGCTCTTTCATAACACCAATCGTTTAACACATCAACATTCATTTGTATAACTGCCTCCAAAATGTTTGGAATCATTTCTTTTTCACAAAACCTAAGCCAATTATGTTTATTAAAGTTTGGATCAACTTTTGATATTTCTGTTAAAACTATTGAAACATCATCTTGTGAAGCTAGAAGAAAAATAAAATTTTTAAATAAAAAATTATTGAGAGTACAAACTAAATGCAAGCTGAATTCTTTCCATTGTTGAACGAACACCACGAAAAACAATATTTTCACTCTCATCAATACGCATTTTCCAGTCCAAAAGTTCTATGTTAAAAAGAAACATTTTCATTAATTAAATGTTTTTATTAAATTCTGGTTTTTCTGGTCTGACTTTTATTAATTTTAGTCAAAAATGTTCAAATTAAATTATGTTTTGTTTTTATTTAATTCTGGTTTTATTATTATTAAAGGAACAAGTTTGAATTTTATTCTGGTTTATGTGCTTAATTAAAGTTTTAAAAATATTCTGATTTTAAAAATTAGTTTAGAATAAATTCTGATTTTTCTAGTGTTGTATTTTAATTCTGATTATGTCCTATTATCCCTAACGTTTTAATTTGTTAGAAATAAATTCTGATTTTTAAATTTAAACCTATTTTTTCCAGAACAAACTTGCCCATCATTTAATGTTTAATTTTTATTCTGAAAATTCTTACTATTATAATATGGATTAGATTCAGAAAAAGCTTTCCAGCCAGAATACCAACGCGATTCTTTATGTAATTCTACTTGAGTTGCATCACTAAATAAATAATCATTAAAAAAATATTTTTTAAATTAAATTCTTTTACAGGTTCACATCTACATGACGCTGAGAAAATGAAGAAGTAAAGGAATCACTTCGCATTCTCAATTCTTCTAGAAAAAAATATTTTTTGTAAAAAGGAAGATTTGAGCAATGACATAATTCTTTTGATGGATTTATAAAATAGATAGGGGACCCAGCTAATCCGAAGCTAATCGAAAATCGTGAATTCCAATCATTTTTTAGGTTCGGGAATTCCCGATTCCCCAAATCTTAAATTTATTTCTATGCCGGCTAGATCTCATGTACATTATTTCATAAAGATAGGTGAATTGGAAACTTCCCTTATCTCCCTTTCAAAAGCCCTATCCTTGAATAAAAGTTAATTTCCTAGAATAGAAGTTCTAGGAAGTTTAGGGCAAGGAACTTAAGGTAAGGTTAAATAGAAATAAAATTAAAGGAAAAACCAGGCTTCGAATACATCCGCACATCTGCCAGTTTGTCAATTTCAGAAGCTGTATTTGCCACCTGTCTATAAACTTGTGTATCTCCAACTTGCTTTGCTACTTGTTCTGCAACTTCAGCTGCTGCCTTTAATTGTTTAAACGCGTCCTGACCTATCTGGCTGTCTTTTATGCTTACTGCCAACTTAAAAAAAACCAAAATTTATTGAAAGAATAATAAGGTAAACCAAGGTTAAGGGTCCCCCTTTTTTCCTTCCGCTAGGTCATTACTTTATACGTTAATGAATGGTCAGACTTCCTTCACCAATAAGGTTGGCGAATTCAGATCTGAAAAAAGCTAAATATCCGTAAATTTTTGAGGCGGATATCCGAAGATTTCCAATTACCCGCCAACCTTATTCCTCAATTTCATTCTATTTTTCCCTGTAGCAATTCAATAAAATTAACAATGAAAAGATAAATTCGAGGAAGGAAGTTGAAGAAGAAAAAAAAGGGGGAACCCTAAACCTTAATTTACCCATATAATTTACAACCTTGTTAACATAATCAGAAAATTCATTTAATTGATGTTTAATTAATTCAGTACTGGCATTTGATTCTTTTTGGATTTTCATCTAAAAATGAGGCAACAAAATTAAAAATTGAATTTCTTAAAAAATACATATTTTTCTTTAACAGACGTGTCAGCGAGTTTTTTCAGTCTTTCTTCAAGTTGTTTCTTGTTCTCCTAGAAGAAAATTAAACTACTATTTAGTCAATTTTTAATAGATTTCACAAGTTAAAAGGTTGAGAGGTTCCTCGGACAGATTTTAAGAGGCATGAATAATACATGTACCCAGAGCCCAGTCAACATATTTTTGAGATTACTTATTGTTAGCTTGTCCTCGACTACTTCTACTAACCCAACCTCAATGCCCACAAACTAGCCTAGGATCCTGCAAGGGTCAATTAACGCATTTCATAGGTTAAAAGGAGAAAATAGACGTTCCGAACCAATTTTAGCAGTCCAAGTAATCCTCTAGAGTGAGTTCTGAACTTCTCGCCCAGGATGAATTGCCAGTCTTCCCAAGGTCAATACCCCAAAATCTATGCCCAGACTTGCTTAAAAAACATAAAATACAAAAAATAAAACCTGTAAATCTTTATTTTTTGCCATTTCCTCTTTGATATTCTTCATAAATTTACTTGCAATACTTTGATAATTTCGGCAACAAGTTCTAGATACTCTGAATATTGTTGCAAAATTGTAGGAAAACATTATGTTAAACAGAAAAAATAAATATAAACTGAAATAAAAAAACAAAGGAGGAAAAAATTTAAGAGGAAAAATAAAAGAGGAAGAAATTTCAAAAAAAATTTCAAACCCTTTACTTAAAAATTGGGTACGGCCCACATTGTCGCAGGCCACTTTGTCGCGACCACTTTGTCGCGACCACTTTGTCGCAGGCCACTTTGTCGCAGGCCCACTTTGTCGCAGGCCACTTTGTCGCAAAGGTCTTTTTCGTTGGAAAAATTTCTATGCTGCTATGGAGGGTAGGAAAAGGGCCTTCCGGGCACGATAGGAGTTTTCTGGAGTAATCTGGTTTGGTTTTACGCCGTTAAAAATTCCGGCACAACCTACCCGGATAAGAGAAAATAACAAAAGGAAAAAACACCTAAAACTTTATCAAAAAAAATTTAAAAAAAAATAAAAAACTTAAAAAACATAATAAATATTCTAAACCTCTTCAAATTTCCCATCGTTGTAGCTGTGGGATGAAGTACGGCACGTGGCGAGCAAAATTTAGGCCAATTTTAAAATAAAAATCAAAGGAAAGCCTGCGACAAAGTGGCCTGCGACAAAGTGGGCTTGCGACAAAGTGGGCCTGCGACAAAGTGGTCGCGACAAAGTGGTCGCGACAATGTGGCCCGCGACAATGTGGGCGTGTCCCTTAAAAATTAAAGGAAAAAAATAGGCGAAGAAATCCATTTTCAACGGTAGACCAAATATCTTATTTACTTCTTTTTGGCTTTTTGAAAAATTGACACTTTAACATTTACACTTTAACATTCTTCGTTGCGAAAAAATGGGTACTAGTGTGCGGCACGGGACAGGATCCCGTTCGGGATTTTACGGGATCCCGTCACGAAATCCCGATTTTTAAGCGGCGAACGGGATTATCGGGATTTACGGGATTAATCCCGCGGGATCCTGTCCCGAAGAAATTTTTGAAAAAAATCCCGTTACGGGATCCCGTAAATGCGATTTTGCCGCACACTAGTGGAAACTAGTATAAAATATGTCAAAATATCTAATTTTAGAAATGTCAATTATTGCTAATTTAAACCGTCTGGCCCTTGTTATAAGTGAAGTGTCAATTATTTTTGTTCTTTATCAAGTCTACATAGTTCTTTAAAGTTTAAGAAATTTTAGGAAACGTTCTTAAACAGAAATTGAATTTTGTAAAATGCTAGGAATTCAAATTGTTTTTGAAATAGACATTTTGAAAATGGGGTCTTTTGAAAATTGGCCTTTTTGAAAGTTGGCCTTTTTGAAAGTTGGACATTGTCGTTTTGGTAAGTAACAGAACATCCAAAGATCATTTCCTGAAATATACCTGTTCTATATCTGACAAGAAATGTTTTATGTTTTTGACTATCTTGCTGTTGTAGGTTCAAGTTGAAGTAGCCTGATCTCTGTCCCACCGTTGCCAAGTCACTGGGAATTTTTAAATTTTAATTAAATACCTAACTTTTACCGTTTTTAATTTTACCCTTTTCTCAGTCTTCACTTTTTCTGACAGCCTCAAAAAATTAGGCCAAACGAAATAAATCTCTCTTTTTACCAAAATGACATTCTTCTCTTCATTGCAACTTTTCTTTTTTTCTCTCCCCATTTCTTTTCATTCTCTCTCATTATAAGGCGGGGCTAGTTTGACGGCCTATAAATTTCGGCGAGTTTCTTCTCTCCCTTCCCATTCTTCATTTATTTTCCTTATTTTTATTCTTTCAATTTTCTTCCTTTTATCCTTTAAAAAAGCTCTTTAAGCGGCTTTAAAGTGCTTTGAATTAAAGTTGCTGTTTAGAAAAGATTTGCGAAATTTTTTTTGTAAAAGAATTTGTAAGTTGGTGACCTGCAAAATTTTTTTATCGATTTTTTTTTTGAAATTTAATTTTAAGTTTTTGTCTGGGTCATTCATTTTCGTCTTTAATTTAAAAAATTTTTTTTTCAGATTTTTCAAAATTTATTTCAAATGACTGAAAGTGAGCTTCTCACCAGAAATCCTCAATCAACATTACACACACCTCATCAACACAGCCAGCAGCAATTACAACAACAGCCTTCGACGTCTTTATTGCTTAACCCAAATGTACGACTTGAGTCGAGGCCTGAAACTTTTACTGCTTCAAATTTGATCAATGTATTTTTTATAAAATAATTTTTTAAGAAATTAGGGATGTTTTTTAAGTGGCTTCCATCTAACAATAAGTAGGAATAAAATTAGTAAAATAAAAATCCTGGCAGTCCCTCTCGCCTAGGCCACGCCCCTTTTCTTTTCCTTTTCTTATAAGCTTTGTGGGTCATTTAATTTTAAACTTTTATCTTGGCTTTCTCTAAAATTTATTTAAAATCTGATTTGCTTAGAATTAATTTTTTGTCATTTTTCTTAAAATTATTATTGGTAGGAGTGGTTTTAAAAGTTAATACTTTATTTTCCGTGTTTTTAAAGATGTAATTTGTATTCCAGAAAATTTTTTGTGGACTTTTTTAAATTTACACGGTTAAAACATAATTTAATAAAACGCCTTTTTACATAGAAAATCCCGCAAAAATTTATCCGCAAGTTTGGAAAGTCCGCAAACTTAAGATCTACCTTTTCTACATCCATTATTTTTTTTATTTTTCAGTCTTTGGAGACTAATTATCATAGCATTGTTGAACGTTTTGGCAATTCACCTCTTATAGAAACAACTCAATATTTGACAAATAATATTATTGACCCTAAAGAAGCAAAACATTTAATAGATGGATTTCTTTGTGGTGTTTTGGTTGATGCACCAAATGCTGATAAGGTTTGTTTTTTTTAATTGCTCTTTAGTTTATGATCCAATTAAATTTGAGTTCATTGAAGATTTATGAGTACAAACAAAATTTTTAAACTTTTAATAAACTGACTAACTTTATTTGTCTAGTAAATTTTTTTTAACTAGTAAATTTTAGTTGGACTCATAATCTTGGCCAGAGCCAATTTTGGGTTTTTTAGCACTGGATAGGATACTAGCTAACAGTTTCCTCGGGGTTTTTCTATTGTAAGATAAGTCGAAGATTTGACAAATTATTTGGGTTGGATGAAATCTGAAAATAAAGTTATCACCAACAAAGAAGCGTAAAGTGGAGTTGGATACTTCTCTCCAATAAATTTTTATTTTTTTTTTCAACATTTGACCTATTTTCAAATTAAAAAAAAATTTTTATTCTAGCATTTTACCTGCATCAAAACTCTAGCAATTTCAACTGATCAATGGATGAGCCTTTTAACTTCCTTCAATATTTTAACTTTGGAGTGCTTTCCATTTATGAAACATTCATGCAAACAACAACTTTTATATTTTATTGATGAAACTTTAAAATTACAACTTAGAACAAATTTAGACTCTTCCTTTACAAATATTTGCAGAGCACTTTCTGATGGTTTTTTTTAAACTTTCTTTTTTTAATTTTTTAAGAATTGTTTGGGACATGTGGGGGTTTTTTTGAGATTTTAAGTTTTGCGGACTTTATTTTGCAGATTCTTTCCCTTTTGATTCTCTTGCCTTTGTTTTAGTTTTTGATTTTTAGTTTCCAAGGCAAGCATAAGGCTTTAAAAACTTTCAGCTTTTTTTAAAAGTTTGCAACGAGTTGGATTATTATTTGCAATTTTGTTTAAGAACAAATCTAATCTCAAATTTTTTGCGGACTCTTTTTTGCGGACAAAATTTCGGGAAAATTTTTTTTTTGGAAAAATTTTCAATAGGCTTTGATTGGATTAAATTGGTCCCTTTTTCTCTTTTCCTGAAAGGTAATTATAAATAAAACTTCAAAAAAATTTTTTTCTCAAGTTTTTTATGACCATAAATTTAATTTTTTCAAAATTTTCTTTTAGGCACAGATTTCAAAGAGACTTGTCAAATTGTCCATCAATTTGCTCATCGTTTATTATCTTCACATCAAAAATTGGCAACATTTCCTCGAAATTCTTCATTTCCACCAACAGCATTTGCCTTATTTTCTCGTTTTATTAGTGATGCTCAATTAGTTGCGAATGCTGGAGTTATGAATTTGGAAAGTTTTAAGGCGCCTTTAGTTGAAATTTGTGTAATTTTGGTTTGTTTTTTTTTATTTTTTTTTAAATTAAAAAAAATTTTTTTTTGGTTAAGTATAGGGAGGGATATCGGGAGTTTAAATTTAACCGTTTTCCTATTTGCGAACATGGAATAATTCTTTGCGGACATATTTAAAATAACGTTTCAACATTTTTTCTAAGAGGGCTTGTTGTATACGTCTTACTATTTTCTTCCATAAAAAAATTTTTTTTGGTTAAGTATATGGGAGTTTATCGGGAGTTTAATGAAAGTCTTCCTATTTGCGGACAAGAAAATTTTTGCAGATATAAAAATTTTTTTTTGGACAAAAATAGTGTTTTAACATTTTTTCTAAGAGGGCTTGTATAGTCGTCTTGCTATTTTCTTCCATTTTCTAAAATTCTTTTTTTCTTGTACAAATTTGTCCACAAGTCAAGAACGTACAATATTTTGGGTCTGATTTTCATATTTTAGATTCTCGTAGTTTCATAATTGTCCGCGTGTTAAAAAATTAAAAATATTCACGATACAATTTAAAATTTTTCTAAAATTTTTCTAACAGGTTCGTGAACGTTTCCCCGATCTTTTACAACTTGGACATGATTTATTTTTGCTATTATTACGTCTTTCGAGAGTTTCACAATTTGTGCCTATATGGCGTACTTTGTTACATAATCCAGCAGTTATGGCCCCTAAATTTAATGGTAAAAAAATTTTTTTTTAAATTAGAATTAATTTAAAAATCTTCTCTAAAAGTATCCGAATTAAAAAAAAACAAGATTTGTTACCTTTTCGGAGCAAAAAAAATTTGTCCGCAAATATAGCGTCTGATAGTTTTTCAGAATTTACAGAATGTCGGAAATGAATTTTTAGGCTTTACTGCAGTTTTTATGAGTCCATTCAAAATAAAAGTGGATTTTTTTTGGTGTTAAAAGTTGGGGAGAGTAAACGTCAAAATTTAGGCGCACACCCCATTTTTTTTGCCCCTTCCCTGAAATTGACATACTAACTACTTCCTTATCTATGTTGTTTCTGGAAACTTTTTTTTTTAGAATTTTCGATGACTTCTGTTTCTTTTTTTTTTTAAATTTATTTTAGCTAATTTCCTTTTATTTTTCCCTTTTTTTAAATAAAAATCAATTTAAAATAAA
The DNA here is from genome assembly GCA_036172945.1 of Meloidogyne incognita. NCBI lineage: Eukaryota > Metazoa > Nematoda > Chromadorea > Rhabditida > Meloidogynidae > Meloidogyne > Meloidogyne incognita. Next base: position 3,099,097 of record JARQAC010000033.1, read on the forward strand.
AATAAATTCTTTCCATCTTTTTTTTTTTCAAAGGATTACAACAACTTTTAAGCATTCCAACTTCAAGTGGTCTTTTATCTCACAGAGTTAGTTTAAGAATAAGCAGAAAAATGGCTGAAATTCTTAAAAATCATATTCGAATATCTTCTTTAAATGTTACAAATCCGTCATTGGCAGCACAATTAAAATCTGAATTAAATAAACAATTTGAGACGTTAAAAGCAATGGTTTATTTTAAATATTTTTTTTGATTTTTTAAATAGGGAGGGGGGAGGGAATAGTTTTTTAAAAGATTAAAAAGGTTGATAAAAGAGGTGAAACCATTAAAAGATTGAAAATTGAGATTAATTAAACTGTTGATATTTTAGTAGGGTAGGGTTGGGGAAAAGAATTTGGCTTGGGTTTCGAATTGGATCGGGATTTAGATTTATTAAGATCGGAGTTCGGATCCTTGGTTTTATTGGTTTTTAAACCTATAAAAGACTTTGAATATAATGATTTTTGAATTTTTTAAATTTTTAGGCTTAAATTAGTGGTGACAGAGGCGAGATCTCGATTCTCGTAGTTTTTTGCGGGGATTTTTTTTTATAATTATTCTCTTTTTTTTAAAGCATTTGAGTGGCCCTGACAGTGGCAGTATTCGTGCAGAAATTATTCGGCATGTTTGGGCATTTATTGAACCTAAAGAATTTAATCCTCATTCAAATGAAGCGCGTGCTACACTTCTTGGATGGTTATTGAGAACAGCAAAGGTTTGTGTATATTTTTTTTGAATATTTTTTAAAATTTTTGAAAATTTCTTGGAATTTGAAATTTAAAAAAATTTCAAAATTTTTTCCTGAAATTTTTGAAATTTTTTATCAAAAAAATCTTGAACTATTTAGAATTTCCTGAAATTTTAAATTTAAAAAATTCATGAAATTTTTTTCAAAAAAATTTTTTTTCTTTTTAAGCCTGGTGCTGAACTTCAATGGTGTAAATTGTCATTCTTTTGGGAGTGGTTTGGTTTTGATCCTTCTATACCCAATTCACATTTGGCTGCTGAACCAGTAATCTCTACAATTCGACATTTATTAAATACAGGCCATACTCCTTTGGGAAATTCGCTTGTTGATTTTTTGATTAAGGTTTGTTTGGCTTTTTTTTTTTTTAAATTTAATTGAGACGATTGTTGACGGAAAACTTTTTTGAGTATTTTCTGAGAATGTAGTTTGTTGATTTTTTTAAAGTTTATGCATCTCTTGTAGGAGGTTTCAAACCCAAAACACGAGCAGACCCTACTAGATCTATCCCCTCACTTTAACAATAAGTTGTGTTTTTAATTCGATTGAATGACTGAACGATACCACTAATCAGGCGTAGCTAGGGTGGGCTTCTGGAATATATTCCCACTCCCTGGAAAGGCGTAGCTAGGGTGGCTTCTGGGATATATTCCCACTCCCTGGAAAGGGATGAGAAATCTGACCTTATTAACCTCCAAATTTAAAAAAATTTCGCCTGCCCATTTTAGCCCTTTTCTTGAAATCGTCCCCCTCTGCCTACGCTTATGCAACAAATTTAAGAATCAATTTTCATTCTTAGGGATGATATTTATAAAAATTGAGGTTTTATAGCTTAAATTTAATTTTAAAAAAGTTTTATTATTCCGTCAACAATTTATTGTCAATGCGCCTCTACCTTTTTTTTCTTTACAAAATTGTTTATTTTTATTTATTTTATTTTAGTCAACCAGCGTTCTTTATCCTCCATTAAATTTCTTTTTTGTAAATTCTATCACTGCAGCAATGAAATCATTGGAAACGACTGCTTGTTTGTTAGTTTTTTTTTATTTTAATATTTTTATGGATTTTTTTTTTGTTTTTTTTTGTTTAATTTTTATTTAAAAATGTGTTGGGTATATTTTTATAATTTTAAGTTGACTAATTTTTATTTTTTGGAAAATGGGAATTTTGTTTTTGCGGGCATTCATTAAGTAGTGATCCAAGGATTTCTATTTAAAGACGACCCCGGGGTTCGGTGTTCTCCAACTTATTCCTGGTTACAATGTCAAAATACCTTGTCACCCCACAATTTTTAAAATCATGTCCTTTTGTCACTTGCTCGAGAAACATTTGCGGACTTTGTTTGCGGACAAAATTTTGAGTTGGCGGATTTTAAAATTCTGAACAAATAGATATTAATGAACTCTACCTAGTTTTTTTTTTGAATAATAGGCCACCCAGTTAAGAGCGCTCTTTTATTTTCTAGGATATAAAATCACTTTAAAAAAAATTTTTTTAAATTTTAACAGGCAAGTTTCACCAGTCTTTCTTCACAGCAAATTAGACCAAATATTGCGTGATCAATTTCGTTCAACTTTTCCAGATTTTTTTCCAAAACGTTTAACATCTATAGCAGATAATTTGGCAGCTCCATCTTCAATTATTGATTTTGAAGCTATTCGAAAAACAACAACAAATTCATCTACAAGCTGCACAAATTTAAGTAATAAGCAATCAAATGTTGTTGTTGGTGGGATAACAGAAAATTTGATGGAAAACGAGAAACTTGAAAAAAATGTTTTGATTAATGGAAGAGTTGTTATGGGTGGAGGAGGTGGATCAAATGTCGTCTCTAGCAGTACCAATGAAAATAAATTGTCTTCAACAACTTTAAGCAGTACAGGGCAAATTAAAGTGGAACATGAAGGAGAAGGTGTTGGAAAGAATTTAAAAAATGTTGGGGAAACTTTAAAGGAAGGAGGAGGAGGAGGAATAGAAATTGGTGGAGGGACAGGAGGAGGAAAGGAAAAGGAAGGAGGAATGGGAGGAGGTGGAACAATTTTGAGAACAACGTCAGGAACTCGTAGACCTTTAACTTCATCAACTTCATCAATAGATATATCCACTTCCCCATTAAAGAAAAAATTAAAAAAAGAGGAAGAAGCTGGTGGTGGTGGACGTTCTCCTCAACTTGATAAATTTAAAAAAGAAAAAAAGAAGGAAGAAAAACAACAAAAATTATTGAAGAAAAATGAAGGAGGGATTACTAATAATAATTCTAAATTGACTTCAAATTATGTTGGTGGTGGTGAGACAACAACAAGTATGAAGAAATTGGGTATATAATTTTTTCTAAACAAATTTTTGTGTTGCTTAACTAAACACATTTTTTTTGGTAGAATTTGAGGGGACCTCTCATAAATAAGCATTAGATGTTTTTTTTAATTTAGAGATTTTTTCCCAAATTTAGTTTTGAAACCTCATACTGTATTTTTATTGAATTGGATTTTTTGGATATTTTAATGAGGTTTTGAGCATTTAAACAGACTTAATAAAAAGCATAAACAAAATTTACATCAATGAGTCAACGAATGTTTTATAGTAGTTGTTAGACCCTTCAATTTAGGAATAGTGTTCATTTAACTCTTAGAAAGTGGTGTGCTAAACTTAATAACAAAAAAAAAATATTTTTTTTTCCGTTTTTAGGAAGCGAACTATCAGTAAAATCATCAAAAAGTGATGATTCTTTACAATTGACAATTGCTGAAGATGAAGAGGAGGAGGAAGAAGATGATGAAAGGGAGAAGGAAGAAGAAGGAAATGTATGGGAAGAAGAGGAAGAAATTGATGATGAAAAGGTGGATGATGATGATGAAGCAGACTTACAAAGTACTTCAAAACGTTTACCTTTAACTTCACTTTTGCCAATGGTTAGAGAAGAATTTCGTGAACATTTGGAAGGAATGTTTAAAGCAATAAAGAAAAAACAAAATTTGTCTTTAGAAGAAGCAATTAATTCAATGCAAAATTTGTTGGATAGTATTTTTGATGCGGTTTGTTTGTTGAATTTTAAAAATAAGGGGAAATTAGGGGGGTTTTTAGAGGAATAGTTTTTTTTGTTGGGGGGTTGTTGGGGTTGTCACATGCTAGGGAAAAAAATTTTTTTAATAGGAGGGGGGATGGTTTTAAAATGTGGGGGAAATTATTCCATATTTTTTTTTGGAAACTGAGGTTGAAGAGGATTAGGACGAGAAAAAAAAAGAAAATGTATGGGAAGAAGATTTTTGGTTCAAGCTGTTGAAACTTACAAAACTTTTTTTTTTTTGGGTATTTTAGTAGGTCATAATTTACCTTCCAAACATTTTCTTTTCTTCACATTTAATTTTCTTGTTCTAGGGACTGGAGTTTTCTTGCCCCCTTTTTTATTAGGGCAAGCATTTGCTATTTCATTTATTAAAAAAAAATTTTTTTTCTTGCAGAATGAAATGGAATGTGACCAAACTGAATATATTGCCCTCTGTTTAATTAGAATTTTTGACACTTATTTGGAACAAATACAAAGCTATTTGACTTGTCAAGAACCTTCTGAAGAGTTTGTTGTTGTTTTTAATTTTGTTTTAAATTATAGTCGGATCTCACTTTAAAAAAATTTTTCCGTAGTGGGGTTCGAACCTGACACCTCTAAGTCTCTAGCCCTATCCCACTACACCACAAAATATGATTAATCGATAAATGAAGATTTGAGGTTTACCTTGAATTTTTTTTAATATTGCCGAGGCAATATTTGATCTCAATTTCCAAAAATGATCAGAAAATCTTGGGAAGCCGTGAAACAATCCCAATAACAACTTGAACATCTCTAGAAGATCCCCTGCTCACCCAAATTTATTTTTAAAAAATTATCTTAAATTGAGACATCCTAATTTTTGGGGGATCTTATAGTGCATTTCTTTCTATTTATTCTAAAAAAAAATTTTTTTTTCAAGTGAAATTTCTGAAATAATGGAACAACCACTTTATCGTTTCTTCAAAACTTTGTGCCGTTCTGGTGAAGAAACAGATACAAGACAATTTCTTTTATCAATATTGAAAAAAATGATGGAAGAATGTAATCGAATTGGTTACCTATTTCTTTTCTTTCTTTCAAGTATTGAAAGAGAAAATAATGTAAGTGGAAGTGGAGGAGGAGGTGGAAGTGGACGCTCAAGTAGATTAGGAAATAATGGGAGTAGTTGGCCGTCTGTTGATCAAGCTGTTGGAACTTACAAAACTGTGTGTCAATTAATGGATACTGAATGGGAAAAACAATTGGCTAAAGACCTTGAGGTTTTATTTTTTTAATTTTATATTTTTTTAAATTAATTTTTGGCTTGAATTTTCGTTAAATTGGCCTTAAAATATCGATAAAAATTTATTTTTATGGGAATAAGAGTTTAAAACTTTGAGAAATTTGAGAAAAAAATTTCATTTTACCCTATTTTTAATTTTTTATTTTTATTAGTCGATAACTTGAGTTAAAAAAATATTTTTCCTTTGTGGGATTCGAACCCGACACCCCTTTCCTTTGAGAGCACAACACTTTCCCACTACATTACAAAATAGAATTGGGGAGCAAATGTTACCCAGTTTCTGAAAATTCAGAATTACTGAAAAAGTGTTATAAAAATCTGGACTTCTTGCTCTCATCAGTTTTATAATAAGACAATTTTTGAAAATAATTTTAAAAAAATTTTGCGGACATTTTTTGCGGACAACTTCAAAAATAAATTTTTTTAAATTTTTATTCTTTTTTTTTTCCCCAGCAATGTTCATTTGACGATTACCAATTATTTTCTCATTTGCTCGTTAATGTATTAGCTCGTTTAACACCTTATGGCCCACCAATAAAAGTTATGCGTTTAATTTGTGGTTCAATGAATACTCGACTTTTGTCACGTTTAATGAGTGAAATTGTTCGTGAAAATGTTGTTTTATTTGGTGAGGGAGAAGTGCTTCCAATGCTTGTGGATTCACTTAAATGGGACTCTTTAGAACAACTTATGCTTTGGCAAATGTTGCAAACGGAAGCTGTGGAGTTTGACAAATTTATTGATTTATTGTGAGGTTTTTTTAATGTTAATTTGTGGGGAAAATATAAGTTTTAGAATTATTTTTGGAAATTTTAGGGAGTTTAAAATTTGATTTTCTTATTGAAATTTATTATAGTTCACTTAAAAATATCTTTTTCCCGATTGGGGTTCGAACCTTACACCCCTATTCCCTTGGAAGCCTAACACATTCCCACTACACCACAAAATACAATTTTGGAATAAATGTTGCCTAGTTTTCTGATAATGTTCTTTGGGTAACTTAAACCAATTACCGACAAATTGAATCGAAAATCTTTGAGTTAAAACTAAAAAAATCTTTGTTAAGATAGGATTGTTTATTTCTGTGGGACAAACTGCTGCCTTTTTGGGAAGCATAAATGAAAAAAAAACTTTTTATGTTTTTTTCCTAAAAATTCTGGCGTTTTTGGGAAAGTTGTCAGAATTATTTTTTTAAAAAAATATTTTTTATAGGCAAAGACTAAATTACAATCAACATCCAGAGGCTACAGCGGCCGTTATTGTTATTATGAGAAATATGGAACCAGATCCAGATGTTGCTATAATGAAAAGTTTACTTCGAAATTTACTTTTGAGATCGCCAAATAAAGATTTGTTTACTGTGGATGCTATAAAGGTTTTTTTTTTGTTTTAAAAATTTTTTTGTTGATAAGTTTATACATAGAAGGGTGTGGGATCATCTCGTTCTTAAAATTAAAAAAAAATTTTCTTTTGGGGTTTCTAAAAAATTTTTTTGAATTGAGTGGTTTGGTGTAATTAAAAAATAATTGGGGATCTGAAAAAAATTTTTTTTAGTTTTTTGCGAGACCAAGAAATTTTTTCTTACTCTGCTTTAGTTTTTTTTTATTTCTAAAAATTGGAAAAAATAATTTTTCAAAATAAAAACAACAGAAAAAAATTTTTTTTTCTCAAAACGATTTTATTTTGAGACATTTGATCCCAAAGTTTTTTTCTAAAATTTTTTCTATAATTTTTAAAATAATTTTTTTCAATTTTTAAAGTTACTTATTGACTATGATGATAATATTCCACCAGTAGCTACTTGTATTAGTAAATTTGTGAAGAAAGCTGTAGCAGCTGGTGATATTAAAGGTCCAATTTGTAGTCCAAAACATTCTTCTTCTTCATTTTCTTCTATTAAAATGGCGAAAAATCGTATATTGACTGCTGAATATATTTTTGGACATTTGGTTTGTTTAAAATAATTTTTTTTTAATTTAATTAAATTAGGATATAGGGGGCTGGGGGAAAAACTTTAGGTGTCCCGAGGAGAGTGAGAGGGAAGGGAGGGTTTTCTTCAGATTTTAACCCAAGTACTTATTTTAAGGAAATTTTTTAAGAGGTCAATTTTTCCTCACTTTTTTCAGTTCAAAAACAAACATTTGTTTGTTTTTTTTGATTCCAAGGGTATCTTTTCTGATCCTACCACCTGCTTAAACTCTTCCAACTCCCACATATAATTTATTATATGACTAGGTTTTTGAAATTGGATTTATAGGTTACGTATCTCTCATTGGGTTGAGTCTGTTAAAACAGAATAAGTCAAAAATAGTCCTGATATGAGAGCTCTGACCTTCTTTTTAGGACTACGCGATCTCAACTGTTTCCCCTAGCTATAGAATTTTTTTATAAAAAATTTTTTTTCAACTCGTGCCCATTTTCTAAAAAAATTTTTGCTAGATAGCTTAATCGATTTTTTTTGTCTCAAAACCTCTTTAAAAAAATTTTATTAATTTTTTTTTAATTTTCTAAAGGATCGTCTGCGTAAATATTGTATGGAAAAAGAATCACAACGTGCCGAAAATTTGTTAAAAAATCAATTATTGTTGGATATGGCTTTATCAGTTAAAAGAAACGTCAAAACAATTGAATTGAGAAATAAATTTGATGAATTATTTGCTTTATTTGACATTTTATTGGAAGATGAACAAGCTACAAATGGAGGGAAACAACAACGACGAAAAGCTAATAATAAGGTTATAAAAAATAAAAAAATTAATATGAATGTTAGGTCGTTTGTTAACTGGTGAGATAGATTTGTTATAATAGTAGAGAGAGAGAGAGAGATAAAAAGAGTTTAGAGAAAATAATAGGGTTGTTGTGAAATAGAGAGAAGTGAACATTTTTCCGGAAAACATTTAAAACATTAAAACTTGACCGGAAGAAGTTTAGACTTTGAATAAACATTTTCCGGAAAACATTTGTTTGTTAAAACATGTTTTAAAGCATTAAAACATTTCCGGAAGATGTTTAGACTTTGAATAAACTTTTTCCGGAAGATGTTTAAACATTAAATAAACATTTTCCGGAAAATTTTTTTCCGAACAATGTTTTGAATTATATTAACCTTGTTTGGAGTGGGAAAGCGGAAACTTTTGAAAGTTTTTGTATACAACCCTATTTTAAAAAATTTGTTTAACGAGTGAAAAAGATTTTTGTGAAGTGATAGAGTATATAGAATTTATTTGAAGAAAAAAATTTTTTGATTAAAAAAATAATAATAATATATTTAATATTGTTCAAAATTTTATTTAAAAATCATTTTGATTTTGTTTTTTTTGTTTTACATTCTCATTTTTTTTTGAATTTTTGAAAAATAATAATAAATAAATATTCTCTATTTTAAATATTGTGATGTGTTTTTTTTGTCTTATTTTTAAATTTATAATTTATTTTTAAAAATTAGAAAAAATTTTTTAGCAGTTATTTAATTTTGTCTTTTTTTTTGTTTTTGTCAGTTTTCTTTTTTTGTCTAGACCTTAGAAAATGGAAAAAAAATTTTTTTTAATTTTTTAAAAATTTTTATTTTTTTTCCAGAAGATTGAAGGATCGCCAACCAAAAGAAAGCGTAGAGCAAATAAATCAAGTGAATCTGATGAAGATTAACTGGATAAGAATTATATATAATTATATTTAAAGAGATAAAAACATTTGGTTTTATTTAGGAAAATTTCTTTTGTATTTTACCTATATTTGTTGTAGTAATTTTGGTTGTTGTGTGATCTCAATGTATTTTAATTTTTTATTTAAATCAAGTTTTTGCATATTTCTCTATTTGTATTATCTCTATATTCTTATGATGGGGTGACGGTTGTATGTATAACCTCAATTCTTCTTTCCCTCATTATTATCACTTAAACATTTTAATCTCTATTTATCATTGCTTTGAGTGTTTGTTTCCGGAAAACATGTTAGAGAACATAAAACTTTTCCGGAAAATGTTTAAATTAAATAAACATCTTCCGGAAACATTAAAACATTCTGGGAAATGAATTAAACATTTTACGGAAAACCTGTTTAGGAACATTAAAACTTATCCGGAAAAACATCCATACTTTAAACAAACATCTTTACAGAAACATGTTTAAAACATCTTCCACAAACATGTTTTGAATCTTTTCAGAAACATGTCTAAACATTATATACACATTTCCAACTTTCCGGAAAAACATTTAAACATCGTAAAAACATTAATGTTTTTAAAAACAAAATGTTTCAGACTTTATAATATTTTGATTGTTTTTAATGAATAAAAAGTTTATTTTATTTGTTCAGAATTTTAAGGATTATTAGAGTCTCATATTTAATTTTAATTTTAATTTCTTCTAATTTTATTTTCTAGATAATGTGAATTAAAAATTAATTTGCTCAAAAAATGCCTTCATTCTTTCAATTATTGGCCAACAGTGGGATCAGTCCTTTAGTACCTCCACATTCAACAGCTTTTTCTTCCCAAAAATCAAACTCTACTGAAGGGGGTTGTTCTGACGACGAAGAAGACAAGCACAAATTTGTGAATACCTGGACTAGGCGAAAATGTATTTGGAGGTGGAGGAGGAGAGTTGGAAATTGTTCAAAGGTTGAAGCATGTTTCAGACTGGTTTCTTGTTTTTGCTTCACAATTTTGCTAGTCATAGTAAACAATTTTTTGAAACAATTTGACTTCCTTCAAAACATTTTTCAGTCTTTTCTTTATTCAATCGGGTGGAGTTGGACTATTGCTGATCTCACATTTGCCGATGTCCCTGCTAGTCGTTCAAATATTAGAATTGTGGAAATTGAAAGGCTTTGTTCTCAAAATGCAAACAAAACGGCCCCTAAAGATTGTTGCACGGTTGTTGACATTCTGGACTATACGAGGTATTTTGTTGTTTATATTTTAACCTTCCGGAAAACATTCTAATGTTTGATAAAATGTTTTGTGTTTTTCTCTGTTGTTTCTATTTAAGATAAACAAGGTTTCCGGAAAACTTATTTTAGTAAAATGTTTCATGTTTTCCGGAAAACATATTTAATGTTTGTATTTTATTTGAATGTTTTCCGGAATTTTTAATATTTATTTTCCGGAAAGCTAATTAAACATTAAATCTTTCCGGAAAAACTTTCCTGAAAACATCTAAATTTAATGTTTCCGGAAAACATTTTATTTACATGTTTTCCGGAAAACATTTAATGTTGGTAAACATGTTTACCGGAAACATGTCTTTCCGGAAAAACATTTTAGTTGAATGTTTTTTCTGAAAACATCTAAACATTAATTTCTCCGGAAAAACATTTTATTTATATGTTTTCCGGAATGTTTTTCCCCCTTATTTTTATGTTTTTATTGTTTAAAACATGTTTTTAAACATTTCAGTAAAACAGCTCGTCGTGCGCTTTTCTTTGGCGTTTTTAATGGGAAGTTTTCAAACGACTTTGAGTCTGAAGTTGCTTTAATTCCACAAAAAGGTTTCTAAATTTTTTTTATTTTTATTTTTTTTAATTTTAAAGTAATTTACAATATTTTTAATTCTGACACTCGTCTTTGGAATATTGACCATTTTACAATTTTAAATGAATATGTTGCTGCTATGGCTATTTTGCCTTTTGTTGTTGGCTCTTTACATAATGATTTAAAATTGAATATTTATTCAAACAAGGTTTTAATTATTGGACTTGGTGGAGGCTCTTTGGATATGTTTTGGCATAAAAGATTTCCTTGGGTATTTTTTTTAATTTTTTTATTTATTAAAAACTTCGTTTGTTTTTAAAAACTTAATTGGATTTTTAAAAATTCCTGTACTTTATAATAGGATGTATACCTTAAATTGGGGAGTATAGCTTCACGTGTACTGTTTCGACTTTCGTCTTTTTTGCTTTTTCGTTTTTGATTTTTCAACTCTGTTTCGGCAAACCCTTGTTCCATACCCAGTGGTTTATAGTGAGGTTTTAACTATTTTTTTGTTTCTTGTACATACTGGGTGTATTTAAAAATAAAATTCGTTTTGTTTAAAAAAATTTTTTTTAGTTAAATATTACAATATTCGAAATAAATCCAAATGTTGTTAAATTAACTGAAAAATGGTTTGATGCAGGTTTTTTTGAATTTTTAATAAAATTAATTTTTTTAAATTAGTTAATGATGACACAAGACATGTTTTTGTACAAGATGGAATTTTGGCTTTTAATGGAAAATTAATAAATGTTGGAGGAGGAAGGAAGGCTGTGAATAATAATGGTTTTTATTTTTTTTTTAAAATTTCTATTATTTTTTTAAGGCCCCGGGTCCTTAAGTGAGTGTTTCCCCCTCCCCTTTTTTCTAAAAAAATTGGATTTCTAAATCACTATTATGAATAAGAGACATTTAAGCCTTTTAAAAAAACTTTAAATAAATTTTTAAATACGAGCTTTTTAACCGCATTTATTATTTTAGGGTTAGCAAAGCTGTAAAAAATTAAAATTTTTCTCAGATTCTCAACTTTACGATGCCATAGTAATCGATGCTTGTGACCCAATAAAAAATAATTCAATTAAAAACAAAAATAAAAAACAACAAGAAAACAATTTTCAACAACAAATGCCATGTCCTTCTTCCAATTTAATTTCTCCAACATTTTTAGGATTAATTAAAAGAAAATTAACTTTGAAAGGGGTTGCAATATTTAATTTATTACCTTTGGAAAATGAAGAAGTTAATGTTAAAAGATTTGTTCAAAGAAGATTGGCAGCACATTTTCCGACTTGTATTAGATATAAAATGGCTAAACAGTCTAATAGTTTGTTTTTTTTCTAATTTTTTAATCAAGGGGGGGGGGGGTGGGAAGGTGTAGTTTTAGTTTCATTCTGGGGCCATATTTTGTGTCATAACTTTTTTGATTCTTAACCGATTTGAGTAATTATTATACCAAACGAAAGCTTTGGATGTACTGATTATTTTTCCAAAAAGGACTAATTAGATCCAATCACTACTTTAAAAGTTATAACCCAATAAATGTCGAAAATCACGATTATCCGCACTTATCAGTTTATAACTTTGCGGGGAATGGTCAGATCAATTTAGTCCTGTTAGATGAAATACCCCTTACATCCAGAGCTTTCGATTGATATAATAATTGTTTAATTCGGTTAAGAATCCAAAAAGTTATGGTCCAAAATATTACCTCTAGATTGAAACAGTTATTATGAATTGGCCTTTACCATGGGAATTAAAGTTTAAAATCGATATAAAAATCACTAAAAAATTTGTTTTAAGCTTCTTTTCAATTTCTATATTTTTATTAGTCAAAATACTTTATCTAACAAATATTTTCCCCTAGTGGGATTCGAACCTTACACCCTTTACCATTCAAATCCCAACACTTTCCCACTACACCAAAAATTCTAAAAACTGAAATTTTTGTCTATCTCGGTCCTCAACCCGTCTTTTCATTTTTTAAGTCTCATTCTATAAATGAAAACAATTTCTTAATTTTTTTGTAGATATTCTCGCTTGTCTTCCCTATTCAATCACTCAACGTCGAAAATCGTCAAAAGAGCCAACTGAACTAACAAATGAAATGTTCAATTTTTGGAAAATACGTCTGGCTACATTATTACGTGAATTTGGTTTTAAAGAGTTGCTAAATGATTCGACTTTAATGAATTTTTGAGTTTTTTTTTAATTAAAATTATTTGGTTGTGCGCCATGGAGGGGACATTTGAGTCTTGACATTTAAATAAAGAAGAGATGGGTTAAGGGGGTGTGCAAGACTCAAATACCCCGTTTTCGAAATTTCAGGGGTTCAGAGATACAGAAATTCTGATTCCCCGAAAACCAGAATTTATTCACTTTGGCGTTCTTCTAAAAATTTTTTGGCGCACAGCCCTCATTTTAAAAATCTAGTTAATTTAATAAGACAATTCAGGGTCACATACATCTGGTCATACAAAATCTCTTTTAATTTTGTGTTGCCATGAATGTGTAGCTTCTAAATATTTTTTTTCAGACTCTAATGTCAACCTCTTTATTTTTTGACATTCTTTTCTAATTCCCTCCCAGCTTTAATTATATTTTAAGCCATATACATATTTTTTTTAAATTTTTCTTTTACAGCTTTTTGATTAGATTTAATTGGGGGTAGGCGATTTTTCTTTTTTTTTTGAGTCTTGAATTTTCTTAAAAAATCGCCTAACCCCTAAGTTAGCAGCTTTCTTTTTTATAATTTTGATTCGAAATTTTTGACTTTCAATAAAATTTATATATTTTTTTAAATTCTTTAAGAAACTGAGTCTTTTGACAAAAAGTGCGTTTGAGTCTCGGAATGTTTTATATCGACTTCAGGGTTCACTTGAGTCTCAGATTGTTTATATTCCCAAATTTGGTTAACCCTATAGATCACCTTGTAAACATCAAATCATATCTTTAAATCGCCTAACCCTAATGGTCACCTTCCTAAACACCTACTTGGGATTTTAAAAAGGGTTATTAGAGTCTTGACGAAAAATTTTATCGTTTCACATTTTATCTTACAAAAATTATAAACAAAATAGAAGGGCAGAGGGGGCACACAAAATTACTCTACAAATCACAGAAATAAAAAAAATTGACAAATTTTTCAAAAAAAATTACAAAAAATGCATACCAAAAAGGGGGTCATTTTTGCGTATTTTCAGTCTTTAAAAATTTTTTTTCCCCAAAATTTTTTTAAAATTGAACAGTTCCATTCTTTTTTAATGCAATAGCATCTAATATAGCTTTACGTTTAGCATGATAACGTGCTTGTAATTCGTGTAATTCTGATTCCATTTCTTTTTCTAAACGTTCTTTGCGTAAAAGTAATTCGTCTGTGCTCAATTCTTGTAACTTTTGAAAGAAGGAAAAATTTTTTTTAGACATTTGTAGGTTAGGGGACATTTCATCCATAAGGCCATATTTTGGGTCATAACTTCTTCGAACTTCAATCTTTTCCTATGATCTATATATCTTTCGAAAGCTCTAAATGTCTAATATTTTTCCCAAAAGGACTGATAAGTTCCGATCATTCCTTAAAAAGTTATAAACTGATAAGTGCGGACAATCGTGATTTTTGATCTTTATTCGGCTGTAACTTTTTGTAGGATGAACTGATCAAATAAATCCTGTTAGCTCAAATGATCCTCACATCCAGAGCTTTCGAATGATATATAAATTATTTAAAACGGTTAAGAATCAAAAAGGTTATGGCCTGAAATATAGCCTCGAGGCTAAAACGGCTATTCTGAAATGGTCTTTACTATGGGAAAATTTTGCCTTAAACCCTTCAAAAATATCCAAAAAAATTTATTTTTACCCTCATTTTTAATTTTTCTATTTTTATTAGTCAATATACTTCATCAAAAGAATATTTGCCCTGAGTGGGATTCGAACCTCACACCCTTTACCTTCAACCCCAACACTTTCCCACTACACCAAAAATTTTATGAAATTCCATTTTAGGCTAATCTTAAATAACCGATAACTCTTGACTAAATGGTCCGTTTTTTATGATTTTGGTGTCATTCGATAGAGAAAAAAATTTGCTACAAACTAAGCTTAATGGTCAGTTCAAAACAATTTTTTTAAATTTTTTTTCCAAAAAAAAAACTCACAAAAGTATAATCTCCCTGTCCATTCATTGCCCGTTTAAAAGCATTAGAAACATTACTATCTAAACTTGCTTGATTATAATCTTCATTTAATTTAATATTTTTCATTTCTTCATTTAATTTATTATTATTGTTCCCATTATTAGAAATTAAATATGTTGGTGGTGGGGGTAATGAAGTATTGTTATTGTTGTTTTTGGTTATTTGTAATTCTGAAAAAATATAAAATATTAAAAAATTCTGGTTTTATTCTGAAATTTATATTTTTTAGTTTTTTGTTCTGATTTTTTTAGTTCTGATTTTTGAAAATTCTGATTTTCAAAAGTTCTGGGTTTTTAAATTCTGATTTCTCGCAGATTCTGATTTTTCAAAAAATTCTGATATTCAGAAATTCTGATTTTCAAAAAATTCTGATTTTTAGTTTCAAGAGTTCTGGTTTTTAATTCTGGTTTTCGAAACGTCTGATTTTCAAAGGTTCTGATTTATAAAAGTTCTGATTTTTCAGAAATTCTGGTTTTTAAATTCTGATTTCTCAGCTTCCGATTCATCAGAATTCTGTTTTTTAATTCTGATATTTCAAAAATTCTGATATTTTTCAGAATTCCCCCCTCCTCCAACCCTCTCCTTACCATGTCTAATACTCTCCCCATATTGTATCAAAGTTCCATCATCAAAATTAGTTAATAATGTACCATTATTATTATCATTAATCCCACTACCCAAAGTTTCTGAATTTATTATTAAACTATTTTTAGTTGAAGAATTTTTTCTTTCTGAATTTGTTGAAACCATTGTTGAATTTGTGTCAAATTCTGAAATTGAAGTTTGTTGTTGTTGTTGGTTGTGGATGTGGGAATATTGCTTTAAAAATAGAAAAATATATAAAATATATAAATTCTAATTTTTAAAAAAATTCTGGTTTCTGATTTTTAATTCTGATTTTTTCAGAAATTGTAAAAAATTCTGATTTTCTGAAATTCTGATTTTTTTCAGAATTTCTGATTTTGTTCAGAAATTTAAAATCGGAACTTCTCAAAAAATTCTGATTTCGGTTTTGATTTTTCAGAATTTTTAAATTCTGAAATTTAAATTCTGGTCTAAATTCTGACTTAAATTTCTATTTATTCCTACAAAGTTTAAAATTTATACCGCTTCTTGTAACAAATATTGTGCAGCAACATCTTGAGCATTTGCAATCATTTCTCTCAACACTTTTGCTCCTTTGGCCGATTTTATAAATTCGTGCTAAAATTAAAAAAAAATATTTTCAATTTAAATAATAAAATTTTAAAGAAAATTGAACCAGGGGGACACTTGAGTCTCAAAATTTTTTTCCAGTTTTTGACCTCCCAAATGCATAAAAATTTAGGAAAAGTGTCCAAAAATGGATAAATTAATCCAAAAATTATTTCAAAAATTTTTTCAGAATAAAATCAGAATTTCTGAAAAAAAACAAAACCTCAAGCAAACATTTAGCCGTTGTTCTCTCTTCCGGATTTTTAACCAAACATTTTGAAATTAAATCGAGAAATGATGGACTCCAATCTTGGGGAACTTTGAGTGTTGGAGGCGGTTTTGTAGGTATCATAAAAATTGCCTGGAAAAAATTTAAAAAAAAATCGAAAACAAAAAATACCCTCATTGGATGTATTTCTGCATGTGG
This sequence comes from Meloidogyne incognita, assembly GCA_036172945.1. NCBI lineage: Eukaryota > Metazoa > Nematoda > Chromadorea > Rhabditida > Meloidogynidae > Meloidogyne > Meloidogyne incognita. The sequence continues at coordinate 3,115,491 of JARQAC010000033.1, forward strand.
AGGTCTACCTTCAGCCATTTCTATAGCTGTAATTCCTAAAGACCAAATATCTGCTTTCATATCATAACCAACTTCTTGTATTAATTCTGGAGCCATCCTGAAATTAAAAAAAAATTTTTTTTTTGATTGGATACCTCCCAAAGAGTACAACTCTTTAAGGGGTAATCAAATCTTATCAGTCCTAATGGAAAAAATAATCAGGACACCCAAAGCTTCCAAATGAAATAAAAATTACTTAAATTAGTTAAGGATTAAACAAGTTGTGGTCACAAATAGATTCCCAGGTGCGTCCCATGAAAGGTCAAATAAAAGTCAAAAGACTTTTATTTGACACACGTCAAATTTGAATTCTTATAACTCTTGATAAAATTATCCAAATAATCTGATTTTAGTGTCAATGAATAAAAAATTAAATTTGCTACAAAATTCAAAAGGAAATAAAATTTTTAAATTAAAAAAGGAAAAAATTAGAGACCAAAAACAAAAATTTCAAGAGGTTTTTGAAGGTTTTTTGGCCAAAACATTTTTCTTTTTATCAATACAAATTTATTTTCAGAACAAATTTTGTCGTAAATTTAATTCTCTATTCATTGGCACAAAATCTAAAATTCCCCAAATTTTTTAAAAAATAAAAATGAACCAAAAAGGAGTTCCAATAACCGTGTTTCTCTTAGCCATTGTATCAGTTATTTGCCCAGCCACTCCAAAATCTGCCAATTTTGCATTTCCATCCATATTTAATAAAATATTTCCTTTAAATCCAAAAATTAATTTGAAAAAATTTCAAAAAAAAACCTGCTTTAATATCTCTATGTATTTTTTTCATTCCATGAAGATAAAAAAGCCCCAAAAGTGTGTCTTTTAATATTGCACTAATTTCAAATTCGTCCAATGTTTTACGTCTTAAACGCATTATATCGGAAACGGAACCAGCACCGCAATATTCCATTACAATCTTTTTAAAAAAAAATTTTTAAATTAATTTTCTGACAAAAACGAGCATTTTAGGCCAAAATGTAAAGAATTAATTTTTTGGTGTAGTGGGATAAATTTTTTGAATTTGAGGGGAATAGGTCGCAGGTTCGAATCCCACCGAGGGAAAATCATTTTTAAATGAATTATTTTGACAAATAAAAATCCAAAAAATAAATTTAAAAAATTTTAGGTCAAAAAGGTAACAAACTTGATTTTTTTTTGGTTAAGTTGGAAAATGCTTGGTTTTGAAGGGGAATAGGTCGAAGGTTCGAATCCCACTGAAGGAAAATAATTTTTAACTTCACAAAAAATTATTTTAAAAAATATTTTTTAATTTTAAACTATCAAAAAAATTAATATAAATTAAAAAAATACCCAGAGATCAGAATTTTTGAAATAACTTCCATAATATTTAACTACATGCCGAGAATCACATTGCTGCATTATTGTAATTTCTTTAATTATTTCTTGTAAATCTGTATCTACTGGGACCTTCAAATTTTAATTAAGAAAATATTTAAAACAAAAATAAAACCATTTTAATAGCCAAAGATCGCCCACTTGATTTATGTAATGCTTTGTGGACTGACCCATATGAACTGAAAAATTGAAAAAATGTAGAATGGAAAATTAGGAAGAATAAAAGGAACTCTTAATTCTTATTTCAGTAGCAGTTTAAAAGGAGGATGAAGGGTGGGAGAAAACGAAAAGCAAAACAAAAACTGGGGTAAAAGTCGTTTCAGAATCGCCAATCTCGAGGTCATATTTTCGGCCTTAAGTTTTTGTATTTTTAAATCCAAAAAACGTAGGAAACCCCTACAAAAATTTATTTAAAAAATAAAAATACCCTTCTCCAACTTTGCTGACAATATCAAAAATTTCGTCTGGGAATTGATTTAATTCGTGTGGTTGTAATTTGAAGGAATTTCTAAAAATTTTAAAAATTAAAAAAAATTAGAATAAAAAATTAAACGGGTCTGGTGTTGTCGGAATATGCTCATCAATCTCATCTTCATTATTATTTAACATTTCAAAATTTTTATTTGTACAATTTTGAGAGAATATTTGAGAAGTTGAAGAATTAACTGAAAAATAAAAAGTTTTAAGGTAAAATTTTTCAAAAAAATTTCTTATTTACCCCTAGAAAAATTTTTAAAAAATTAAAAAAATATCTAAAAAAATTTTAAACAGAAAAAGGAACAAAAACGGCAAAAAATGTCTTTTTGGTGTAGTGGGATAATTTTTGGAAATCGATGTGAAGAGGTCGAAGGTTCGAATCCCACCGGGGGGAAATAATTTTTAAACGAATTAATTTAACAAATAAACATATAAAAACAAAAAAGAAGGAAAAATAAATTATTTAGGAAGCTTTTTTGGGTAGTTAAAGGAAGAAAAAAGAGAAGAAAATCCCCCAAAAACAGTTTTGCTCAACAGTTTCAACGTCTAAAAAATCAAAAAAAAAATTTACAAAAAAAAATTTTCAAAGATTAGAAAAAAGGTTAAAATAAAACCACTATTGAATGAATAACAACAAACATTTTATTTGTATAGTGGAAGAAACGAAAGAAAGGGGGGTTTATTTAGCAGCGTGCTGGGAATAATCATTGGTGGGGAGAAACAGTTGGAAGACAAAATTGATGAAAAACAAGGGAAGAGGAAGAAAATTCAAAAATTGGGGGGAGTTGAACACAAAACGATTTTTAATGTATATTTTCAAATTTGATTTCTAAAAAAGGTTCAAAAATCATTGGGGAAGAATTAAAAATGGGAATAAAAGCCTCGGACTCATTTACCCCTATTGTCTTTTTGGTGTAGTGGGATAATTTTTGGAAATAGAGGGAAAGAGGTCGAAGGTTCGAATCCCACCGAGGGAGAATAATTTGAAAAGTAGAAGATAAATTATTTAGGAAGATTTTTAGGCAGGAAGAGGAAGAAAAAAATTTTTTTCATGTTTTATCTTGTTTATCTTGTAAGAATTACCCAAAGATCAATCAATAGAAGAATTAAGTATATTAATGCACGAAAATGAAGAGAAAATCGAAGGGATTTTTTATTATTGATTTAAAAGATTAAGCAATTCTATTGTTTAATTTCTCCTTTAAAATTCTCCAAAAATTGGATTTTCACCGAAGGACAATTCACTTAAAAACATTTTTAAAATTTTTAAGTCCCAGACTCTAATGGACAAAAATTTTGTTGAAAATCCAAAGAGCTATTTTCCCCTAAAAACATGTTTTTATCTTGTTTATCTTGCAAAAATAGTCTCTAATAATAAAAAAATATTTATTATCAAACTAAACTAACCAAAAGGGGTATGAAACAGTTGAGAGCATTGCTGTGGAACTGAGATCAAATGTCCCATTAATCTTTCTCCTTTTTTTCTTCTTTTTGTCTTTGTTTGTAGAGATAGAGTAATTTATTGACTATTTTTCTTCTTCCTTTTTCCTTCTTATTTAATTAGCAAAAATAGAAAAATAAATAAAATTAGCCTCCGTTTTTGAAGGTCAAAAGGAAGATTTTTTGGCGGTCAGTTTAATATAAAAAGAGACGACTCTTATCGTTTTTTATTTTTTTTGTGTTGTTGAACGTCTATGATATTAATATTTGTTGTTGTAATAAAGTGGCAAGAAGAAAATCTAAAAAAAGGAAAAATTTAAGGTGGGATCAAATGTCATTTTTATTTAAAGGGTGTATTAGAGTCTGGAATTTACACACTACAAAATCGATAACCTTTCTTCGTTTTATTCTTTGCAGTCGATAGAGAATTAAATTTGCTATAGTTGGCTTAATTTTCAAAATTTTGGATCAAATTACAGCAGAAATACAACCAAAAAACTCAAGTTTTAGGGAGAAATTTGAGAAAATTTGTTAAAAATCGAAAATTAACAAGTGAGACTCAAACAGTTATTTTTATAGTGTTTTGGCCAGCTATAAAGCAGCTGTCAACAGGCAAACTGCCAGTAAACCTCTAAAAATGTGTAAAACATTTAAATAAAATACATGCCTTTTTTGGAAACTACTCTGTGCGACAAAATGTCACATTTCTTGCTTGCTGGCAAACTGTCGGATTGGCAATAAGTCACTTTTCTGCTTGTGTGGCCAATTGTCTTAATGGCAACTCTTTCATCAGCATTATTCTGCATTTTGATTTTCGTAATTATTTCTCTATTTCTCTGTAAACACTATTTCTTTAATTATTCAAGTATAACATACACACAAACAGAGACATAGAAACGTGCATTTCTGTGGCAATTTACCAACTTTTCTCTGCGTCTCTTACCTTTTTAACTTGTCTACTTCTTTTCCCACACAATCTTTCTTTTATTTTAGTGTCTAATTTGTTAGTTATATTTTTAGTTTAAACTTCGGCCATTTTAACAGCTTCAAGCATTCGTATAAATTTTAGAATCTTTAAAATAGGAAAAAAATTTTTTTTCTCGCGAGGGGTTAGTTTAAAATTTTCTTGCTTTATGCAAAGAAATATGTGGTTTCTTCCTCCAAAAAATTTGACTGAAAAAAATTTTTTGTTTGGGTATTCACCTGGAGTTTTTTTTTATAAAATTCAGAAAACGTTAGGTATGTTTAGGCATTGCTTCAATCAAAAAAAATTTTTTTCAAAACTTTTCCCATGTTTTTCTTTCTAAGCTTTTCAAAATTTATTTAAAAACAAAACACATTTCATATTTTTATTAAAAAAAAAAGTTCAGATCCAAGGGGGATTTTTTAAAAATCAATTTTCTTGGCTACCCTCTTTTCACCACCCTTATCCCCCCTTCTCTCACCTATTGACTTAAGCATGGTGAGCTGGATGATCTTCTTTTTCTGTATCACGAGTTTTTACACTTCCCTCACCCTTCACAAGCCCCACCCCCAAATTTATTAAGCTTCTTAATTTTCTTATTCAAATTTTCTTTAAAAACGCTTCTTTCTTTTAAATTTTTAAGATTTCTTTAAAAAAATTTGACTGAAAAACCGACAAAAAACAACTCCAAGGAAATGTCCTTCCAACCACCTCCAAATCAAAATAACGATTTAAACCAAGTCCCGTCTTGGGATGAATTTAATATGATGGCACATGAAGACGACGAGGCTAATTTAAATAATGAAAATGGTGGGGGATTGTTGTTGGATGGACCTGTAGATGAAGAGAATGAAGTTGGGGTTGATGAAATTGTTGAGCCTGGACAGCCTGAAGAATATGGGCCTTCTCTTCCTCCAGGTTTTTTTTTGAATAAAAAATTTTCTTTTTTCTATTGTCAGAAGGTTTAAAAACTTTTTCAGAGTTTGTGGGTACTCGTTTTTACGTTCAGGGGCGATTTATCAAAGAAACGCCTTCAGGCTCTAATAGTCTTTAAATTGGTCATTTGAGTCTGAAACTATTTTTTGACATTTTTCCTATTTTTTGACTCTTTTCCAAGTATTCTGAGAACTTTCCGAGTCCTATAAGATTTCTAAAGTGTTTTCCAATCCATTTCCCCTTTTTAATTTTACCATTTTTCCTTTTGGACATTTTGTCCCCATTTTCAAAAATTTTCAGAAATTTCAAAATTTTTGTAAAAATTTTTCAGGTTTTGGAGCAGACGATTTAAACGATGGACAACAACCTCATTTTGCTGAACACGAAATTATAAACAACGATTTTTCCGCTCCTTTTGGTGCTCATGATTTGGATTTGGACGACCCTGAAGACCCACTTCAATGCAGCACAAGTTCTTTAAATCAACCAAGAAATGTTTCTTCTAGAATTATTGGACCGTCAATTCCGTCTTCTTCTTCTTCTATGCTTCCTAGAATTCCGATAAATAATAGAGGTTTTCAATTTCTCGGAAAAAATTTTTTTGGGATCAAATGTCACCTTAATTTTTTTTAAATTTTCTGTCTCTTTTTTTTTGCCTTCTGAAAAAATTTTAAAAATATTTTCCCATTTTTATTCCTCATTCTTCATTCAATTTTTAAAAAATTAATTTTTGGGATCAAATGTCATCTTTTCTTATTTTTAAAGGTGATGAACATTTTCTTCCATCAATTGGTACCAATCACAATTCTTCTGTTGATTTTATTCCTTTGTGTGATCAACCAAGTAGCAGTAATGCTTTAAACAATAACATTGTTATTGGACCAACACTTCCACCAGATTTGAATTTGCCAAGTAATGGAGGGGGTCAACAAGGAGGAGGTGGAGGATTTCCAAATATTAATGGTTTTTTTTTACATTTAATTTTTTTGTAAGGAGAAAGGGGGAAAGGACAATGTCTAATTAAAACGCTTTGGAGAGAGTTTACGAGCCTCTATTTAGAGGTGGGGTGTCCGCAATTGGAAAAACCCCGCAATTTTAATTTAGAAATCCCCAAGTCAAAAAAAAAACACGCAATCTGCAATTGCGGATACCCTTGCTATAGAGGGAGGGAAGAATTATCATACTCTCAAAAAATTTTTTTTTCTCTTTTTCAGATTTTGAAGATATTGGAGGTCCATCATTACCACCAGACGAACCACAAAGTAATAATTCACAACAAAATCAGTCAAATTCTCGTAATTTTCGTAAAAAATTGAATAGTTTTGGGCCAACATTGCCTTCAAGTAGTGATGAAGAAGAAGAAGAAAATGAAGAAATAAATGAAGGAAATTTGGCACAAATTGAATTAAATAATGAAGAAGGGGGAGGAGGAAGGGATTTTGAAATTGAAGGGGAAAGAGAGGCTGAAAATAGAGGGGAGGAGTACTCTTTTGTTATTGGCCCTATACCTCCAGTCCCTGGACGCTCTGAAGAAGAAGAACAATTTGAATATTTGGCACGTTTGGCTGAATTTGAGGCTAATAAAAAGGTTTTTTAGAGAAAATTTTTTTAATTTGTGGCCCCCCTTTCTAATAGACGCCCAAAATTTTTTTTATTTTTGAACCCCTTTCTAATAGACGACCAAGAAAAGTAATCTGAAAATGAGAACTCTGCCTAGGACTAATTTTCCCTAATTAATTTTGGGTGACACCCTATCTAATAAACGCCCCAAACGTGACTGAAAGGTGTTAAATCCGTTCAAGACTCAAATGTCCCCCTATTCAAAAATTTTTTCATAACTGAAAGCAAGAGAAAATTTCTAATTTAAAGGCCTCAAATGGTTTAAAACGTGAAGAATGGATGACAGAATTACCTCAAAAAATGCTCAAAACAGGTGCTTATGGGCTTTCGTCAAAAACCTCATTTTCTCGGTCATCTGCTGGTCCTTCACTTTCAAATAATGATAATTCTGGTTGGACAAGTATTCCAAATGGTGGTGGAAATTTAAAGGTTTTTTTTGGTTATAATTTTTGATGGAGGAAATGTCCGGGTGGTTTCGGGAAACCCGAGTGCTGTTACTGATTTTTATAGCTGATGAAGAAGAGGGGAAAAGGGACTTTGAGCAACCCGAACTGTTTCTGGACACATTTTCTTACCTTTCGTTTTGCCTTCAAACCTCTTTCATTAAACCCTCATTTTTCTTCCAGTTTTTAATTTTAAAAATTTTTATATTTTTTAAAGAATACCAAAAACAATAATGTTGACAATTTTGATTATGATGGCCCTTCAACTTCCTCATCAACTTCTACATCTTCCAATATTCCCAAACCACCAAATAAACGAAGTGAACAAGATGAATGGAATGAGAAACGTGCTGCTGAATTAAATGTTTTTTTTTAATTTTTTTTTAAATTTTCAAAAAAAATTTTTTTTAAAGAAAGAACGAAACGAATCACTTTTGGATATTCACCAGAAAAAACGAAAATTGGAATCGTCGAATAATACTAATAAAAATGGAGGTGGTGAAAGTTCTGGAACTAAGGTTTTTTTTAAATTATTTATTTTTAATTTAAAAAAAATTTTTTTTTTCTAAAGTTGTTGTACACAAATAATGCTGAAAGGAGGCCATTTAATCGAGATACTGATATTGAGGTTTGAATTTAAAAATTTTGTACAAAAAGGGGAATTTCCATATGAAAAAGCCTCTTTTCCTCTTCCTATGCCGAAGCTTCTAGCTTCCCTTTGGGCAATCCTTTTCATCTTCCCCCTACTAGAAGAAGCTTTAAGGTTTTCTGAAATGTTTTTTTTGACCCTCCTCACCTTAGCGCTCTCCTCATTTTTTTGGGGTTCTTAAAAATTTTTTTTCGAAGACACCCTTACCTCATAAAAATATTTTTGTTGTTAAATTTATTAAAAAATTTTAAAAAAAATTTTTGAAGATTCGTGGACTTGGAAGTAATAAGAAAGCATCTTCAACAGACCCAGCATCATTAAAGGAACGTGTAGGTGATTTGTCCAATCGTTTTGGAAATAATTCTGATAAGAAATTTTTGTAGGAAGGTTTATTTTTTAAAAATTATTATTTTTTTTTCTCCTTTGGCTTTTTTTCCCTTTTAAAAAGCAACTCTCTTTTTTTTTTGGTAATCGAAAAAAATTTTTTTTAGCCTCAATTTTAACGAAGAAAAAGAGTTGTTTTCTTTAATTTTAGTAAAATTAGAATATTTTAATTATTATAAAAAAAATTACTTCCCCTTATATTTATCCATCCATATCCACTTTTGTCCTTTTCTGAATTTTTAGTAAAAAAAAAACGCCCATTTTTTCTGTCAGACTTGGATCCATCTATCAAAAAAAATTTTTTCCTTGAATATTACCCTCCAATATATCCAAAAGACAGAAACTTTCTTCTTTTCTTTTGCGAAAAAATGGGCTTACCTATATTGATTTTAAAAAATTAAATTATAAAAATCTGCATTTTATAGGGGATAACAAAAAATTTGAACTTTTTCTAATTAAAAAAATTTTTTTTTTGTTATCCTCTATATATCCCTAAAACCCTTCTCTATATTATATAAACATATTTAAATGAGGTTTTAAGACACCATTCTTTTTAAAAAAAATTATTTTTGGAATTTATATGACTTGGGGAATTTTATTTGATTTTTCATTCTAAAAAATCTTTTAAAAAATTTTAAAAAAATTTTTAAAATTTTCAGACCCCCCGAAAATATTAATTCAAAGAATGGTGTAAGCACACAACTAGCCAAAAAAAAAAATATAAAATACACCACAAACCTCAAAAATTATTTTTTTTCCCTTTTTCTGTGTACCTTTTTTTCCTACATTTAAAATAAAATTATTTAAAAAAGATTTTTTAATATTATTAGATGGGTTGTATTTTATTACAACTTTAAAAATATAACTAAAGAAGATATAACTTGTGTGTTTTAAAAATTAAATCAGAATGTATTTTATTTGTGTTTTACTAGAGTTATACAAAAGAATAAAAAAAACTTGTTTTCCGGAAAGTTTTAATAAGATTCTGATTTTTGTATTTTCTAGAAACTTGAATAAAATTCTGATTTTTAAATTCTGATTTTTGTATTTTCCAGAAAATGTTTAAAAATAAATTCTGATTTGTGTTTTCCGGAAAACTTTTAAACATTCTGATTTTTATTCTCTTGTATAACTCGTGTTTTTTTTGTGTTTAATCCGGGAAGTTTATTTTATATAAGTGAAGACTTGTTTATGTATTTTCTTTTAACATTTTCAAGTTTATTTTTCCTTCTCTCTTTTTCCTCTCTTATTTATGCACGTTGAATAGGCACACTACGGCCAAAAACAGAAGAACGTCCACCCAATTCTTCTGCTGGGCGCAATAAATGATCTTAAAAAATTTAATTTTTATTTTTTTTTGTTAATTTTACCAGCTCCATTATATCCTCCACGATATTCATTTCGAGATGCAGAAGCTGTACGTCGAAAATGAGACTCTGAACGGTGACTTCCTGCCCCTCCTCCACCTCCAACGCTGTCAACAGCGCTTAAACGAGATGGTGGACGGTAAATTGATGTTGGTGGTGAAAGCGCATTTGCAGCTGAGCCTGTTCGTCGGAACTAGAAGAAAAAAGAATTTTATTTTTGAAGAAGGTTCGAAAAAAAATTTTTTTGAAAATTTTCAAAAACTAGAAAATGTGTTATAAATTCCGGAATGTAAATTCTGACTTGTTTTCCGGAAAAGTTATATAGAAATTGTGGTTTCTGTATTTTTCTCTAAGTTTTTATATTTTGTGTTTTCCAATTTTAATAAATTCTGATTTTTTTTATTGGTTTCCAAAGTTTGATAAAATTTTTGTATTTTCCGGAAAGTTTTATTTCCAAGTGTTATTATAATTCTGATTTTATAAAATTCTGATTTTCTTGTGTTTTCCGGAAAAAGTTTAAAATAAAAATTCCGGAAAAGGTTTAAAATAAAAAAATAAAATTCTATTTTCCGGAAAAAGTTTATAAATTCTAATTGATTCCGGAAAAAGTTTAAAAATATTTAATAAATTCTGATTTTTATTTTCCGGAAAGTTTTTAACCTCTCACCTCTTCACGAAATTCTTCTCTGCGTGCCTCGTGTCTCATTCCATTAGCATCAGTTTGTCTCTGTTCATATTCACTTTTATACCCCCCATTTCTACTAGGAGATAATAAATAATCTCCACCTCCAGCTCTACTATCGCCTCTATAATAATCAGAAGCTTGAGTACCTCTACCAGAATCATAAAATTGATCACGGGGAGAATAGGAACTTGAACGCGAATTTGCTCCAAAACGGCGGGCAGCAGTAGTAGATTGGCTTTCTATTGGTATAGCCCTTTCTCTACCTTCTATTGCTTGCCAACGTTTTTGGGCTTCGACTGTTAAACGTCCCTATAAATTAAAAAAATTTTTTTTTTCTTGAAAAAAAAAATTTAGAAATTTAATTTTGAAAATTTCAAAAAAAAAATATATTTACATGACTATCAACATGGCTTGCGATAGATTGAGGCTCCACATCAGAAGGCAATTGATATTTACGGACAAAATACTACAAAAGATAATAATAATAATTTTTAAAGGTTAAAGAAATTCTGGTTTTTGTATTATCTAATTTTTACGATTAATTTATTTTGTATTTTCCGGAAAAGTTAGAAGATTCTGATTTTTGTATTTTCTTGTATTTTACTTAAGACACATTTATTTTTGTGTTTTCCGGAATTTATTCTCTTTGAAAGCCTAGCAGTACTTTTAATCAAAATTTAATAATTTTTAAATTACCATTTTTGTGTAATTATCACGATCACGAACATCCTCATGTCTACCTTCTATCAATAACGTATCATCCAAAGTTTTCACTTGTAATTCCTCCGGGCGGAATTGGTAGCAGTCAATTTCTACAGAAAAACGTTGACTATCGTTTGTAACATTTGTCTAAATATTTGTGTTTTTTAAATTCTGATTTTTGTGTTTTCCGGAAAAGGTTTAACGAAACTAAAAATTCTGATTTTGTTTTCCGGAAACAATATAAAAATAATATTCTGTTTCCGGAAAAAGTTTAAAATTAATTCTGATTTTTCTCTATTTCCAACCTTAACATCAATTCCTTCTTTAAATACAGGCTCCGCCCATCTTGGGTACAAATCACGCCAGAACGGATCAGAGCGCCAATCACGGTCAAAACGATCCAAATAAGAAGAAAACTAAAAAATTACAAATTTATTTTTAATTTTTAATTAAATTCTGATTTTATTCTTTATTTTTTTTAATTTTTTTTTATTAAATTTTTCGCACGCTCGCGCCTCTGAAAAGCGTTTTGGTGGTAGATCTGACGTTGAAGAAGGCGAAGTTACAAAAGGGCGTATTTGATTAGTTGATATTGAAGTTGTTTTTGGCCTCAAATGAGGAAATGCTTGATAAAATTCTTCTGAGAAGAAAGGGCGTTCTTCTTCTAATCCATCTCCTCTTGTTGTTGTTCGTTCTATACTCAAATTAAGGTAGAGATTAAAAAAATTCTGAAAATAATTCTGATTTTTTATACCCTGTTTTGTCCAACTTTTTCTTTCCCAACTTCTTTCCTCTTCTTCTTTTTCCTTTTGTTGTTTCTCTAACCCATTATAATTATATTTTCCGGAAACATTTTCCGGAAAAGTTTTATTCTCTTCTCCATTTATTGTTGTTGTTTTTGCTCTCTAAATTTTTAATTTTTATTTTTTTTTTCTCTTATTTTCTCCAAATTATTACAGTTTCAAAATCTCTGGTTTCTGATGATGTTGTTTGATCCCCCACATTAATATATTCATCTACCAACGGTTCTCTCCATCGAGGACTGGGACGTGGACGAGTTCTTTCGCTTTCACTCATTTTTTTTAATTTTTTTTTAAATTAAATTTTAAAAAATTATTCGTTTAGTCGTAATATTAAAATAAAAATATATAAAATCGATAAAATTTATCTTAAAAATTTATCTTAAAATATTAGTAAAGCTTAAGAAGAAGCAAAATTTAAAACTTCTATTTTTAATATTCAGTGAAAAATAAAATAAAAATCAGAATAATAAAATACAAACCTTCCGGAAAAATACATATATAAATTAAATAACTTTCCGGAAATTTATACAATAAATAAATTCCGGAAAAAATATATGTATTATAAATCAGAATTCCGGAAAATACAAGAATAAAATATAATAAAGAAATACAAAAATCAGAATATTCTTTTTTGTTTTCCGGAAAACAAATAAAATACACATTAATTTTAAAAATACAAAAACATTAAAAGCATGTATAGAAAGGCGAGAAAATTGATTATAATTAAACAATTTAAACAAATAAATTTTATTTATCTTTATTTATTTTTTTTATTTACTTTATGACAAATACAGCAAAAATAAATAAATATACGATTTTGCCTTTGCTATATTTTCTAAATATTTTTCTTGTTTACCCATTGGATTGAACATTTTTATTTTTTATTTTCTCGTTGAGGGAAATGAAAGAAAAAAAGAGAAAAATAAAAAAAATAAAAATTTAAGCTGTCTATTAGAAATTTTTTGTTAGCACGCTCGTTGAGTGATTGAATCCCTCCCCTCTTTCCCCCCAAAAAAATAATTTTATGAATTATTGTGAGAGGTGCAGATTGGGACTACAATAAAAATGAAGAGAGAATTGCGTAAAAAATATTAAATACCAATTATTTGTATTTATGAGTGAATGAGGAGAATGCGCGCGGGAATGAGGTGAAAGGTATTTCATAATATGTGTATGAACGGATGGACCTTTAGAAAATAACAATGTAAAAATACATTGTTTTTATAGAGGATTAAAATTGTTGTGAAATACAATAAAACAGAAAAGAAAATACAAAAAACAGAATATTTATTATACTTTCCGGAAATGTATTACAAAAATCAGAATATTAAAAAATCTCAAACTTTCCGGAGAAATACTAGAATCAGAATATTATATACATATAAATATTCCGGAAAAAATTTCCGGAAAAATATAATCAGAAAAGGTAATATAATAAACTTTCCGGAAAACACAAAACTTTCAGAAAAACATTCCGGAAAACATTACAGAAATATTAATCAGAAATTAATAAATCAGAATATAAACAAAACATTATTACAACTTTCCGGAAACTATATACCAAACATTAAAAGAAAAATACATTCCTACACAAAATAATAGTCATACACACAAATATTTTTGTATTTTATTAGAAAAGATAAGCCTGTAATAAATAATGGTTTTTTGCCTTTTATTATTGTTCATTCTCTACGGAAGCGTTTAATAAAAAAATATAGGAGAGCGTACACACAGCTTATCGAGAAAAAAATTTTTTTGAATCATACAAGCAAAATTATATTTTTATGGAAGGACAATATTTTTTAATAAATTTTTCTTATTTTTTCGCATTTAAATAATTTTTTTAATTAAAAAAATAAACCAACCCGAGGCACAATAGCATCCATTCGTGGCCAATCAGAAGGCCAATCACGCCACCAACGGTCAGTATCGTGAGAACGGAACTAGAAAAATAAAAAAATATTTTTTTTAATTTAATTTAAATAAAAATAAAACAAGAAAAAAAATTTTTTCAAAAAAATCATGCCGTTTTTCGAAATTGACGCCCCATAAACTTAGGAAAATCAGACAAATTTTTGTTGTTTTCTATTTTTGTGTTTTTATTAATATTTTTCATTTTTGGGGGGAAAAATTAAAAATCAGAAAAAATTATTTGTGATTTTTTTTAACAATTATTTTTGTATAACAGTCAATTTCCTTTTAACCCCTTCCTTTTTTAAGTACCCTTATACAATATATAGAAAACAACTTAAAAATACACAAACATCAAAATATACAACAAACAGCAATATAACTAATTTTTGAAAAACATTCACCAACCTTTTCCGGAAAATGTTTGGGGGGATGTTTATTCTAGAGTAATTAAAGTTTTCCGGAAAACATCAAAAAAAATTTCGAACATTCCGGAAAACATCAAAAAAAGTTTCGAACATTCCGGAAAACATGGCAAAACATAAAGTTTCCAACTTTCCGGAAAATAAATTAATATACCTAATGGTATTTTTTGTGTTTTAAAAACTTGAATTATTGCTTCAAGTTTTAAAAAAGTTGAAGCAAAAGAAAATAAAAATAGAAACTTTTTTTAGAATAAAATTTAATTCACACCTAGCACTAGAAACTTTATTTTTATTTAATCTTTATATGACCCATTTTTTTCTATTTATAAGAAGATTTAGTCTTTTTAATAATTTTTATTTGATCAAAAAAATTTTTTTCAAAGAAAATCCTCTTTTTATTCATTTCTCATGAAAATCCCCTTTTTTTTATATTTTCAAGGAGGTGAAAAAAATAATCTTTGAGTCAACGTAAGGGAAGGCGTCTCTCAAGGTGTTTATAAACAAACAAAACAAAACAAAAAAAATTTTTTTAAGAGACAAACAAACAATAACAAACAAAAAGTTTCTCTTTTTGACTCACCCGATCAAGCAAATCTCTAGGTCTAGGCCAATCAGAAGGCCAATCTTCCCAATCACGGCTAAATCGGTCACGCCATGTAGAGTTCCAACTACTCAATCTACGTTCTGGCCAATCACGCCAAAAAGGATCTTCGTCCCAATGTCGGCTTGAAACCAATGCCATTTGTTTTGGTTGTTGTTTTGTTTTTATTAAATAATAAAGTCTGAAAATAAAGAAAAAACATTTTAATTTATTTTTAATGTTTGTAAGACATTAAAACTTGATTTAGAACAGTAACAAACTTGTTCTCAAATTATTAATGTTTTCGAGGTTTAAAACATGTTTTCCATCATCTTAAAACTTGTTTTCAAAGTATTAAAAAATTTTTTTAAAAACTTAGTTCACTTAAAAACATGTTTTAGACACTCAAAAACATTATTTAAACTTAAAACAATTTTAAAAACTTAAAAACATTGCTAGAGACAACAAAATATGTTCATAATAAACAAACAAATATTAAAACAAGTTTTTAACCATTCAAAACATGATTAAAACATTAGAACTTTTTTAAAAACATTAAAACTTTTTTAAAAACATTAAAACATGTTTTATAATAAATGAACATTTTATCCAATTTTATATATCCCCAATTTTATTTTTCTAATTTTAATATAGAAAATTCTCGAATATTTTTTAAAAAAATTTATAAAAATAAAAATTGAATGTTCTCCTTCGAGAAAAATTTAATGAGAATAAAGAATGATTTAAAAGAATGTGTTTTTAAATGGTTTTTAAAATTTTCCCTTTATATACATAAATAGTCCCCAATTTTATGCGCGAGCATCTAAACCAAAAAAGAAAAACTTAAAAACAGCCTGTTTAATAGTCAAAAAATTTTTTTTTCTTTTTTTTTAATTTATTACACAACCAAAATTATTGAGAAATAAAAAAAATTCTTTTTCCATCAACATATAACATTTTATTTAAAAATGTTCAGAGAGAATGCCTTTAAAAAATTTTTTTTTTGATTTTAATTGGTTTTCTCTCTTAAATCAAAAATTTTTTTTATTTTTAAGGGCGTTGAATTAAAGAAAATAAAAAGAAAAGAAAAATAAAATTGAAAATCCATGTTAAGAAAAGAAGGGGGATGATTCATTCAATTATTTAATAAAAAAGACAAATCAGAATTTTTTTAAAACACAATTTTGATTTATTGTGTTTGATTAATTTCCGGTTGAACGAAAATCAGAATGGGTGTTATAAAAACATAATTTATTTTAAAAATGTTTTAATGTTTTTTAATGTTTTAATTGAAAAAAAACATGTTTTAATGAAAATTTTAAATGTCGAGTTTTAATGTTTTATTTAAAGTTTTAAAACTTGTTCAGTTCGTTAATAAAACAAACTTTTTTTAAAAACTTTTCTTTCAAACATACTTAAAACTTTTTCTGAAATTAAAACAAGTTTAAAAACAAGGTTGTTTAAAAAAAGTTTATTAAAAACAAGTTTGTTTAAAAATAAGTTTATTTTCTAAAACTTGTTTTTATGAACATGTTTGTTGTAACACATTTCTATAAAAATAAAACCCTACCGTTAAAAAGTAAAGAAACATGTGGTTTGTTGGTAGATGACTCATCACAACTAAAACAAGTTTAATTACTTAAAAAGTTTTAATTAAAAAAAGTATTTAATACAAACATGATGATTTCATTCTAAATACGTGTCTATGTTGTAATTTTTATTTCACATTTAAAAAACAAATATAATATAATATATTGCTTATACATATAATATGGGTACAAATATACAGAAAATGACTGTTCTAAAAATAGAAGGGAATTTTTAAAAAATTGAGAGATTCTAAAAAAATGATAAATTTTTGAGTTTAAAAAAAATTTTTTTTTGTATGAAAATGAGAGAGAAATAAGAGATTAAACCCGTATAAAGGTATAAAAAAAGATCAAAAATAAAAAACATTTCTTTAAATATATTTGCTTAATCTTTGCATAAATTCTTGTAAATTTAAATCTAATTCACTAGATGTTGGCCTATCTTCTGATATTGTTGTCCAACAAGAACACATAATTGAATAAAGCTCATCAGGGCAATTATAAGGTTGGGAGAGGCGAAGACCGGCATAAACTATTGCCTTAAAAGATTGGATTCTGATTTATTAAGATAAAAAAATTCTGAAATTTTTCAAGAAAAATTCTGGTTTTTCAGAATTAAAATTCTGATTTAAATTTTCAGAATTTTTTCAAAAATATTCTGGTCTTTCATAAAAATCAGAATTCTGATTTTTCAAAAAAAATTCTGATTTTTCTGAAACAAAAATTTTGATTTAAAATAAACAGAATTTATAATATTATTTATCATTGTTATTTACTTGTTCCAACTCATCCTCATGTATTTCATTATATGGCAATTTTCCACAATTAAAAATTTCCCAAATTAAAATTCCACATGCCCAAACATCTGTAGCACTATTCCAAATATTATTTTGATTATTATTTTGTTTATTAAATTTTTTAGAAGAAGCAAATAATTCTGGGGCCATCCAACGAATAGGTAAATAATTTGAATATTCTGTTTCTTGTAAATTTTCTTCTTTTTTATAATCTTGGGGAAATAAATCACTTCCTTAAATTATTTAAAAATTAAAAAAATTTTAATTTGAGGTAACCTAACGCAGAATCACATAATTGAGAATGTAAACGAACACGTCCACCGCTCATTTTTGTATGTGAAACTAAACAATTTCTGAAAAAATAAACAGAATAAAATTCAGAATAAAAAATTTAAAAATCAGAATTCTGATTTACAAAACCAAAAAATTCTGAATTTTACAGAAATCAGAATTCTGATTTTTTTTAAAATCAAAACACATTATTACCTTGTAGCAATGTCTTTGTGGATTATACCAAATTTATGTAAATGACGAACAGCAGAAACAATTTGTGAAGCTAATAATACTAAATTATGTATTCGAAGAGTTGTAGTTGTTTCTGAAATTTCTAAGGTTGTTGTTGCAGGAGCATTAGTAGTAGATGAAGATGAAGAAGGCGAGTTTGTTACAACTAAAAATTTCTCGAAAATTTTTTTGAAGCATGAAAAATAGAAGATGTTTCAAGTCTGAAGCATGCTTCATATTTTTTGAAAAATGTTTCAAATTTTTGAAGCATGTTTCCGATAATCTGAAGCATGTTTTTAATTTTCACAAGCATGTTTCTGATTTTTTGAAGCAAGCTTCAAATTTTTTTGCTACAGATATTTTTGCAGCAAATTGCTTCAACTTACCAATTCGAGGATTTTCCATTTGTCCACCACCAACATCCTTTCCCTTTTCCACATCTCTATTATCATCCTTCACCTTATTCTCCTCATCATCTTTTTTAATCACCTTCTTTTCTTCTTCTTTTAATCCATCACCACTACAACTACTTCCCTTTCTAAAACGTTTAGCCCAACTTTTAACTACAACCCCAGGACTAACAGAAGAAGATTTTTTGTTGTTGTTATTTAAAGAAGCATTAATTGCTTGTTCTCTACATTCATGCAAAAAATTTTTTAGAATTCCAAAACCATCATGAGCATAACAAATTAAAGGTAAATCACGAACTGAGTCTGGATTCAAAAAATTACCAAATGTTGCAGCTCCGATTACCTAAGAAAAAGAAAAGTTTATTCTTAGGTTGAAGCATGCTACTGAATTAAAGAAAAAAAAAACAAAGAAAATCAGAATATTTTCTAAAAATTCCGGAAAACAGATAAAAATAATCTAAATATTTCAAAAATATTAGAGAAATAATTTCAACCCTACCGGAAAATACAAAAATTAAAATAAAAATATTCCAGACATCCCCAAACTTTTCGGAAAATGTACAGAAAAAAGCATATTTAACCTTCCGGAAAATACAAAAATAAAATATTATATTAAACCTTCCGGAAATTGAAATAATCTTAAAATTTCCGTAAAATAAAAAATAAAATATAGACTTTCCGGAAAGATTAAAATATTTCAAACTTTCCGGAAAACACAAAAAAAATATTCTACTAAATAAACTTGCCTGCGCCAAATGTGGATGTGGCGGCACATAATGAAATTGTAAAGCAGAACGTAAAAAACATTCAAATTGGATTCTATCTGCATCGGGTTTTAATGTTTTACAAATTAATGCTGTATCTTCTTTAGCATCATCTTCTCCATCATCAACTTCATCAACAACTGGCCTATTTCCATTTAACCCAATTTGACGCCAATTTGCCCATACTAACTGTCCAAAATGTCCTTCCATTTCAGGTTTATGGCATTGTTCAAAAAGATTTCTATCAGCATTTAATTCTATTAATGCTTGATTAACATCCACTTGTTGGTTGTTACGTTCATAAATTATTTTACTTGGTAATTTTTGTTGTTGTTGTTGTTGTAATGCTGCTGCTGATGTTGAAGGCATTTGAGGGTCAAGTAATGGTTTTCGTTGTTCGTCGTCTACTGTTTTTGAAGAGGCAGTAGTACAACTATTAATTGTTGCTAGTCCAGTTGTTGTTCTGAAAAAAAAATATAAAAAGATGATTTTGCAACATTCCGGAAAGTATACAAATACATTCCGGAAAACATACAAAAATTAAACTAATCAGAAATTCCGGAAAATAGAAATGAACTTACTTCCCGGAAAATAGAAATAAATTAAAGATCAACTAAAACATTCCGGAAGGGAAACAAAAAGCAGAATAATTATTCCAAAACTTTCCGGAAAAATCAGAACATTTTAAACTTTCCGGAAAACGTATAAAACAATATAAAACCTTCCGGAAAATATGTAAAATATAGTATTCTTAAACATTCCGGAGAAAATACAAAAATTAAAACATTCCGGAAATTATACTACAAACAAATCAGAATATTCTAATTAAAAAACATACATTTTAGATAATCCACTTTTGCCACTATTAACTGTTGAACTTTCTTTTAAAGAACCACCATTTATTAATTTATTATTTTTCTGATCAATTCCTTGTTGAAATAATATTTTTCTTCTTATAAGGGAAGAACGTGTTGAATTATATAAAGAACCTATTTTTGATCTTCTTCTTCGAAAAGAAAAATTATTTGTTTGTTGTTGCTCCTTTTCTTCTTCTTGTTTAATACAATAACAACAACAAAGTAAAACTGAACAAACTAGAGCAAATAGAGAAACAGACGCAACAAGTAATTGACAAGGAAGAGAAAGTAAACTTATAAAAGAAAATAATGGCCAAGTTGAATAAGTTGCATGTTGTTTGTTTTGTTTGTTGTTTTCATTGTTGTTGTTGTCGTTAATGTTTAGATGGTTGTTTGAATCTTCTTCTGAAAATGTTTTTATGAAAAATAGAGAGAAAACATGTTTGTAATTTTCTTTTAAAACATGTTTTTATGAGGAAAAACATGTTTTTGGTCTCTTCTGAAATGTTTTTATGAGGAAAAACATGTTTTTAAGAGGAACATGTTTTTAAAAACATGAAAGTTCTGAAATGTTTCTCTTCTGAAACTTTTTAGAAAAGCAAACATAGAGAGACACATTATTACAAAGGATGTTTCTCTTAAACTGAAGAAGCCCAAAAAATAAAAAGAAGCCAGAAACGGTTCCTTTTTTTAATATTTTAATAAATACACTCGTCAAATTGATGAAATAAAAATTTATTTTATTTTATATTAAGTCTTTCCTCATCCATCGATTAACAACTTAACAACAACCGACCTTTTTTAAAGTTTTTTTTATAATTTTATTTTTTTCCTCAATAATCGAAAATTAAAGAAAAAATTTTTTCCAAAAAAAATTTTCAAATTAAAAAAATTTTTTTTTCACCCCCACCTTGAGCAAAAGCTCTTCTCCTTCCTTCTCTATACGAACATATTTTCTCTTGTTTTAAAGTTAATTGTAATAGAGATGTTTTTGTTGTTGTTATATTAAAATTTAAATTAACACGAAATTGACCAGAACGTGCACCTACACATCTATATTCAACTTGAAATTGCTGAGGAATGTTTGGGACGTAACCTTTTGCAGGAATTAAAACAATTGGGACAACATCAAAATGTTGGGAATTTGCTTGAAGAGAATAATAAGTCTGAAAAAAAAGTTGAGAAAAACATGTTTTGCAATGTTTTAGTAATGTTTTAGAAAAAGTTGGAAAAATCTTAAAGTTTGAAGAAATTTGAACTTCAGCAACAAGAAAGTTGCAAACCAAGTTTGTAATGTTTAAAAAATAAACTTGTTTGGAAACAAGTTTTTCATGTTTTGAAGGAAGTTAAACATGAAACTTATGGGTTAGTAAGGCGCAGAAATGTTTAGGCGCCGTTCCCTATAACTTTTGAGTGGATTACCCGTCTTTGATAAATTTGGTATCATTCAATTAATAATTAAAATCCTAAAAAAATTTACCATTATGTCAGAACTGCTCCAAGTAAATCTAAGTCGACTAATATTTTCTGCTAATCTGTAGGGGAATTTTGTAGAATATTCATTAATAACACCATCAATAACATAATCCATTCTAGCAGATATTCCTTTAATAAAAATTAATTTTAAAAATTCAAAAAAAAATTTAAAAATTAATTTTACCCAAAGTTCTATTCATTTCATCACTTTCAATATACAAATTAAATGCACTAATAGTGTTAAATACAAAAATAAAACAAAAAATCAGAATTAAAACAAAACAAGTTGTAATTGTAAAATTGTACATTTGTTGTAAAAAATAAACTTGTTTTTATTGTTGTTGCTTCAAGTTTATTTAAATCTAATTACATTTTCTGATTTTTTAATTCTGAAAAAAAAAAATAAAGTTGGTAAGTGTATAATGAACATTAATAAAACTTGTTCGAATTCAAGTTTATTTTCTGATTTTTAATTCTGAAAACAAATTCACAAATTCTGAAAAATTAAACTTAATTATAAACATGAATAAAACTTGTTCGGATTCAAGTTTATTTTCTGAATTTTTTAATTCTAAAAAATAATTCTGAAAAAAATTATTTTGTAGAGTATTTATACCAACATTTATTATTAAGCTATAATTAAACGTCCAAAAATCCTATTTTTGTCTATAATTTTAGATAAATAAATATTGCCTCAAAAAATGGCTAAAGGCACAATTTATTTATAATAATTAACTATTTTTTTCAATTGCTTTTGTCTTTTATTTTTATTTTTTTGAAGATTTCCCCAAAAATTTTTCAGAAGACACTTTTCTCTCTTTAAAAAGTTGCTTCAAAGACGAAAAAGGTTGCTTTAAGGAAGTAAAATTCAAGTCTAAAAAATATTTATAAAATTTTTTTGTGTGTTATTTAGACCCTTTAAAAAAATATATTTTAATAAAATATCAATTAAAAAAATTTTTTTATAAACATGAAACAACAGTTGTAGCAAGTAAAATAATATATATTATTTATGTCTAAATATTTTTTCCTAATAAAATAATAAAAGTGTTGATAATATTAAAAGATCATAAAAGAAGGTTAAAAAAGAAAGTTAAATTTATATACTCAACGTTTTTTATTTTATGTATTATTTAAATGATCGATCAAGCTTCAAGTATATAGCTAAGCTAAACATAAAACAAAAACATTTGGTGTTTTTATAAGAATAAGTATATAAAATAAATAAACTTGTTTTAATTGAGTAATAAAAACTTAAGTGTTTTTAAATAAACTTTGTTTTTAATTGTTTAAAAAAATAAAACTTGTTTTGCTAAGTAAACTTATTTTTAAAAAATTTGTTTTGTTAAATAAACTTGTTTTTTAAAACATGTTTTAATTGAGTTCTGGGAAAAAAACATCAGAAAAATATTAAAACAATGAAAGAAAAGAGGAAAATAAAAACCAGAATTAACAAATCAGAATTTTAAATATAAAAAATAAAGAAAATTCTGTTTTAAAAAGAAAAATACAAAATTATTTTAAAACCAGAATTTGTAAAATCAGATGTTTTATATAAAATCAGAATCTTTTAAATAAAAATCAGAAATATTTAAAGTCTCTCTGTTTATATAAGCATGTAGTCTGTTCAAAAATTAATTTTTAAATTAAATTTCTGGAAAAGGAAACTTTTTTTTAATTTATTCTATTTTAAGAATAAATATTCACACACAAGTGCTTCTCCTTTATTTTAAATATTCCTTGAATTCTCAACATTTTTAAAAGAAAAATTTTCCTCCTTTTTTCTATCAAATTTCCATTTTCTTAAAAAAAAGAAATTTAATGAAGAAGAAAAAAAGAAGGTAAAAAAATCTCTGTGTTTTATCTTTCCCTCTCTATTATCCCCTTCCTCTCCTCTTCACAAGAATATCAAAAAAATTTGCAAAGGAAAAAAAATTTTTTAAAGAGAAAAGAGGAGATTTTTGATTGAGTTTTGGCTTATAAAAATTAAGAAAATTAAAATTTTTTTGGAAACAAATTTTTCTTTTTTTGGTATCATTTGATAGAGTTAAATTCTCTACAAAATTCGAATTAAAATAAAATTTTAAAATAATTTTACATAAATAGATTTTTAAAGAAAATTAAGTCTTAATTTGGATGCTTTTTAAAAATGATTTTTGGTCGATTTTTGGTCATAATCTTCTCGAGGATTAATATTAAATTTAATTTATATTTTTTATTTTATAGAGAATTTAATTATCTATCAAATAATACCAAATTTGGCTTAAAAAATAAATTTAGTTCCAAGTTTTGAGGTAAAAAGTAGTGGGACTCGAATGGTCTACTTGTTTAAAAATGCCTTAAATTTTAGGAAAAACAGAATTTAAAAATATAAAAACAAATAAAATAAAAAAAATAATAAAGGATTTAACTCCTTCCTGAATAGTCAAAAAAATTCTTTTTTAAAGGAAATCATTTAAAGTAAAAGCGTTGATGTAATAAAAAAATGTACATATGTACTTTTTAAAGGGTAAATAAAAAATAACAGAATAAAATTTGTTGTAATAAATTAAATTCTGATTTTGTTTTATTTGTTAAAAATAAAACAAATAAATAATGAACTGGCTAATAATTCTGATTTTGATAATTCTGATTTTTTTATGAAAGGAAAAGATTCTGATTTAAAAAAATAGAGAAATTCTGAATTAAATATGTAGGAGAAAATTCTGATTTCTTTGAGAATGGAAATTCTGATTTTTTTAAATATAAAAGATAAATTCTGATTGTTTTATGAAGAAGAAACAAATTCTGATTTTCTTAAAGATAAAGAAATAGAGAAATTCTGGTTTTTTAAAAATAAATTCTGATTGTATAAAAAATTCTGATTTTTAGAAAAAATTAAAACTTAAAAAATTCTGATTATTTAAAAAGACTAAAAAATTCTAATTTTCTAGTTTAAAATAAAAATATTAAATTCTGATTTTTCTAAAAAAAAAGAAAAAAATGTCAAATTTAAATGTCAGAAATATTAAAATATTAAAAAGTCACATTTACATAAATGGTCATTGTGAATGTTATTTTATAGTTTAGTTCATTTTTTTGTTGGGGTTATTTGCTTCTATTTTAAGAGTGTTGAAAAGGTAAGTGGTTGGTTAGTTGATGAGGAAGTATGTAGGGTGGTTAGTGGGGACTGTGCGCAGCAGTTGGAGAGTTTATATTGTTATTTTTAGCCTCATATCCCTCAAAAAAATAAATAATTCATCAAAATCGTGCCTCAAAATGGCGTCTATTTCTAAATAGGACACAATAAAGTATGAAGAGGGAACAAAAAATTTTTTGGAAAGGATTTTTTAAAAATGTTTTTAATTGACAATAGAGTGTGATAGTAGAAGAAGAGATAAATTCTGATTTTTTAATGAAAAGAAAGAATCAGAATTTCTCCAAGAAAGAAAAATTCTGATCCAAAATAAATACAAAAATTCTGATTGTTGGAAAAATAGAAAATTATAAAAATTCTGATTTTTTAAATTCTGATTTAAATACAGCAGAAAACTTCTGATTTTTGTTAATGAAAAATTCTGATTTGTTAAAAAAGGAAATCTGATTTCTAAATATAAAAAATTCTGATTGTTAGAAAAATAGAAAATTATAAAAATTCTGATTTTTCGAAAAGAAAAAAATTCTGATTTTTACTCCTGACTATAATAAAGTGCAGTAGTTTTAATTGTCTAGACTTTGAATTTGTACAGATTTTTTTTATTTAAAACTGAGTATGTGTAAATTATAAAAATTGCATTTTATACTAGACACTTAAACTATACCTCAGTCAAATTAGCATATAAAACAAACTTTTATTTTCTTTAAATATTAAAAAAAAATTTTTTTTTTGTCTGTCTTCCTCACAAACAAAAAAAAATAAAAATAAATAAAATAGACAAAAAAAAATTTTTTTCTTTCTTCAGTTTTTAACACTTTATTTTTCATTATTTTTATTTATTTTTTTTTTAAAAGTGTTTTCTCTACTATACTTATCAAGAATGAAGTGAATAAATGAATTGAATGAGTGAAAAAAGCTTCTTTGAAAAGATTACCTATACTAGAGTACACTTTTTAAATGCTTCCTTATTTTGTAACAGAAAAAGAAAAAAAATTTTTTTAGAGAGAAAGGAGGGTCAATTTTTAAGAAAATTGAAAAATAAAAAAATTTTCATTTTATTTGACATGGCAAAAATTAGAAAGAAAAAAAAATAAAAATAAAAGGAAAACATATAATTAAATAAAAATATAAATCATGAAAAGTTTTTTTTCTTAAAATTAAATAAAAAAAATTTTTTTAAATAAAAAAATATACAAAAAATTTTACTAAGGATATGTAAATGAAAAATAAAAATATTAAAATAAAAAAAATAATTATAATTAATTTAAAAAAAGATTCAAACCCAAAAAATGCCTTCTATAATAATATTAAAATAAGCAACATTTTTCTTTATTTAAAAATCTCCAAAAAAATTTTTTATTAAAAAAATACCCCTCTAAATAATAATTATTTATTTATTTTCCCCATTAACAAAATAATAAATTTATTTAAATTAGCTAAAATTTTCTCACATGCTTCTTTTTTTTTGTCCTTTGTTTTCATTATAATAAAAGTAGTTTGTATGTACTGTTCTTATGAAATATTAATTAATTGAAGAAGGTAAATAATGGAAAAATACAAAAAAAAACTAGAAAGTACAGCAGATGGCAAAAACAGGAAAAAAAAGAAAAATAACACAACATGTGTGTGTACAATTAAAAATGCTTTCCGGAAAGGGATGTATATTTTAGGTAGTTTAAATAATATTATTTAATATTTTCCTGAGAAGAGTATTTTCCGGAATAGAAAATAAAACATTTTCCTGAAGAAATAGAGTATTTTCCGGAATATTTAACTGAGAAAATACATACTTTCCGGAAGGATATTATTTAATATTTTCCTGAAAATAAATAGAGTATTTTCCTGAATATTTACCTTAGAAAAATACATACCTTCCG
Organism: Meloidogyne incognita; assembly: GCA_036172945.1. NCBI lineage: Eukaryota > Metazoa > Nematoda > Chromadorea > Rhabditida > Meloidogynidae > Meloidogyne > Meloidogyne incognita. Next base: position 3,141,682 of record JARQAC010000033.1, read on the forward strand.
GAAGGATATTAATTTAATATTTTCCTGAAAATAAATAGAGTATTTTCCGGAACGAATATAGTCTAGAGTATTTATCGGAATATTTATCAGAGAAAAATACATACCTTCCGGAAGGATATTAATTTAATATTTTCATGAAAATAAATAGAGTTTTTTCCGGAAAGAATATTTTTTAGAAGGTCGTGTATATAAATATATATATATATTTTCCGGAAAATAGAAACAGAATAGTTCTGATAAGAAAAAAAAAGAATTTTCCAGAAAAAATAATTCCGGAAAGAATATAACGGTTTTGGAGTGTATTTTCCGGAAAAGAGTATATTCTGAAAGAAATATGCTGATTTAAATATAGGTATATAAAAGAAAGTTTTCCGGAAAATAGAGAAATAGATCCTGGATAGAACAATAAGAGAGATTATTCATTTTAGTTAGAAAATAAATTGTTAAATTTTCTACCAAATTAAAAAAATTTTTTTTTAATTTTAAAAATTAAAAAAAAATTAAACAAATATTCAAAAAAATTTTTTTTTACTCTTTCTCTCACCCAACAAATATCCACCACTAAAAATTTTGGTAACAAACTATAAATTGGGGTATTACGTATTTCATAATGAACCGAACTTCATTTAATAAAAAAAATCTTCTTCAAATTAAATTTCAAGCTTTAAATTTAATTTAGAAAAAAATCCAACTCATTAAAAAAATTAAAATTTAAAAATCACAAGGCAAACGTCAATGAAACTTGACGTACCTCTTATAAGAGAGAAATAGAGCGGAGAGTTTATTCAGGAAGTTTCATTTTATAGAAAAAAATTTTTTTTATAAATTTAATTTAATTTTATATAGCTGAACAAACTTTAAAAAAAAAATTAAAAGAAAATTTTTTTTATACTCAAAGTTTTTTTTTATTCCCCAAAAAAATTTTTTTTATTCCACAAAAAATTTTTAAAATAAAATAGGGAGTGAATACACCCAAAATTATCAGTTTTTAAAAATTTAAAAAGCAGCTTTTCTAAAATAGAAAAAATTTTTTAAAAAGAGAAGCATGAATAGCTTATATTCTCTTTTAATTATACTTTCATTATTGGTAAATTATAATGCTGGTGGAGCAGCAAAAGGTGGAGGAGGTAACAGTAATAAAGCAACTAATCCACCACCAAAAGGAGGAGGAGGAGGAAAGCCACAGCCAGCCTCTGGAAATAATAATGCTAAAGATTATGCTGCTTTACAATTGGATACTTGGAGAAGCCAAAATGTAAGAAAAAAAATTTTTAACTGAAAAAAACTTATAGAAAAGGGTTAAAAATAGTATAGATGTAGAAGACTGCGAGTGGGGGGTACAAGAAAATTGTGAGTGGGGTTTGTCGGCTCCAAAAACCGAAAAAGGTTTGTCGGTTCGATTAACCCCGAAGAATTTAGTGAAACCGAAAATCCTAAGATTGAAAACAGAATTGGGCAAAATCAGGACACATTTGACTTTGGCAGAAAGAAGACATAAAAAAAATTTGCTGAGTATCGGAGAGGGGTTTTAGGAGGATTGAAGACAGATTTTGAGACCTTGACTGACTTGAGAATAAAAATTTATCACGGTTGGAACTGTCTTCTTGAAAAAAGTTAAGGGAGATATGAGAAGACTTGGGGCTATTATGGAAGAAACTCTCTAAATATAAGAGAAAAATAAAAATATAAAAAAAAGCAAAAAATAAAACTCTCCTTTCAACTCAAAACTTTAAAAAATTAAAAAAATATATTTAAATTTATTCTCCTTTACAGAATCCAGTCAATGTATTAACAGCATCAAACGGAATGCCCGTCCCTTCATTAACAGACTCATTAACTGTCGGACCCCGAGGCCCCACGCTTTTACAAGACTTTGTACTTCTCGATAATCTTTTCACCTTTGACCGTGAACGAATTCCTGAAAGAGTTGTTCACGCAGTTGGAGCTGCAGCTTTTGGAGAATTTGTTGTTACAAACGATGTTACAAAATATACAAAAATGGATATGTTAAAAAAAATTAATCAAACTACTCCTGTTTTTGTTCGTTTCTCTACTGTTGGTTAGTTTGTTTTATTTTCTTTTTGTTTTGTTGGAATTTCAGGAAAAGTTAGAGACAGAAAACATTTAACTACATAGTATAACGAAATGTTTTCCGGAAAGTTTAGAACAGTCTCTTTGTAGGATGTTTTCCGGAAAAGTTTAAATCATAATGTTTTGCTAAAAAATGTTTTTTTCGGAAAGGTTAGAGAAAGAAAAACACAATAATAAATTTTCCGGAAAGTTAAAACAAATTTTTTGATTGTTAGGATGTTTTCCGGAAAAGTTTAAATCAGAATGTTTGCTAAAATGTTTTTCAGTAAAATTAAAATAAGTTTTTTCTATTTATTAAAATGTTTTCCGGAAAACTTAATGTTTAAAAACTTAAAAACATTCATCAAAACATAAACAAACTCTTAACTAAAATATATTTATTAAAAGGCGGCCGAGCTGGAAGCGCTGATACAGCAAGAGATCCTCGCGGTTTTGCAGTAAAATTTTATACTGAAGTTGGAAATTGGGATCTTGTTGGAAATAATTTGCCAGTTTTCTTCATTAACGATGCTATAAAATTCCCAGCTTTTGTTCACACCCAAAAATTAAATCCACAAACAAATTTGGCTGACCCAACAATGACTTGGGACTTTTTATCTTTGAATCAGGAATCAATGAATATGATTATGAGAGTTTTTTCTGACTTGGGTACTCCTGATGGTTTTCGTAAAATGGATGGATTTGGTGTCCATGCTTTTGTTTTGGTAAAAAAATTTTTTTCAAAAAAATTTTAAAAAAATTTTCAAAAAATATTTTAAAAATGTTTCAAAAAATTAAAAAAAAATTTTTTTTTAATTTCAAAAAAATTTCAAAAAATTTCAAAATTTCTATTCCCAAAAAATAGGTAAATGCAAAAGACGAAAAAGTTTATTGCAAATTCCACTGGATAAGCCAACAAGGACATGCTAATTTGACAGCCGAACAAGCAACACTTTTAGCTGGTACTAACCCAGGTTATTCTACTGGTGATTTATACAATGCTATTGCACGTGGAGATTTTCCAAAATGGGATTTAAAAATACAGGTTTAAATTCTTAAAAAATCAGAAAAAATCAGAAAATAAAATCAGAAGAATCAGAGAAAAATCAGAAGAAAATCAAAAAAATTAGAATAAAATAAAAAAAAATCAGAAGAAAATAAGAAAAAATAAGAAAAAAATCAGAAAATTCAGAAAAAAATCAGAAAAGAATCAGAAAAAATCACATTATCGGTAAAAAAACCTTTCTGTTAAAGGTGATGACTGATCAACAAGCTGCCAAGCTTTCATTTAACCCAGTTGACCCAACCAAAATTTGGTCTCAAAAAGATTTTCCTTTAATTGATGTTGGTACAATGACACTCAATAGAAACCCAGAAAACTATTTCCGAGATGTTGAACAGGCTGCTTTTGACCCAGCACGAATGGTTGAAGGAGTACTTCCTTCCACTGACAAGTTGCTTCAAGGCAAGTTTTTTGAATATAAATTTGTTTTTATAAACACAAAACATGAATTAATAAAAATCAGAAACATTGCAAACCTAAAAACATTAAACAAAAACATTACAAACATGTTTTGAAAAACACCTAAAACTTTAATAAAAACATTAACTAAAACATTGCAAAACATAAAAACTCGACTAAATAAAAACAAATCCCAAACTTAAAACACTGATAAACTTAAAAACATACAGACATATTTTGATAAAATGTTCAGAACTTAGTTTGTAAAAACATTCTCTAAAACATCATAAAACAGACAAAACAAAAACATTTAAACCTTTAGAACAATCAAACCTTAAAAACATTTACAAACATGTTTTGAAGGCCTTTTTTAATTACTAAAACATGTTTTTAAAAGTTTGAAAAACAAGTTTGAATAAAATGCTTCAAACACAAATTTAGAAAAACATTAACCCAAAAACATTTTTACAGGCCGTCTCTTCTCCTACCAAGACACACAATTTTATCGTTTGGGAGCTAATCACATGTTGCTACCAGTTAACTGCCCATATAAATTTAGATATGCTAATGTTCAAAGAGATGGAGCAGCACGTCTTGATAAAAATGGGGGAGGTTCTCCAAACTATTTCCCTAACAGTTTTGGTGGGTATAGAATAGCTGGTGTTCAAAGTAGTTGGAATGTTGAAAATGCAACTGTTGGACGTTACAAACAAGCTGAAGACTATTTTATTCAACCTGCCGAGTATTGGAATGTACGTTTAAAAATTTTTTTCTTCTTTTTTAAAGGGCATTTTCTGGCCTTACCTATCTTTAACCCTCCTCGATTCCCTTAACACTCCCATTTTTCTAAAAAAAATTTTTTCCCTTAAAAATCTACCCCATTTTTAGGAGTTGAGCCCTGTAGATCGTCAACATTTAGCTGAAAACATTGCTGGTTCATTAGGAAATGCTTTACAAGAAGTTCAAAATAGAATGATCCCATTGTTTACAAAGGTTAACCCAACCTTTGGGTCAATGGTGAAAACGGAGATTGCTAAACTAAAAGGTACAAAATAAAAAAGAAAATCTAAAAATAATTTAAAAAATACTAAACGGATTTTTCTATAAAATTATACATATTTAAATGTCTATTCTGTATACCTTTCCTATATTACTATAAAGATAAAGTTCAGAGTAAAACAAACTTGCTTTCTTAACAAAAACATGTTTTTAAACAAACATCCTTAAACAAACATGTTAAAAATAAAACGTACACAAAACAAATTTAATAAAAACATTCGTTACAAAAACATGTTTACCACAAAAAGTTGAACAAAAACAAGTTTTAACATAAACAAGTTTAATAAAAACATATTTTAACAAAACAAGTTTTTAACCCTAAACATGTTTTAAATAAACTTGTTTTTAACACTAGAAACATTAATAACAATTACAACTTTTTAATTCCAACTTGTTTTATATAAAAATTTTAAAATCTAGGGAAAAACAAACAAACACAACAACCATGTAAAGGAAATTGAAAACACAAAAACACTAAGAAAAACATGTATAGAGATATAAATGATAAAAACGTTTGTTAAAAACATATTGTCTTTCTCAGAACTTTATTTTAACAAAACCTTTCACAACATTTTATTAAAACTTGCAACACTTTTATTTCTTTTAATTATATACTATTTTTTTAAATTTATTAAAAATAAAAATACGGGAGAAATTTTAAGTGATTTTATATCAGTAATAAGAGTTAGTCCAGTTTAAAACAAATTTGATTAATGTTAAAAAAAATTTAAAAAAATGGAAAATTAATTAAAAAAAATTTAAGTGAAAATAAAAAAATATGTATTAAAAAATATTAAAAATAAAAAAAAATAAATAAAAATAAAGACAAGATTTAAGGCTTAAAAAAATTATTTAATAAAAAAAATTTTTTTCTAATCAAGCATTTTAAATTATTTTTTTAATGCTAATATGAGAGGAGCTATCAGCACTGATGAACAACAACATCAGCACTCTCTTGCTATAAAAGACAATTTATATACATACCTATATATATTTTTTTTTACTCGTTGGGAAAAAATTACTGATCCGAGAATATCAGTATAGTAAAACCCTCCTTAGGGGCCATTTAAGTGTACAAAAAATAAAATTAAAAAAAAAATAAATACCCACCACAAAAACAAATTCTTAGTTCAACAAGCCTCCATTTTTTGTTGTCCATCCATTACAAATTTTGTAAATTGTTTCATTTCTTCACTTGTTAGGGTTGTCCAAAATATAGAAGAAGAAGAAGAAGAAGAAGAATTTTTATTTGTTGATACAATTAAATTAAATAATTGATTCATTTTAGGTATTAATTTGGCAAATGGAATTGATGCTCCATTAATTAATATATCGTCCAAAAACTGAAAAGAAAATTGAAAAAAAAAATTTTTTTGTTTGTGATTTATTAAAAATAAAGAAAAAGTTAATTAATTTTTAAATCTTGACGTTTGGGGAAATAATTTGAATATTTCCACAAATTTTTTTTAGAAAATTTCTATAAAAAAATTTTCATGTTTGGGGGGTCATTCAGTACTTACTTCCCAAAAAAAAGAATTTAGAAAAATCAAAAAAAAATTTCCCCAATTTTTAAAGATTTGGTGAGGGACTAAAGTATCTCCAAATTGAAGAAAAATAATTAAAATAAAAAAAACCTTCAAAATATTTTCAAAATATTTATTAATTAATTCATCCATCAAAGTTTTACATTGTTGTGATTGTAATACCAATAAAAGTTGACAAAATAAATTTTCCAAGTTTTGCCTGTCTACAGGATTAAGTGAAAATAAATTGAGCTAAAAATTGAAGGAAAAAATTATTTTAATTTAAAATAAAAATTTTGAAAGGACATTCAAGTTCCACCATGCCTTATCCTCAACAAATACGTGAAAAAATTAATTTTTATGATTTTTAAATAGTAGGGCCTGTCGTGTCCCCTATCAAAAAATGGGGTAAAAAAGAGAATCACGGATTGAGTTTCCAATAAGGTTCCAAATTTACGGGCAAGTGGCTCTTTTCACGGGGACGGGAGTTGCGGTGGTTTTAGCCTTGGTGACGGGGACGGTGGCTATGGAAAGAGAATCTCAATCCTTCCCCGGGACGGTGGTGGAACTCTAGTTTCTAACCTGAAAGAAGTCTTCGGATTTTTAAGGTAACCCAACCAAGACCAGAAACGAAGCCTCAGTTTTTTTAAGACCCCCAATTTTTTTTAAAAATATATACAATAAAAAAAATTCACACAAACCTTATCTCCTTTTGGCACAACAAAATTAGAAAAATTATTATTTTTTTCTTCACCAATATTTTTAATTTTAACCAAAGTTTGTTCCAATAAAAAATGAAAATCTTCAAAATTAAATTTTTCAGCCAAACTAATTTTTTCAAAAATTTCAAAACAATTGAATTCAATTAATTTTAATAATAAATTTAATCCTTCTGTTAATAAATATTGAATAGAATCACAAAATAATATTTGAACATTTTTAGAAAAATTTTTATTTGAATTTGTTGTTGTTGTTTCTTCACTTGTAGTACATTCAATATCATCAAAGAAAAATGATTTTAATAATTTTCTAAAAAATATATGTGTGAAAGTCTTAAAGGTGTAAAAAAATTTTTTTGTAGAGTTGACGGTTCTTGGAAAATCTCTTTTGGATATCCAGAACCGAATCGAAAAAAATAACCAAAAAAATCACCTTGGATTTTTTTTCCTACTAAAGAGTTGGTCCTACTCTTTTTCCAAATCCTAAACTTAAAAGGTACAGAAAATTTAACAAAGCAACGGGTATACCAATACTTTTAGGAGTTAAATAGGAGTAAACCACATAATGTGGAAAATATTTAGAAGCTAAAAACTCCAGACCTCTGAACTTTTCTTTGGCTAAAACCCCCTACCACAAAAGTCTCAACCCTAAAAGAAAATCTTTTGGCCCTGAACTTTTGGCCCAACTTCTTAAACTTAAAAAAATTTTTTAAAACAAAACTAACATTCCATCATTATAAATTGAAGTAGCATTAAAATCACTTGAATGTTTTGTATTTTGAATTAATTCATTACAAGCAATTTGACATAATATTGCTCTCTGTGCCTTCAATACAATTGTGACTAACGGGAAAATGGTTATAGCAGAAAAGATTTTTGAAATTGACAAAACCTGAAAAATAAAAAGAATCAGAGGCCCTTATAAAATGGAAATGAGTGTTATTTGTAAGCGGCAGAAAAAAATTTAATTTGGAACCTAATGTCATCCCGTCTTACAAAACTACCATGAAGCAAAACCCAATGGAGCAAGAACCTTAGAACTTCAACAAGTTGAAATCGCCATGAAATGGAACCATGGACCTATTCAGTTTTTTGGAACACCGAATACACGGCTATCAAAAGGCATTATGTATAAGGAAATTAGAAGATCACAGAAAAAAAGAGACAAAAATCCTTAAAACTTATCCATAGAGAGGACACAACCCCAATTCCCTCCAAATTCCTTTAAAATCTTAACGGGACTAACTACAGACTCAAAGTCTCCCAAATTTATTCAAAATCCTAACAGGCCTACTCACACCGAAAACAATTCCTAAAGGCCCCCCCCACCTCCCACGAAAAAAACCTAAATCCTACTAGAAAATAGTAAACCTTTAATCTCTCCCACAGCTCTATCTTCCGTTTTGAATCAATTTCAGGTGTTGAAAGTTCTTCTAAAAGAGAATCTGTATCAAAAGTATTGTCCAATTTGGCTTTTAATTGAACTGCAATTTTGTGTAAAACTTTGTCACAAGCTTGTTGATTTAGTTCTATCATTAATTTGAGGCGTTCCTAAAGGTTAAGAAATGAATTAAAAGGTTACAAGTTTTCTGTCCTTAACATCCTAATAGTAAACCAGAGACCAAAATTAAAAAAATTGGATCTGAAAAGATACTAGGCTTGAGCTGTTGACCCGGAGTAAGTCCTAGATTGGAGTCTAGGAAAACCCAAACTGAGGAAACCACAGAGCAAGTTACAGTTTTATTCACTAGGCCTGAGCTGATGACCCGGGGAGGAGTAATGTGTAATCAGCAAAAACAAACCTCAGGAAAGAAAAAAATATACGGGAACAACGTTAGAGTCCATTGAGACTCTGGGTTAACCTAACTAGAGATCGGAGTGGGAGCATCATACGAGAATCGAAATCTCGACTCGGTCCAGTCTCTAAACTTATCTTATGTCAGTCTTTAGAATACCGTCTCAGAAAGTTTAAAAATATCTTTTCCCTAAATTACTTGATAAAAAAAAGAAACCACATCCAAACATTCATCTGTCTGTCTATCATCATTATTTTGTAAAAATGAGAAAGGTTGTCGAACAAAATCGTTAAACGTTGAAGTTTCCAATAAACGTCTAGCTCCATAACATGTTGCAACAGCAGCGACAGTTCCAGCAGCAATTTTGCGCTTATGGCGTTTAATAAATTCAATAGTGGAGAACATTAAATTATAAAAGAATTTTTAAATCTAAAATTTTAATAAAAATTTAAAAATAATCGGGTGATGGTCGACAAAGGAGAAAATTTTATCTTGCGAAAGTGAGACTCAAATGGGAGTAAAAAGATAACAAGGAAGAGAATAAAAGGGGAAAAAGAAAGGTAAAAAAGAAATAAAGGAAGATATTTTAAATAAGATTTTTTGGCGTAAACAGAATGCCAAAAATAAAAAATAAAGATGAACGCTCTAGAGTCGAGTAGCAATCGATTAATCGAAACGAGCTCACTCCTCTCCTGTTTCCCCTACCCAAACCTTTTCCAGGGATCACAATCACGCATTTTTCCATCCAATTGATTCTTGATTGTAAAAGCACCACCACCATTCAGATCCCTGTAAAAATTTCTCAAACTAAAAAAATTAGACAAGACAAAAAAATCGACAAGGACAAAAAAAGACAAAACAAGTGAAAAAATGAGCGGAATGAGGGGGATCGCGTGCGCATTTTTAGCAAATTTTTTGATAAAAATCCTTAAAATTTACCAGGCCAACAGTGAAGAAAGGGGGACCATGAAGAGCATTCCATCCACTCGAGCAGGCCAGTAGATGCACCAGGCCACCAGATCTAGCTAAAAAATACCCACCCTCCCTCCTCAATTTTTTTTAAAAAACAAAACCACACCGTCCTCCACCAAACGGCACCATTCCCAACATTGAACAGCAGCACCACACCAGCAGCCATCTCCACCAAACAGCACCACACCAGCATTGACAGCAGCACCACACCAGCACCCATCCATTAGAAGAGAAAAAATATAAAAATAAAAAAAGGATTATTTTTTTAATTTTAAAATAAAAAAACTGACACGCATTGAAGAACACCATCATGAAGAGCAACCACCAACCACTATGAAGAGCAACCACCACCACCATCATGACGAGCAACCAACCACCATGAAGAGCAACCACCACCATGAAGACAAAAAAAATTTAAAAATAAAAAAAAATAAAATTTATTAAAATTTATAAAAAAACAAAAAAACCGCCACCATAGAAGGCACCAACACAAGACCACCACCAACATGAAGGCCACCACCACAAGCACCACCAGAAGAAAAAACATGAAAATAAAAAGGGTTATTTTTTTAATTAAAAATTTTAAAATAACATGGGGAAAAAATCACCGTTTTGATGGAGCCACCATGAGGGCCACATCGTAGAGCAACCATGGGGGCCTTCAAATTGAAGAAAATTAGTTCAATTTTCAAAATTTTTAAATTTTATTTTTTAAATTTTTTGCGCTCGCAGCAAGGGGGCAGTGAGAAAATACGAATAAACGAATGAAAATACGAATAAAATAATAAAAAACGAATGAGATAAACAAAAAATTAAAAAAATCAACGAAAAAAACAAAAATCTCGCGAGATTAACGAAATCAACAAAAAATCCATAATCAAGAAAAAAAAGTGAAGCCAAAATTTTTCAAACTAAAAATCCACACAAGCTTACTGTAAGTAATTCTGTTAATTTTCAATTTGGTAAATGTCAAAGTGTCAACTCGTTGATATTTTGTCAAGTACCCTAAACAATGGAGAATTCCAGTCTTTTTTGCATTTACCTAATTTTCTTTTCTAGCAGCGTGATTGCTTTTTTTTTGTTTGTCTTTTTATCTGATTAAGAATCTAACTATGGCGGGATCCATTAAATAAATATATACCTAAAAAATTATCAATAAATTACCGGATTTTGTTTTTCTCGTTTAACGAAAATTAGGGAAATTAATTTTGTTTGATTTTTAATTTTTTTCAGTTTCAGAGACAAAAATCTCACGCATTTCCAACTTAAAATTTTATTTAAATTGTTTTTTGTACCAACTTGGATTTTTTCAATTTATGCAGCCTTCGACTAGTGCAGTTCAAAATCTAGCCTCAAACATTTTGGACGAAAAGGATTTGGAGGAGGAAGATGCCAAATTTCTTCTAAAAGCTTTGGGTTGGTTGTTTTTAATTTGGGGTTTCTTAGGGACTTTGGGGTTTCTCATCGTGATTCTGGAATTTAGAAAATATGGAAAGCGATTGAATATTTGGTCAACCTTTTCTCTTTTCGTACTTCTGGATTGCTCCTGGAAACCTCTGATATTCTCCTGGAATTTTCCTATATTTCTAATTTTTTGTCTGTTCCTTGAAGTCATGATCTTCTCAAAATTTTCCCAAAGTCTGGTCTTATTTCATCACCACACAAAAAAAAGAAGCTCTTGGAATTTTTCCATTTTTTAAATTCCAGCATTCCTTCAGAATTGAAAAATCTTTAGGATCCGACAGCACTATTCTTAAATCTTTAAATAAATTTTATTTAGAAAAACAAGCTTTTGAACATGTCCTCTATGCTTTTCGGGCGCAAGGGCCGCTTACAAAATACAAGGAACTTATTCTTGAACACTTAAAATCGGCACTCTTGTTTGTTTATAATTTATTTTAAATTAATTAATTTTTTAATATTTAGCATCACTGACCAAGAATTTTTTTTGAATCTGAGAATTGCGGCGAATAATCCATACTTAAATGAAATTGTTCAAAAGTATTTTTTAATTTTATTTGTAATTTTACTTGGGATTTTTTGAAATTGAAACCCCCAGGCTCCTGGCCTTGAAAGGCAGGATAAAGAACAATTAGAATATTTGTTATTTGGACGAAATTATTTTAGAAAATTTATTTTCAAGTTTTCACAGGTTTGGGAAATTCTTAAATTTTATACCTGTCCGTGGATACATTATTGAACACTTTGAAGTTGACCCCTTGAAAATCCTTGAGGGTTAAAATTTTCGAATAAATTGTTTTAGGAATATCATGGAAGCACGAAAAGCTCGATTATTCCCTTAATCGAAAGTGTTTTAAAAATTATTTCTTACTTGTTTTTATAATTTCCAACTTTTCATCTGTCATTTGATACATTCCTGACTGAATTGACCTCTCAAATGTTGATCTCTTAAATGCCGAAATTAAACTTCTTCTTTAAACTTTTCCTTTAAATAATTCATTTTTAGATTAAATCCTTCATACGACAATTTTTCTGAATGGTTAGCTGCTGGTTTGGACTTGACTGGAGCTGAATTGGCTAATTCTAGAAGGCAACAATCAAATAATAATAATTCAACTTTGAGTGATAATTCAACCCAAATCCTTCGTGAAATTCGTCGGCATAATCGAAATCTTTCTCGGGAAAGTAATGTGGCTAGTGAAGCAATTGCTGAACTTTATCAACTTCCAAAACGGCCTTTTAGTTTGTTTTTAATTTTTTTTATTTTAACATTAAGATATTTAGGAGCAATATACCGAATAGATTTTTAACAGAAATTTCCTTTTAGGTTTGCCATTTTGGTGTAGTGGGATAAAGTTATAAAAAAATGGGGTTGAGGGTTCGAGTACCACCAAGGGACGATGAATTCTAGTTGATTACCACGTTGGTGTAGCGGGAAAAAATTAATAAAAAAATTCTTTCTATGTCGAAGGTTCGAATCCCATTGAGGGACCGCAATTTTTATTTAATTCCTAGGTGACTATCACTTTGGTGTAGTGGGATAAAATTAAGAAAAAAAATTATTTTTTCTTTTTTGAGGTCGAGGGTTCGAATCCCACTGTGGAAAATTTTTTTAAATTTATTTACTATAAAGTAAAAAATATAAATATTTTTTTATAGTGCCTGAAAGACTTCGAAAATTACTTCGAGATACTGAAGCTGATGGAGCTGTTGTTGATATCCCCACTGAAACAATTAAAAAAGAAAAATCAGAAATATTACCTCAAATAACAACCAAAAACATTACAACAACAACAACAACAAAACTGGCAGAAGCAACAAAACAAATTAAAAAAAGAAATGTTGGAAGACCAAGAAAATATCCTAGAAAAGAAGAAACAAACAACAATAACAACAACAATGAACAACATAAACAACAAGAAAAACATCAACAAACAAAAGAAGAAACACAAAAACAAACAAATAATAATAATAATCACAACACAAACAACATTAATTGTTTTAAGGGAAAAATTTGGGGGAAACGTCGTCCAAATAATAGGTTTGTTTTATGTTTGTTTTAAATTCTGATTTTATAAATTAAATGTTTGTTTTAAATTCTGATTTTATAAATTAAATGTTTGTTTTAAATTCTGATTTTATAAATTAAATGTTTGTTTTAAATTCTGATTTTATAAATGAAATGTTTGTTTTAAATTTTGATTTAAAATTCTGGTTTTATATTAAGTTTGTTTTAAATTCTGATTTTTATAAACTAAATGTTCATTTTAAATTTTGATTTAAAAATTCTGGTTTTATATTGAGTTTGTTTTAAATTCTGATGGTTGTATTTTTCTTCCGGAAAATGTTTTCCGGAAATGTTTGTTTTAAATTCTGATTTTTTGTTGTGTATTCAGGAATTGTTGGGTAAAAATTTAGGCATGTTTTTATTAAATTCTGAATGTATTTTTTAGCTGACCTTATGTTTTATTAAATCTGAGGCTTCTTGAGTATGTGATAATTTGTGTTAAATTAAATATGAAGTAAATAAAAAAAATTTCTTTAAGAATTAAATCTTTTTGATGTTTATATATTTGTGTTTATTTTAATAGGGCAAGTTTGTTTTGGACTAGAAAAAAAATTTTTTTTAGATAAAAATTTTTCTAATATTTTATTTTTTTAAAGGTGGAAAGACTCAGATGATACAATTAAAAAAGAAGAAAAAATTGCTTCAACATTTTCTTCTTCAATTTTTGCAAAAGAAATACCAGAACATTTAAACAATTCATTCAAACAAATTTATTCTTCTTCTTCTACTTCAAATAATTCTGTACCCATTAATAATCATATAATTCAACCTTCAACAAGTACAAATGCTACTAGTTGTTCAACTGAAGCAATGGAAAATTTGGCTGATTTGGCTTTGGCACAATTGGCGGTTTTTTTAAAATTTTTTTTTAAATTTTTAAAATTTTTTTCGAATTTTTTTGGTATTTTTTAAAATTTTTTTTAAATTTTTTTTGAAATTATTTTTGGAATTTTTAAAAAAATTTTTTTTAATTTTTTTTCGAATTTAAAAAAAAATTTTTTTTTAATTTTTTTTCGAATTTTTAAAAAAATTTTTTAAATTTTTTTTTCGAATTTTTTAAAAAATTTTTTAAAGGAATTCCCATTAATTCCGTCTTCGTCTACCTCAGTTTCATCATCAATTTTAATGCCACCACCTCCTCCACCTCCCCCTCCATCTATTAATATTACTTCAATAAATACTTCAACAAATTCTACCCAAATTTATGGTACTAGTAATAACTTAAAATCAACTGGAACAAAGAATGAATTGTTTCAACAACCAAATAATAATAATAAATTTAATAGTCAACATAAAAAAGATGTTAAAAATGATTCTGATAGTATAGGTTTGTTTTAAAAAAAATTTTTTTTTCGTATGGTTTTTGGAGACCATTTGTTATAAAAACCATTCAAGAAATGGATGGTGGATCTAGATCATTTTTTCTAGACATCATTTCCATGTAGACAAATGGATAAAAGTTCACCGGTTCCACTTTCGGGTTTGGTCAAAATTTTCTTTTTCAATTAAGCTCCATTGTAAATCCTTTTATCTTTGGTCTGTCCTATTTCGAAACGTAACATCAGAGCTATAAGATTTTCTAGAAAATTTTTTTCAGATGAGAAAATCGTAAAAATTTTAAAAGAACAACTTGGTGCTGAAGGTACTTCATTTGTTGTTAATGCTTGTGCTCGTGTAAGACCTTTTGTATTTGAACGAGATATACAAAAACAGAAGCAACAACAATATGGAAAAGCTGAAAATAAAAGGTTTATTTAAAAAATTTTTTTTTGGAATTTTCTGTGGACATTTTAATTTTCATTTTGGATAGTCCTTTCCCTACCTTATCTGATTGTGAGTTAAAAAATATTTTCTCCATCAATTCTCTTCAATTTTTAGTTCTTCATTTAATTTCCCTTCACATTTTCTACTTTAAATTTGGTCCTCCTATATTCCAGTCGAATCTCACTAACAAGGAACCATATCGAACTGTCACCAAAATTTTTGGTGACAGTTCGATATGGTTCCTTGTAAGTAAGGCGTCTCGCTCGGAGTAAGGCGTCTCGCTCGGAGTAAGGCGTCTCGCTCGGAGTAAGGCGTCTCGCTCGGAGTAAGGCGTCTCGCTCGGAGTAAGGCGTCTCGCTCGGAGTAAGGCGTCTCGCTCGGAGTAAGGCGTCTCGCTCGGAGTAAGGCGTCTCGCTCGGAGTAAGGCGTCTCGCTCGGAGTAAGGCGTCTCGCTCGGAACCAAAATTTGGGGGCGTTATAAGAAGATTTGGAGACCCACGTATTATGAGCTACATCGGTTTATTGTAAAAGGTTATATTATTGTTGGCTATATCCAGATTCGACTAGTATTTTCCTTATGAATGATGATTATCTTTATAAGTTATTTTTAAGATCTCTCAATTTTTAATTCATCCAAAAAAATTTTTTTCTTTTTTTTCAGCAATTTTCATTCTTCGTCAAACCCTCTACCTTACTTACTCAAACCCTCTACCTTACTACGTTACTCCAATAATAAATCTATTATTGTTGATAAAACAACAACAAATAATAGTTTAACAACAAAATATGCTCCATCATCTTCAAATTGTGTTGATGTTATTGTTGATGTTGTTGATGATCATTTATACAATGAAACAAAAAATAATTTGGATGATTATATACAAATTGAAAATGATGGAGATTTTATAAAAAATAAGTGTAAACAAGGGAAAGAACAAAATGGATTTGTTGTTGGTGTTGCTGCTGCTGATGGTAGTGGTGGTGCTGTTGCTGATGTTGGTGGTAGTGGGGAAGAAATGAAAATGGAGTATTTTTTTAAATTTTTATTTTAGTAAAAAAAAAATTTTTTTTTGTAGTGTTTCAAGTGTGGTACAACCATCACATGCTGCTACAACAACAACAACATCAGCGTCAACTTTGTTTTCGACAAAAATCATTCAAAATATTCCAGGTTTTTTTTTAAAAGTTTATTTTTTAAATTGAGATAGGGGGTCGAAAGTACTTTTGAATTTATGCCACTTTTCCAGTTCTTTTGTCTGGCCACTCACAAAATTTTTTTTGTCCAATCCTATAGCGAAATTTGGATTTCTTTTCGACCTGAAAACCGATCCGGTAAACATTTTGATTACCATACCTATCTATTTTCTTCACCCGATCCATCCCAGGTTTATATCAAAATCAATATGTTTTTTATGTTAAAAATGGGAAAAGTCCTCCAAATTTAGTCCTCCAACTCACAAAAATTTTTTTTTCAAATTTTTTCAGTATTAATAGAAGAGGAAGAATCTGGTCTAGATTTTTTGGCATCAACAGCAAGTTTATTAAAACCAATTGAAACGAACAAGTCAACAAATAATAGTGAAAATAATAAAGGGAATTTATTTAATGAACAAAATAGTAATAATAATAATAAAATGCGGCATTCAACTTTTACAAAATAATAAAAGGAGAGAGAAGACGAGAGAGGTTTCTTTAAAAAAAATAATGGGAAATATTAGGAAATTTATTGTTATATACATAGTATAGAGAGTTAAAAGAATAACATTTGCGGACATCCGCAAATGTGTAAATTTTAAAAGTTTTTGAGACAATTTTCCATCATTATAGGACTAGATATATGAGGGGAGACTGGACATTATGAGGGGAGACTGGACATTATGAGGGGAGACTGGACATTATGAGGGGAGACTGGACATTATGAGGGGAGACTGGACATTATGAGGGGAGACTGGACATTATGAGGGGAGACTGGACATTATGAGGGGAGACTGGACATTATGAGGGGAGACTGGACATTATGAGGGGAGACTGGACATTATGAGGGGAGACTGGACATTATGAGGGGAGACTGGACATTATGAGGGGAGACTGGACATTATGAGGGGAGACTGGACATTATGAGGGGAGACTGGACATTATGAGGGGAGACTGGACATTATGAGGGGAGACTGGACATTATGAGGGGAGACTGGACATTATGAGGGGAGACTGGACATTATGAGGGGAGACTGGACATTATGAGGGGAGACTGGACATTATGAGGGGAGACTGGACATTATGAGGGGAGACTGGACATTATGAGGGGAGACTGGACATTATGAGGGGAGACTGGACATTATGAGGGGAGACTGGACATTATGAGGGGAGACTGGACATTATGAGGGGAGACTGGACATTATGAGGGGAGACTGGACATTATGAGGGGAGACTGGACATTATGAGGGGAGACTGGACATTATGAGGGGAGACTGGACATTATGAGGGGAGACTGGACATGATGCGGGAGACTGGACATTATGAGGGGAGACTGGACATTATGAGGGGAGACTGGACATTATGAGGGGAGACTGGACATTATGAGGGGAGACTGGACATTATGAGGGGAGACTGGACATTATGAGGGGAGACTGGACATTATGAGGGGAGACTGGACATTATGAGGGGAGACTGGACATTATGAGGGGAGACTGGACATTATGAGGGGAGACTGGACATTATGAGGGGAGACTGGACATTATGAGGGGAGACTGGACATTATGAGGGGAGACTGGACATTATGAGGGGAGACTGGACATTATGAGGGGAGACTGGACATTATGAGGGGAGACTGGACATTATGAGGGGAGACTGGACATTATGAGGGGAGACTGGACATTATGAGGGGAGACTGGACATTATGAGGGGAGACTGGACATTATGAGGGGAGACTGGACATTATGAGGGGAGACTGGACATTATGAGGGGAGACTGGACATTATGAGGGGAGACTGGACATTATGAGGGGAGACTGGACATTATGAGGGGAGACTGGACATTATGAGGGGAGACTGGACATTATGAGGGGAGACTGGACATTATGAGGGGAGACTGGACATTATGAGGGGAGACTGGACATTATGAGGGGAGACTGGACATTATGAGGGGAGACTGGACATTATGAGGGGAGACTGGACATTATGAGGGGAGACTGGACATTATGAGGGGAGACTGGACATTATGAGGGGAGACTGGACATTATGAGGGGAGACTGGACATTATGAGGGGAGACTGGACATTATGAGGGGAGACTGGACATTATGAGGGGAGACTGGACATTATGAGGGGAGACTGGACATTATGAGGGGAGACTGGACATTATGAGGGGAGACTGGACATTATGAGGGGAGACTGGACATTATGAGGGGAGACTGGACATTATGAGGGGAGACTGGACATTATGAGGGGAGACTGGACATTATGAGGGGAGACTGGACATTATGAGGGGAGACTGGACATTATGAGGGGAGACTGGACATTATGAGGGGAGACTGGACATTATGAGGGGAGACTGGACATTATGAGGGGAGACTGGACATTATGGTTAGATCAAAATTATAATATTCCCAGCTTTATTTATTGTGAAAATTTCAAAAAAATTTTTTTTTGTTTGAAACCTTATATTTGACTAGTATATTTTAATTTCCTGACTCTTCCATTTCCCAATACCTCCCCTGTCCGCAAATGTTTATTCGCGCAAATTTTATCCAAAAATTAGTTAAAAATGTGTGAACATGTTATATTTTAGATTCAAAAAAAATTAAAAAATAATACTCAAAAATTTCTCGTTTTTATATATTACTCTCTCTTTTTTTTTGCATTTACTTATAAATACATATTTTTTAAAATTAAAAAACTGAATTTTTTTTGAGGAGCAAAATTTAAAAAAAAAATTTTTTTTTTAAAGAAAAAATAAATTTAGTTTAAAAATAAAGGTTTATGATAGTCTTTGAAACCTTTATAAAATTTTAAATTAATATAGTCGAATCTTGATAAAAAAAAGAAAAAAAAATTCTTGGGACCGTCTCTTAAATGCTAGCGAATTTTTAACTCATATAAACGTTAAAAATTCTATTTTTAATTTTTTTGGACATTATTTGCGGACAAGTAATTTTTTTTGCGGACAAAATTTTTTTTATATAAAAAAAAAATTCTTTTTAGCTGTTAAAGTTGTTCAAACAAATACGTTTCGATTAGAAAAAAAAAATTTTTTTTATAAAGGTTTCTGGGACTATTTAATTACTGCTGCCAAATATATTAAATTAAAAAAAAAATTATATATTTTACTTCAATCTTCTTCCTTTTTTATTGTCCCTATGATTAAAATTATTTTTAAAAAATCCAAAAAAAAAATTATTTTTTTTGTCTCCCTTCATTCTCTCTCGCATTAACTTGTTTAGAAGAAAAAATTAAATTCTATATATATTGTCTATTAAAAATAAAAAAAAATTTTTTTTTGAGGAATAAAAAAAAACTTGGTCTATATTTTCTTATGCTTATTTTTTAGCCTTGGAAAGTGATTTTTTTTTCCTTGACACTAGGGTTGTTGTTTACTACTGGTTATTAACAGGTACATATTTTCGGTTACTTCAACCCCCAATGTCCCGTTTTTAGCCTGCCGTGGATGTCTAAAAAAAGATCACTTTCCAAGAAGCTACACAAGTGGTTTGATCACTTTAAATTTTTTTTCTAATTTTTACAAAATTTTTTTTTTTGAAGGTTAGAAATTTTTTTTTAATGAAATCAAACAGGTTTATAATTTCAAGTTTCTTTTTGTTTGGATTTTGTTTACTTCTTAGTTTTTCATTTTTTTCAATTTTTACTGGAGCTTCAACATATTCATGCAAATCGCCTACTGGGGCTGATGTTGACTGGTTTTTATTTATTTTTTTTTATTCTAGGGTAGCTATAGATGGGGGAATGGTCATTTATACTCCTTCAAAATTCTTTAAGTTTTATCCGGCCTTCAAAATTCTTTAAGTTTTATCCGGCAAGGTGTATAAAATTGTTTATTAAAAGATATACACAAGAATGGGCTATTTATAAAACCTGGACAAGTTCTAAGTAACAATTTAAAAAAGCTACTTCAACCCCCAACCTTCATTTTCTGTTAAATTGTAAGGAAAGAAGGGTGAAATCCAACTGGCCATTTGAAACACAAAATGGGACCCCATTTTTTCTTTTATGCCTTTCTTTATGCCGATTCTTTCAATTGGGAGAGCACCTTGTTTCTGTTGAACGAACAGGTCTCACAATCAGCAATGACTGACAGAATGTCCAAGGGGTGGATGCCTGTTTCTGGGTCAATTAAACTTTTTCTCTAATTTTTTTTGAAGGTTCGTAGCTTACAAATTACCCAATTCAATTTCTAATGGAACATCCTTTCTTTATGCCGATTCTAAAAATGGAGAAGATTGGACATTATCTAAAGCTAATATTGAAGATGAAACTTCGGCAATTGGTCGAACAATATTTCAAATATTTGAAGCTAAAAAGGCGAAGACTGATTTGATTGCTTTATATAATGATGAAAATCCAAATGATGGGAAAACTGATTCTGGACGAGCCCATATGAAGGTTTATATAAATTAATAAAACGGCCAAATTTTGTGGACAAGCATCTTACGAGATGTTTGTCCTTGCAAAATTTTTGCGAACAAAAATTTTGCAAGGAACCATACATAGTCTACTGTGAACAAGAGTTTTGTACTTTTTTGGTATCATGAGCCCCTACTTCCTATTGCTAAGTAATGTCTTTTTGCTTGCAAAATGACTTTGTGTTGAGTTATTGACATTCAAAGTTTTTGATATTACTGGAAATTTCGATGGTTTAAACCCCATTTTAGAAAATAATTTTGATCAATAAAATTTTATTTTTTTTAGGGTGTTGTTGTTTCTAGCAATAAAAATGGCTTTTGGCTTGTTCATTCTGTTCCAAAATTTCCGTTGTCTTCAGAAGAAAAATATTTGTATCCAGAATCGGGGAAAAGAAATGGCCAGTCATTCTTTTGTTTGTCTTTTTCTAGCGATGCTCTTGAACAAATTGGTTATTTTTTTATTTTTTTTTAAGATAGCCTTAAGGGGTATTTTATAATGAGAGGATTCTTTAGGGCTGAAAGCCCTCTCATTATAAAATACCTTGCTAAATATATTCTTTAGGGCTGAAAGCCCTCTCATTATAAAATACCCCTTAAGTGCCTTAAAGTGGGGGTACATTGTTATTTTATTTAAGCTACTCTCACCTCTAATTTTAAGCGATAACGTTTCACTCATTGAAGATACCACTAACTTACTAATGGCCCGACTAAAATAAAGTAAACAAATCTTAAATTTAGGGAGTTTGGGTATCTAAATTTTAGGTTTGACTGAAAATCTTTCAAACTTTGTAATTTTTGATGATCTCGTAACCTCAATTAGGCAAAAACCTGAAAGCCAAAATTTGACAAAAATCTTTTTAAAAAAAATATTTTTTTAAAGGTCATCAACTTTTTGTCGCTCAACCAAATTTTTATGATGTCCAATTACCTTCATTTTTTGAAGAAAAATATGCCGATTTGGCTAATTCAATAAATAAAAAATCTTATCCAAAATCAAAACCTTCATTTTCTGTTACAAATATACAACTTTTAGATGGTACAAAAATTACAAGTTTTTCAAAACATAAAAGGTTTGCTAAAGGTTTGTTTGTGTGTTTTTTTAAAGTTGAAATTATTGTAGTCTGGGAATATTAGAAAATACCTATTAGAATTAAACGTAGATGTTATTAGGATGGGATTTTTTAAGGATTGTTTTTGGCTAATTTTTGAGAGGGGAAAACATTTTTTGAAACGTTTTTATAATTTTTAATAGTCAAAAAAAAAAACATTTTTTAACCTTCAAAGTATTTTTTCCCCTTTACTTTTGAAAATCGGTATTTCTAGTGTAGTGGGTTAAATTTCAACATAGTTTTTAAAGGTGTGGGTTCGAACCCTGATCGAGTAAAAAATTGTTTTAAACGTCGTTTTTCTATAGTGTAGTGGATTAGTCGGATGTTTTTATAAAATGATGTTTCTTTTATTATAAAAAACTATTTTTTACGCCAAAACTTTATTAAAAATTTTTGCAGATTTATATTATGATTTGGTGGCTCCAGAATTGAAATCTTCATTTTACACAGAAACATGGTTGGTGGGGCCTGGCGATCTTCCTTCTGACTGTGATACAAATTTCAAAGTATTTTTTTTTATTTTTTTTAAGAATTTTATTTTAAAATACTGGTCAACTTTGTACTCAATTAATTAAAATTATATCCGCTAAAGAGGTTCGAACCTTTAGGGGGGGGGGTCTAACAGCTTTTGGGGAGGGGGAAGCTTTGACTGCTTTATTTTATTATTTAACAACGCATAATTCTCTGTAATACATAGAGAAACCTTTTTTTCTAACATAAAAAATTTTTTTATCCACCGGGGTTCGAACCTACGCCTTTAAAAAGTGTTGAAATTACCTTAAAAATTTGAATTATCCCACTACACCACAAATACTACTTTTTGCAAATTAAGGGAAAATACTTTTTTTAAGGTTAAACAAGTGTTTTTTTGCTTATTAAAAATTGCAAAAATGTCTCAAAAAAATTTTTATCTTACAGAGGTTCGAACCTACACCTTTAAAACCTGTTGAAATACCCCGAATTAACCCACTACACCACAAAAAATATTTTTTAGAAAATAAGAGAAAAATATTTTTTGAAGGTTATAAAAATGTTTTTGAATGTTTCAAAATTATAAAAATGTCAAAAAAAAATTTTTATCTCAAAAAATGTTCTTAAATTTCTTTTTCAGATTCACAATATTCAATCAATTCAATTTAAAAAACCTTTTGAAAATATAAAATTTGACAATACAAAAGATCACTCAAAATGGGCTGTTAGTCAAGAAACAATTTGTATTGGAGATATAAATAGACAAAAATCTCAATCAAAACGTGGAGGTGGAACTGTTTGTATGAAAAATAAAAATATTGCAAAAATATATTTTTCGGCTATTGGGGCTGTTGAATGTTGTATTAATGAAACTGAATGTTCTCCTAATAAAAATAAGGGGAGGAGGTTAAGTTTAAAGTAATTTATTTTTTATTAGGGGAGTAGGGGGAGTGTGATACTATTCAAAAAAAATTTTTTTCCGGACAAAATATTTCAAGATGAATTTTTTGTCCGCAAGTTTTGTCCGCAAATTTTTATAAAAAATTTTTTAAACCATTTTGTCACTTAGACCAGATTTTTTGTTAACACCGACATCCATTTTTCCTAAAACTACGCAAGCTTTTAATATTCTATGCTTTTAAAAATAATTTTTCTCAAGCCTTATCAGTATTTTTTTGTATTTAAAAAAGCCAGTATTTTACTAAATTTTTTTTTTAAATATTTAATAATGTTTAATATTGTAAAAATAATAAATTTATTGATTTTATTATGTTTAAAATTTATTTTGTCTGTTCTTTTATTTGAACACATTAAATATTTTATTTCTAAAAAAAAAATTTTTTTTTGTTTATTCAATAAAAAATTTTTGGAAAAATTTTTTAATGGAAGAAAACAAAAATTTACAAATGTTAAATAATTTGGAAACAACAACAACAACCTCTTCCACTTCTTGTGATATTGAAATTGATGATAAATTATTAATTAATGGAATTGAAAATACCCAAGATTTGCGTGATTGTTTAGCCAATATAGAACAAGAATTACAACAAATTGGTCAATTAACAGTTGAAGATTGTATTAATAATGGGGATAAAATTGCTGATTTGGCTAATGAAATTGAACAATGTGACGGGATTTTGGAGGTTTTTTTTAATTATTTTTTTTTTGGAGAGATTAGGTGAATTTTGATTGAGTTTTGCGTCGGACTGATTTTTGGGTTTTTGCGACAAAATTTTTATTTGGACGGAGATCCATTCTTGCGGTCATTTTTTTTATTGGCGTGTAAAAGCAGTTATTGGGTGAACTCAATTTTCTAGTGCCTACTTTAATTATCTAATTGACTTTCATTTTTAGATTTTTTCTTTAAAATTGATTTTTGTGGTCGGTCTAAAATTACCTTGGAGTTTTGTATTGGGAAAGTTTTTTGATTATTTTTTTTTGAGCCAGGCTCATTTTCAGCTATTTAGTACCACGCTTATTTAACTCTGAGTTTAGGATAAAGAGGAATTCCATTCCTTTCAAAAAAATTTTTTTGTAAATCAATAGGAAAATGGCTGTCTGTCCGCAAAATGTTTTAAGGAAAAATTCTCAAAAAATTTTTAATAAAAATTTTTTTCTTTTAAGGGAATGGAAAATATGTTAGTCAATTTTCTAGGTGATCTAGGCAAAATTAGTGGAGATATGAAACATTTGAAAGAACAATCAATTGAAATTAATCAACAATTAAATAATCATCAAAGAGTTCGTGCTGAGCTTAGCCAGGTTTTTTTTTTGAAAGTTTTTCAATTTAAATTGAAATTTTTTTTAGTTTGTTGATGATATGGTGGTTCCACATTCGATGATAAAGTTGGTTTTTTAATTTTTTCAAAAAAATTTTTTGCGGACAAAATATTTGCGGACAAAAAATTTTTGTCCGCAAAAATTTTGCGGACAAATTGTAAAAAAATTTTTTTTTCAGAATAATAACAGAAAAAGATGTAAATAGCACAGAATTCTTAGAACAACTTCATGAACTTCAGCACAAATTACAATTTATTAAAACTCAACAATTTAAGGACGCAAAATCTGTTGGTGATGTAAGAGATGTTGTTGAGAATTTGAAATATAAGGTTTTTGTTTTTATTTTAAAATGATTAAAAGGTATAGAAAATAAACTTGTTTATAACAATAAATAAAATCAGAATTTTAAATGAACATTCTGTAAATTGAACCAGAGTTTTAAATGAACATGTTTAAACTCATAAGTTTAAATGAACATGTTTTAAACAAAATCAGAATTTTCAACAGAACATGTTTTAAATAAACATATTTTAATAAAAATCAGAATTTTAAATGAACATATTCTGAACGGAATCAGAATTCTTAACATAACATGTTTTAAATAACCATACATATTTTTAAATAAACTTGTTTTGATAAAAATCAGAATTATAAACGAACATGTTTTTTGTCAAACAAACATGTTTTTAATTAGACTTGAAAATGAATATTTTAAAAAACTTAAATTAAAAATAAAATTTTTTTAAACAAACTTTGTTCTTTTAGGCATTAGAAAAAATTAGAGAATGGCTACTTTTAAGAATTTCATTGTTTCGCAAACCTTTGACAAATTATCAAATTCCTCAAAATGCTTTGCTTAAAAATAGGTTTTTTTTTAATTTTTTAATAATTTTAAATATTTTTATTTTTTTGATTTTTCTATGAATTTCTTCTTGGAAATGATCGCCAAGTTGCTTATGAAATTAAAGATGAATATGTTGATACAACAAGCAAAATGTTTTTTACGTATTTTAAAGCTTATGTTACTAGGCTTTTTAAATTACTTGTGAGTTGAACTTTGAAGAAATAAACATGTTTTGTAAAAATCAGAATTTAAAAAAACATGTTATAAATAGAATCAGAATTTAAATTACCTAACATGTTTGGAATAAAACCAGAATTTTAAATGAACATGTTTGTCAATAAAACCAGAATTTTATATAAACAGTTGAAAATCAAATCAGAATTTTGAATGAACATATTCTGAATAAAATCAGAATTTCACATAAACATGTTTTAAATAAAATCAGAATTTTTACTAAACATGTTTTGATAAAATCAGAATTTACAACAAACATATTTTCAGATGTCAGATAAAGCAACAAAATTCGATTTACTCGGTAAAGATGACACATGTTTTAAACAACCTACAACACTTTCTAATTTACCAAACATTTTTACATCATCAAGTAAAACACACCAACAACATCAACAACATAAAGGACAAGCAACCGTGTTTTCTTTAGGAAATCGACAAAATGCACTTTTGGATGATATTTTAGCTCCTTTAATTGTTCCTAATGTTGCACAGGAAAATAATGAAACGGTTAAAAAAAATTTTTTTTTTAATTTTTGTTTTTATGATGTTTTAATTTGTTTATAAGAAGCCTCTCACCCTTCTAACATGCGTTTTTCTGTCATAACTCTTTCCAGAATTAACTTGATACGTTAAATTTGGTCTCATTCGATTCAGCTTAAAAAGGCGCATTAAATGAACCATATCTATTTTTTTTTAAATTTTGGGTTCCTTTTTTTTGTTTTTAATTAAAGCGTGGTTGTAGTCTGGTAGGGTTGTAGTCTTTATTTCACGTGGAGTTTTAGCTATTCTAACGTAATTTCTTCTGGAATTTAATAAAAAAAAAATTCTGAAAATTTTTTTTTACTTTTGTAATAAAATTTCCTTTATATCCTTTCAAAATAATCTTAAAATAATTTTTTTTAGTTCCAATTTGAATCACTTTTTCGAAGCGTACAATATGCTATTGTGGATCATTGTAGTAGAGAATATCTCTTCCTTTGTGATTTTTTTCTTGTAACGGATCAATCAGCTGTAGATTTGTTTACTCATGTTATGGGACGTTCTATTACACTTTTACTGGTTTTTATTTTTATTTTTTTAATCTTTTTTTTGGGAAGTTGATTCCTTTTTTGGTTATACTTCCAAAAATTCGACACCTTATCTTCTCCTCCATATTTTTTTAATAATCCCGTTCTTTGGGAAAATTTAAAAAAAAATAAAGACTTTCGGATAAAAAGTTTTGCGGAGCGATTTTGGGACCATAATCAAAAAAATCAACAAAAAAATTTTTTCTGATTTAAAAAAAATTTTTCTTTTTCCAGAAAACTTTAGAAGAACGTATAAATTTAAATTATGATGCAATATCTTTATTTATTTGTATTTGTTTTTGTACAAAATATCGTCAATTAATGATTTCACGTGGAGTTTTGGCTATTGAAACATATTGGGAAAATGTTGAAAAAATGTTGTGGGATAGATTTGAAGTTGTAATGAAATCACATAATGAAAGTATTAGACAATTAGATGTTAGAAAAATGACTGTGGATACGAGGCCTCATTATGTTTGTTTTCTTTTTTTTTTTTAATTTTTTTGAGGGTAAAAAAAAGGGATTTTTTTGAGGTTCATAATGAACTCTACGATTCATCATCTCTTTTATGTTAAAAATTTTTCGGGTTCCGGAAAACTGTTTAGGTTATTTTTATTTATTTTTTATTTATTTATTGAGTAAATCACAAATCATTCGTCAAGATGCATCAATGCTTCTCCTGATGCTTCCCCTGTACTGAACATCGAAGTGTTTTTGATTAGAAAATTCTTAACTTTAGCTAGTGTAAAAAAGGGATTTGTTGGAAAATTTTTTTGCTGGGTTTTGAAATTTTATATGAATCATGTTGTTTTTATTTTAAAAATTCGGGCCTCAAGTGGGTTCGAACCATCTACCTTCGAACCTCATTTAAAACATATTTTTTGTCTATTTTTATTTTCTAAAAAAATTGTTTTCTTTTTTAGGTAATTAGAAGATATGCAGAATTAACAAGTTCTTTGTTGGTTTGTAGTGATTTGGCTTATAAAAAAATTAATAGTCAATTAATTGCAATTTTATCTAGACAACAAGCTGAAATTGAAGGTTTATTAAATCGTTTAGCTACACAATTAAAAACAAAAAAGGAGAGGCTGGTATTTCAAATAAATAATTATGATGTGATACTAACTGTTTTGAATGTGAGTTTAAAAAATTTTTCATTTTTTGGGGGGTATTTTTACGGTGGGATAAATTGCAAATCTTCCAGGACTTCAAAAAAATCATTTTCCCCCCATTGGGATTCGAACCTTCTACCTAAAAATATTTTTCTTTTTTTTTCACAATTTTACCCCACTTTACCACAATTTTACCTCTTGCTTGGCGTAAATAAAAAAAATTTTTCCCACAGGGATTCGAACCTTTTAGCTATTTTTCCAAAATTTATCCCACTACACCAAAGTGGTATTTTTTACCTAAAGAATCAACCAAACTTTTTCGGACAAATTTATTCACAAATTTACAAACAAAAAATACATAGGTACATATATAGGTACATACAGAAACATTTATAGAAGGATATATAGGTATACAAGGTATATATGACAGAAAGATTATATACATAGCATAAAGCTGGGATTAGGGAGAATATATTAAGGGGGTGAATTTTTTTGAGATTATATATATTTAAGTCAGAAACACAGCAAAAAAATATATGAGGGGAAATAAGGGGAATATTATACATATTTAGACAAATATATAGTGTGTGGTCTAAACAAGTTTTTTTGAGAGGGAGAGGAGGGGGTTTATTTATTTATCTTCTTTTATTCTTCCCTTTCTCTTCATTCTTCCCTCTCTTCTTCCCTCTCTTCTTTTATTCTTCCCTCTCTTCTTTTATAATTCCAGAGATGCTGTGTTATCAATTGCAGTACTAGTTCCCTTCTTATTATCACCTTCTTCAGCATCCTTCACTCTTGAACTCGTCACTCCTCCTCCTCCAGCTGCCGCAGAGTTGGTAGTTTTGTCGTTCATGCTGGTCAATGATTTGGTGTTGTTGTCCCCTCCTCCCTTCGATTTGGTGCCCTTGTCGTTCTGCGATTTGGTGCCCTTGTCGTTCTGTGATTTGGTGCCCTTATCGTTCTTTGACTTGGTCCCATCGTCATCCCTTTTTGATTTTGTGCTTTTGTTGTCGCCCATTTTTGACTTGTCTTCATCATCAGCGCCATCACCACCGCCCTTCTTCAAGAAGACAAAGTAGACAATTGCCCCACCACAAGAGCTACACAGAAGAAGAACCACAACAATCACTAAGATGATAGTCAACGCAGAGCTTTTAGGTTCTTCAGTTGTTGTTGTAACCGTTGTAGTTGTCGGTTGAGTGGAGGTTGTAGTAGTTATTGATGATGTAGTGGTGGTCGTAGTAGGAGGGACGACAGTCAACAATTCATAGTTGGTCCTTGACTAAAAAATTTAAAGAAAATTTTCTTCACGTCAAAAAAATTTTTTTTCTTGAAACTTACGAAAAGAATTTGCAGTTCCTCGCATTCAGGTCCTTTTGGCCATTCCTCACTCACTCCTTTTGGCACTTTCTTACCATGCTGGGGCAAAACCCATTGTATCATGCGAGATGCCTTTTGCGGAAGAAGATGGAATGCCAACAGATGTTTCTTCTTTGGGTCCACAGGATTCGTCCCGTTGATCTCCCATGTCAAGGGCGTGAGGATATTTCCAGCAGGATTAGGTGTACAGTGGTAATCTTTGTATGGTTCCAAACCTTCGCCGGCTTTAAATCGAACAGAATATTTATCCGCTTTCTCGATCTTTACTTTTCCATACGAACGCTTCTCGAACATTTTCATTTGTTCCGAGGCATGTTTATACGAAGGACTGCCAACTGAAAATTTTTAAAAAGATTATTTTTTATTGGGCAGATTGAAAAAAAAATTTTTTTTCTGACTTGGATTGATTAGAAGATCGATGTGTTCGACAGTGTTTTTATCTGCAGATTTGGCCCATCTAAGTTCAAGGCTCGTCTTTTTGATACACACATTATCTAAGCAGACATCACTTTTGCATCCAACGGCAGAAATGTCTAGCGCTGGGCCTCTCTCCTTGAGTTCTTCGAGAATGCTTGGATGGCTGTAGGCGAAGGGCAGTCTAAAAAATGATAAAGATGAAAAGGATTATAAAGCTTTTTTTGAGGGAAGAGACTCACACGTTGTCATTGTAACCATCGAATTTTTTGTCATCGAATGGTTTGAGACATCCTGCAGGACCACCACCCTCCACATTTCTCAAAAAAACTTCGAATTCGATCTTGTCTTCCAAATCGGTGTAGAGATCCACAGTGCAACCGCTTTCAGCCGCCTTGGAGGTTTTGGAGTAGCTGAGAATACTGGAAAAGAGAGAAATTATTTTTGAACGATCTATTATCTCTTGAACTTACATATATCCTTTCTCTTGATCTTCGCCAAGTTCAACATCGCATGCTCCCTCCGGATATTTCTTCTTGTACCCCTCATAGTCTTCTTTAGTAACTGCAGGTTTTGAGCCATCAAAGAGTGTCACTTTCTTCTTTCTATCGTCCAACTTGTGACCTGCCAGGCCGACGACTCTTTCGACTTGTTCAGCTTGCAGCACTTCATTCTCATCCTCCTTTCCTCCTCCATCTGCAGTTGCGGTGTTGTTGACCATCATTCCTCCAAGCAGCAGCAAAAGAAGAATTGTGACAGCAAGTGGTGTAGACTTCATTATTACTGACATGAAGCGGGAAGCAGCACACACACACAAGTTTATTGTTTGTGTTGAGACGATTGTAGAGAGTGTTGGAGAGATTTATGTTGAAGAGGTTTTGTTTTGGTTAAGTGAAGGAAACATGCTTTTATAGTGTAAAAATGAGTCACTTTAAACAGCATTTAAAAAATGCTTAGTTGGAAGTTAAGTGAGCATAGTCAGTGTTTCCAAGCGAGAGCACAGTCAGTGTTGTCGCAGTTCGAAATCTGCCCCTGTTTTTGTACATGTGTCTAATTCGGTTGATGCGCAGGAGTGTAAAAAGGAGGGGGGAATAGGTTCGAATCCTTTGAGGGAAATAAATTAAATAATTTGTTAAAACAATTGATTCTTGGTGCTTCACTAATTTTTTAAGGGTTTTAAGTTTAGGGTAGATTTTTTAAAAGTATTTATTTTAAAAAATTGAAAAATGCCTTCTTAACAATTCTTCAATAAAATTTTTAAAATTCAAAAAAAAAAATTTTTTTTTATTTTAAAGGAAAAAGTAGTCCCAGAATCAAAAGAAAGAACAAGCTTCTGGGAATTACAACAAACAAAAATAGCAGCATATGTTGAAGAAGTATTATCACCACATTTTTCTCCTCTTATACAATTTGTAAATGAATGTGAACCTTTAATTGAACAAAATCATTCCCAATTATTAGCTAGATATACAGTTAAAGTTGTACAAATTGTAAGAACATTTAGTGCTGAATGGAGACGTTCTGTTGAAGCTATAAACAATGAAATACTTCATTCTTTTACAAACTTGAAAAATGCTGCAAATATATTACAGGTATAAAAATATAAACTTGAGATTACAAACTTAAGATTACAAATATGTTTTAAATAAAATCAGAATTTCGGATGAACATGTTTTTGAGTTAAACCAGAATTTTAAACGAGAAAGTTGTCTTAAAACCAGAATTTTAGAAAAACATGCATTGAATAAAATCAGAATTTTAAATAAACATGTTTTAAATAAAATCTGAATCTTAATGTTTTAAAACCAGAATTTTAAACAAACATGTTTTGATTAAAATCAGAATTTTAAATAAACATTTGTTTTTTTCCCTTTCAGTTAGCATTCACACAATTTATTAATTACTACCAACGTTTAGACAAGGTAACTTCTCATCAAGTTTTTCGTCAATGTCAAATTAGCGGTGATTTGGTTTCATATCAACATATAGCCGAAACAATAAAGAAATATAAACCAATATTTTGAAGGTTTTTAAAATTTATTCTAAGGGGCATAATTTTTAAAAAAATAATTGAAAAAATGTGATATTTTTAAGACAAAAATTCCAAAATTTTATTTTAAAAATTTATTTGAAACATTTTTCAATAAATGTAGCTAATTTAACATCTCTTTCTGATATTCCTTTGACATCATGACTACTTAAAGTTATATCAACCTGTTAAAAAATAAATTTAAGAATAATTAGAAAACATGAACGAAAACAAATGTTTTATATAAAATCAGAATTTTAGATAAACAAGTTTGTTTTAGTTAAAATCAGAATTAAAAATAAACTTGAGTTTTAATAAAATCAGAATTTTAAACAAACAACTTGTTTTTGACAAACATGTCAACTTGTTTTAGATAAAATCAGAATTCTAAACAAACAAGTTGTTGGGAATAAAATCAGAATTTTAAATAAACAACTTGTTCGTTTCCCTTAAAAACAACAACAAAAACTTCCCACCTTATTATAAACATTAAACCATTCTGGATGATGATTCATTTTATCTGCTTTTAAAGCTATACGAGTCATAAAACCAAAAGCTTCATTAAAATCATCAAATTTAAATTCTTTTTGTATAGCGTCTCTGCCTGGTGTTATTTTCCAACCCTTTTCTGTAATTAAAGGTTGAAGCAAGTTTGAACGTTGTTCTGGTGTTAATAAAGGAGAACTCATGTTTTTTGTTTTTGTTGTTTTTGTGTTGTTGTTTTGTTGAACAGAAAAAGATAGAAAATGTTTTGATGTTGTTGTTGTGTCAATGAGTTTCTGTGAAAAAAAAAAGTTTTGAGTTTTAAAAACATTAAGGTAAACAACAAAAACAAAAATGTTTTGAACATAATAGAACTTGTTTTAAATAAACTTGTTTTAAAGAAACTTGTTTATTAAAATAAAGTTTTGTTGTGTGTTTTATTTAATGTTTGGGGTGAGAATAAAAAATGGGGTGAGAATGAAAATAAAAACATTCTCTCTCTTATCTATAGCAGCAACATAAAAAATATGAATAATTTACTGAGTTTATAAGGGGCAGCTTCTGTCCTTGAAACAACGAGGAATTTGTTGACGGTCGATAATACTTATTGTGGCAATAATAAAGTGTTCTTTTTAAAGTAAACAAATTGGGAAAAATAATTGAAATATTTTTCATTGAAAATAAATAACTGAAAAACGGAGAAAAAATATAATTTGTGATTTTTTGGTTCTTGATTTTTAAGGACTAAAAAAAAGTTAAAAAGTTTGGAAAAGCAAAATTGAAACTCACTAAATTAAAAGAATATTTTTTATAGGATTTTTGGACTTTCAAGTACCTTTATGTCGCATTTCTAGCAGTGTACCATTTTGTCGTTGCACGGAATGAAAGATGAGAGAGTGTGGCAGATTGTTAGAGAAAATTTTATTTTTTTTGCCGGAACCGGAGCATTTTGTCGGTGTACCATTTTGTCTTTTACGGAATGAAAGATGAGAGAGTGTGACAGACGGGTAGAGAAAAAATATTTTTTTAAACAAAAGTTTCGAGTTAAAAATTAATTTTTTCTTAGATTTTTTTTTGTTTTTAACAATTTCTTTTACATTTTTAGATTGTTATCAAGTTAAAAAATGGTCGCAGATTTAAACGATTTTGTTTACAAAGAAGTGTTGGGAGGTGATCCAACACGCAAATCTTTGTTTATTTTGTTGGAGAAAGGGGAGGAACAAGCTGTTTTGATTTGTATGTTTTTTAATTTGTTTATTAATTTTTAAAAATAAATTTAAAGGCAATAAAGAAGCATTTGAAGAAGATGACAATTTAATTCCAAAATGGCTCAAAAGTGCAAAATTACATTTGTTGACGGAAAATGATAAATATGGGAATTATGAAATGGCTTTGGATTCGGAATTGAATTGCAAGTTTATTTCCTTTTTTTTTAATTTTTGGGAATGTATTAGTTTTTATTCCGAAACTAAATAGGATTGAGAATGTGACGCGAGTTGTGCTAGGGATGTGCCAGTTTTGTCTTTCGCCGATTTTCGCCCTTTTTGGTCGTTCTTCTTTCGTCGTTCGCTTTTTAAATTGTCTTTCGCTTTTTAAAATCTGTTTCGGCACACCCCTAATTTATACCTACTGCGTGACACATTTCTTTTTAACAAGACTTAAAGACCTTTAAATTCAACTAAAAATTCAGCTAATTTTTTTTCTAACAACTTTATTCACAGCAAATTTACATACAAAAACTAGTATAGGTATATTATAGGACATACAGAAACATATAGGCATATTTATAAGGCTTAGAGCACAATAGAAAAATATATTAAGGGTGAATTTTGCAATATTTAAGTCAACAAACAAAGCTATGGGGGAAAAGAGGGAAATAATTATTTAGGACATATAACAAGTCTAACTAAAAAATATTTATTTTTTTTTATATATCACATTTAAGAATTTTACTTTCTTCTTTCTATCCTCTTCATGATCCCTTTATATTTTTCCCGTAGACTTTGTTTCTTCAAGTGCCGTAGATGTCCTTGCCTCCAGCATCCTTCACTTTTGAATTCGTCGCTGCTTCCGAGTTGGCAGATTTGGTACCCTTGTCCGTTTTTGACTTGTCGTCGCCTTTGTCGTCCTTTTTAGACTTTGTGCTTTTGTCGTCGTCCATCTTTGTCTTGTCCCCACCACCAGAGCCGCCACCGCCCTTCTTCTTCAAGAAGACAAAGAAGACAATTGCCCCACTACAAGAGCTTATCAGAAGAAGAACCACAACAATCACGATGATGATAGTCGTCGCAGAGCTTTTAGGTGGTTGTTTTAGGTTGGTTCTTTTAGTTGTTGTGTTTGTTGATATAGTGGTAGAAGTTGTAGTCGTTGTAGTAGTAGTGGTGGTGGGCGTAGTAGGTGGATCGACAATCAGCAAGCCGTAGTGGTCCATTGACTAAAAAATGTATAAACATTTATCAATAATTGTCAGAATTGTTAACTTACGAAAAGAATTTGAAGCTCCTCGCATTCAGGTCCTTTTGGCAGAAACGGTTTTACTTTTGGTTCTGTTTTTTGAAATTCATTTGGACCCCATTGTATTATTCGCGATGCCTTTTGCGGAAGAAGATGGAAGACAAGTAGATGTTCCTTTAGATCATGCCCGATGATTTCCCACGTCACAGGTGTAAGGACACTTGCACTATACTGGGGTGTGCAGTTGTATTCGGGGAAGTCTATTTGATCATTATGAAAACGGACAGAATACTTTGTTCGTTCAACTTTCACTGTTGGATACACCGGTTTTGTGGAGAATACCTCCATGCCCTCCATGGTTGATTTAGCTGAAGGGCTGCCAACTGAAAGATTGTAAATAATTTATACGAATATAAAGAAAATTTTCCTACTTGGATTGATCGTAAGACAGATTGCTTGGAGTTGGAGAGTTGAGTCTAATAAATAACTATTCCATCTAAGTTCAAGTGCCGTCTTTTCAATACATGTATTTTCTAAACAGATCTTACTGTTACAGCCTTCTCCAGACTTTCCTTGCATCGGGCCTTCTTTGAGATTCTCAAGGACGAGTGGATGACTGTAGGCGAAGGGCAATCTAAAAATTATAGAGATAGAAGATTATCAAGTTTTTTTGAAAGAGAAACTTTTTAACTAAATCTTCAGAAAAAGCTTACACGTTGTCGTTGTAGTAGCTGTCAAGTGTTTTTTTATCAAATATCTTGACACATCCTTTAGGACCACCATTATTATCATTTTTCAAAAAAGTCTTGAACACGATCTTGTTATCAATGGCGGTGGAGAGATCCAATGTGCATCCGTTTTGCGCCGCTTTGGAGTTTTTGGAATAGCTAATAATTCTGAAATGAAAAAAAATTATTTGAGAGGAAATTTAATTCAAACACAAGACTAATTAACTTACATATATTCATTTTCTTCGTCAAATTCAACATCGCATGCATCAGGAAGAAGCTTCATGTACTTCTCGTAATCTTCTTGTGAAGTTGCGTCTCTTGTGCCCTTAGCAAGTAGCACTTTGTCCTTTTTCAAGATGTGATTTCCCAGGCCGACTTTTCTTTCTTTCTGTTCTGCTTGCAGCACTTCATTCTCCTCTCCTTCATTTGCGGTGGCGGTGGTGTTGTTGACCTTTCCTCCAAGCAGCAGCAAAAGAAGAATCGTGACAGCGAGTGCAATGTAGCTCTTAGACTTCATTTCTGAGCGGTCGTTGACTTGACGAGAAGCAGGAAAACACAAAATTTTGTTTGTGTTGAGACGATTGTAGGGTATTGGATTTATGATGAAGAGGTTTTGTTTAAGTGAAGAAAACATGGCTTTTATAGGACAACAACATCTTTAATGTTTCCCTTGTTGTTTCAATTTTGTACTTGTGTCTAAGTTGGTTAAGGCGCAGGCTATAAATGGAAACTGAGGGGAGGTTCGAATCCTTTCGAAGAATACTTTGCTATTGTGTGGCGTAAATGCTGGGAGTTTCTATGGGTCGTGGGTTTTGAACCATTTTTGGTCTAAATAATTTTTAAAGACACGTTTTTATGTCGGTAACTTTGAAGAGAAATTTTAAAAAATTCCAAAAAATTTTTTTAGAATTTTTAATTTTTAGAAATTTAATTTTTTTATAATTTTTTAGTGCTCAAAACAACATTAATTTATCCAGCAAATGCTTTTGATATTCAAAAATATCGACGTCAAGAATTTTTTATTTTGTATGAAACACCAGAAGATTATAAGAATATTACTTGTAATTATTTGGATGAATCTAAACAATTTGAAAATTTGAAGGTTTTTATTTTTAAATAAATATATTTAATTTGTTAGAAAATGCGCGTCCATTGACTGTTTATGAGTCTGACTCATGCCTCGTTTGTGCTTTCACTAAGAAGTTTTTTTTTGAATTTTCAAGTTTGAAATTTACTTTTGGTGTCAGTAACAGTCCAAAAACAAAAAAAATTTTATGATGTGTTTGTTCTTTGAACGCAAACCCGAGAGGGTCTTACATATGAAAAAAGGGAGACGTAAATAGGGTGGTCTTAAACGCTTTTCTTGTTTAGTATTAGTTAGTTGGGTAGTTTCGTCTTTTTAGCCATTACTTTTTTCCTCTTTTTTTCAGTTGGATAATGGGCTGCTTTTATTCCTTCCCTAAAAAATACTTACTTTTCTCTATAGCGTATTTTGGTTTGATTTTTTATAGCATCCTATGTTAGGCTTTAAGAGCTCAAAAAATATTTCTTGTTAAAATTTTTTATTTTTTTAAAGTGGGTCTACAATTTTTTGGATAAGAAAAGTGAAGAAGAACGCATCATCTATGAGAACCCGGACAAACATGGTCATGGTTTTATTTTGGCTCCAGATTTGAAATGGAATGGGACAAATTTGGACGAACTTTATTTGTTGGCTGTAGCTCATCGACGTGATTTGCATTCTATTCGGTTTTTTTTTGTTTTACCGCGTTTTCGCCTTCCTGCTTTCAAAAATGTAGGAAGCGGACACCCTTCTACTTCCTATTAATGATCGAGATTTCTGAAAAGCCTGGGTCTATTCCTGGGTTCTGGGTTTGATTTATTGGCCTAGACCGGATCTGGGTTTGATTTATTGGCCCAGGAAAACCCCAGGGAGGTCAAAAAATGCATGGGCCTAAATTCTGAGTACAGGAAAATGGTCCAGCCTTGGTCCAAACCCAGCTCTATCTCTACTTCCTATAAAATCAAAAAATAAAAAATCAAAAAAATATTTTTCTTTAAGTGATTTAACTCCAAATGAGCTGCCTCTTTTGGAGAATATTCGTGATGAATGTGCTAAAACTATTGAAGAAAAATATGGATTAAAAAAGAGTCAATTAAAAATGTATTTTCATTATCAGGTTTTTTTTGTTAAATTTTGAAAAAATTAAAAAAAAAAATTTTTTTTTTAAAGCCAACTTTCTATCATCTTCACGTTCATATAGTGCATGTTAAATATGATGCGCCAGGTTTAAGTTGTACTTCAGTGCTGTTGGATACGGTTATTTTTTTAAATATTCTTTAAATTTTTTTGGGTTCTTTTCGGGTCCATTTTAAGGGGAAAAATTCTTAATGTTAGCGTGACAATGTTATATACGGGGTAGAAAGAGATGGATGATTTGGATACCCGATAAAAGTCCGTGATAACTGGATGTTTCGATTCTAATATAGATTCTGGTTTCGAATATCCAAAGGTTTCTCAGAAGTCGTCAAACTTCAAAAAATGTGCCAAATTCCTGTTTACATAGACAATGTTTCCTTGTTAGATCAAAGTGAACCCCTGTTGCGTTCTTTCATTTTTTTCAAAAAACAAATCTTTTTCAATTTTATTTTTTAAATAAATTAAATTTTTTTAAAGGTAATCGAAAATTTGAAGATTTATTCTGATTTTTATGCAAAAGCTACATTGCCATTTTTCCGTAAAGAAAATGATCCACTCTATAAAAAATTTGTTGAAGCTGGACGGGTCTAGAATTAATTGAAGGAAGGATATTTAAGAGGTTTTTTTTGCTATTTTTTGAATTTTTTTTTGCCAAATTTAAAATCTCAGTTATTTAAAAAAATACTTTGTTTATTCTATTTTTTGCTGCAATGCAGTGATTTACAAAGTCAGACCTCAATATTTATGTAACCCCTTCCAGAATTATAAGTCGACGACCCCGATTTAAAAAATTTTTTTGGGTTCCTAAATATGGGAGAAAAGGTGTAGGTAGTGGTGGGGGAGAAAGATAAGAAAAAGGTGAAAAATAGATGTCATTATACGGCACTTATTTTTTCAAGGAGAGTGTGGGATATGTAAAAATTGAGGTCTGATTTTAATTTATTTATTGATTTATTGTTTATTTTTGACTATTTGGTAATAGTGTCGTTTCCATTCCGCATTTTTCCTCCATGATTTTTTACCCTAAGTTTGTACAGAATGGTCAAATTTTCCCTTTTCTTCCATCAAATTTGCCTTTCCACATTTTGCCTAAATACAATCAAAAAGATTAATTTTTATTCAGTTCTTTTTTCTTACCTTCCCCTCCAATTAGAACTTCATTTTTTACAAAATTTTCTGCACAGATATCACGGAAAAATGACATCCAATCTACAATTGCATGCCTACTAATACCAGTTGCTACAATTTCTAGTTTTTTTGACCCCACGGATATATCCGGATACGGATAGCAAAATCCGTATCCATGTGCATGCCTGCTTTTTAATTAAATATCTAAAAATTCCAGGCTCTGATTTATAACATCTGTATTTGTCCGGGATTACAGAATCGATCTATTTTCATATTTTTTCTATTTTCAGGAAAAAAAATGGACAAAACACCAAAAAAACAAAAATCACCCTTTGGCTTCGGGAGTTCGCTCCCGAGGTCAAATATTTTTGAGGATAGGGCTAAGGAAAAGTTGAGAAGTTTGGGCCGTACTCCCAAACAGGTTCTTTGTTGTAGATTTAAGAAATAATATTTATAATTTTCAGATGTTCACCCCCAAAAAAAATCCGCCGCAGTATTTTTAATACTGCATTCTTGAATGGCAGTGAACGCTTAATTGGAAGAGAGTTTACGGATAAAACTGTTCAGGGTTCCAACCCAAATTTGGGTTGGAACCCCAAATTTGGGTTGGAACCCTGAACAGTTTTATCCGTAAACTCTATTCCAATTAAGCTTTCACTTTCATTCAAAAATGCAGTATTAAAAATACTGCGGCGAATTTTTTTAGGGGTGAGATACATCTGAAAATTATAAATATTATTTCTTAAATCTACAACAAAGAACCTGTTTGGGAGTACGGCCCAAACTTCTCAACTTTTCCTTAGCCCTATCCTCAAAAATATTTGACCTCGGGAGCGAACTCCCGAAGCCAAAGGGTGATTTTTGTTTTTTTGGTGTTTTGTCCATTTTTTTCCTGAAAATAGAAAAAATATGAAAATAGATCGATTCTGTAATCCCGGACAAATACAGATGTTATAAATCAGAGCCTGGAATTTTTAGATATTTAATTAAAAAGCAGGCATGCACATGGATACGGATTTTGCTATCCGTATCCGGATATAACCGTGGGGTCAATATCCGTATCCGTTTGTATCCGTCCGACTTTTGAGTCATATCCATCCGCGGATATCCGCGGAGAAAAGTGATATCTTCCTTAAGGAAAAGTAAAATCTATTTAAGATATCTATCATTATAAGGTACGATTTTAGTCCTTAGGGAAAAATGTTGTTGATAATAAAAATTAATCTTTTAAAAATTAATAAAAATTAATCTTTTTGATTGTATTTAGGCAAAATGTGGAAAGGCAAATTTGATGGAAGAAAAGGGAAAATTTGACCATTCCGTACAAACATAGGGTAAAAAATCATGGAGGAAAAATGCGGACTGGAAACGACACTATTACCGACTATTTTGTTGAAAAATAAAAATTTGTTTTACTTGAAAATTATTTGTTTGATTTTTTTTCGTTTTTCATTACTTTTGTGAATGTATTCTATATTTTTTTCTATTGCTTTTGAGTTAAAAAAATTTTTTTAGAGAGGCAAGAAGTATACAACTGAAAAGAAAATGCTCGTTTTCTGGTTTGTTTATTTTACTAAATAAATTTTTAATTGAAAAATTCGGTTTAAAGACCAAACGCGGATCGTTAAACCAAAAAAATTTTTGAACCAAAAGTTTGGTTAAGTGGGTTAGTTAAGAATGTTAGGTAGGGTTGTTTGTTCGAGTCCGTTTGCTT
The DNA here is from genome assembly GCA_036172945.1 of Meloidogyne incognita. NCBI lineage: Eukaryota > Metazoa > Nematoda > Chromadorea > Rhabditida > Meloidogynidae > Meloidogyne > Meloidogyne incognita. The sequence goes on from JARQAC010000033.1 coordinate 3,181,859, forward strand.
CCGGTGTTTTTTTAAATATATTAGAGAGCATTTTGAATGATAAAAAAATTATAAGAGGCAAGAGGACTCGAACCATCGACCTATTTTTATCACTAAAATGCAACATTTTACCCACTTAACCACCCATACCAGTTATAAATTTTTAATTTCTTTTTCTAGCCCAGCCTGTGGTACTTTATTAACACTTGGAGAAGGAAATTCTTGCAATCAATTTTCGTGTAAATCTTGTAGTTATGTTCTCCCAATAGTTGAAAAACTTTCGAGCAAAATTTATACAAAGAAAAAGGAAGAAGAAAAAATTTTGGGAGGTGCAGAAATGTGGGAAAATGCGCAAGTAACAAATGGTTATTTTTATTTAATTAAATTTTATTAGAAATCAGGAAGGATATTTGGTGGTGTAAAGGTTAGTGTGTTAGACTACACCCCCGAAGGGGTTGTGATGGTTCGAGATCCGGTCTGGGCGAAGATTTTTCTTTTTGCTTGAAAAATTTTTTCTAAGCCTCCCAAATTTTTTTTAAAAAATGTCTTGGTGGTTAAGTGGATATTGGGGTGAATTTTGTTGATAAAAATAGGTCGATGGTTCGAGTCCTCTTGCCCCTAATAATTTTTTTCTTTAAAAATGTTCCTCGAAATTTTTGTTTTTATGGAGGGTAGTGTTGGAAAAAAATTTCAAAAAAATTTTTTTAAATATTTTTCCAAAAATTTTTTTTCCAGAAAGATGCCCAGTTTGTTCACATGATAAAGCCTATTTTCAACAAATACAAACTCGAAGTGCTGATGAACCTATGACAATATTTTATCGTTGTGCAAGTTGTGCGCATAGATGGAAGGAATAAAAAAAAGTTGTTTTTTGGTTGTTTTTTGAGTGTATAAAAATGAGGCGAAAAATTTTGTTAAGAAAATTTTTTTAATTTTTTTGTGCATTTTTTTTAAATTTTTCTTCTTTAAAAAAGTATTACAAAAAGTATAAGGACAAAGTAGAAAGCTCTTTAACATTGCTGGCTGGATATGGAAATTCGTGACCCTTTTTTGTTAACATAGCTTTAATATCATTTGTTTGAGCACCTTTTCATTGGTGTGATACCATTTTCATTACCATTTTTCTGTACCGTTATGTCGGATGGCATTTTGTCGTGTTTCCCTGTTTGTACGTTTTGTCGTCTGCTACTTATGTACAGTTATGTTTTTTGACATTATGTCGTTTTTGCCCCTTGTACCATTTTGTCGATTGTCATTTTGTCTGATTTTGAAGAAGTTGGTGTTTCGTAATATTGACATCCTAGAATAAATTGAGAGAGTATATAGCTAGACGGTTAGAGACATTTTTCAAGAAAGAAGAATCATTATTTAAAGGAAATATAGACACATTTACGCGGAGTGTGTTATGCAACGTCAGCTAAAATTTAGCCAATAAAAGCGCGACATGTCTAAAATACGGGATCGGGTCAGTCACTAAGTATCATTCAGCACTTGAGAAACAACTGCAAATCCTCTCAATATATGCTAGAATTTTGAGTCAAATTTTCACTACAAAATTTTTTTACTTCCTTTTTAAATAAAAAAAATCTTTTAAGCTTCTCTTAAGGAATTGGAGGAGGATTTTGTTGAGTAATTAATATGGGATTTTTTGTCCAAACATAGAAATGTTTGGGTTAGCCCTTCTCGTGTAGTCTTTGTTAAATAAAATTTCTGAGACCTTTCACAATATTTTAAGGTTCTTCCTTATTTCTAAAGTCCTTCCAATAGTCTAAATGCGAGGTTCTGGTCTGGTGAGAGGTTTTAATGGGTCTGATTGTTTCCAGAGGACTTAGATTTCTTCCATTTCCTTTCAATAATTCTGGGACTTCCACAGCGAGCTGGGTGCTTACTGGGGATGTTGGGATGTTTTTTTGGGTTCGTGAGTTATTTTTCCCTGATTCTTAAGACCCATATTTTTTAGAAGCTTTTATTCCCCCCTCGTGCTCATCTATTATTTATGCTTCGCCTTTAATTTTTACTTGATTTTTAATTTCTTCATATTTTTTTTTTCAGAGTTTTTTTAAAAACAAAAAATGTTAACAACGACAAAGTTTATTCTGATCTCTTCAATTCTTTTATTTTTGTCAATATCTCATGGTCTTGGACGTGATGAGGGTGCCAAAAACGATTCTGCCAAACCTAAGGATAAAGACAAAAAATATGGAACGATTATTGGAATTGATTTGGGAACAACCTATTCTTGTGTTGGTGTTTATAAAAATGGACGTGTCGAAATTATTGCAAACGATCAAGGTTTGAATTGAATAAATAGTAAAGGACCCGGAAACCCGCCGGTTTCTCAACATATACCAAAGGGTTGGGAATGATCAAAAAGACTGCCATTAAGTGTATAAGCGGTCCACCTTGGATGTAAAAAGGCAGGAGATGACCTAGTAGAAGTCAAAAAACCACAGGGATTCAAAGGCCCTGTAGAAGTCAAATGCCCCCTCTATTGGTCAAGTTACCCAGAAGGTCAAATCTAAATACTTGGGACGGAAAACATGACTCAAGATTAAGAATACGTTTGCCAGCTTTATTTTGCCTTACAGTTGCACAAGTGAAGCCTCCTGGGTCTGTCCCTCTGGGTTGATCTCGAATAATGACTTTGAGGGGAAATAAGTTTTGTTCATCGTTTATATTCATAGGTAACCGTATTACTCCTTCCTATGTTGCGTTTACTGAGAATGGTGAAAGGTTGATTGGGGACGCGGCAAAGAACCAGTTGACGTTGAACCCAGAAAATACAATCTTCGATGCAAAACGCTTAATTGGAAGAGAATTTACGGATAAGACTGTTCAGGATGACATGAAGTTGTGGCCGTTCGGGGTATTTTTTTGTAATTTTAGGGGGTTGCGGATGATTTTTGCGGACAAAATTTGTGTTACAAGTTTTTTGAAAGATGGGAAGTTTGTCCGCAAGTTTAAAATTTTGTCCGCAAAAATTATTTTTGGGACCAAATGTCACCCTCATTCTCCCAAAAATTTTTAGGTTGCCGATAAATCAAATAAGCCACACATCAAAGCAAACGTCAACGGAGAGATTAAACAATTCGCTCCAGAAGAGATCTCAGCAATGGTTCTTGGAAAAATGAAGGAAATTGCCGAAGCCTATTTGGGTCATGAAGTTACGCATGCTGTCGTTACGGTTAGCAATTTTATTCGATTCAACTTTAAAATAATATTTTTAAGGTCCCCGCTTACTTTAACGATGCTCAACGTCAAGCTACCAAAGATGCTGGAACCATCTCCGGACTTAATGTTGTTCGTATTATTAATGAACCGACAGCGGCGGCAATAGCTTATGGATTGGACAAGAAAGAAGGTTTCTTTTATTTTTTTCACTTGGGGAGGCTTGTGAAGACGTCATTTGGTTTTTTGTGAATTTCGCCAATGGGGCCAAGACTCCGGGCTTGTCCGGACTTCAGGCTATTCTGTTATAGGGCTCCGGATTCCGAAGTGTATGGATCCTTCTGATATTCTCCTCACAAAGTTACCTTTCTTAAACTTCAATATTTCTTAGGGGAACGCAACATTCTTGTTTTCGACCTTGGCGGAGGCACCTTCGACGTTTCCTTGTTGACGATCGATAATGGAGTTTTTGAAGTGTTGGCAACAAATGGAGACACTCACTTGGGAGGTGAAGATTTTGACCAGAGGACGATGGAATACTTTATTAAATTAATTAAAAAGAAGACTGGAAAGGATTTGAGGAAGGATAACCGTGCGGTTCAAAAACTTCGTCGTGAGGTTTGTTTTTTGACTTTTTTTTGGGTTTAAAATATTTCTGACATTTTTTAAATATGTTGGGAAATTTTTAGAATTGATATTCCTTATTTAAAATGACTAAGAATTAGAGTTTCCATTGGTTGGGTTCGAACCTTCTACCCTTTTTTACGCAATATTTTTAATTATATACCACTTAACCAAAGAGTACAATTTTCCTCGTTTTGTTCTTTTTTCTTCCCTTGATTCTCTTTATACTGTTAAAATTTTTTTAAATAATTCCTGTTCTATAATTTTCAAAAAATCCTTTCTTTTAAAGGTCGAAAAGGCAAAGAGAGCCCTCTCAGTCCAACACCAAGTTAAAATGGAGGTTGAATCTTTAATTGATGGAATTGATTTTTCTGAAACTTTGACTCGTGCCAAATTTGAAGAATTAAATATGGATTTGTTTAGAGGAACACTTAAACCGGTACAAAAAGTTTTGGAAGATGCAGGTTTTTTGGAGGGAATTTTTGAAATTTAAAAAATTTTTTCTTTTTAAGATATGAAGAAGGATGACATTCATGAAATTGTTTTGGTTGGTGGATCAACAAGAATTCCAAAAATTCAACAATTATTAAAAGATTTTTTCAATGGAAAGGAACCTTCTCGTGGTATTAATCCAGGTTTAAAATTTTGTTATTTTCTTGGTTAAGTTGGGGTTGAATGGCCTCAACCCTAAAGGTGCTGGATGTAAGGTTGGAAACCAGATCCAAACTGATCTGATTTTGAAATCACAGTCATACCTGGCTGTAACATACCCCTAAATACGACGTTTTTAAAATTAGGTTGGCCATTGGGTTTTTGTCAGTCCTACGTACAAGGGATGGGTCATGTTGTCCATTGCTCCATCTGATAAAAGTTTTACATTGCGTTTTTTAATAAATTTCTTTTTTAAAGATGAGGCTGTTGCTTATGGTGCTGCTGTCCAAGCTGGAGTAATTTCTGGAGAAGAAGATACCGAAATTGTTTTGTTGGATGTTAACCCATTAACTCTCGGTATTGAAACTGTTGGTGGTGTAATGACAAAATTGATCAACCGAAACACTGTTATCCCAACCAAAAAAGCACAAGTTTTCTCTACAGCAGCAGATAATCAGCCGACTGTTACAATTCAGGTTTTTTGAAATTTTTGAGAAATTTTTGATTAAATTCTGAAATTTTCTTTAAAGGTCTATGAAGGAGAACGTCCAATGACCAAAGACAACCACATGCTTGGAAAGTTTGATTTAACAGGAATTCCACCAGCACCTCGTGGTGTACCACAAATTGAGGTTTCTTGAAGATTTTTGAATTTTTCTAAAAAATTTCAAATTAAAGGTAACCTTTGAAATCGACGTCAATGGAATTCTTCATGTAACAGCTGAGGATAAAGGAACTGGAAACAAAAATAAAATTACCATCACAAATGATCACAATCGTTTATCTCCTGAAGATATTGAAAGAATGGTTAATGATGCGGAGAAGTTTGCTGAGGAAGATAAACGTGTTAAAGAAACTGTTACATTACGTAATGAATTGGAATCACATGCCTATCAACTCAAGAACCAGGTTTGAATTAAAATTTTTGGGATTTAACTCGTCGAAATTAGTGGGGTTGGTCGGAATTCCAACTTCAGATTTCCGACTTTTGAGCCAGTTCCGATTTGCGGCTCTTCCGATTTTCGACATCTCTGACTTTCCGACCCACCTCTGGTAACAGTTTACTCCTTTGAGTATTTTGACTTCAGTTCGTCAAGGGCCAGAGACTGTCTGAAATTCATAATGCTGGAAGTTGTTCCGTCTTCCGTAGATTCGGGATTTTTGACTTTGCTTGTTAACACTTTCCGTCTGATTCTTTTTAAAATGCTGCAGGTCCCTTCCCAAGGGTTTGTGTAGTCTCCCTCCCTTCCAAACCGACTTTTATTAATTCAAAAATTTTTAAGATTGATGATAAAGAAAAACTTGGTGGAAAATTGTCTGATGATGATAAAAAGACAATTGAAACTTCTGTTGATCAAGTAATTTCATGGTTAGATGCAAATAGAGAAGCAACAGTTGAAGAATTGGAAGCACGTAAAAAAGATTTTGAATCAAAAGTTCAACCAATTATTACAAAATTGTATGCTGCTGGAGGTGGACCTCCACCACCAGGTTATGATGGAGGTGCTGGTGGACCTCCTCCATCTGGTGGGGAAGAAAAGGATGAACTTTAAAGGAAGAGATGTTGGGAAGATGATGAAAAAATGGAAGAGAGGTTGATGAAGAAGATATTTTTTGGAAGAGAGAAAGGTTTTTTTAAATTATATATACCTAGTTGGTCTTTTTTTCTCCCTTTAAACACCTATATATTGTTATTATTATATTTTTGTTGGCCTTTTTTTTTGGAATTTTTTCTTCTCTTGGATTTAAAAAAATTTTTCTTTTGTGGATTACTTTCTTCTCTCTCCGTCTCTTAAGACCTTATATTATTATTAAAAAATTAAAAAAATTTTTTTTTGTTTTGTTTTCTTTTTTCTCTATTTTACTGTAAAATTTTGTGTTTTTTTTTCTCCTTCTCGTCTCTTCATTTATTGTTTTTTTTTCGAAAAAAAAATTTATAAATTTTTTGTTTGACCAATCTGATTTTATTCGTTAAAAAAATATCGTTTTATTATTATTTAAAAATTTTTTTTCTTTTTTGTGTTTTCCCAAAAAAATTTGTGTGGTTTTTTTTATCAATTATATTTATTTTAGATAAATGTTGGAAAAAATGGAGAATTTTTTTGTTTAAAAATTTATTATTTTTTGGTTATTATTTTTATTTAATTTTTTAAAAATATTCTGGTCACGCTTTTAAAATTAATATATTTAAAAAGAAGAGATTTAAGGGTTTTAATGTGTAGGTATAAAGAAGAAATTTAAGTAAGTTTTTCAGGAATATAACGACAAAACGGAACATTTTTCCTTTTGTGGCGTTTTGTCGTATTTTGGCTGCGCTGGCGATTTGTCGTATTTTGCCTTCGCTGGCGTTTTGCGCTTGCTATAACATTGTTGTCATAATGAAAAAACAAAGAGACAAGAAGCTGTCCCGCCTTTGTGCTCTCTAATTTTTTGTTTACTTCTCTACCCTAATTATTTCTCAAATTGAACTTTATTACAACAATGTCTAAGGAATGTTCACAAAAATGTAATAGAGTAGAAGCAGCACAAAAATGCTTTTAAACAGACCACACAAAACATTTGTCTAATTAATCGCAAAATTTGTTTAAAACAAAAACAATGTTCATTTAATATTTAATATTCTGAAAATGTTTTTAAAAACATCAGAAAATGTTTTTTAGAAAATGTTTGTTGTAAAAATCAGAATAAAATGTTTTTAATAAATCAGAATATAATTAAAACTTGTTTGTCAAAACATGTTTTTTAAATATTCTGATTTATTAAAAACATTTTATTCTGATTTTTACAAACATTTATATTAAAACATGTTTTCTGTTTTAACACACAACATGTTTTACTAAATGTTTTAAAAAAATCAGAATGTTTTTAATAAATCAGAATATTTAATAAAACATGTTTTTGCCCGTTTATTAAATGTCTTAATAATTTTGTTGTTTTAGTATTTAAACCTTGTTTGTTTGAACTAAACTTAAAGTTTGCGATTAAATGGGTTTCATTTAAAAATAAGGGGGAATTTCCTAATTTCTACTTGCTTCTTAAAATTGCTTTAAAAAATAGAACAAATGCTGAGTCAGGCGTTGAAAAAAATTTTTTCTTGTTTTTTAATTAAAAAAATTTTTTTTTCAGAAGTTTCTTCTTAAAAATCGATAAATTCTTTAATTTTATTTTTTGCTTCTGAAGACGAAAAAATTTTCCAAATATGGATACAAATGGTGTAACAGACAAAAATGTTTGTATTGACAATACTTTGGAACAAGAAAAAACAACTACAACAACAACTTCTACCCAACAAACTCAACAGCAACAACAACCACACAAAGTTATTGTTACTGATGATTCTGTTGAAGAAGAGAAAAAGGTTTTGTATAAATTAAATGAAAATTAGGTTTAGGGGTTTTGGGTGTTTGGGGGTTTTTTTCTGAGATGCCTTGTTGACAGGACCTTGATTGCTTCTTTTGAGTTGTCTGATTTTTACTTTGGGTTGATTTTGGAAGGGATTTTAATAATCTAATTTCCAACGATTTTTGTGCTCGTGGATAGACGCTCCTTGAAAATCGTAATTAAAAATTTCCTGGTAATTCTAGCAAGCCGGGAATGGGTGGACCGGTCCAAAGGTGGGCCGGTCAGAAAATAGTTGATCGGTTTTCGGATCGGGATTTAAAAATTTTCTTTGGTTTTTTGTTGTCTTAGAAGTCCGGTTTTGAGTATTCGATTTTGAGTACCCGACCCATCTCTAGATACTTAATTGGTTTTTTAATGAGAGAGAAAGGCATCAAAACCTTTAATTTTTAATTTTTTAAATTTTCTAAAAAATTTAAGGATGACGAAAATATTGAAGAAAAGCAGCAACAGCAACCTGTTGTTGATAATGTTGTTTCTGTTGAAGGAGGGGAAGTATGTGGAGATAATGTTAATAATGAAGAAGGGAATGACGAAAATAATTTGGAAGAAAGGCAAAATTTAAACAACAACAACAATTCTTCTACTCAAATACCCATAATTTCATCACCGCCACAATTAAATATCAATAATTTATCTCTTTCAACAACTTTAAAATTAAGACAAGAACATCGACTTAAAACTCGTTGGACTTTTTGGTTTTTAAATTCTGATAGAGAATTGCCTTGGTTGGAAAGATTGAAGAAAGTTTGTACAATTGAATCTGCTGAAGCGTTTTGGGCGTTAGTTTATTTTTTAAATTTTTTTAACAGAGGGGGGGGGGGGACTATAGGGCAGTGGAACCGAAACTAAAATTTCAAGCAGATGTGTAGCCAGGGAGTCGATTTCAGGGCCGATTTCATTTTATCATTTACATATCTCCCGATATTTTTCTCTTTTCCCCATTTCAGAGGAGGTCCCAGAAGCCCCCTCCCCTGGCTACGCCCTTGAAATTAAGAATGAATTTGGCTGGGTGAGAAAAAAGTCAGTTCGGGTTTCAGATCGTGGTTTCAAAATTTTCTTCAAATCGGGTTTTGTTTAAGAAAAAGTTTGGGCCTTGATTTCGAGTAACTTTCCTGTGTTCTATCGATTGGGTGTTCAAGAATGTAACCTCTCGGTACCCGCTCTCTTTTGGAGTTCAATAGTGGTATCTTATCATATTCTCAACTCTGTATCGTTTAACTGGCTTTTTTGTGTTAAAGATGATCCTTAACACGCCAAGGATTCATAAGATAAGGTTTCTTCTCGACATAACGGCACATTTTATACCTCTAGACTTTTGACTAAAAGCGTACTTTTAAAGTTAAAATTTTTTATTTTTTTTTCAGACTTTATGACAACATTCGACCACCTTCTGCAATGCAGTCTGGTTGTGACTATAATTTTTTCAAAGAAGGTATCCAACCTGTTTGGGAAGTTCCAGATAATAAAATGGGTGGAAGATTGATTGTACAGGTTTTTCCTTTCTTTTTTAATTTTAAAAATTCTATGTTTATGATAGATTAGAAAATATTTATCTGACAGTAAGATTCGTTTTTGTTGTATTATTTGTTAGGAGTGCCAGGATGTTAAGTGTCAGGCTTATTTAGGTGCCCAATCGTGATAAGGATGTTTTGATCACGATCACTAGTTTGGGACCAGATTTATTGTTGTTAGGTGTTTGACTAGAAGAAGCCTTCAAGCTTGGGGTTGAATTAGAGATGAGCCGGGTTATCCGGACAGCTCGATCCGGATTCTGGAACTCGGGAATAATTTTGAAACCTCGACCCTACTTTTTTCTTAACCTTCGGGCTGTCCCTTGTGTAGGTCGAGAGACCCGTAACCAGGATTTTTTTCGGGGGGGGGGGGGCAAGAGGGAACCCAATGGTTACAGGCCTGATGTCGAGACAATCTCATGGCCGGCTTGATTGATATTTATAAATTGTTTTTTCAAGATTGATAATAAAAATAAAATTGAACATTTGGATGCTTTATGGTTAGAATTATTAGTTGCTTTAATTGGTGAACAATTTGGGCGTGATTCTGAATATATTTGTGGTGCTGTTTGTAATATGCGTGGTAAAGGGCATAAGGTTTTTTTGAGAACTTTCTGGACTATAAAAATTTTTTCCTTCTTCAGATTTGTCTTTGGACAAAGGATGCTGAAGCTGAGGAAGCTAATAGACGGATTGGGTATTTTTTCTTGTTTAATTGATAGTTTGGTTTAGTGGGATACTGTTTAGATTTTGCTTTTAGGGGGTCCAAGGTTCGAACCCCGCTTGTGGAAACAATTTTGTTTTGATGCAATTTTGAAATTTTAATTTGTTTTGAGTTTGTTTTTTGTCGTAGAATATTAAAATTATTTTTTTAAATGTGACATTTGATCCCATAAATGGATTTTTAAATTATTTTTGCCCTTATAAATTTTTTAATTTTTAGAGCAATTTTGAAGGACCGATTCCAAGATACTACTAATTGCAGTATTAGGGTTAATTATGAAGGTTTATTTTTAATATAAAAAATTTTTTTTAATTAAAAAAATTTTTTTATAGAACACAATGTTTCGCAGCACAAATCGTCTAGTGCCACTCAAGTTCGTTTTGTTCTTTAACAAGTTTATTTTATTTTAAAGAGAGATATATTTATTTTATTATAATTATATGCTTCTTTGTTTTTTTTTGCTCACCCGTTATTTTACAAACATTCTCTCTATTTTATTTTTCGTTTCTTTGAGGTAAAGAAAAAATTGTTTGTGACGAAATGGCTGATTTTCTGTTTTGGGACAAAACGTGGTTAAAGTTTAAATGAACATGTTTTTCCGGAAAGTCATGTTTTAATAGAATAAACAAAACATGTTTTTAATATAAACATGTTTTTTCCGGAAAGTTTATATTATTTATTATACTTTCCGGAAGTGTATATTTTCCGGAAATATATCCAACATTGTTTCCGTGATATTTTTAGTGAAATGAACATGTTTTCCGGAATGTTTTAATCATTCAAGACATGTTTTTCGGAGAGTTTCATATGTTTATTATACTTTCTGGAAAGCTTTCAATAAAACAAAACATGTTCTTAAGAAAATACATGTTTTCCGGAATGTTTTAATTATTTTTCTTTACTTCTCTAAAATACCGCCACACATACAAAAAATATTATTACTAAATTTGTTGTTTTGTTGTTGTTTTTCTCTCTATATAATATTTTATTGTTTTATCTCTCTATCCCTCAAAAACATAAAAAACGTACTATATATTTTATATAATTGTTCAAATTGTTGGAAACGCTTCAAGATTTTATTTTATTTTTTTTCTCTTTGATTTTAAAAAATTTGTTTGGTAAATGGAAATTGATGAATAATGCTGAAAGAAGTTTCTCTACACAAATAAAATAGATCAACATTTTAAAAAAACATGGGTAGTTGTTTTTAGGAAAGAAAAAAATGTTTTTGTTTGGTATTTTATTTGTTGTTATGAATGCAGGAATATTTGTTTGGTTGAAAATGTTTTCAAGAAAATACATGTTTTTCCAGAATGTTTTTGTATTTTAATATATTACGGAAAACAAGTTTTAAGTATATTTCTGATATTTTGTATTTTCTTTAAAACTTGTTTGTTTTGAAGTTTTTCTGAAAACTTTAAAAACAACTTGTTTTGCAAACTTGAACTTAGGTTTTTAAGTTTGCAAACTTTGTTTTCAAGTTTTATCTTTTCCGGTAACTTAAGTTTTCAGAATGTCTCCAATAAAAATATTCTTGCATATATCCTATTATATTTTATTGTCTCTACACGTTGCCTTATAAATATATTTGAAAAATGAAAAAAAAATATTTTCAAAAATTTTTTGAAATTTTTTTTTCAAAAAAAAATTCATTTTTTTCTTTTATTTTTTTTTGTTTGCGTTGTTATTCAATTATTTAAAAAAATTGGAAATGTTGATTATAAATAAATATATTGCTTCAGAAAAAATTTTTTTTCTTTTTAATTTATTTTTGATTAAAATTCATTCAAATATTTTTATTAAATTTTAAATAATTTTTTAGACAATTTATTTATATTGCTATTGTGTGGCTAATTTATTTTTGTCCGTCATCTTGTTCTTCTACACTCTCCTAAAAATTTTTTTAAAGTTAATACTTGAAGGTTTTTTTTTGATTAATTAGAATTTTTTACTTATTTTTTTTAAATTTTTAGTTGAACAATTTTGGAATTTATTTTGGAGGTTTTTTCTCATTGTTTTTTGGAATAAATACAAGGTTACTATTTTTTGATAATTTTTTTGGTTAAGATTTGTTTGGGTATTCCAAGGAATTAATTTGAAGGAGAAAATGTAAAAAACGGGTTTTTCGAAATGGGTTGTAGGGGAAGAAAAGCCACCAAAAATTGACAATAGGTTATCAACCACGCTCTACACGTTGAGATAATTTTTATTAAAAAAATTTTTGGTCATAGCTTGGAAGGTTTCCTTGTTAGTCTGCTGAGCCCTAAATTTATTTTTCCTTATAAAAATTCTTTTGAACAATCAAAAAATTTTTTTCTAAAATTTTTTAAAATAAACCTGAATAATTTCTACATCGGTTTGAATTTTTGTTGGGCCTCCTTTTTCTTTTTTTAACCTTCTAACTCTTTGTTGTTGTTTTTGTAAATCCTCAGATTGAAAAACTTTTTTCTCTTTTTCAAATAAATTAATTTTTGGAATGTCCAAAGGAAATTCAGAAAATTTAATTATTGTTTGTTTTGACAAATCGTAACCAAATTTTTTTGTGTTTCTAAATATTGAAGAAAGTGATAGATTTACAAAACCTTGGGTAGATACTCTTGTAACTGAAAAATAAAAAGTTTTTTTTTAATATTTTTTGGGTAGAGCGACACTCACTTAAAAGTCTATTTTATAACCTAAATAAAATTTTTGGGCATTAAATAATTTTTTTATATAAGCTTGGGATATTCCAATAAGCTTGGGATAAAAATTTAAAAATGTCTTGGAAAAACTGCTTCACTAAATAAATTTTTATTTATAATTGTTTTTATTTTTAAAAAAAGAAAATTTTCAACTCGCCATCTCTTCCTTCACTTTTGGCAATAATTGTAGGGTCAATAAATTCAGCTCTACGTCCAGTCAATAAACCAATTATTTTTTGAATATTTGTGGAGGCTTGAGGTAGGAAAATTGGGCATTTTCTTTTTATACTTTTAAAATTTAAATTTAAAAATTAATTCGAGAAAATTACTTCCCAGGTGTTGTAGGTAAATGTGTAGATGTATACCCCCTTATTACATCGTTCCCAAAGGGATCTTGTCCATAAAAACTCAAAACAAGTTGGGGCCCTTAAATTGTGTAAAAGTTTGTATGTTTTGTTGGGAAAGTTTGTTTTAATTAAAGTTGAAAATGTTTGTATGTTTTCCGGAAAAGTTTGTTCTTGAGAAATTATAAATGTTTTTATTAAAGTTGGAATGTTTGTGTTTGTTTTTATGTTTTTATTAAAATTGGGAGAAATGTTTAATTTGTTTGTTTTGTGTTTTTGTTTAAGTTTGTTATGTTTAATTATATGTTTGGATGTTTTGTTTGTTGAATTGTAATGTTTTTCCGGAAAGTCTAATGAAATAAACATGTTTTCCGGAATGTTTTTCCTATAAATGTTTTCCTTAAAAACATGTTTTTCTCATTTCAAGTTGATACTATTTTTACAACTTGTTTTAATGTTTATCCGGAAAAAGTTTGTTTCTCTAGAATTTAAAAATGTTTTTATTAAAGTTTGTAAATGTTTTTTCTAAAAAGGTTTGTTTTTACATTTAAATGGATTTGTAGAAGAGAATGTTGCTTCTATTGGGGTGTTGAGCACAATTTGATTGTTGAAACTTCTTTCTGTTTTGTATGCTGTTGCACTGATACCTTGAAATACAACAACCATAAAATTAATTCAGCAAAAAAAACCTTCCTCCATTCCTCCAACTTGTCTCCAATCTGCTCCATATACAAAACAATATTTACAATAAACATTGGATATTGAAAGAAACTTAAAAATTAAATAAACTTGTTTTTCGGAATGTTGAGAATGTTTTGGAAGTTTGTTTTTAATGTTTTACTTTTTATAATGTTTTCCGGAAAAGTTTTATGTTTTCGGAAAGTTTTGATATGGTTTGCGGTTGTTTTTAGAATGTTTTCCGGAAGAGTTGTAATTGTTTTACTAAAGTTTGTTTTTAATGTTTTTCTCTGCAAACCTCAACAGTTTCAATTTGTCCAGTAATCAACAACAAAAAACAATTTTTGTCTTCATTTTCTAACTGTGAAACTTGTTGTTGTTGTTGTCTTATTTTTGCTGCACTGCTTGTACTTGGTCCTGCTTCATCAAATATTTGTTGACTCATAAAAAAATTTTTTATTTTTCGTTGTGTTTTAATTAAAAATTTTTTGTATGGTCAAAAAGCAACGTTTTTAGTTACCATGACAACAGAATTATTTTTGCATATTATGCTGAATTTGAGCGTTATGTCTAATGTCCATTTGTTTCCAGAATCTTTTAGTTTAATGTTTATTTTATATTCTGGTTTGTAAATGTTTTTGTTTGTTTAATAATTCTGATTTTTAAATGTTTTATTGTAAATTGTGTTTTGTTGGCAAATTGTGTTTTTGTTCTCTTGTTTTAATTTTTAAAACATGTTCATTTTATATTCTGATTTTTAATTTCCATGTTTTCAAATAAACTTGAATAAGATACAAAACATAATTTTAAATAAACATTGAATTAAAAATCAGAATATAAAATGAACATGTTCTGATTTTAATTTCAAGTTTTTTACTTTATTTAAGCATGTTCATTTTAAATTCTGATTATTTAATTTCCTTGTTTATTTAAAATTCTGATTTTTATCTTGTTTTCTTTTTTCAGAAAAACAAAAATGTTTGTTCGAATTAACCGTGTTGCAAGTGTCTTTTCTTCTCTACTCAACAACAAACATTCCCAACATTGTTGTTTTGGTCATCCAAACATTTTAATTCAACCAAATGTTTGTTCAATTCAACAAAAAGCTAGTCTAACTTCCAAATGGTTTTTAAAACTTCATTGTCGTTATTGTTTCTTTACTCGCCGAAACGGGCGGTGGATGGTTGATTGTACTCGTTTTTCGAACCATAAATGTATTCAAAGAGGATTTAATCCAAAACTTTATTGGTAGAAAAAATTGGAGGAACAGAGGGAATAAAAAGAAGGAAATTTAAATTTTTTGGACACAAGTTAGTTTGAAAAAAATTTTTTTTGTTTTTTTTTGTTTAATTTAAAGGAAAAAATATTTTTTCGATTAAAAATTTTAATAAATTTTTTTTAATTAAAATTGCATTTTTAATCCATTTCTTCAAATAATTAATTTATCAATTTTTTCCATTGCACCAACGACCCCTTAAACGGTCTGATGTAAGCATGTTTTGTCCACAAATATATTTTCTTCAGGTTTTTTTTTTATTTTTAAAACGAATAAATATTTTTATTTTATATTTTAGTCCTTTTTTTTGTTTTTGAAACACAAATTGTTTCTTAATTGAGAATTGGATGCTGTTCCTTCAATTCTACCCTTCAAAATGTGGCTTAATTCTGCTTGGAATTTTTAGGTTTTTTTTTAGAAAATTTTTTTTGAGATTCTTAATGTAAATGTGAGAGAGTGTAAATGTGAATTTCCTTTAAAAGGATCCCTTTAAAATTTTTGAGAAAGTTTTTTTTTAATCTCAAATTTTCAGTCAACTTTATTCTTTTTCTAGTCCTAAAAAACACTCATTTCTAAATTCTTCAAATCTCTCATATTTTTTTTTTATTTTTATGTTGACTAGTAATAGTATTTTTTTATAAGTAAGAGATCGAATGAGGATTTTCTTTAATGATCTGAAATTTTTTTCTTCCAATTTTTTCTCTCTCTTTCTGATTAGCTAAGCAAAAGCAAAATATGTTTGATGCATATTATAAAGTTTCTCGATAGGATTCTGTTTTTGGTGTTGTTGTTGCTGCTGTTGATTTTTTTCTTTATTTTTGACTTGATTATCTTCTTTTTGAATATATAATGAGGGTGGATTTTCATTTAAATTTTTTTCAATAACAATTTCTTTTTCTTCCCATTCCTCCTCTTCGTCATCTAAACAACTATCGACATCAAATTCGTCAGAATCTTCTTTGAGGAAAAAAATTTTTTTTTAATTTTAATTTTTTTTTTAATTTTTTTTTTCTTTTAGACTAATTAGAATAATTTCTAATTTTTTTTAATTCGAAATTTTTTTTTAATTTTCAAAAAAATTTTTTTTAATTTTTTCCCCTTACCTTCACCCATAATTATTTCTTCTTCAGCACTCGAACCACTTTGTTTCCCTCCATTATTATTTTCAAAAATATTTTGTTGTTTATCTAATTCTCGTTTGGTACTTTCCTTCTTTATTTTTGCTCTAAAAAATTTTTTTTTTCATTTAAAAAATTTTAAGAGAAAAACCTTTGGTTTTGGAACCAAACTTGCACAACACGAACACTTAGGCCTGTTTCACGCGCTAATTGTTCCCTTACCTTTGTATTTAATAAAATGTTTATTTTAAATTCTGATTGTATTAAAAATGTTTTTGTTGTAAATTCTGTTTTATATTTAATGTTTAGTTAAATCAGAATTTAAAATAAACATGTTTATTTTATGTTCTGCTTTGTTTGTTTTTATGTTTGTATGTTTTTTGTTTTAGAATTCTGATTTTAAATTCTGATTTGTTCAAGTTGTGTTTATGTTTTATTTTGATTTTTTAAAATATGTTCATTTTAAATTCTGATTTTTAACCTGTTTATTTAATATTCTTATTTTATATTTTATTCGTTTTTTTTTATTTTCTCCTCACTTTTCTTGTTGGCTTTTGTCCTTTCTCAAAAGCATATTTAAAAGCCTTTCTCTGTGGTGCATTCAGAATTGTTCGGGGTCTTTTTGGAATCTTTTTTGATCTGTCTCGATGTCGACGATGAGGTCGATTATTATAATTTTGTCTTTGTAAATTAAATTGTAGTTCTGGAAATTGTGGAATGGGTAGAAAATTTGTTTGTTGCGCTGTAAAAAATTTATTGTTTTTCCTGAATGTTTTATGTTTATTAAAAATGTATTTGTTTTCCGGAAAGTTTAAATGTTTTTCTGAAATGTTTTGTGTTTTTCCTTAAATATGTTTGTTTTAGAATAATCTGAATGTTTTTCCGGAAAGTTTTTAATATTCTGGTTTTATTTCATGTTTATTTTAAATTCTGATTTTTACTATTCAAAACAAAAACACAAAAACATTTATTAAAAATTACCCAAATGTTGTTGTTGTTGTAATCTCCATAAATTAACTTCTCTTTGACAAATTAATTGTCCCCCAACATTTATATATTGTTCCCCTAATGCTAATTGTTGTCCACAACAAAAACACGTAAAACAATTTAGATGATAAACAAAAATGCCTGCGCTTCTATATACAAGTTCTGTAGGTGTTATAGATTGACCACAACGAGTGCATGTTGCTTGGGCATTGGGGCCAAAAAGCCTGGAAAAATAGGATATTTTGTTTTTGTTGTGGGTTTCTGGTGTGTTTTTAATTTATATGTTTTTCTGTTTTTATTGCATGTGTTTTCCCAATGTTTGTTGTAATGTTTTTGTGTTTATTCTGTTTTTATTTTCTTGTTTTTACTATGTTTCTGCGTTTGTTTTAATTTAATTCTGATTTTTATTGCTTTACCGTGTTTTTACATGTTGTCCGGAAAGTTTAATTAGTTTTGTTCTGTTCTGGTTTTTCTATTTTTCCTTTGTTTAATGTTTTGTGTTTTTGTTGTGATTTCTGGTTTTTTCTTCTGTATTTTTTGTTTTAATTTAATTCTGGTTTTGTATTTTTGTTTTTTTTTTCTTAATATTGTTATAAATCTCCAATAAAAACCAGAATTAAATTAAAACAAACATTAATCAAAATTTTTATATGTTTTTCTTCTCATTTTTCTAATTTTTTATATCCACTTTCCGTAATTTAATGACTTTAATATATTATATACTCCAAAATTAAATAAAAAAAACACGGCAAGAAGCCTTTAAATTAATTTATTGTCTCTTCTTTGATTCCCATTTTCCGCTAATACTCATTATATTATTTTTTATTATCCTTTATTATCCTTGTATATTTAAGAAGCCTTTTTTTTCTCTATACCTTTTTTCTAATAATAATGCCTTTTTTAATTGCAAAATTATTATAGTTATTAAAATACATGTGTTTTTAATAATCGCATGTTTTAAAAATACATGTTTGTTTAATGTTTTGGTTGATTTTTTATTTTCGGAATGTTTTGTTTTTGTATGTTTTTCACAACATTGTTTCCTTTGAAAAATGTTTTCCGGAAAGTTTGTTGTTAGTTTTAATATTCTATGTTTTTCAAAACCTGTTTGTTTGTTGTGTGTTTTCCGGAAAGTTTGTTGTTTTTATAAATGTTTTTATAAAATGAATGTTTTCCAGAATGTTTTGTGTTTTCATGTGTTTTTTTGTTTGCTGCTATGTTTTCCGGAAAATTTAATTAAGCTATATTTCCATATTGATTGTGTTTTTGTGTTTTTATTTTTTCTGTCACTCATTTGCTTAAACCCAATAAAAACCTCTTGTGTCAAAAATATGTTTTTAAAGTGTCAAAAAATCTTCTCTTGAATTAAAATTAAGAGAAGAGGATATATAAAATTAAATGCGGGTTAATCCGCCAAAAATACAGAAATGAAAATTTATTTTTTAGAATTATCTGTCTTTCTTTATTTTATTTCAGACTTTATAAAATATTTTGAATTTTCAAAAGTAAAACTTTCAAGGAGTTTAAGGCACGCATATTCTTAAAAGCTTTAATGTGTTGGAGTGTTTTATAAAGTTTGAGTGGAAATACTATGGAGAATATTTTCCGGAAAGTTTTGTTTTCCGTCTATCTTTTAATTCTGTTTTCCCATGTTTTTTTTTGTTTTCTTGTTTGTCTCGTGTTTTTAAAACAAGTGAATGTTTTCCGGAATGTTTTAATGTTCTGTGTTTTTATGTTTTTCCGGTTGTGTTTTTCCGACTATGTTTTAATGTTCTGTTGTCTTTTGTTTTTAAAATGAATGTTTTTCCGGAACGATTTTAATGTGTTTTTTCGTGTTTTTAATTTTGTTTTCCGGAATGTTTTTGGTGTGTTTTCCTGTGAATGTTTTTAACTTACATAGAATAATCTTCAGTGCAGAATATTCGACCGTCATGAACAAAACATTTATTATCATTTCCAACATTTTTATTACATTTTACACATGTTAAACAATTTTCATGCCAGTAACTTTTCTCTAAATTCTCTAAATTTCTGCTTAAACAAAGTAAATGCCTGAAAATTATTTTTTATTGAGGAAATTTTTTGTTAAAAGCCTTTCATGAATTCCCATTCCACAACCATCACAGTTTGTAACTGATTGATATAAATTTTCACTTTGATAAGCCTTGAACGATGCTCCACATACTTATTTGTTTTTCATTAAGTTTTGTATTTTTTGTTTATGTTTTGTGTTTTCTTATGTTTATTTGTGTTTTCCGTAATGTTTTAAATTTATTCTGATTTTTTCAGAATGTTTTGTATTTTTCTTAATGTTTTTGTATTTTCTTTTTCTTAATGTTTTTCCGGAATGTTTTAATGATTTATTTCTTGATTTATTTCCATAATGTTTTGTAATTTTTGTTTTCCGGAAAGTTTTATTTGTTTTACAATTTGTTTTAATGTTTTTACCATTATCTATGTTTTCCCTAAATATTTCGTTTGTTTCCTCAAGTTGTTTTACAAAAAATGTTGTTGTTGTTGGGAATGTTTGGCAATTTAAATTAGGAGACTGTAGCCTTATAACAAAAGGAATTTTATCGTTGTTGTTTAAATTTTGACTAGAAATCGAAAAATCTAAATTTTCTGGGGAAGAAAAATTGTGTTCATGTTTAGAGGTTGATGTTGTGTTAATAGATGTGACCTGAAATTAAAAAAAACAATGTTTGTGTTTTGCAATTGTTTTCCTTTAAGAATGTTTTCCGGAAAAAGTTCAATGTTTGTGTTTTGCAATTGTTTTCCTTTAAGAATGTTTTCCGGAAAAAGTTTAATGTTTGTGTTTTGCAATTGTTTAGGAATGTTTGTTTTGTTTCCCCTTGAAATGTTTGTAAGGTTTATTAGTACTGATGTTTTGTTAGAAATGTTTTTCTGGAAGAAGTTTAATGTTTTGTTCTTTCAAGTGTTTTCCGGAAAAGTTTAATGTTTTGTTTCTTTCAAATGTTTTCCGGAAAAAGTTTAATGTTTTGTTTCTTTCAAATGTTTTCCGGAAAAAGTTTAATATTTGTGTTTTGTAATTGTTTAGGAATGTTTGTTTTGTTTCCCCTTGAAATGTTTGTAAGGTTTATTAGTACTAATGTTTTGTCAGAAATGTTTTTCCGGAAAAGTTTAATGTTTTGTTTCTTTCAAATGTTTTCCGGAAAAAGTTTAATGTTTTGTTTCTAGCAATTCTTTCCGGAAAGTTTGATGTTTATTACATCACAAACTTAAGTTTAATTTTACCAGTATGTTTTGTTCATTTTCTGAGTGTGTAATTCCATTAATGTTGTTGTTTTGTTCATTGTTTTGTAAAGCAAAAAATGTTTGTTGTAATTGACCAACTTGTTCTTCCAAATTCATTAAAATTTTAAGGTCATTAGAGTCTGATATTTTTTATAACAAAAATATTTTTTCATTGTCTCATTGTCTAAATATTCTTGGCACTTTAATAACAGCAAAAAATGTTTTCTTTTTTACGTGCCTGAGGGTTTTTAAAGTTTAGTTTCTAAAAAATAGGGAAAATGGATTTTAAAGCCTTTACCTCCTATACTCTATTTTTTAAATAATAAACCAGAAAGAGTTACACTATTCAATAATTATAAGGATTAAACTCAACCAAGTCTCGAAGGCTTGGGGCGGTCTTTTGTTTTTATAAAAATAAATTTCCGGCTAAATAATATCCTTTTTTTCTTCCTTTTTTACCCTTTTCGCGCGTTTTTCATTTTCTTCTCTTATTGGGTGTATTATATATTACAGTAATAGACTAATACTTGTTTGTTTGCTCTTTACTTCAAGTCTGCCTATAAAGGAAAAAGGATGTTCTGAAACACTAAGCTGATGGATTAGAAACAAAACAACTTATTCTTTCTTCAAAAACTATTCTTCAAACACATTGTTTTTAATGTTTTCCGGAATGTTTTAATTAAGATTTATTCAAGTTTGCGAAAATAAAAACATTCTGCAAGTTTGAAACTTGAAAATATGTTTTCCGGAACATATGTTTTGTTAAATGTGTTTTCCGGAAAACTTTAATAAACATTGTTTTGTTTGAGTTCCTGAAAACTATTATTTAAATACAGTGTTTTGAATGTTTTCCGGAAAAAGTTTATTCTTCAGAAACATTGTTTCTAATGTTTTCCGGAGAATATATATATGTTCATCCCTTACTTGGAATATGCAAATTTAAGCAATTTAAGATTAACATTTTATCATTAAAAACAAAATTCAACAAAACAAAGAGAAGGAAGGTCTAATTACTCTAATAACTTCATTTCTTTGCCTCAAATAAATATAAAGTGTTTTAGAACGCAAAAAATTTCGTAGACGCCAATATTTGTGAAGCACATAACAATTAAATACCAGCAATATAGAAACAACCAAAAATGTTGTTAAGGAAAATGTTATTATTGAATGTTCATCTAATTTAAAAAGGGAAGATTAAACTTTTTATTTTATTTTTTTCCCATGGGGAAAGTGACCTCAGTTACTTGGAAATCTCGATTTTCCACATTTATCAGCTCATATCTTATTAAGGAGTGATCGGAGCTTGTCGGTCCCGTTAAGAAAAATAATCAGTGAACTTCAGATTTCAAAAGATATATAAATCAGCCAAAAGGAATTGAAGCCCAAAGAAGTTCTGGCCAATAAACAACGGAAATCGCGATTCTCCGGCCTTTTCAGTTAATAACTCTCCAGAGAATTATTGGATCTCATCAGTCCTTTTGGGAAAAATAATCGGCACGCTAAGGGCTTTCCATTGATATATAAACCTTGAGAAATGATTCGAAGTTCCCCACCTTCTATCCTTCTGTATTTCCATTGGATCACAAGCCTAAGTAGCGCATATCCAAGAGGGCCAGTAACGCCAAGAATAAAAGTGAAAACTAAAAGGAGAACACAAACAGAGCATTCCATAATCTTTTTTGGAAAAAAAAATTTTTTTTAAATTTAATTTTCAATTTTTCCAACCTTTAAAGACAACAAAGGCCAAAGATATTTGTAATGTTTTTCGCCTCGTTTTCCTCCAAAAATTGGAATAATTGCTAGAAGAAATCCAACAAGAGACCAACCAATTTGTAAAGAAGTTGAAGCATCTATACGTCCAATATATGGAATAAAATAAATTAATTCTATTGCTAATCGTGTTATGTCAGCGAATATCAAGAGGCGAACAGTGTCGGTATATAAATATCAAGAGAAAATGTTTTTTAAAGTTTGTTTAAATGTTTTTACAATATGTAAATAATGGCCAAAACATGCTCGATAATTCTCTCCTAGAAAATGGGGTTGTTGGGAAACATGTTTTTGTTGATGTTGAGATGGTGTTCTTAAATAATTGTTGTTGTTGGGAATCATTCGGAATAATCTTGTTGGGAATAAAGTTTTAGAATAAAAACATGTTTCAAAACATGTTTTAAGAAATAAGTTTAGCAAATAAATAAACTTGTTTTAAATAAACTTGTTTTGCAGATAAATAGTTTAAAATAAAAACATGTTGTAAACATATTATAAGTAAATAAACTTGTTTTAAAAGATGTTTAGAATAAATAAGCTATAAACAAGTTTTATAACAAATTTTGAAATGAACTTGTTTTAGAATCATAAAAAACATTTTTCAAAAACATGTTCAGAATAAGTTTGTAGATATAAATAAACTTGTTTTACAATTAACTTTAAGATTACAAACTTGAATTATTTTAACGAAAAAACAAATCCATGGATAAAGAAGATTAAATGTCTGTTTAGTTTTGGGGTTGACACATCACTCAAAGACGAGAATAAAATATATTTTAGAAAATGAGAAGAGCTCTAAATAAAACAGTCAAAATTGAATGACAAATGGCGTTTTAAACTGAAGAAAAAAAACATGGAAAGGAAGGGAAGGAAAATCCTTAAAAAACAACAAACTAAACCTTCTTTTATGAAATTTTGAAAAAAATATGGAGACAAGAAAAAAATTATTATTAATTGTTGTTGTGAATAGGAAAGAAACATAATAAAACAAAAAATTAATTAATAAGGTCTATGTTGAGTATGAGGATGTTGTTGTTGTTGTCCCATTCTTTGTTGTTGTTGAGACATCATAAATTGTTGTTGTTGTGGGTTTATTACTCCCATTTGTTGTTGTTGTTGTGGAGGAAACTGCATATTTTGTTGTTGTTGCACTAAAATATAAAATCAGAATAAAAACAAGAAAAAATCAGAAAAACATTCACAAACAAAAGTTGAAAACAGAATTGTAAAACATTTAAAAAAAAAGAAAACAAACATGTCGCTTAAAAACATGTTTGTAAAACAAACAACATCAAGTTTCCGGATGTTTAAATTATTTCCTTCCGGAAAACTTAGTTTTGTTTGTTTTAATATTTGTTTTACAAACATGTTTTTAAGGTTTAAAACATGTTTTAATTTTCCGGAAATAAATAATTAAATTATCTTCAAGTTTGTTTGTTTGTTTTTGTTTTAAAAACATGTTGTTTTACAAACATATTTGTTTTACAAACATGTTTTTAAGTTTTAAATAAAAGTATATTTATTACTATGTTGTTGTTGCATCATTTGTTGTTGTTGTTGGTGTTGTTGAGCTAAATGTTGTTGTTGATGTTGTAATTGTTGTGAAAAAACTACTTGTTGTCTTTGAATTTGTTGCATATTTATTTGTTGTTGAATAAAATTTTGTTGTTGTGAAGTTTGTTGTTGTTGTTGTTGAGATGTAGACAACATTGTTTGTTGTTGGTTATTATTATTAGGTATTTGTTGTTGCATGTTTTGTTGTATATATTGTTGTTGTTGGTTTGGATGTTGTATTATTTGTTGTTGTTGTCCGTTATTATTCTGAACATTTCTTATTTGTGGTTGTTGTTGAGAAATCATTCCATGATGTTGTCCAAGATTATTTATTTGAATTTGTTGTTGTTGAGATAACTAGAGGAAAAATCGGTAACATTTTAAGAGCTCGTATTTTTCGGGTCATAACTCCTTTCAATTTCAATATTTTTTAATGATCTATATATCATTCAAAAGCTCTGAATGTCCTGATTCTTTTTTCCAATAGGACTGATTAAATTCGACCATTTATTAAAAAGTTATGGCCCAATAAAGGTAGGAAATTACGATTTTACGCTCTTATCAGTTGATAACTTTTTGGGAAGTGATCGGATCTTGTCAGTACCAATGGGAAAAATAATCAGGACATTCAGAGCTTTCGATTGATGTATAAATTATGAGAAAAGATTGAAGTTAAAAAAAGTTATGACCCAATAAAAATAAGAAATCACGATTTTCCGCACTTATCAACCGATATCTTTTTAAGTAGCCATCGGATCTTATCATTCCCCTTAAGAAAAATACTCAGCACACTTAGAGCTTTCGATTGATATATAAATCATTAAAAAAGAGTGAAGTTAAAAAAAAGTTATGGCTAATAATGTGCATACATGAGCTTGTTGCTGCTGTTGTGTAGGTTGTTGAGGAACATTAGAATGAAACATTTGTGGTTGTTGCATTGGATAACCTCCACCAACCATTTGTTGTTGTCCTTGTTGTGGTCCTCCTCCTCCAGTCATTATATTAGTATGAGAACCATCAAAATGTCCACCAACATTTGGTTGTTGCTGTACACCTCCACCTTGTTGTTGTACAATATTTCCTCCTCCTCCATCCATAATTCCTCCAATATTTGTGCCAAATTCAGTTTTCATTTGCATTCCTGCATTTTTATAAGACTAGAAATTTCAAAAAAAAATTAAAAAAAAAACCGTGCGACATATTTATTTGTGATTGATGATCAACAATCATTTGTTGCTGTTGAGGTTGTTGAGGAATAACTCCTCCACTAGTCCCTCCAGCACCCAATATTACCATTCCATTTCCTGTCATTATAGGTTGTTGCTGTTGCTGGTTTTGTTGCTTTATTTGTTGCTATAAAAAATTTTTTTGATAAAAAAGAAAAGGAACGGCTACTACTCAAGGGCATAGCCAGCCCCTGAAATTCGACCACCTAGCTACACCCTAGCTGATCAACAATCATTTGTTGCTGAGGTTGTTGAGGACTATTGGGAGGAACGGATAATTGGAGCCTCTAACACATAATAACTAGAAAAAGAATGTGTGAGATAAAAAAGATTTTCCAGATAAAAAGGGTACAAATGAGAAAAGAACTAAAAATTTTCTTTAAAAAGCCTAAAAACCTGTTGTTGTTGTGTTAAACTTGAAGTATTTGTTCCCCCTCCACCATGAATAACTTGTTGTTGTTGTCTAAGTTTCTTAACAGCAGGTGGTTCCATTGTTGGAGGATTATGTGTATGTGCTGGAACTGTTGGGGGAACAGCAACTACTGGTAAAGTTGGAGCCTTCAAAAATATTTTTTAATAAAAAAAATTTTCCAAAAGGAAACCTGTTGTTTAGATCCACTATTTCTATCTTCTGGTTCGTCTTTAAGAAATTCCCTTCTTGGATATGGTATTTGACATCCAGCAAAGACATCACTAGCAGGTGTTGGTTCAAGCTGCAGGAAAAAAATATTTTTAAGATTTTAAAGATTTGCGGATAAAAAATAATTTTTGCGGACAAAAAATCAATTTGCGGACAAAATTATTTTCTTCTTAAATTTTCTTTAAACGATTTAAAAAAAACCTTAAAATATCTATGCTCCTTTGCCTCAGCTGCAGTTATTCGTTTTTGTGGATCCATAGTTAACATTCTATCCAAAAGAGAAAATGCTTGCTCCCAAATTGGTGCTTCTGTTAATCCACTTGTATGTCTATATTTTTCCATATGTTTTTTTAATGATGAACCTTTATATTTCCCTTCTCTTCTTGGCTTTTCAAAATCGTCATAAAGTTTGGAATATCCTGGCATTTTCTTTAAAAAATGAAAAAAATTTATTTAAAAAATTTTTGCGGACAGAAATTTGCGGACACAGAAAAAATTGTGGATTCCAAATATGGCGACAAAGTATGGTTTTGCAATACCAAACGCCAAACCAAACCGTCGAAATACCAAACTGTGGAAGAGATACCGAAATATATCAAATAAATACGTCAGGCTTTTAGGGGTTAGGTATTTCGACGCTTTGGAGCTACAGTCGCGCTTCGTGTTTACGAGAGACTCAAATAAACTCAAAAAAACATTTTTCAAACAACCTTTATATCCGGCCATTCATCAAGATGTGGATATCCCATCACAGAAAATATTTTGTCTAATTGTGCGGGATGATAAGGAGTTTGAGATTTTATATCTTCCTTAAAATAATAAATTAAAATATTCTTAAAACAAAAAAAAAACCTCAGGACAAACAAAAATAGGTTCAGACGTTAATAGTTCAGCAAAAATACATCCAATTGCCCATATATCAATTCCCTTAAAAGGAAAATCTTACTAAAATCTTATCAACCCTTATAACTTGAACCGAAATATCTAGACATTCGGAACGCTCCCAATGCCCTCCCTCTCAATAATTTAAAAATTCAATCTCATGTTTAAAAATTATTTGTAAACTTCAAAAGCACATTCATACGGAAAAAGAGGCAAAAACAAGCCGGAAATCACCAAACGGATTCGAACCTATTCCACTCTGCCAAACCCCTATACCACCACCATCTAATTCTAGAAAATCATTTAGAAACCTTTGTATAATGTTTTGAGCACAACAAAAGTTCAGGAGCACGATACCAAAAAGTAACAACAACTGGGTCTAAATCAGATAAAGGCTATAAAAATTAAATTAATTTTTTTATTTTTAAATTAAAAAACCTTTAAAGGCATATGAAAAACTCTAGCAAATCCCATATCTGCAATTTTAACTCTTCCACGTTCAATTCCTGTTCCTTCACCCATAACGAGTATATTGGCTGGCTTTATTTAAAGAATTATATTTTAAAAATTTTTAAAGGGTCAGTTCACTTTAGGCTTCCAAAAAAGTCCGCAAGTTTTCCTCCGAAACTTCGCACACATGAAAAATTCTCCCACTATGGGAAAACGAGTTTGTCAATGCATCCTTATAGAAGAGAAAAAGGCATGTTAGAAAGGCTTTCGGAGGGGACTACGTTTGACTGGATCCCTTAAACAACAAAACACAATGGAAAAAATTATTGCGGATAAAACATGCGGACATTGAAAATCATAGGAGGAATCCTTTTTTTAATTAAAAAATAAAAAAGACCTTCAAATCCCTATGCATAATCCAATTATCATGTAAATAATTAATCCCTTCCAATATTTGATAAAGTAAACTTTTCACCATACCTTTAGGTACCTTTCAAAAAAATTCTTAAAAAATTCAAAAATAATTCCAAACCATAACTGGACGATTTTTTTGTTTAGCCGCTCTATGATATTTTATAATATGCCACAAATCGTGTTCAGCATAATCAAAAAGTAACCAAACACGTTTTTCAGCAGTTAGGAAAACACGCAATAATTTAATTATATTTTGATGACTTGAAAAAAAATTTTTTGAAAATTTTTTAAATTTCAGAAAGAACAAACTTCAATTCCCGTAAAAGAGAAACTTCACGACACGCAGACATTGAAAATCCTTGTCCTAAAATTAAAAAAATCTTTTTTTACCCCAAAAATATTTAAAAAACCTTCAATAAGTTTTAAAGCAAAAGCTTTATTTTCACCAATTGGAGCATTTTTTAGCATCGCTTTGTAAACATGTCCATAGGTTCCTCTACCCACCTTTATTAAAAAAAATATAAAATTAAAAAAATCGGGAAATTTTTTTAATTTTCAAAAAATGGAAAAATCTCAAAAAATTTCCCAAAAATTCTTTAAAAAAATTTTTCAAAAAATTTTTCGAAAATTTTAATTAAAAAAATAAAAAAAAACCTTATTCCCTTCATAATTATAAATATCTTCAACTTTTTCACGTCTTCTAGACAATTCTTCTCTAAAGTTTGCATCAACCATAATAATAATTTTTAAAAATAAATTGAAAAAATTAACTGGCAAAAAAATTTTTTTTGAAGATTAAAAAATATATAAATATAAAAAAAAATATTTTAAAAATAAAAAAAAAATTTCAAAAATTTTTTATTCAATTTCTACCTGAATATAAATCTATGCTATAAAAAAGCATGGCAAAAACAAATAATAATAAAAGTGTTTAACAAACAACAAAAATATTCTGTAAAAGGGAGAGAAAAAGAAACTTGTAAACATGAGACTTTTAAACATGTTTTACAATTATAATTGTTTTTACAATTCCGGAAAAACAAATTGTAAAAACTCTTCCGGAAAACAATAATAAGACACACTTGTTTTTACAACTTGTTTTTACAATTTGTAAAATAAAAACATGTGTGTTTTTCCATTTTTAAAAACATTTCCGGAAAACACTGAAAAATGTTTTTCTCCTATGTTTCTCCTTTGTATTTCCATTCTGAAACACCCAAAAAAACATCTCCAAAAAATTTCCCTTTAAAAAAATTTTTTTCTTTACAAGCTCCCTTTTCCAATAAAAACTTAAGGTCAGAAAAATTTTTTGATAAACTCTCATTCTTTCTTTAATTTTTTAAACCTTCTATAACAACAAATTTCTTCTAATTTTATTTATAGATCCTTCCAATATTTTTTGAGCATTATATGCTAAAATATAAATACCATAAAGATAAACACATATCCCAGCAGCTAATAATAATTCAAAAATTGCAGGTTTTACAATGTTTGCAGTCAATGTATCTTCTGGAAAAAATAAAATGTTTATATGGTTATTTTTACAATTGTAAAACAACATGTTTTTACAATTTAAAATAAGCTTGTTTCTGCAGGTTTGTAAAAACAATGTAAACAAAAACTTGGTAAAAACAATGTTTTTTCAATTCTAAAATAAACTTGTTTGTGGAACTTTAAAAAAACTTTGTTTTCACAACTTAAAACAAACTTGTTTTACAATTTAAATAAATTTGTTTTTATCCTTGTTTTTACAACTCTAAAATAAACTTACCAACAATTTCATACAAAACAAAATCATTAATTACAACTTCAGACACTAACGAAGTATGTGAAAACTTTTTTACAACTTGTTGTAAATTTGCAATTAATTGTAATTGTAATGTATTTGTAGGTCTAGGTTTACTTCCAAACAATTTAATCCAAACTGCCAATCTTTTCCGGTCAACATTAATTAATTCATTTAATAAAAGAGAACATTCTTCTTTTGTTTCTTTTAAATTTGTACATAAATTTGAATCCAAATTGAACACAAAAGAAATTAATGAACTTGAAATTAAACGAGCATTTGATTCTAATATTGAATAATCTAACTGTTTGGGGGTATCTAACATTGAATTTCTAAAAATAAAAGAAAATGAGATAGTATATAAATATTAGATAGACTTTCCGGAAAAGTATAGAATAGACAAAACATTCCGGAAAAACATCCAAATATGTTTTTAAAAACATCAGAATATTCTAAAAACATTCCAGAAAAACATAATCAGAATATTCATAAAAACATTCCGGAAAAACATTACAATTGTAAAAACATATAAACATCCCCAGAAAAATACAAAATTGTAAAAACACAATTCTGACAACTTTTCCGGAAAGTATAGAATAATCAGAATATTCATAAAAACATTCCGGAAAACACATTAGAATTGTAAAAACTTAAAAACATTTTCAAGCAAACTTTTCCGGAAATTGTAAAATACAAAAACAATGTTTATTTGATTTACAACAATTGTAAAATAAACTTGTGTTTTTCTATTTTTAAAAACACAAATAATTATCAAAAACACAATTTACAATTATTATAAAACTAGAAACTTTATTTTATGCTTCATAAACAAATTTAACGAATATAAAGCAAAAATAATTTCTTTTTTTTTTAAACAAAAAATTTTTTCCCTCACCTTTCCGCATCATCAAATTTTTCAAAATTAGATAAAGTTAACGAATGTATTCTTCTAATATTGTAAATTTCATGTTCCCAAACTAATTTATCTGCTCCCAAATTAATTTTTTTAGTAACCAAATTTATTTTCTTTTTATTAATTCCAAAATTTTGTAATGTTGAAATAAATTTTGAAGTTATGGAGGTTGTTGAGGGGGTTTTTGATAAATGAATAAATAATGGTTGTTGTTGTTGAGTATTTTCTTTTGAAGTTGTTGACAATTTTCTTCCTAAACCATCCAAACATATTGCCAAAGCTATTTTTTCATCTGAAAAAATTGTAAAAATAATTAAGATAAAATTTAAACATTTCTATATTTGCGGATAAAAATTGCGGATTTTCTAAGCAAAAAAAAAAAATAAAAAAATTTTTTAACAAGAAAAGCTCAGTCAGGATTTCCAAATATCAGTAAAGAAAGAATGGCGGGAACCTTAAATTTGATCCTTACCCACCTCTGGCAAGGTTATGGAGACAATTGAAAAAAAACTTGCGGATAAAATTTGCGGACTTTATGTGGAAAACAACCAAAAAAAGAACCCCTACCCAGTCGATATATTAATTAAAGAAAAAATCACAAACCAGAATGTTTTTCATTAAAATCATCAATAAAATTTCGACTTCCTTGAAAACTAAATTTTCCTGCTGCAGACAATACAAATACCAAATTATAACGGGCGCCATGTGAAGGTAAAGAATATAATTGATGAAATATAGCAAGTAATTCCAAAAGTATGGCTACTCCACTTCCATTAGAATCTGAACCTGTCGTTAAACCCTTTAAGCAAAAAAAATTTTTTTTTATAAAATAAAAAAAAACAAACCGGAACAACTCCATAATTGTCATAATATGCCACAATAAATAAATAAGGAAGTTCTCTTTCTTGAGCATTTAATTGAGCCTAAAAATTCAAAAAAGGGTACTTATATATAATATTAATCTCCCCGCATGTCTGCAAATTTTTCTTTTTTCCTTCCTTTTTCTACTCTCAGAAAGAAAAAAAAACTCTCAAAAGACTCTATGAAGAAATAAAAACGGTCAAGAATTGATAATATTCTAGTAGAAACCGGAAGGAACAAAAAAAAAATTTTTTGCGGACAAACATTTACGGACAAAAACCCAAAAAATTAAAAAAAACTTACAATAACGTTGTATACTTTATTATTAGCCAAATTTCCAACTGCTGGATTAGTTGAACCTATTTGATAATTATCCGCTACAACAGAATTTATTAATTGTTGAAATGCTGTTGGTGAACGGCCCGAATTTGTTGAAATACTTGACAATAAAGATTGGAGGTCTGAGGAGTCTGGAGCGAAGTATACAGCCAATTCTGTTTTTAATGAAGCAATTTTTTGTTCAATTGAAAGAAAAGCCTAAAAGAAAAATGATGTGACGAAATGGGAAAAATTTAGGTCTGACCATTTTGAAACAAAATAAAATTTTCTAAATTTTAATAAAAAATAGAAGAAACAGGGCAAAAATAAATTCTAAAGAACCTAGACCAAAAGGAAAAAATTTTGTGACAAAATGGGAAAAATTGGGGGGACTGACCATTTTGCAACAAAAGATTTTAGTTCAAATTCGACGAAAAATAAAAGAGCGCTGGGACAAAATAAAAGAAAACCTGATATTCATTTTTAGTCAATTCATTAACATCTTTTGGAAGTATAATTAAAACGGCACCAAGCACCGCCGAAAATTTGTCTTCAAAATCAACACCAATTAAATCCCACCATTTAATTACGACACATTTGCGAAGTGCAGATTCGTTTATATCAACAGCTTGGTACATAACCTTGAGGAGAAAATAGATTGTATTAAGAAATTGTGAAACCCTACCCATACATTAGAGTTGGGTTTGGGTCAATGACTGGGTTTTCAAGCAACAGACCCAGACATTTTTGGGGGCTTCCTGGACCCAAAAATAAACTACAGGTCCAAGATGTATCTAGCACAGGACATTAAATACAAAAATTATTCCAAATCAAAACCCTAACTTTTCAAAATAACATTGAGAAAGTCTGACCATTATGAGTCAATTAAGGAATAAAAAAGAGGGAGGGAAACTCAACCCGACTTTTATTTTAAAAAATCACTTCAAACAAACCTTCCACGATTTACTTCCAAAAACTTTTCCAGAAATTTCATATTGTTGTAAACGATAAGCACGTATTTCAATATCCATTTTATTATTTCCAAAGTTTGTAGAAGTTCCTCCACCTCCACTAATTGCTGCAAAAATTCCACTAGGCATTAAAAACCAAATCCATAATATTGTCCATATATTTTTTAAAGCATCAAATAATTGTTCTTCAGTCATCTTTAAAGAAAAAAATAATGGAAAAAACAAAAAAGAACTGCCAAAAAAATTTTTTAATATAACAAGAAAAATTTGCATCTTAACACATTTTGCCAATTCCATATTTTGCCAATAAGGCTAGAAATTCACGTTTCGTCAATAAGTTTGTTGGCAAAGTGTGGATTTTTAGCCATATTGGCGAAATATAGAATTGGCAAAATGTGTCATGCCAAGATTTGCTGTCAATCACCAATATCTTTACTATCTCTTTTCTTTTACGTCGCGTCTCTCTCAATAAAACTACATCTCTCTCTATTTTCTTCTATAACCTCAAAGTTTACATTATCTCTCAGAAAAATTCTAACCTTTTAATTTACTCTAATATCTCTCTTTCCTATACTCTCTCACCTATTTTTAATCTATTTTTACCCTTGTCGTATTTACGTATAAACAAAACATTTTGGCGAGATGACTTTTCTATTACATTTCCGGTTTAACAGGCACACGCCCAAACCGGCGCGCAGCCATAACGGCGTTAAGCCCTAACTTGCTTCAGAATTTTCTAATCTCTCCAAATTTGGTATCAAACGATTCCTCACATCGAGCTAAAGAGGATGGTACCAAAATTGACAAGGGATAGACATTTTCCAGCGAGTTGCGGCTTTGCGCCGTTATGGGCGCGCGCCGTAATGTACTCACAAATAGTCATCCCAAGCATTTTCCTTCCAAAATTCCTTAAACTTTTTTTTTTAAATTTCAAAACTTTTTTTTTCAATTTTCGCTTAGATATTTGTTCTACTCTAAAATACATTCAATTTTATGTATTTGTTTGTATGAATTCTACTACAACAAAAACATCAACAAAATCAACTAGCAACAAACCTAACGGACCAATTAATGAATATATAACTACCACAACTGTGATAACAAACGAACCAACTTCAACTACAACTACTAGAATGGCTACAACAACAGTTTCTACTACTTCTACTTCTGCACCACAAGTTACTCCACGTGCTACTTTTAGAGATTTATGTTCACTTTTTTGTTGCCCTCCATTTCCTTCTTCTATTGTTGCTAAATTGGCTTTTATGCCACCTGAACCTAGTTATCGGATTTTGACTAGTGATACTGGGAGGTTTGTTTTTTTCTTCTATTTTTCCTTTCCTTTAGGCTTCTAAACCTTTGGGATTAAAAAATTTTTTTTTGCGGACAAAAAATTTTTGTCCGCAACTTTTTTGCGGACAACCTTTTAATTAACTAACCATTGCCCTCTTATTAGAAGACCAGCTATAATTTGTTTGTAATTCTTCTAAGCCTTTGGGGCAAAAAATTTTTGGACAGTCTCTTAACTAACCCCTCTATTAAGAAGACAAGTTAATTTAGTTCCCAACATATTCCCCCATTCCCTTCTCAACAAAAAAATTTATATTATTTTTAGGACTTCATTGGAGCTAGTAGAAAATCGAACAGGTTCTGAATGGCCACATGGACAAGGTTTATTGTTAAAAAAAAATCTCGGCTCTACTACAGTTTATGAGTCCAATTGAAAAATAATTGGATTTTTCTTGGTGTTGCCAGGTTGCCTACTTTGCAATACCAAAAAGGAATCTAATCATTTTTTGATTGGACTCCTAAAGTTCGATTGGACTCCTAAACTGAAGTAGAGCCAAAATTTTCTTTAACTCATCTCCCAATTTTTTTCAGAAGAACTCAAAAACATTACCGTCTTTTTTGCAAAAACTTCTCGAAGAAATAAAATTGCTTGTATGTTTATTAAACCAGTTATACCTACACGCTTTACAATTTTGTTCTCTCATGGTAATGCTGTTGATATTGGACAAATGTGTTCTTTTTATGTTTTGTTGGGTTATCGACTTGGATGCAATGTTTTTGCTTATGATTATTCTGGTTTGGATTTCTTTAAAAATATTTTTTTCTAAAATTAAGTCTAGGGAGTTGGGGACAGGAAGCATGTAAGGGAAAGTTAGTCTGGGACTTCAAGTCTGACACTAGTCATAGAATATTTATAGGGACAAACCAACAACAGCCTTCCAGAAAAGGACCGAGTCTGATGTGAGATAGATGGGGTTACAAAGGCGAATTTTGAAATCTAGAATTAGGTCTAGAGTTGGGGACGGAAAGGTTGTAAGAGAAAGAGTCTGGGACATATTTATAGGTATTGGGATTTCGAACCAACAACAATATCCCCAGAGGACCGAGTCTGATGTGAGATAGAATTACTAAGTGTAAGGCGAATCTTGGAAAATATATTTTTCTGGCAGAGATTAGAATTCGAAACTTAGCTTGAATATTTCCTCCTTTTTTACATCTCGAATATTTCCAAAAACGTTCTCAAAAAAATCTTTTAAAGGTTATGGCCAGTCAACTGGACGTCCTTCAGAAAAGAATCTTTATGCAGACATTGCAGCAGCTTTAAAAGCCTTGGAGACAAAATGCCAAATTCCACCAGAACGTGTAATTTTGTATGGACAAAGTATTGGGACTGTGCCATCAGGTTTTTTTTTTAATTTTTTTTTAAATTTTTTTTCTATCCCAAAATTTTTTTCTTCGAAACAGTTGACCTAGCCAGCAAAAACCCACGTGTTGCTGCACTTATATTACATTCTCCTCTACTTTCTGGTATGCGTGTAGCATTTCATGGAATTCAGCGAACTTGGTGCTGCGATGCTTTCCCGTCTATTGAAAAAATTCCACGAGTTTCTTGTCCAACGCTGGTTATTCATGGGACAGAGGATGACGTAATATTAGAAACCCTAGAAACTCTAAAAAATTTTTTGAAATTATTTTTTAGGTTGTTGACTTTTCTCATGGGGTGACTATTTATGAACAATGCCCAACTTCGGTAAATACACTACTATTTTTTTAATATATTAAACTTTCCGGAAAACACATTTTAAAACTTTTTTCCTTGTTGTTTTAAATTTCCGGAAGACATACAACTATAAACTCAAGATATAAAACTCATGAATCAGAATAATCACAAACCTTCCGGAAAGTCTCTTCTTTTTAAAAACATTCCGGAAAACACAGAATATTCAAAAACTTGTGTTTTTTCCCTAAAATTCCGGAAAACCTGTGTGTTTTATTTTTCAAAATAAAAATAAACCTTTTTTTCAGGTTGAACCTCTCTGGGTTTCTGGTGCAGGTCATAATGACGTTGAAATGCATGCAGCATATCTTGAACGCCTTAGAGCATTTATTGAAGGAGAGGTTTCTCCTTAAAAAAATTTCTAGAATTAATCAAATTTTCTTTCAAGGTCTCATCCATTCGTGAAGATCACCAACATAATAAACACGAAAATTCGGAACAGAAGCAACGTAAAAATTCGCGGTCAGCTTCTCGTTGAATATGTGTGTGTGTGTGTGGAAGTTAAAGAAGAAATTGTGTAATATATATATATAAATTTAACTCAAATAGAGGAGCATATAAACGGGAAGAAGGTTTATACTATATATTATTTTTTAAATTAATTTTTTCTTTTTGTCTTTTGACACACATATAATTGTGGTTTTAAAAAAATAATATTTTTTTTTAAAAAATGTTGTGTTTTTTGGGGATATTTATAACTAATGTAGAAAAATAAAAAAATATTTTTCTGGTCATTCTCTGAAAAGAAAATACTAGCAACATTTCTTTATGTTTTTTTTGGTATTTTTTTAACGCTCATCCATTTTTTTGGCGTTTAAATATTTTTTTTTAATATTTTACGACGCCTTCCAAAATTTTCTAAAAGAAAGAGTAACACAACATTTTTAAAAAAATATTATTTTTAACCAAATATTTTTTTAAATATAAAACTACCTAAATTCTGCTTCTTGCTTTCTTCTTTTTTTTTTTTGAAATTATTTTTTTGGGTGTAAATGTTTTTTGGAGGACATTTATATTAATTATATAAAAAAGAATTTTTGTATTAAATTTGTGCTAATTAAGGGGGGAAATATTAACTAAAATATTCCTTTCCTTCTCGTATTTTTCTTTTGTTTTTATTATTATTGACTTCTTATTTGTTTTCTAAACTACAATTAATTTTTAAGAAAAAAAATAATAAATTGGTTGGTTATTTAGCTGCTGAACATACAAAAAAAAAGGAAGAGGGATGGTCGACCAAAAAAATTTTTGCCAAAAGACCAAACAAAAAATAATTTTTTTTAAATTTAAAATAACCAATTTATTATTTTTTTTTTATTTTTTTTTGGCTTTTTATACCTATAAGAATTACTATTTTTTGCTAGCATGAAAGAAAAAAAACCTTGGCCAAAATATTTTTTGCACAAACAACATTTTTTTCTTTTTTTGTAAAAAATGTTTACAAAATAAAGTTATTAAGAAAGTTTTTTAAATTAACAAAACTCATACATTTGGTATCCTCTTCTTCGGGCACCTTAAATAAAAAAAATATTTTTTTAAATAACCTCCCCATTTTTCCAAGGTGGTCGGATTTCGAAAGGGAGATTGTGGGGCCAATAATCAGAATAATTCCAAGACAATAGTTCCCGGGTATTGTTAAAACGTAATTGATTGAAGCTCCATGAAAAAACCTTATTTGAAACCTGGGAATCGTCGAGTTAAGAAGAATGTCTGAGTCTGGTTTTGAATCGAAAAAAGGTCAGAGTTCAGAGGTAAAACACGACCACAACAATCTCTGGCTGAAACCCCCTTGTTGGATACCTTGCCTCTTTCATTAATAAAAAATATAATTAAACAAGAAACCTTTATAATTTTCATAATAAACTATCAGGATCATCATCATTTTGATTTTTCTTCTCGTCTTTGTTTATTTCCAATTGTAGTACTTCCCTCCAATCAATTTTGAATTTGCAAGAATAAGAAATTTTACAAACTTTTGGGTAATACTTTATAAAGTTGTCCTCTCCATTTTCATCTATTTTCATGTAAAAAAAATTTTTTTTTATTTTTAGTAATGTTTAGGCAGAGGTCTAAGATACCCAAATTTAAAAAAGAAAGTAAATCGTTGCCCTAAGAGTATAACTCTGACCTCATCCCAAGCCTGTAGCAACAACATCTCCCCACCTCTGAACGTGGTGAAACAAATTACTAGAGCAATAAATGCCGGGGGGATTCCGGAAAACAAGTAAAATCTTTTACCCAATATTTTTAGTTTTAATGGCCCACTCTATTTTTTTTTATAAAATACAGAGAGCAGTGGAGGGTACTTACTAGTGACTGTCCCCAAGAATCCCCCTTCCTATCCACTTAATTTAATTTAATAATTAATTAAATAAACCTTCAATTTTGCATAATGATTCCATTTTTCTTTCAATATCCCCTTCATCTTCTTCTTCTTCAAAATAAATTTTAAAATTTAATTTGCGTCCATAATATTCTATTTGTAGCGAAATCAAATTTTTAAAAATTAAAGCATTTCCAAAATAACATTTTAAAAAATGTACAAAAAATTCAAGTTTTGAAAGTTTTGACCATTCTTGTAATTTTATATCATTTTTTGATAAATCTGGTTTTAATAAAATATTTTTTAAAGGTTGTCCAAACGATTTAATTAATTGTAAACGAATAAGTGATGAACAATTAAATGTTTGTTGAAATGTTGGAGGGAAGGCTATTTGCATTAAAGGGATCTAAAAATTAGAATATTTGTTTTATTTTTTTTAAAGCCTTCCGGAAAACACAAACACACATAAAATATCCCGGAAAACAAGTAAAATTATTTTAAGCTTTCCGGAAAACACAGAAACAAATTTTAAAAACATCTTCCGGAAAACTTTGAGATGTCTAATGTTTTTTGTGTTTTTTATGTTTTCCGTAAGATGTTTGAAAGTTTCTTTTTGTGTTTCCGGAAAACACAAAAATAAATTTCGATAAACATTTTCCGGAAAACATATAAAACATGTTCCGGAAAAGCGCATATAAAATCACTTTTAAAACATTTTCCGGAAAAACACAAAATAAAAATAACTTTCCGGAATAGAAAAACACAACTCTAAGTTTTACCTCAATACAAGGCCAAAGTATAACCATATCAACAGCAAAAGGTATTTCATTCTCCTCCGAAATAATTGTAAAAGCACTTCTAGCAAGAACAGACATTGCAGAGAGCATTTCTAAAATTAAAAAAAAATTTTTAATTTCAAAAAAAATTTTTTTTCTCCCATACCAGGATTAACCAAAGCAGAATGCCTTCGTAGCCATCCATACAATTCCATAGGAAAATTTTTTTCCCAATCTGTTTCATCTTTTAAAGAATGTAATTGAAGGGACATTCCATTGTTTGGTTCAATTAACGCTATTTGGGTAGAAATAAAACCAGAATTATTATTACAATTAAAAGTTCCAGTGGATGATGGTCGTTTACTCCTTGTTATGTTTTGCTAAACCTTGTGTAAAATTTCAGAATAAAACTTTTTTATAAACACATAAAATCAGAAACTTTCCGGAAAACAATTAAAAATATTCTAAACCTTCCGGAAAACACAAAAACAGAAAATAATTCCAGAAAAACATTAATTAAACAAAACTTTCCGGAAAAACATTTCAGAATATTTAATAAAATCAAAAACACAAAAATCAGAATATATTCCCCCAACATTCCGGAAAACATATAAAAATGTTTTTAAAAATGTTTTGAACAGCCCAAAAATCAGAAACATTCTAAACTTTCCGGAAAACATGTTTTTAAAACAACCTAGAAAATTCATAATCAAACACATTCCCCCAAACATTCCGGAAAAACATCTAAACATTTGTTTAGTTATATTCACCTTGTTTACTCGTTTCACTAATTTAGGAGTTTCCACTATACAAGATTCTGATGAATTTGTTGTTGTAGTAGCTTCATTATTTATTTTTGAATGTTTATCAATATCTTTTGCTAATACAAAACAATTACAACTTCTACATTGAATTAATTGTTTGAAACGTTTTTTGCTTGAAGAAGAATTGTTGTTGTTGCTGCTATTGTTGTTAATATTGCTTTTGTTGCTGCTACTCGTACCTTCACCATTCATTTTCTCTCCTATTTTCTGCTTGAAAAAATTCTAAAATTAATTTTTTTAAATATAATATCAAAAAAAATATTTTTTTATTTAATAAGAAATTTTCTTAATAAAA
The DNA here is from genome assembly GCA_036172945.1 of Meloidogyne incognita. Classification (NCBI taxonomy): domain Eukaryota; kingdom Metazoa; phylum Nematoda; class Chromadorea; order Rhabditida; family Meloidogynidae; genus Meloidogyne; species Meloidogyne incognita. Next base: position 3,221,327 of record JARQAC010000033.1, read on the forward strand.
AAAATTCAATGTTTCAAAAAAATTTTTTTCCTCATTGTCAAAAAATTAGAAACAAAAGGGAAAAGATTATTTTCTAATCAAAATGAGATACAATTTTTTTTAAATGGCAAATATTATATAATATCCTAAATTTAAAATGCGCGAAAGATTTGTTTGATAAAAATTCAAGTGGAGAAATGATAGGGAAAAATGCAAAGGTTAAAAAGTATTTTAAAACAGAACAGGAAAAAATTGTGTATTTTCCGGAAAACTTGGAAAAGGAGAATGTTTGTATTTTTGTTATAACAAGTTTATTAAAATGTTTAAAGTTTTCCGGAAAACATACAAAACCGGAATTTGTTGGAAATAATATCTGGAGAATAATAAAAATCAGAATATCAGAATAAAATATCAGAAAAACACAGAAAAATACAAAACAGAAAATTTCCGGACAACATGGAAAAAATGTTTGTGTTTTTGTTATGTGTTTTACAAATTAAATGTTGCAAGTTTTTGTGTTTTCCGGAAAAACATACAAACAACTTGTAGAATATAATATCAGAAAAACAATAAAAATCAGAATATGTGTTTGTGTTTTTGTATTTTTTGTTTGTTTGGGAGGTAAAAATATTATTTAAAAACATGAAACTTTTTAAGAAGAACAAAGCCTGTTAGCAGCAGCATTAACATTCCACTGTTCACAATCTAAAGCGGATGCCGCTAATTCTCTATCTGTAGCCAAACCCATTTCTAAAAGCTTATCAATTTTTAATTGTTGTATTGCCCTTTCAGCATCAAATTGATTACGCCAAAGTTGTTGACGGCATTGTTCTAGGCTTTAAGAAAAATTTTTTTTTTAATTTATTTGTCCGCAAAAATTTTTGCGGACAACTTTTTTGTCCGCAAAAAATTTCTTTAAATTGAATTTTGGGGCCATAAAGGATCATTTTTTCCAAATTATAAAAAAATTAATGCACATTCCCCTTTAAACTTTTTTGACCTTGCGGATAAAAAATTGTGGGAACCCTTAAGTATAAAAAGTCCTCTCCCCTCCCCACAAAAAAATTTTTTTATTAAAAGAAAACAAACACAAACCTAGCAAAATCTACACTATCTTTAACTTGTTTTAATAGAGCATCGGTATCCAATTCGCTTAAAGTAACAATTTGATGGTGAGGTATTTCTTGTTGAATATTTATATTATTTTTAGTGGATGATGGTTCTTGATGTTGTTGATGAGGTATTATTATTGGATTTAATAATTTTGGAATATTATTTGGATGGCCATAAGTATTTGAATTAATAAAGGATGAAGAAGAGGAAGATGATTTTTGTTGTTCAAGTTGTTGAGTTGGTAAAATAAAAGAATTTGCGGACAACTTTTGCGGACAAAAATTTCTTGCGGACAAATTTTGCGGACAAAAATTTTTTAAAGAATTTTCTTCAAAATAAGTTCCTCCATCATTTTTTGAGATTAACTGCTCTCCTTGTTGTAATTTTCTTGTGGAATTATTAATATCAAAAATTAAAGCATTATTAACTAAAACGGATTGTTGTTGTTGAATAGGATGTACAATAGCTACATTACTACTATTACTGTTAAAACCACCATTACAAGATTTGTGTATCTCACGATATGGCAATTTTGTATTTAATAAAGTTTTTATATCGTCTTTTACCTATAAAAGGAATTTTATTGGAAAATTTTCTAAAAATTTAAAAAAATTATTTGCGGACAACTTTTGCGGACAAACTGTAAAAACACTTTTTTAACAAACCCAAAATAAGAAATGATCAATAAAAATGATAACTAACCCACACCCTAAATAGTTAAAAAAACCATTTCCATTACTACCACTCAATTATATTTTCACCTAAATTGTCCGCAAAAAGGGTGACCGCAAAAATTTTTGTCCGCAACTTTCATAATTTTTCTAAATTTTCTTCATAAACTAAAAACTAGTATACCGTAAAAGGATCATCTACTAAAGAATAAGGTTGTTTTGTTGAAGTATTTAAATGTTGTTGTTGTTGTAATCCTTGTTTCATTTCATCAGAAAGAAAATGTGCAGATTTTGGTCTTTGTGTTGCTAATTGGTGTTGTTGAGGAAGAAAATTATTTAAATTTAAATTAACAAATTGTTCTTTTGATAAATCCAAGAGTAAATTTGTATTTGTTGTTTTAGTAAAAGGAATATTCTCAATTTTTGAAATTTTTTGTTGATCAACATTTTTTGTTAAATTTTCTTTACTCAAGTCTGGAGGGGTTAAACTAAAAAAAGAATAAAATGATTTTTAATCAAAAATTAAAGTAACCTGTTAGTTGGTGAAATTCGATTTGGACGAGGAATTGACATTGAATAATCATACTCTTCAAAAAATTTGAAAAAATTTTATAAAAAAATTGCGGACAAAATTTTCTCGCGGGCAATTGGTTTTCTATTTTATAAAATACACAAAAAAAAAATTTAAAAATAGATCAACAAAAAATTTTTTAATATTTATTTGGTTAATATAACACCCTTTCCACTGTTTGGCATTTTGACTTTTGAGGGGCTTTTGACTTTATGGCTACATTTTGTCAGAAGTTAGTCCTCCGTCCCCGTAGTCCCACATCGACAGGGGACTAACTATAGTTTCGTCCGTAAATACCAATAAATACCAAACCGGGAAAGAAAATTTTTTATTAAAAATTAAAAAATACTAGATGATGTTGTAGATGTATTTGTACCATTTAACAGCCCATTATTATTTTTACTAGTTGGAGGGGGTCTCAAAAATATAGAATTTAATGAAGGTTTTTGTTGCTGTTCTTTAATTGCTCCAATTGTTGGTAAAGAATTTTTACGGAGAATTCCGTTTCCATTTTCTTCATTTTTATTATTTTTAGTAGTAAAAGGATCAAAAAGGTCAACATCAAAAATTGATGTTGGTTTTTCATTGATTTTTGTCGTTGTTATAGTTCTATGGTATATTTTATTATCTTCCTTTTCCTGCTGAGATTTTGCTTTAAAAAATTAAATATTATTTTGAATTTAAAAATTCAAAATTTATCCACAAAATTATTTTCGAAAAGCATATATGAGTCAGATTTAAGATAAGGGTTACAAGTTGTGTACACCAAAAAACCAAAAAGCAGGAGGATCAATCAACTAAAGCACCCTAAGGTGCCCTTGGTATCTACTTCACAGGATTATTAATCTTTATCATAAAATTTCTAAGAATTGCGGACAAAAAAAGTTCTGCGGACAGAAAAATTTTTTTGCGGACAAAAAAAAATTTTTTTGCGGACTTTCCGCAAATTTAAAAATTTAACAAAAAATAAACACAAACCTTCATTCAAATTTGTAAAACTTTTACTATTATTTTTAACACAATTTTGTAAATTTAATAATGATGGCACAATTAGCGGAGGTTGTTGATTTGTATTAATATTTGTTGTTGTAGATGCACCAATTATTGGATTTTGTAAATATATTTGGTCAATGTGATCTACATGACCCCAACATTGACGCTCATCTAAATCACCATGACCAGTGTGAATAAATGAACCTGAAATAAATTTTTTTTAATTAAAAAAATTTTTTGCGGACAGAATTTGAGGAAAATAAGACATTTTATCCCATCAATAAAAAAATTTATAAAAATTGGACATATTGTCCAACAAAAATTAATTTTTTCCAAAAAAAAAAATTGGAAAAAATAATTAGAGTAACCCAAAATTAACAAAATTTCAAAAATTAAAAATTATCCCTACCAACAACAGGAAAAGAAATTTCTCCTTTTTTTGATTCTTTTAATTTTATTGTTGTTGTATTATTAATATTATTTGTTATTGTTGTTTTATTTGAAGCATTACTAATTTTAAAAGAATTTTCTTCATTTCCTCCTTCATTATTATTTACAACACAACAAATTAATTTTGGAAATTGACCAAATTGTCTAGTTTTTAAATTTTGTCCAAAATAAAAATTTAAATTTTTTTCACAAATTAAACAAATTTGATCCCCTTGTGAAACATTAGAAAATGTTGCTTTTTTATTAAAATTAAATTCATCATTTAATTGTGGTGTTGAATTTGACAAAGAATTGTTAATATTATTATTGGTATATGATTGACGACAAACAACGTGTGTAAATTTAATCTGAAAGAAGAAAAATAAAATCAGAATTAAATGTTTTTACAATTCATGTTTTTGTTAATTGTTTTTGTCAAATGTTTTACAATTCAAAAATAAACTTGTTCAGAATATGCGAAACAAAATTAGAAACCAGAATTAATAAAAAAAAATAAACTTATTCTGAAAAACAAGTTTATTTTTATTTCATTAATTCTGATTTGTAATTTTATAAAACTTATTCTGATTTTTGTGTTTTCGATAAACAATTCTCTTTTAATTCTGGTAATAAAACTTGACCAGAATTTTTCCTATTAATTCTGATTTTATGGAAAACACAAACATGTTTTGCTCAATAATTCTGATTCTTAAAAACATGTTTTGTTCTGTATTTTTCTCTAATTTTTAATTTAAAATAAAACACAAACATCCAACAACATTTTCCTCAAATGAACAAATTTAGGCCTTTGTTCAGGTTCATTATACCAACACATTTTCATAATTTCATAAATTTGTGGAGGACAATATTCTGGTTGTTTAAGACGTTGACCTGATTCAATTAATTGGAGAACCTTAAAATTAATATTTTTTCTCTTTTTAAATTTTTGCGGAAAATCCGCAAAAAAAATTTCAAAAAATTTTCAATTTTCAAAAAAAAAAACCTCAGCAGCTCTACAACCAGCCCATGGCTCTTCACAAAATGTATATAATTCCCACATTGTAACTCCAAATGCCCATACATCTTTAAAAAAAAATTTTTTTTTCAAATTTAAAAATTTAAAGAAAAAAAACCTGATTTATGTGAAAATTGTCGATATCTTAAAGATTCTGGTGGACACCTTTTATGAAAAAAAAATTTACAATAATTTTTAATTAAAAAACAAACCATGAAAATGGAACTTTTCTTAATTCATTCATAACATATAAACGTTCATTTTCGCTTAATGCACGAGCCAACCCAAAATCACAAATTTTAACAATCTGAAGAAAAAAAATATACGAATTTTACAAAGGGTATATTTCTTTTTTTTTGTTATCACAAAAAAAATTTCGTTTGAAAAATTACATGAGAGAAGGGGCGCTATTCAGTTATATTAAGAAAATGTACGAAGCCTCAGTTGCCCGAATCCAAAAATAGAATGATAATAGTTCGATTTTCAAGTCTTGGTCTGTTAAAAAATTTATACGGTTCTGACGTAATGTTCAACGGTTACTCCCTTACTGATTTAAAAATCGAATTGTAGTAACGGTCGATTAAATAAGTTCCGAATGTTCCAGGCTGTTCCAATGATTTAGAAGTACCACGAGAACCCAGCCTGAATGGGAAAACACTGCCCCATCTATAAAATTTTTAAAATTAAACCTGTTCATCATGCGCCAACAACACATTTCTAGCAGCCAAATCTCTATGTACACACCTTCTAGATTCCAAATAGGCCATTCCATTAACTATTTGTTGTGTATAATTGTGTAGAGTTGTAATTAAAGGTCTAATTTTATCATTAAATTTTCCATTTCCACAATTCTTTAATCTGTCTAATAAAGACCCTCCTTGACAATATTCTAGTACCATTAAAGTATTTTCACCAAAAACGACCCCAAAAAGTTGAACCAAATTTTGATGACGTAATTTTTGCATATTTGTAATTTCTGCCAACAAATCTTTTCGAAATATTTCTGTCATATTATTATGCAAAATTTTGACTGCACACTCAATTTTTGATGAATTGTTGTTGTCTAAACGATTCCAAATTGCGCGTTTAACAATAGAAAAGTTGCCTTTTCCCAATGTTTCGAATAAAGAAATCTAAAAAGTATACAAAATCTCTTTAAGAATAAGAGATAATGGACTTGGACCTTCGTTAGGGGTGAGGGGTTTTCCAGGCAAAGGAAGTTCAGGTACTTAAAGTTCCCGTATTAACTAACACCCAGACACTAATTGTAAGTCTACCAGACTCGTTCCCCCCCCCCCCCCCCTCCTAAGAAGCCTAAAAAATCTGGCTTATGTTAGATAATTCATGGGGCTATTGGACTTCTAACAATAAGTCAGGGTTTCTCCAGTCCAGGTTCTCTGTAGGTTCCCATATTAAACTCAAACGCCCAGACACTCACATCAGTCTATCAGACTTGCTCCCTCCCTCCTAACAAAACTAAAAAATGTAGCTGGGAATACTCATGGGGCCACCGACGAAACGAATTAAGAGACAAAACTTCCCCATCCACAAAATCCCCAATTATTCAATAAAAACCAAAATTAATTTAAAAAATTAAACCTCATTTTCAAATATTAAAAATGGTTGTGTATTGTTAAATTCAAAGCCTCCTTCATTTAAAGTTTTATTACAAGAATTAGCCGTCTTTTCCCTCTTAACTTGAATCAATTTAACATTTTTCTTTCCTCCACCGCCAAATAAAGTTTTCGATTGCTTCTTAGATTTTTTGACAATAGCTTGTCTAAGTCGACGAATAGCTGGTTCAGACAATCCATAGGACTTTAGTAAAAAATATTTCGGAAATATTCAATTCCTCGCCCACCCCCAATTTTTCATTCCTCAAAGGACTCAAAATGGTCAGGTTTCCTCACTTACTCGATTTCCTTAGAGCATCGAAATAAGTTAAAAAGAGGATTACCAGTCATATGGAGATAGTGGTTGAAGAAGGAAATCTGACCATTTTTTAAGTTAATAGAGGATAAGAAGAAAAAATGGGAGTGGAAGAGGGGGGCTTGAAATTGAACCTCACCAAAAAATTTTAAAAAATAAAAATTCAAAGAAAACCTTCAATTCTTCATCAGTTACATCATAAAAATGTTCAAGTCTAGTTAATTGTTTATCAAATACAAATAAAGATTGGAATCCAATTAAATCGGTTTCAACAAAAACTTCATTTAATGCTTCATCAATTAATGATGTTTCTGACATTTTTTCACTAAAACAAGGTTTTCTCCTGTAAAAATAAAAATTAGAAGCGTGATGATTAATATGCGCAAAAATGTATGTATAACAAAAGGACCAATTAGAAAATCAAAGAATAAAATAATTACCCTGCCTAACAAAAAGAGAAAACGAGTAATTGGAAAAGAGAGAGGTCCCCCCATATGTTGCCAAAACAACATTTTGCCAATAAGGCTTAAAAACAACATTCTGCCAATAAGGTTAGGAATGACATTTTGCCAATAAGGCTAAAAACGACATTTTGCCAACAAGGCTTAAAACAACATTCTGCCAATAAGGTTAGGAATGACATTTTGCCAATAAGGCTAAAAACGACATTTTGCCAATAAGGCTTAAAACAACATTCTGCCAATAAGGTTAGGAATGACATTTTGCCAATAAGGCTAAAAACGACATTTTGCCAACAAGGCTTAAAAACCACATTTTGCCAATAAAGGTAAAAAATGACATTTTGCCAATACTCCCCTATTGGCAAAACGTCGTTTTTAGCCTCTTTGGCAGAACATGAGATTGGCAGAATATGAGGAAACGAAAGAGGAAAAGAAAAAATAAAAGTGTAACCAATCACCCAAAACCTTGAAAAATTTTTTTAAATTGAAATTTATTCAATAAAAATGGATATATAGTTTATTATTATTGCAAGATATATATGGACGGAAAATTATATAAAAATTATTGGTAAAAAATTAAAGGAAAAAATTTTTAGGCACTTTTTATGGAAGTAATGGCAAGTTTTGTGTTTTTCCCAAAGTGAAAAACACATTTGTTACAAAATATAAAAATCAGAAAATAAACTTGTTTTATATAAACATTTAATTCTGATTTGTTTCTCTCGCTCTAAAACATGTTTTTACAGTGTCTTCCGGAAAAATGAAATAAACATGTTTTTCCGGAAAAACAATATAGAAAAAGTGTTTTTCGGAAATGTGTTTTCCTGTTGCAAAACATGTTTTTAAAGTTTTCCGGAAAAATTAAATAAACATATTCTCCGGAAAAACATTTGTTGCTTTTAAATTCTGATTTTTTTCTCTTCTCTCAACATAAGGCAATATTAAGTAGTAGTAATTAATTAGAATATTAAAGCTGTGTTTTTAACAAAGATTTTTTAATTATAATATGTGTTTTTCTTTCACATTTATTCTGATTTTTGTGTTTTTCTTTTATTATTTTGTTTCTGGTGATTTTGATTTCATTTTTTGTTTTTGATGGTGAGTTGTTGTTGATGGACTTGCTTCAAGTTTATTTTAAAGTTTATTTTTCAAGTTTATTTACAATTTGTAAAAAAATACAATTGTAAATTTTGTATTTTACAAATTGTAATTACAAAACTTAAGTTTTAAAGTTTATTAACTTTCAAGTTTATTTTTATATTTAGTTTGCTTCAAGTTTTTTTTTATTTTAGTTTGTTTCAAGTTTATTTTTTCCAGTTTGTTTCGTGTTTTTCGCTTCAAGTTTATTTTTATTTAAATAAATGTTTCAACTTTTACCTGATCTCCTACGTAATGTATCTGCTTCCCTTTCTTTCAAATTATCGCTTATACGCTTTTTTAATTCATTCGGGAATTTTTCATAACATTTTTTGCATACTGGTTTCATATCAAATTCAAAGAATTTTGTTCTAAAAAATTTAAATTAGATAAAAAAAAATTTTCCCCTTACTTTTGATCCATTTTTTTGTCACAAAGTGAACATGAAAAACATTTTACACACCAAGTTTTACCCAAAGCTTGAAATACTTCTCCACCACAAGGATTTCCACATTTGAAGCATATATGGCCATAAAGCTATTTTTTAAAAAAAATTTATATATTTAAATTTGAATTAAATAATCAGTTAAATAAAATTCTGATTTTTGTTCTGAATTTTTAAATTAATTCTGATTTGTCAGAAAATGGATTAAAATAATGATCCAAATTAATATAATATCTACGGGAAAACGGCTGGGGGTTGACATGAGAAAAAAAAAACAGATCGAAATTTCGAGTCGAAAAAAAGTCAGTGGGTTTAAGAGGGTAACCCTCCAGAAGTACAAAAAATCAGAAAAAAATTATTTTAAAAATCAGAATATTTACTAATTCCAGAGAATCTTGTGTTTCTTTTTCTTAATTTATTTTTCTGTAATTTTGAAATTTCTGAAATTTTGTTCTTAAATTTTCCGAAAATAAAGGAAAAAATTATATTAATTCTAACTTTTTTTTCTTCTCAAAAATTAAAAAAAAAATTTAAAAAAAACCAAATGAAAGTGTTGTTCACAATAAGCAAGTCCTTTACGTTCATAATGTTTATGACCAAGAAAAGGTTTTTCACATACAGCACAGACAAAATGCTTTGAAATAAATTTATTTTTCAACAAAAATTTAATTGAAAAAAAAATAAACCTCAACATGCCATTGTTTTCCTAAAGCAGTAACTACACGTTCTTCAACTGGACGATGACAAGCACCACAAATTGGAATTCCCATCTAAAATTTAATTTTTGAAATAAAAAGGTTTTTTTTTTAAATCGTTAAAAACTAAAAATCGGAAAAAGAAAATGTTTTCTGATATTTTCAAAAACCCGCAAGTTTTGTCCGCAAAAAATTTTCAAAAAAATTCGTTAAAAAAAAATAGAATTTTTGTCTAAAATTATTATGATCGATTCTAGGATACTCAAAAAGAATTTATTTTTAATTTTAGAAAAAACCTCATTTTTAAAACCCGCAAGTTTTGTCCGCAAAAATAAAAAAAAATTTTTCGTTAAGAAATATTTCTCTATTTAAAATAATTTTAAATAGGTACCCAAACCCTTCTATTTCATCCAAAAAATTATAAAAAAATTTTATTTTTGGAAAAAAACCTTATTTTTAAAAATCCGCAAGTTTTATCCTCAAAAGAATTAAAAAAAGTTTCGTTAAGAAATATTTCTCTATTTAAAATTATTTTAATAGGTACCCAAATCCCTCTATTTCACCCAAAAAATTATAAAAAAAAATTAAAAATTTTCAAAAAAAAATACCAAATCATGACATCTTAAACAATACAAAGCACCACCAATTTCTCTAGCATCATCAGTTAATTCAACATCACATCTTTTACAATTAAAATGATAAGGATGAAATGAATCTCCTCTAAATTTTATATGACGTCCATCTTCTATTATTGAACGACATTTGTGACAAACATATTTTCCTTGTCCAGCAGCTTTTTCAATTTCATTACATTCACGGCATAATGCTCTTTAAAAAATGAAGAAAATGACTTTTAAAAATTTCTTAAAAATATTTTTAGGTGCCAAAAAGTCTTGAAATAAATATAAGACAAAATTATTTCAAGCAGAAAAATGATGGGAAACAACGGGGATCGAACCTGCAACCTAAAACCAAAAACACTACCACTCAACCAAGAACAAAATTTTTTTCAAAAATTTTAAAAAATCTCTTAAAAATATTTTTAGGTGTCAAAAAGTGTTTAAAATAAATATTAGACAAAATTATTTCAAACAGAAAAATGACGAGAAGCAAGAGGGATTGAACCTACAACCATTAACCACCTACAACCGAGACTACTACCACTCAACCAAGAAAAATTTTTTTCAAAAATTTTAAAAAATTTCTTAGAAATATTAACAGCCTACTTATGTAAAAAAAAAATAAAATTAAAATGAAACCTTCCAGCATTACGCAAAAACCCAACATCAGCCAATTGTTTATTGCACATTTCACAAGTAAAACAATGTGGGTGCCAGTTTGCGTTCATTGCTTTAATTACTCGGCCAATGATGAATTCATCTTTAAAATTAAAAAAAATTATTGATTGAATTTCGAGGGTCAAGTGAGTCCGAAAAGATTTTTTCAAAAAAATTCTAATATTTTCAAAAATCCGCAAATTTTGTCCGCAAAAATCGAAAATAAATTTTCTCGTTAAAAAACAACCTATTTACCGCCTAAAATTAAAAGAAAACACTTACTACATTTACTACAACAAGGAGAATACAAAACATGAAAATCATGTTCACAATATTTACGTCCTTCAAATTCAAAATATATTCCATCCTGGAATGGTTGAAAACATTGAGCACAACTTGAAAGAAAAAAAAGTTGTTTTTTTAAAATGAATTCTGATCAAGCTTAATTTTTTAAAAATTGTGAAAAGAAATTCTGATCAGGTTTGTTTTAGAAAAAAATTCTGATTTTATATTTATATTTAGGAAAAAATAATTCTGGTCTACTTAGTTTAGCTAAAATTCTGAAAACAATTCTGATAAGGTTGTTTTCTCTAATTCTGGTCAAGTTTATTTTCAAAAAATTCTGAAAAATATTCTGATCAGGTTTATTTTCCTAGTAATTCTGAAATTTAATTCTGGTCGTTAGTTTTTATAATAAATCCTAAAAATAATTCTGATTTTTAAAAATATAATTGTTTTTACCAAACAAAAATTAATTAATTAAAAACACAACACTTACACAAAACATTCTGCATGCCAAAATTGTCCCCCAGAATTAACAACAGTCTCGGAAGGTATAAATCCATCATTACATCTCACACAAATAAAATCATCCAATTTTATTTGTTGATCAAATTGTTGATTTAATAAATTTTCTTCTTGTTGATTTTCTAATATTCCTCCTCCATTAGTATGATAATTTTGTTGGTGTTTTTGTTGTTGTATACCTCCTATTGTTAAAAAAAAATTAGAAATAAATTCGAAAAAATCAGAATTCTGAAAAAATCAGAAAAAATTCTGATTAAAAAAATCAGAAAAAATTCTGAAACCTGACAAATCAGAATTCTGAAAAAATTCTGGTTAAAAAATCAGAAAAATTCTGGTCAGAAAATCAGAATTTAAAAAATTCTGAAAATAATTCGAAAAACCAGAAATTCTGAAAAAGAATCTTTAAAATAATTCTAACCTCCACCACCACCACCACTACTACTTGTTCCATTAATATATGTATTATCTACATAATCTTTATTTTGCTGATGTTGATGTTGTTGATAATTTATTTGATCACTTGTTATTGGATAAACTTTTTCTTGACCAGGTATTTGATAAGTATATTTATGTAAAGGGTGTTGTTCGCTGTTATGAAACATTTATTTTAAGAAGAATAAAATAATTAAAAGAAAAAAATTAATTAATTAAATGATCTGAAAATTAAAAAAAAATTTTAAAAAATTCGGAAAAATCAGAAAAAATTAAAACTAGAAATACTCAAATGACTGGTTATGGACGCTTGAAAGCCTATTTATAAAAGACGCTTCAGTTCTGATTTATTTTATTTTGTAAATTCTGATTTTAAATTGTAAAATATTCGCAAAAGTTCTGGTATTAGAAATTCTGATTTTTTTAAATTCTGATTTAAAAAAATTCAAAGATTCTAACTTGCAATAAAAATACAAAATTCTGATTTCTTGTATTTTACTGTGTGTTTTTTAACATCCCGGAAAACACATTATTTGGTCACAATAAAATACATTTATAATAGAAAAAAGCCTATTAATGATCTACTTTGATTTGCAAAAGAAAAATATTCTATAACAGACACATTTTTAACTATACACTATTTTAGTTAAACAAGGAGATTAAGAAGCACAATTGGCTTTTTTTAAATGGATTGGATAAATAAAAAGAAAAAAAAAATTTTTTTTTGGCAGGAGAGAAAGGAATGTGCTTAAGGAAAAGGATATGTGTATATTAAAATAATAGTAAAATAGTAACAAGGTGGAAATATTTTTTTGGCGAGAAAAAAAAAGATTGGTGAAAAAAAAAGGTGTTTGCTTTTTGCATGTATTTTTAAAAAGAAAAATTTTAAATAATGTGTTAAATTTAAAAAAATAAAAATACAAGTCATCTGGGAAGAGAACAATTTAGTGTGAAATACAAAATTTCAGAATTTGTATTTTGCAAACATTCCGGAAAGTGTTTCTGTATTTTTTTCGGAAACTTAGATTTAATTTAAAACACATTTTTGTATTTTAGAAACATTCCTGATTTTTAATTTTTCAATTTTCCGGAAAGAATTAAAACTTGTTTGTGTTTTCGAAAACACACTTTATTTGTATTTTCCGCAAACTTAGTACAAATTACGTATGTATTTTACATGATAGTTTTTTCCGGAAACAAGCAATAAATTGTTAAAACAAATAAAAATTTGTATTTTGTGGGCATTCCGGAAAACAAATAAAAGGCTTAATTAAATAGTTGCCATTTTCATTGCAATCTCCTTTCTTTACAAAGTTTTTAGTCTAATCAAAGAAGTAAAAAGGAAAAATAAATATTTTGCCATCGATTTATTGAGAAAGCAGTTGGCCAAAAACAGATTTGTTGTGTGTGTTTGGCCTTTCCTAACAAATAAATTGAGGGAAAAAATAAATAAAAATAAAAGAGTGAATTGGATGGAGATTGAGACGGAAGTGAGTAAGAAAAAAAAGAAGGTTTTGGTGGTAGTAGTGGGCGTCTGTTTCAAGTTAAATAAAAATATTTTAGAGAAGAATACGAGGGCAATTAGAAACAGTAAAATTTTTTAAATTGAAAAATTGGTCTCGAAATCCGTCTCGAAAAGCCTAGCGTTATTGTAACAACTTTGTTTCCGGAAACATGTTTCTGTTTTTGTCAGAGAAAGACATACAAAACATGTTTTTAAAACTAATATAAAACACAACCTCAGAAACCTTCCGGAAAAAATACAACAAATCTGAGAAAGACTTAGGAAAAACACAAACATTTCCGGAAAGAAACACAAATCAGAATATTTAGAGAAAACACATCAGAATAAAAACACAACTTCTCCAAAAACACAATTTACAACAACTAATTAAAAATATCAGAATTAATTAATTATTTTATTAAAATGATTTAAAATAATATTTTTTTAATTAAAAAAATAAAATATTTTTAAAAATAAAAATTCTTCGCATACCAAAAAATAATTTTTTTTTTCAACATTTTTTCCTATTTCTTAAAATTAATTATTTTAATTACCACACACAAACAAAACTCAAAATTAATATAATAAAGTTTAATAAAACGGAGAATGGAATGTACATAAAATTTTTAATTTTTTAACGGGAATGCTTTTGTCCTTTCCCAAATAGTTTTGAGGTCATCGAGATTTTAAGGTCATTTAAACAAAAACAGAAGAATAACAAAACAAACAATTTCAGCAAAACATTCTGGAAAAATACAAAAACAATTCAAATACAACATTCCGGAAAACATACAAAACACAAACTTTAAGAGATTTAATAAAAGAAACACAACTTTCAAGAAAAACATAACCCATAATAAAACTTAAAGAAAAAACAAAAATTTTAAAAACATTCCGGAAAACATATAAATCAGAAAAACAACAAACAAAAAACACAAAACATTCCGGAAAACATATAAACCAGAAAAACAACAAACAAAAAAATACAAACTTAATTTGTAAATCAATTATAATAAAACACAATTTTCACAAGTCTTTTAAAAACATTCCGGAAAACATAATTATTATTTAAAGTGAAATACACATAACATAAATGACCACACACAAATAAATTTTCACAACTTTTTTAAACATATCTCCCACACAAATATTTTTTATTTTAATTTTTATAGACACCTTAAACTAATATTTTTTGGTATTTAATACAAACCCCCTCCCCACTATTCTCCCCTTAATTCATTCTCTCTCTAATTTATCGCATTAATGCGCGCATGCATTTTATACAAAAAAAAATTAAAAAAGGTAAAAATTAACGAAAAAAAAAGAAAATTTTTGACGAGAAAAATGCAGAGCAAAATCCTGCTTATAAAAAATATTATTTTATTATTCAAAGGGCAAATCACACGCCGAGAAAAATAAAATTTATTTTTAGTAGTTTAGTTTCTTTAATTAGACATTTAAAATAAAAGAAATTATTAATTTATTTCTTTTTATTTTTTTTTATTTTTTAATTTAATAGTTTTTAAGTAGAGAGAAAGAAAAAGCAAGAAAGTCAAAGAAAAAATCAGAAAAATTTTAATGCTGCAACTAAAAATAATAAAATAAATTTTTTCGCGCAGAACAAAACGAGAGAAAGACAAGTTGAACTAATATACTAATAAACAAATTAATATTTTTTTAATATTTGCTATTTAAAGCGACACATTTTTGGTCACAACCCCCCCTCCTTTTTCACAATTGACAAACATATATACAGAAAAAAAAGAAAAACTCGCGTGGTATGTTAATATCACTTTAAAAATGTATTTTAAAAAATGTAAAAATACAGTGTTTATAAAGCGAGAAAATACAAAAGTTTCTGGCACACAAACATTTTTCTTACAAAAATACACAAACCAGAATAAAACTTTTTCAACACCTTACGGAAAAACATTTTTAAAACCTTCCGGAAAACATAAAAACACAACTTAAAACAACTTAAAATAAAACACACATCTTAAAACACAGATCAGAACTTTCCGGAAAGAAATAAGTTTTATTCTGATTTTTACAACTCTCCGGAAAAATACTCATAAATTAGCGTCAAACAAAAACACAAAAAATCAGAATGTTTTGATTTACAGAAAACATTTCAGAAAAACAAACAAATTCAGAATTTTATAAAAACATTCCGTAAAACATTTAAAAACATTCCGTTTTCTTTCTCTCTCTATTCCGGAAAAAATACGAAAATCAGAATATTCTAATTTAAAGAAAACACACTCTTTCCAAACACATTCCGGAAAACATTTATAAACTGAAAAACATACCCTTTTCTACAAACATTTTTAAATTAAAAATTAAAATTTAAAAACACGTCCAAACAAATTACATTTAAATTCAACAAAACAATTAAAATAATTTAAAAGAAACACACAAAACAAAACAAAAGAAAAATATAAGGAACATCTGCCTTGCGGCGATATTTACTCCCCTCTCTCCCCCTCTAACTAAATTTAAAAAAATTAATCACCCGTTCTTTTTGTTCTCAATTTATATTTTATTCACAAATTTAATTTTAAAACAATTAAAAAGAATTTTTTTCTACATTTTTAAACTCCAAAAAAAAATTAATTTTGCTCCATTCATTAATTTCCATTTTAAAATTAAAAAAAATCTAAAAAAATTTTTTCCAATTTCTCTTATCTACCTCGTGATTGAAAAAATAGGAAATTTTAAAATTTTAATTAAAAAGGTACACAAAAAAATTTCATTTTCTTTTAAATGTCTAGAAACTGAAGCAACTCTCTATCCCCAAAAATTTAAAAAAAAGAATTTTATCAAAAAAATTAAAATTTAAAAAATTTCCTCTTTTTAAATTAAAACTATGTAAAATAAAAAATACAAGAAAACAATGTCAATAAGCATTAATATACACGACCCCTCATTCCCAGCTGAATTATATGAAATTTTCTTTGCAAAACGCTTATTCACTTATTATAAACAAAACAACAACTTTGTATTTTATAATACAAAAACACCAACCTGGAAACAACAACAAAACACAAAACTGTAATGTTTTTACTTATACTTCCGGAAAACACAAAAACCAGAAATTACGGGAAACATTGAATAAAACACGTGTTTTTAAAAAAGATTAAAGGAAAAACACAAACATTTAGAAAAACATAGGAAAATACAAACACCCAAACAAATATAAAACACTCAAACTTTTCTTTTACAACTTTCCGGAAAACTTATAATAAAACATTTTAAAACTGTTCTGGTTTTTGTGTTTTCCGGAAAGTTTGTAAACCTTTGTATTATTATTTTTAAAACATTTTATAGGAAAAACACAAACATAAACATAAACAACAACAACAAACAGAAAATTTTGTCCTTACAAATCGTAACAGGATTTATCACTGATTTTTGGCGCCAGATTGCTTCAAATACAAAAATATTTTGTGAAAATTATCAAAAATGATTAAAAATATTTTTTAACTAGATATACTCACTTTATATTAAATTTAAAAATTTTTATAAAATATTTAAAACTCTCAAGCCTTTCCAAACAGCAAAAACTTATCAGAATTAAATCAGAACTAGTATCAGAACAAAACACAACTACTACATATAATTATAATATTTTTACAACTTTCCGGAAAGCTTAATAAAACACAAAAATCAGAAATCATAAAAATAATTAGAATTTTTCTAATTAGAATTTTTCTATTTTTACCAAAGTACAAATTCCAAATTTATTTTTGGTAAATAATAAAATTAAAAAATTAGTCACTCATCGGATTAAACAAAAAAATAACAAACTGCCTTGAGGGTATTTTTTGTTTTTGTTTATTTATTTCCCTATATGTCCATTGTTTTTGTTTTTATTTTGTGTAGTCGATGAACATTTAAAATTTTTTTTTATATTTTTCTTCTTCTTCCCCTTACTAATAAAATAAATTTTCAGATATTCTGATTTTTGTGTTTTTAATAATTAAAAAAAAAGATACAAACATGTTTAAATTAGCCTAATTTTTCTTACACTTCTCCAAAAAAAAACAACTAAAAAAAGAGTTGCACAAAATTGTACAAAATACAAAAAATTTTTGTTCTGATTTGCAATTCTTTAAAATTAAAAAATAAAAATAAAACACGCTGTAAAAATATTTCCTCACTTACAAATTAACGCGAAACACTTAAAAACACACAAAAACATTAAAATCAGAACAAGTTGGATTGTGTTTTATGGGGTTTATATTAAAACACAAAAACAACAGAAAAATCAGAATGTTTTTAAAACATTCCGGAAAAACATCAGAACTATAAAAAACACATATGCATATACAAATTGTTGTAAAAACATTTCTAATTTTTCCGGAAAGTTTTATAAACAATCTGATGTTTCTCGTTTATTTTGTAGTTATATAAATTAGTTTTGCTTCAGAATTTTATTACTCCAAATATTATTTTTGCTTCAACTTTCTTTTTTTGCTTCAAAAAATATTAAACAATTTAAATTTAAAAAATTTTTTTCTAATTCCTTCCTCTATTCATTTGACGCTTTTTTGTTTGTTCAGCAAGTATTGAACGTAAAGTTTCAGAAGAATAATCAAGTTTAGAATGTCGACAACAACAACAACAACAAAAGAAAAATTTTTGTAAAATTGAGCGAAGTTGTAAACGATAAAATGAAACACCAAAAAGACAAAATAATGATTGTAATAGATGTGAAAGTTGTAATAACCAATGAGAAAGCTTTAAAGAAAATAATAAAATTTGAAAAATAAATTCGTGAGGAACGAGAAAATTATTAGGTGAAGCATGCTACAAAAAATGAATCATTTTCTAAAAAATTTGAAACATGCAAAAAATCAGAAGCATGTTTCAAGGGGCGATAAAAATGTGTGAAGCATGTTTCATAAATCTGAAACATAGAAAACATTTAAAAAATCTGAAACAGATTTCAAAAGGTATTTGAAGCATGTTTCACCTAGAATATATATTTTTTCCTTCAACCTCAAATAATCTAACAAGAAATGTTTCAATTTTAAAATCCTCAGCATCATCATCTTCTCCAAGTACAATTCGAACAGAAAAATTAACATAAAGTAATTCGATAAAAATTCCAGTTTTTGAGATAAAATCAATCCAAATTATAATAAAAAATGTAAAAATAAAAGAATAAAGATCAGAAAAATAATTTTTGCCAAAATTTTGTTTAATTTCTTGTTGTTGTTTTGAAATTGTGAATAAACTGCTGGTTGAGAATACAAGTGAAATTAACATTGGAAAAAATAGTGAAGAAAGTCTAATGATTAAAAAATTATTTTTAAAAATTTCTAAAACTGAAGCAGAAACAAAAATTGAAAATTAGATGAAAGTTGAAGCAAAAAGAACAAAAAAAATTAAATTGAAGCGAAACATGAAGCAACATACAACACAGAAAACTGAAGCTAGAACTAAGGCTAACTTAAAACTGATGGAAGCAAAATATGAAGAAACAATAAAAGAAAGAAAAACTGAAGTAAGAACGAAATTGGAGCAAAAGATAAATACTGAAGCAAAAAAATAAAAATTTGAAGCAAAAAAGTGAAGCAAAAATATAAAAAAATTTTTTCAACTAAAACCAAAAAAAAATCTGAACTAAAACAAAATTTGAAGCAAAAAACTGAAGCAAAAAATTTTAAAAATTTTCTCCAAACCCACCTGACAACATTAGCAGCACTTTTAGTCAAACAAAACCATTGCTGCAAAATATACTTGTCAAGTAATACAAAAGAAAATAAATAAGGACCAACAACAGCTAAAACATTGAAGGAAGCATAATAATTTGAAAAATAATAATAATTGTTGTTGCAATTGAAGAAAATTGTAAAATAAGAATATATTGCTGCAAGTAAAATAATAAATTGTTGTACAGTAAAGAATTGTTCTACAAGTTCTGTATGGAATAAAAACTAAAAAAATACAAAAAAAATACACATGAAACAATTATTCTGGTTTTTACAAAACATTACAGGAGATTGTTTAAAATAAATTCTGATTCCTGTGTTTTTCCGGAAAGTTGTTAAAATAAAATTCTAATTTATATGTATTTTCCGGAAAATGTTTAAAACAATGTTTTGATGAAAGCAATGTTTCTTCCGGAAAATTAGTAAAACAAATTCTTGTGTTTTTCCGGAAAATGTTTAAATTTAAACAAACTTTAGAAACAATCCAAATTTCCTTAGAAAACCGAGGCAGTTTTGAAGAAGCTTTACCACCATTAATAAGTAGAAGCGTGTCGAAGGAATCAACATGGTAATAAACATCAATTAGAAATGTATAAACAAATAATCCCAACGCTAAACAAATGTTGCAAACAGCTAAATTGCCAATTAGAAATTGTGACCTATCTGAAAAAAATACAAAAAATAAACGTAAAATACAAAAATCAGAATTTTTAAAATACAAAATCAGAATCATTCATGTTTTAAATAAATTCTGATTTAAATTTATTTTTCCGGAAAAGCTTAGAAAATTCTGATTTAGTTGAGGAAAAGCAAAACATTCAAGTTTTAAATGAATTCTGATTTTTAAAAATAAAAAATCAGAACTTTAAAAAATACAAAACCACAAAACCTAAAATAAAATACAAATAAAAACTTATTTTTATGCCGTATTTGTCTTTTTCCAAAAAGTGAGAGGATAAGCAGCAAAAAGTTTAAAATAATAGCAATCAAATAAACTAGAAGCCAGCCCAAATAACCACAAAGTTGCTCATAGAATTGATTTAATTCCAGTGGCCTAACAGTAATTAAAGGTTCCCTATAGTTAAAATTCTCAATTTAATTAATAAATTTTTTTAAAAACCTTACCCATTTTCTGTATAAATTAAAGAACGATTTGAACGTAAAAATAATAAATCTGCTATCCAAATATCAGAAGGTAAAATTGTTTTCATTTTAGTTAAAAAAAAATAATTTGTTTGAGCAGAGGAGGGACACCAATTTTATTATTTTTATTTTACTAGAAAATCTGCCCAATTTCAAAAAAAATATTTTGATGCGGATTATTATACTCAAATCCCGCAATTACCTCATTTATTGAAAATATGAAGCATATGGACCGGAAAAAACATTTTCTAAAACAAGTTGTGTAAAAAAAGTTTTAATACACAGCAATTTAAATGTTTCAAGTTTTTAGTGTTTTCATAAGTTGAATGTTTTTATTAATGTTTTGTATTTCAAGTTTATTTTGTTTGTGTTTCAAGTTTTGTGTTTCTTTAATAAACAAAATTCTGATTTTTTAAATTTAAAATCAGAATTTATTTAAAAACATAAATGTTTTTAAAAAGACAACTTTTTCCGGAAAAAATTCTGGTTTTTGTGTTTTCACAAGTTTTTAGACTTTACCGGAAAAATACATACAAATCAGAATTTAATTAAAACATATTCTAATTTTATGTTGAAAAATTCTGGTTTTTGTGTTTCAAGTTTATTTTCTTGTATTTTATTTAATTCAAGTTTATTTTTAAATGTCTTAAGTAAAATACATGAAAATACATCTAAAAAAAGTTGGTAAGTAATATAGTCTATAAAATATTCACAGTTAATAAATTTGTTTGCTTCAAGTTTAAAAAAATAAATTAAATATACTTCAGAATAAAGACACTTCAACGGATTTTAGCACCAGAACCAGCATGAGCAAGTATTCGATTTATTCCTTGATACATTTGTTTTTGCCTTTCCTTTTCTAATTTGCGGCGGTGTGGGGATTCCTCAAATTTTCTTAAAAAAATTTTTTTTAATTAAAAATTGATAAAAAATTAAAAAAAACCGTCTTGAAGCAGCACGCATTTGCCGCAATAAATTAGGGAATGCACAAATTGTAGAAGAATCTTTTGAAAGAATTTTTTTGGCTTCATCATCTATTTAAAAATAATTTTCAAAAATTTCAAAAAAAATTAAAAACCTAATTGACGCTTTCCTTTTAAAAGGTCAGATGCTACAGCACGTCGATTAGCTACTATTATTGCCTTAATGAAAATAAAATTTTTTTGACTTTTTAATAATTAAAAAAATACTCGTTTGCGAGAAGCTTCTTCAATTGCACGACAACGTTGTTCAGAACGTTCTCTGAGAATTTGAGCCTTTAAAAAAAAAAGAAAAAAATTAATAGATTCTTTCGGAAGTTTCTTTAGAAAATGTTCTTTCGATAAGAAAAATAACATGCCCTGGGCTAACAAATTTTTATTTAAAAAATATCCGAACTGTGACCAAAAATTTTCAAATAAAAATTATACCAGCGTTTACCTATTTTTGGCCCTGACCCTAATTTTGAAAAGTTATAGGTCTTTAAATTTTTAGACTCTTCAAGCGGACTCTTCAAAAATTTTTAGACTCTTCAAAAATAAAAACACAAACCTTTCTATCGTTCAAATGAAAATTTTCATCGAGAGGAATAAAGAATGATAAAGACGACTTCTTTTGTTGAATATTATTAAAACCATCAAAATTCTTTTCACGAACTTTAGTAACAACCTTGTTGTTTTGATTTTCAATATTTTTATTGTTGTTGTTGTTTTCAACAAAAGGTGTTCGAATACATATTGTTGCTGATCTAGCAATACTGTTAGACATTCTTTGTCGCCTTCTTGCATTCCTTTCATTGTTGATTAAATCATGACGAAATTGTGGAGTCTCAAAAGGTGGAGGAACTGGAAAAAACAATTAAATTTCGAAAGGTTTAAAAGTATTAATTTGGATTTTACAAACAAAGATAGAATTCCCTTTTCCCAAAATTGCCCTCATTTACGACCAAAAAAGACTGGCAGTTCACGATTTTCAAGAATCGGGACGACAAGATACATGGCATGTGAAGGATTAAGAAATCTCACAGTTCGAGTGGTTCCCTTGTTAGTTAGAGACAATAGGTAAAAACATTAGCCAGCTGTAAAATAACCCAATAAAAATTTAAATTAAGGTAACGCACCGAGCCTTCGTAGTTCGGGTCGGGGTATTTACCAAAAAATATTCGGGATTTTAGGGAGACAGAGTGTAACCCTAATTTAAATTACCCCCAAAAATATATATTCATTTAGAAAACCTTCAGGTCTATTATTGAGAAGAACTCGTCTGTCATTTCGTCCCTTTTCAATTATATCATTACAAACACCAAGTTGTTTACGTCGCATTTCTTCAATTGTTTTACGAGCTTCTTGAAGCTTTTTGTCCAAATCATCGTTAGTTGCCAAACATTTATTCTTTAAAGAAATTTCACGATTAAGTTGAGTTTTTAACCGATCTCTTTCTTCTTTAATATTTGTACATTTTGAACATGACTGAAAAAAAAAGAAATTTTTTTTTAATTTTTGCAAAAAAATTTTTCCAAAAATTTTTTTAATGTCAAGAAGTTTCTGGCACAATTTTTTCAAGATTAAAATTATGCCTTTACTAGTCTTGTATTTTTATTATAGCCCTGCGCATTAAATAATGCCTATTGTAGAAGGCAATATTTCATGATAACAGGGCGTTAATTAAAGGGCGGATTCAGAATTGTGGACGGTATTAAAATGCTCTACTTAAAAAAACGAGAAAAGAAAACCTTCTTATTGTTATTGGTATGACTTGGTCCTTCTTCCGCTGAACGATTTAAATTTTCAGTAGAAGAGAAAACACTCTTCTGAAGTTGTCGAATGATTGTATCCTTGTTTTTGAGTCGATCTCGCAACTTAAAAAACATTTTTAGATTAAAGGAAGACAAGTATCCCCTTCTTGAATGTCAGAGGGTTTTAATTAAACAGAAAGGTTTCCACTTGATCTTCCCAAATCTTTGCCTAGAGGTCTTTTTGATCATTGATTAGTCAGAAAAAACGTCTTTTTGATTATCAGAGGGAATTGAATAGTCAGGGGGTCTTTTTCCTAATTGTCTTTCGGATCCTTGATTAGTCTTTCGGATCCTTGTCTTTCGGACTTGATTAGTCTTTCGGATCCTTGTCTTTCGGATCCTTGACAATAATTAATGTCTTAACCCCAAAAAGCTTTTATTAAAAAATAACCATGGTATTCTCATTTTCAAGAGCATCAGCAATTGTCCTCAATTCACAAAGCTGTTTTTCACCCTTTTGAGCTCTTTCATACACATCAACTTTAAAATGTTGGAATTGTTTGTCAAGCTCTGCCAAGCGGTCAACTGCTCTTCTATATTTTCCTTTATGTTCCTCCAACTCATTTAATTTTCCAGTGACCTAAAAAAATAAAATTTTTAATTCAAATTCTTAAAAACAAAAAATATATATACAAATTTAGTGCAGTCTTCCCCTTTGTAATCCTTTAAATGTGGGATTGATCTTCTGAATTCCAAGTTTTCGCTCTCCAAAATACGCAATTGGCGCGTCAATCTGTCTATCAATTCTGCATAGTTTGGAGATTCCGCACTAGTAGAAGCTTAGAAAAATATTAACATTAGCGTAAGAAAAAAATACAAAGTTTAAACAAGAGTACGTCGAGTAATTAAGAGGAAAACTCGAGCGAGTACGAGTAATTGGGAAAATAAGTCGACTCGGTTTATCTGGCAGTATTAGGACTCCTCCCAAGTATTACATAAGATCCATATAAAGACGAAAAACTCGAGTGATCGAGTAAATAAAAATAAACTAAAAAAAAAACTCACCACTATCCTTTGAACTGTTGATCACGCTGAAAATTTTATTAAAATTAATAAGGGTTAAAAAAATAAACTTAAAAAACCTCAAGTTCTGGTTATTATCATCCGTTGTAGTAGCTTCATTCATTGATTTTTCCAAAATAAATTTTACAATTATATAGTTTAAAGTTAGAAAATGTATAGTTCTAAAAATAATAAAAGAAAATTAGCTTTAAAAATTAAATTCTTAAAAAAATATATAAAGAGCCAAAACTAGTGTTAGGCAAATGGATTTTTCCGGTACCGGTCAGTACCGGAAAAAAATTTCCGGTACTACCGCGGTACTCCGGTACTAACAAAAAATGGTCAAGTGAGGCTCCGAAGAGCACTGAAAATGAGGGAAATGAAACATGTATTTATAGGGTCTAGGAAGGGCGGAAAGATGATAAAAATATAAGGAAAATGTACAAAGGAAAAGGTTAAGGAGTAAAGGTGAAGGGCAACAGTTTAAATAAGATTGATGGGAAAATATTTGAAAGTTGGAATGAGGGAAACATTTGAATATATTACTAAATAGGGCAAAATCCAAAAAGTTTACCGGTTCGGTACCGGTAGTACCGAAAAGTACCGGTCCGGTACTGACGGTAGTACCGCGGTAGTACCGAACCGTGCCTAACACTAGTCAAAACTCCTTGAAAAATAACCCAAAATTATAAAATTAAAATCAAATTTATTTTAAAATTAACAAATTAATTTTTATTATATTCCTCTTCATCTTTTTCCCCATCCATTTCCTCCTCCTCTTCCTTATCCTCTTCTTCAATTACACCAAGATTTTCATAATTATCTACTCTCATATCATTCAATCCGAGATCATCATCTTGTTCAAAAGTTCTTGTATAAAATTCTTTATCAAGTCTTTCATCGTTAAGAGGAGCTGTAAGACTCTTAAAAAAGAAACTTTTATCGAGAATTAAGAAAATTTATATCTCTTGTGTTCTATCTTAAATGATCCTTGATTTCTCATTAGAAAGTTTTTCCTAAAAGACTTATTATTGGAGTTCTCCCTGGAAGAAGGGTTCTACCAGGGAAGATTTCTTCGGCTAGGAAAGTTCCCTGGGGCCTCTCTGAAAACCTGTATTCTTTAGTCCTTATCGAAAACCTTCGAATCTCCAAAACACAAACCTGTATATAACTATTCCCAGAAGGATCATCCAACACAAGAGTACATTCTTCTTCCATTTTAACAAATTTTTTCATTCTTTCAATTAATTCAACAAATTTTCTCCTTTCTTCATCAGTACAACTATCACCAACAAAAAATGGTGCCTGACGTTCAAGTTGTTCACAAATAGCCATTAATAGACCCTCAACTGTTGTAAATCTTCCACAAAGAATACCAGCACCAACTTCAGTGTCAATTTCGGGTATATGAACAGAACAAGTGTCTGATTTGAGCAAATCGCGTTTTAAGTCTACTGGCTTTAAAATGGAAAAAAAATCAAAAAATTTTCAAAAATTTCAAAAAAAAATTTTTTAAGCAAAAACCTCTTTTATCCTAAGCGAAAGACGAATTCCTTTATCTTGTGTTACTCCACCACTTTTTACATCATTCGATTTAAATCCACAACAATCACAATCTGTTGACATTATTATTACTGTTTGAAAGTATGGAATATCTGAAAGAGAATTTTGAAAAATTTTTTAAAATTTTTTCTGAAAATTTTTAAGAAAAATTTCAAAAAATTTTTTTTTGAGATGTCAAGACTTTTCTGTCATAATTTTTATAAAATTAGAATTATGTCTTTACTAGTCTTGCATTCTTGTTATAGTCCTGTATATAGAATAATGCCCATTGTTAAATGGCAATATTTGATTAAACAGGGCATTAAGAAAATCTAACCCGAAACCGAAAATTCGAAAGCATCATTCCTAACTTCAATTCGAACCCTCAGGCGAAACTTGAACAAATCGACAACTATTTTTGGGTTTTTCTATGGAAAACCAAAAGTTATTTAATTATGATTTCCATCTTTAAAGTTTCCGTTTCCCTAAAGTTTTAATCAAAATAAAAACCTGTTGGTTTCATTCTAGTTTCACAAATAGCTCCACAAGACTGACACGGACCCATAAAATGTATAACTTCATTTTTCACATCCTGGTAACATTTCCATTCATTTTCTGCTTGTTCTGCCGGGTCAATTTTTTGTTTCAAATCAATTACTTGGTCGTCATCCAAAAATCCCAGCAATTTTTCTTCATCAATAGAACGGCAATAATGGCTGGTAATACAATGAGGATCAACATGGAAAGGATTTGGGTTTTGAATGAAACAATTTCCTGAAGGGTCGCGAAGTTTCTATAAAAAATTTTTTCAAATTTAAGCAAGTAAAACTGGACTAAATAAAAAAATAAATTTGAAACATAAAAATGCTTCAAGTTTCTCAAAAGATAAATGGGTAAAGGTGCTCCTTACTGGACCATAGAAAATATCGAGGAAGGGTCTTTTGATATTCTTAAGGTTTGTCAGTGGGTAATAAGTTCAAATGTGTTCAAATTTTATTCATCGAATCCTAAACTCGAATTCGGCCAGGCCAAATTCGGTTTATAAAACTACTGGCAATAGAGCACCTCTTCCTCAATTATTTCTAGGAGTCGGTAAGGTCAACATTTACACCAATTCAGTTTCAAGTTTACCGTTTCTCTTAAAATTTCCTTAAAAATAACCTTACCAACGTCCAAGAATTTTCCAAGGAAAGAAATTTGTCAAGTTTCTCCAGAAATTGATCAATTTTATCGGCCATAACAGCATCTAGTTGTTTACGTAAAGGCTGGGTTTCGCCCAAATCTTGTTTAACTGATTGAAGTACTCCCTCAACTGTTGTTAGGGCTTAAAATAAATTTTTAAAGATTGCTAAAGAATAAAAGAAACCTCCAGAGGATGATTTTGGAGGTATTGTAAGTTCAAGCTCGGGGATTTCGAATATTCCATATTCAGACCTCACAACTGTTCTGTTCAGATCGGCAGCATTCTTCACTTTTAAAACAATTTCTGTTCCATATTCCTGAAAAAAATGATAAAAATAGTTCCAATGAGCCAACAAAGACAATTTTGCGGAATTGAAAGGCTGACATAAAGCCACTACAAGAGGCGTCTTTCTGGAGCTAACTTATTCCTCGAGAAGCCATCTAGAGCCCCAGGAAGCCTAGCAAAGGTGGGCTTTCTTGGAACTGGCTAAAACCAAGAAAGACAATTCAAAAGGTCCGGGAAGGTTACCAGAGGGTTTCTTCCTTCATAGAAACTTGCTGACCCAACAAAGTCAGTTAGCATTCCGAAAATATCTCAGGACAGAAAAAGTAGCTCTTGGAATGGCTACCTCCCAGGCTCTGGCAATGATTAAACATGATAAATAGGTAAATAGATTAAAAACCTGAGCCTGTTCTCCAGATTGTAAATTATTGTTTTGAAGTCCACAATGTTCACAAGCGAAGGACATAACAATAACTTGACGATAGAATGGGATGTTGATAGAAATAATCTTTGTAATTCCATTTTCGTGGCAGTTTGGGCAGATAGATTCAATTTCCATAGGTTTTTCAACATCCTCAAAATCATGTTGAGAAGTAGAAGGTAAAGTAATTGAATTAGTTGAATCAGTCATTCAATCTAAAAAGAAGCAATTAAAAATAGTCATTGATTTGGGTGGAAAATTGAAAAGATAAACTTCTAGGACTCCAAAACCAATGGCTTAGTGAAAAGAAAGTTTCAGTTTAACAGAAAAATGATAAAGGACCCCGAAAACTTCCAGAACATTCCGACAATCTCGGAAGAAAACTTCCAGAAAAATTTCTGTAGCCAGTGTATGTGTTTTGAATAAATTATTATTAGTTGACACTTTGACATTCAACAATTTGTAATTTCCAAATTGATTTTGCGAGCAATTTTTACTCAAACTTTTTGAGGCCTAATTTTGGCTTCATTTTTCTTATCTTTTTATCTCGAGATCTCGGGTGATTTATGCCGGTTTTTTTCGTTTTTTCTCATTTTCTTTTATTTTTCATATGTTTTTTATTTATTTTATTCGTTTTATTCGTTTTTTATTCGTTTTCCCTGCTGCGCACGCTAAAAATTAAAAAAAAATAAAAATTTTCTAATTTTTTGAAAAATTTTAATTTTCATAAATTTAAAGGTGCAAGCCTCCAGTAAACGTGCAGAACGCTTGGCCTGGTTAAAAATTTGTTTTTTTTTTCATTTAAATTTGTTAATTTATAAAAATTTTGATTTTTTTTAATTTGAAGGCCTGGTGCTGCTCTACATGGCCTGATGGTGCTCTACATGGAATCTGGAGCCGCCGATGATTCGGTGGTTTTTTTCTTTTTATTTTTTATATTTAATTTAAATACTAAAATAATTTTTTTATTTTTATATTTTTTTTCTTGTGCTGCTCAACATGGATGGCCTGGCTGGTTCCAATGGATGGTGGCTGGTTTTTAATTTTTTAAAATTAATAAAATAAAAAATAAATTTTTTTTTATTATTTTTATAAATTTTTTGCTTGTGGTGGTGGTGGTCAACATGCTCTTGGTTGTTTAGTGGTGGTCAACATGCTCTTGGATGGTTGGTGGTTGAGTGGCTGGTTTTAATTTTTTAAAAATTTTTAAAATAAAAAAATTAAATTTTTTAATTTTTTTAAATTTTGCTGATGGTGGTGGCTGCTCATCAGTACGGCTGTTTTTTTTTGTTTTTTAAAAAACCGAAAAAAAATTTATCTATATTTAGTTGTGTCTACGTGCCCTTCAACATCCGTGCTCTTCATGGTGCTCTTCAACATGCTCTTCATGGTGGCTGGCCTTATGCTTCTCTGGCCAGGTAAAAAATTTTCTGATTAGAAAAAATTAAAAATTTGCAAAAAATGCGCACGCGGGCCTCATTTCCTCTCTCTTGTTGTCCTTTGTCTTTGTTTTCATTGTTTGTTCAATCTTTAAAAAATTTTTTTTGTTTTCCATCGAAAAAAAGGTAATGGATTGGATGATGGTGGATGGATGGTGGACTGGATATGAAGTTATGGTGGTGGATGGAATTGGTAATGAAAAATGTTTTTCAGGTTTTTTGTATAGGTTTTTGATTTTTAAGGGCAATTTTTGTTTGGCAAAATCTTATGATAGAGGGGTCATGCCACTTTTTTTCTTAAAATTTAAATTTGGCGTTCTGTTTACGAAAAATGACAATTCGTCCCAATTATAGAAAGACTACAGCTAGAGAAAAAAAGTAATTCTTTCCTTACTTTTTGGGGGGGGGGGGTCATTTGAGTATGACCTCACGGTCAACTTTTTTCGAAAATTTTTTTTTATTTTTTATTTCTCTGTGCCCCATTTTACATGGAAAAATGACCATCGAATGAACCTTGAAGTGTTCTAAAGTTCATTATCGATTTCCCTGTTCTTTTATTGATTTTTTGCTCTGCATTTTGAATTTCTTTTTTTTTTTGTTTATCAGAGACATTAAAAAAAATTAAATTGTTCTCTGTTGCAATCAATAAAATTATTGCAGCAAAGCCTCTTTTTATTGTGTTAATTGTGTAACGATTTAATTTCCGTTTGAATTGAATGTTCGAACCTCTTTTAATTCTGATTTGTTTCTGTTTTGTTGTTATTCGATTTATTTTCTTTAATTTTTTCCCCTACGAACGAAAATCAATCCTCCTTTCTTTGTTTGTTTTTATGACTGCTTTTGTACCTCAAATTATTAAAAAAATTTTTTTTTGATTTTTTTAGATTCTTATTTAACCCTAAAACTTATTATTTTAAGACAACGCTTCTTTCTCTTTTAATTCCTCTAAATTTGATTTTAAATGTCTACTGTTGAGGAGGACACTCAAAAATTGGATACAACCAACGGAGAAGGTTTACTTCTTGAGAATTTTTAAAATTTTCCTTGGTTTTGCAGATGCTTCAAAATCAAAGAAACCATCTAGAAAAGAGCTCAAAAAACAGCAAAAACGTAATGAATATGAAAAGGGCTTGCAGGCGATGGGGTCAAAGCTGCATAATTTAAATGAGGAGGAACAAAAGTCTCCAGTGAAAAAAGGTTTTTTTTATAAAATTTGAAAGTTTTAACCAAAGGATCTGGTGCCCAACGACTTGCCAAATTCTATTTTAATATTTCCTTACCTGTTCTTTATTTTCTGCCCTACTGTTGAGTGAAGTTGATGGGTCGTGGGTTCGACCCCGCTCGAGGAAATTAATTTTTAAAATTATTCTGAAAAGTTTTGTGAGACGGAAATTATGTGTAGATAACTTGTCTAACCTCAATTTTTTAATTAATCTCAATTCCAGGAAAATTTTTGGAAATAACTGCACCATTGTTTAGTGAATTTGAGGGGTCGTGGGTTCGACCCCGCTTGAGGAAATTAATTTTTTTAAAAATATCTGTAATTATTTTTACGTTGAAAATCATGTCCAAACAACTCGCCCAGAACTATTCAACCCCTAATAAAATTCCATTTTAAATTTTGAAAAATTTTTTTAAAGGTGGGATAGGCTCTGGTGCTGAAGTTGGTGATCAATTTACTGTTTCACAACAAGTCAAAACTGATGCTCAATTAAATTTGATGGAAACTGCTGTTGATATAAAGGTTTTTTATGAGTGAATTGACTCAATTTAAAAAATTTTCAAGGTTGAAAATTTTGATATTTCTGCCGATGGAAGGCAATTGTTTAATAAAGCTTGTTTAACTGTTGCAATGGGTAGACGTTATGGATTGGTTGGACCCAATGGAATGGGTAAAACTACACTTTTGAAACATATTGCAGCTAGAAAACTTGCTATCCCTCCAAATATTGATATTTTATATTGTGAACAAGGTTTGTTTAAAATCTATTTTTTTAATGGAGGGGGGAAGGGGAAGGTGGGCGATGACATGTTTAACATTTACGATTAATAGACTTGAGATCATAAAAGGGTTCTGAATAGGAAAGGATAGTTTAGGGAACAGCTTTTATAAGCGCTGTTCTATTAAAGGTTTGAAACCTCCAAAGATACAGGATGGGGCTAGCATATCCGTCGGAGTGCGGCTTCCTTACACATTGGAAGCTAAACATTTGTGGTTAAGTGGTGTAAAATCCAATAATGAGAAGAGAGACGAGGGTGTAGGTTCGAATCCTTCAAAACCTTTTTTGGTATTCGAATTCAAATTTTGCACTTTCTAGTCATTATAAATTGGTTATTTTTTCTAAAATCTGTTTGAAAATTATTTTTAATTTTTTCAGAAATCGAAGCTGATGAAACTTCAGCAATTGAAACAGTTTTACGTTCAGACAAAATTCGAATGGAATTAATAATAAAAGAAGCTGATTTGCTATCAAAATTAGAATTGGGTGATACAAATGTTACAGAAGAATTGCAACAAGTTTCGAATGAATTAAAAAATATTGGGGCAAGTTCTGCTGAATCTAGAGCTAGAAGAATATTGGCTGGCTTGGGTTTTAGTAAAGAAATGCAAGAAAAAGCTGTCAAAGATTTTTCTGGTGGATGGAGAATGAGAATATCTTTGGCTAGAGCTTTATTTTTGGAACCTACACTTTTATTATTGGATGAACCTACTAACCATTTGGATTTAAATGCTGTTATTTGGCTTGACAAGTTTGTTTATTTTTTTTTGTATTTTTTAAAATTAAAAAAAATTTTGGACAAAATGTCTATCCTCGAAACGTCTTGAAATTGAAAAATCGACAAAAATGCCCAGAATTTTGAAAAAAAAATTTTTTTTTATTTTTCTGATTTTTTTGGTTTTTCTGAAATTTTTAAAAATTTTTTCTGAAATTTTTTAAGACGTCTGGAAATTGAAAACAAGACGACAAAATGCCCAGAAATTTTTTTAGATTTTTCAAAAATTTCTATAAAAATTTTTTTTTAGTTATCTTCAAAATTGGAAGAAAACCTTATTAATTGTTTCTCACGATCAATCCTTTCTTGATAACATTTGTACTGATATTATTCACTTGGATAGTCAAAAACTTTTTTATTACAAGGGAAATTATAGTTAAGTGTTTTTATTAAATTTTGTTCTGATTTAAAAAATAAACTTGAAACATGTTAAATGTTCATTTGAAATTCTGATTTTATTTGAAATTCTGATTCTAAAAATAGACATGAATTATTCCAAGTTTATTTTAAATTCCGGTCTGAAATTCTGAATTTACCATTTGTATAATTCTGATTCTAAATAAACTTGGAATGTAGTCAATGTTCGTTTAAAATTCTGATTTCGATTTTTTTAAATCAGAATTTTAAATGAACATGTATTTTAGGTATTTTATGTTCATTTAAAATTCTGATTTTTAATTTTTACATCTTTCAGCTTCATTCAGAAAAATGTATGAACAAAAATTGCGAGAACATTTGAAGGCTTACGAAAATCAACAAAAACAATTACATGCATTAAAAAAGGGTGGAAAAAGTGGAAAACAGGCAGAAGAAGAAATTAAAGGAAGAATGAATGCAAAACAACAAAAAGCTGGTGGAAAAAAGAGTGAAAGAGGTTCAGCAACTATGGGGGATGAAGGTTAGTTTGAAGGGGGGTTTGGAAATTTTTGATTTGTGAAATTTTTAAATTTTTTTTAAATTTATTTTTTTTTCTAGAAGACGCTCCTCCACCAGAACTTTTACAAAAAATTAAAGAATATTCTGTTAAATTTGTTTTTCCTGGTACTACAAAATTGGCTCCACCAGTTTTGGGATTACATGGTTTTTATTTAATTTGATTTATTTAAAGGTTTATATAAGAATTTAAAAAAGTGAAATGTTTTTGAATTTTTTAAATGAAAATCTTTTAGAATATTTCGAAACTTTTTGATATTTTCCACACCAGTGGAAAATATCAGGGGTCGTGGGTTCGACCCCGCTTGGGGAAATCAATTTTTTAAATATCCTTAAATGATTTTTTATTTTATAGATGTCTCATTTGGGTATGGAAAAGCTAAATTATTGTTCAAAAATGTTAATTTTGGTATTGATATGGATTCTAGAATTGTGATAGTTGGACCTAATGGTGTTGGAAAATCTACTTTGCTAAAATTGTTGAGTGGAAAGATTGCTCCGGTTTCTTTATAAATTTTTAAAAAAATTTTAAAAATTTTTTTTGAAGACTACGGGTGAATTAGTTAAACATAGACAACTTAGAATTGGGTGGTTTGATCAACATTCAAATGAAGCATTAAATGGGGAACAAACTCCTGTTGAATATTTGATGGTTAAATATAATATTGATCATCAGGTTTGTTTGAGGAAAATTTTTTTTGATTATAAAATAAGGTTAGGGGGGAGTTTGAGGTGTTTCTATAAGAGTTTGAACAACCTTTTTAATGTCTTTTTTGGGAAGGGAGTTGGAAAAAGTGTGGTTGGTTCTTCCATTTGATTTGGGGGAGTGAGTTCATGAGAGAGTAGTTTCTTCCTTGGGATTAGTTTTTTTCTTGAGAGGGAGATGAGTATTTTTGTTAAGGATTCTTGAGGAGGCTATTTCGGCTCTTCCTAAAGTAATGATAGGGTTTTTAAATAATTTTAAAAATTTTTAAAAATAATCTAGTTCTTTTAGAGCGCCAGAAAAAATTTGGGAATGGTTGGATTAATATCACAAGCACACAATGTAAAAATCAAAAATTTATCTGGTGGTCAAAAAAGTCGTGTTGCTTTAGCTGAATTGTCCTTAACAGCGCCAGATATTTTAATTTTGGTATATTTATTTACTTTATAATATAAGGACATAGGTTCACTAATTAATTGAGAGTGGGATAAAGTGTCATTCGGGTTCCAGCCCATATCACTGTTTATTTTGGTTTGTCTGGTGTCTCTAATCAGACTTGGACATGGATACGAATGGATAAAGATAATCCAAATCCGTGTCCATGTCTGTTTATAATTACTTAACTTTGGGATAAATTGTCATCTTTAAAAAGGGATTCTTTGGGTGATTTTGGGTTTCACCTATAAGTAGCCTAGTCAGAGTTATTTTCGGATAGGGATCATGGATCAATGTTAGGGATCAGGATCAATGTTCGAGTCATTGATCTATGGAAATTTGTGTGATTTTTTGATTTTTTTCTTCAAAGGGATCATCAGAATCTTTACCAAAAACATTTTTTTATAAATTTCTTTAAAGGATGAACCAACAAATAATTTGGATATTGAATCAATCCAAGCATTAGCCGATGGTATAGAAACATTTGGTGGTGGTGTATTAATGGTTACACACGATGAAAGATTAATTAGAGCAACAAATTGTCGTTTATGGATTGTTGAAGATGAAAATGTTTATCAAATTGATGGTGAATTTGATGATTATCGTAAAGAAGTATTGGAACAAGTTGAAAAGAGGCTAGCTTCTGATGGACTTTAAATGGAATACGGTGTTTTTTTTAAATTAAATTAAATTTAATTAAAAAAATTTTTCGGTTATTTCTGTTGATATATAAACTATAACATAATAAAATACACAAAATTCTATTGAAAAAAAATTTTTTGAAATAATTTATGTCAAGTGGAGAGGAGCTAATTAATTAGTAGTTAATAGGAAGGGTAAAGTGGTTTGGGGGGGGGGGGAGTAACTGGGAGGGTGGGAAGGGTAAATTGTGGGGGGATTGTAAAAAAAATTATAAAACACCAAGAAAAGACTGGTAAGAAAGGGGGATTTTGTATATATTTAGTTAGGAGGTCTTTCTGTAATCGAACCTATTTTTTATGAAGTTTTCTAATTTTCTTTTGTAATAGTAAATTTTTTCGAATTTTCCTTATGTTCCCCCCTATATTTCAAACAAATTTTTGTTGAGAATTTCATTTCATCGGAAGTATTGAAATTCCTCATATATTTACTAGTTTTTTTTTTGTCATATGTACATATGATGAAATCCTCCAAATTATATTTTTGTTTATTATGAAATTCTAAAAATAAGGAGAATCATATGACTATCATTTTTATTTATGTTTATTCATTTTTTTTTATTTTTGTCAACAACAACAACAACAATTTTCTTTAGAAATTTATTTCAAAATTTTCTTTTCACCCCTTCACTCACTAACACTCCTAACACACAACTTATCTTACCGGCTGACTACACAGCAACGGTTGGCTGTCAATAGCGCCCGCTTATTTCTTCATATACACAAACCCCACCGTTCTTTGCTTGTCTGCTTTGCTTGCTTACGGCAACGACTATCAATTAAATGCCATCGCGTGCTACACCCTTCCACACATTCACCCCACTATTCTTTTCTTGCTTGCCTTACCGGCTGACTATACAGCAACAACAGCTGTCAATAACGCCCGCATCTTTCCTCATCTCATACACACACACACACACACCGTTCTTTGCTTGTTTTACTGACTTGCTTATATACGACCGTCAATAAAACGCCATTGCTTGCTTTGCTTTTAATGGCTGCTGTTGTGTTGTATATTCATATGACGGCTGTCAATAACGACTGACTGCTTCATTAATTCTCTTTAAAATGCACACTATTTTTCTTTTTATTTCTCTAAAATTTTCTAGAAATTTCTCAATTTTTCTCTCCGTCGTGTGAGCGCGCGCAAGCGTCTCGCTTCTTTCCACATACATACAACCAGCCAGCCCACACTAACTCCGCCCATAAAAATTGTCTTTAAATAGCCCTCGAAGCGCTCCATAGCAAGTCATTCTTTAAACATTTTTATACTTTAATTTCAGTCTTTAATTTTATTTTTTTAAAATTATTTTGATATTGAGTTTTGTTCGCGTTTTGAATTTTTAATTTTACATTTTTTTTTAATTTTTAGCAAATATTTTTTTCTTCTAGTGTGTGTGTGGGTATTTTTGTTTTAAAATGTTAATCTACTGTAAATATACTTCTCCATTGTGAAAGTTTTATCAACACCAGAATCTTTTAAAATTTTATTTTAATCTTCAACACAAATCTACACCTTAATACCAGTTTCTTTTCTTCAATATATTTTTGGGTTCTGCTTTCGAAAATATGAATTAATGGCTGCCATTTTTATTTTTCCTCTCTCAACATTTTTTTCCTTCTCCAATGTTTGCAGCTACCATTTATTTATTCTCTAACATGGACTATATTCTCGACTAAACTCTCGACTCGTGGCCTGTTTTATTTTAAATAACATGTGATTTTATAGAGTGAAAAAGGGAAAAGGTGTTCTTTCTACTGCACTGCCTCTTTTACACCCAAGCATTTGTGACATGCGCGTATGTTAGCTGCCGTGTTAATAGATGAAGAAATCCAAAGCTATAAGGAATAATTTATGAAATTCATCTCAAGCCTATGTCTCTACCTACTTTACTTTTGTTAAGAAGGGATAAGGCCTGAGTTGCAATGATAGTGGAAACTTTACAATAAATGAGGAATTCATTCTTGACGCCAATGGATTAGTGTGGGTGGCCATTGTTGTATTTTTTAAAAATATTTTTACTCAACGAGGGATGGGGTTTTTGTTGATATATTTAGATGAGAGAAATCCAAATCAATCTTTGCGTTATTATACGGTTGAAAAGAAGGGGCACACAATAATGAAGATAAATCGTTCTTGAATCCAATGCATGTTTGGTCATTGTATTTTTTTAAAATATCAAAGGGAATGGGGGTTGGTTCCTTGATGCTAAATTTAGATGCGTGTTTCAAAACTATGTTAACTTATAAGAACTCTAAATCTCAATTTTTGCGTGTATTAGCCTTTACTACTACTTTACGTTCAAACTTGCAGCGGTAAAATGTGTGTGCGAAATGATAAAATGGGTGACTATCTACAAAAAATTGGGAAATCGCGGATCACTTTATTGAAAACCCCCCAGTGACATGTTGTTGTTGTATTTTTTATATTCAATGGAATGGGTTGGTTCCTTAATGATGAATTTAGATTTGTTTCAAAACTACGTTTAACCTGTGTAAGAAATCCAATTCTCAATCATTTGCGTGTATTTTTTTACTATAGCTTAGAAGGCTTTACAATAATGAAAATAGACTTCGTTTCCAAATTCAATGGGTGTTTTGTCATTGTATTTTTTTTTAAAAATCTTTAACCTTGATTGGATGGGGAAGGGTTCCTCGATGATTAATTTAGATGTGTCTCAAAATTGATAAGAAATCCAAAAAACACAATCTCTTGCATCTCTCTTCTTATAAATTTACGTTTGATTGGAAGGGATAAAAAGCATGCGTGTTACTACAAATGGTAACTTGAGAAGTCTTACAGATATATTAAATTGTTGTATGTAGTTGGTTTTTTTTTCCAAAAAAAGGTTAATATATAAATCTATGCGAGGTATCATTATTGTGGTAGGAAAATTAACGTTTTTTTCCAAATTCTCTTTTAGAGTGTGCCCTCAAAAATATGTTTATCTTGTGTTCTTAATTTATCTAAAAAATTATTTTTACAATCAAAACAATTTTTAATATTTCAAAAAATGTTAAAAACAACGTTAGCTTTCAAAATTTTATTTTTATTCCTGATTGGATTCGAACCTGAGCAACCTTATTTTCTAAAATCTACCAACTTAACCACAATTTTCAATGGGAAATTAATTTTTATTTTTTTTTTGAACCTACAAACTCTCAATTAATTTAAAAATTATTTTTTGACTAAAAAACGAAAAAAAAATTTACAATCAATTTAAATAATTTTTTGAACTTGTAAAAAAACCACATTTAAGAAGAAATTTTAAAAATTTATCTATGAGGGATTCGAACTCACATCTCTTTTTTTACGCGTTTAACCAACTTAACTACAAATTACAAAGTTGTTTAATGTGCAATGTAAAATTTACTCTCTCAACTCACAAATTATTTTCAAACAATCAAAAACATTAGTAAAATCATTTAACCAGAAAAAATTATTTTACCCAAGCTTGATTCGAACTTTCCTCACTTTTATTCCCGCACTTATCCAACTTAACTACACAATATACAAAAAATACAAATTGAAAATTTTTTTACAACCAATCTCAAAAAAAAAATAATATTTTAACATTTTCAAAAACATCTAAAAACAGCAGAATATTATCTCATTTTTTATCCAAAGCGGATTCTTGAACCCTTTAAAAAAAAATTTTTTTTAGCCCCCAAATTTGATGAAACCTTAAACTTAATTATAAATAAACACAATCCAAATTTTATACAATGAGGAATTTTACAAACTATTATTCAATTTGATCTTCTAAATTTAAAAATATATTTTGTCTATAAACAAATTATTCAAAAAAAAAATTTTTTTTTACATGAAAGGATTCAAACCTTATATAACGTCCTTTAAACACAAATACTTACAAATATATATATTTTAAAATTTATCCAACTTAACTAAAAAAAAATTACACAAAGGCGCAAACTTTTATCAAAATTGGCGTTCCTTTAAAAAGGATTTGTTTATTTTTAATTAATTTAATTTTTTTTTGTTAAATTTAATTTTGCGTTGGTGCTTTTTGGTATTTTTTGTGTGTGTTTGTTGGGGTTTAATTAATAGGGGATTTATTTATTAAAATCTATCATTTTTTTGGTGGTTAAAAATAACAAAAAATTTTTTGATGGGTAACAAGAAGGATTTTTCGAGTTTCAAATTTGTTAAAAAAATCATGTATTGGATTATCTGTTTATATCTGGAAGGAATCCTTCAATATTATATTTTTTTGGCTAATTTATATCTCTGATATGTGTATGCCTTCTGGTTTTTTTTTTAATTATTCTTGTTTCCATTCTAAATTAATTTGTTCGTAATGAGGGAAGATCAAAATTATACTATTTTGTGCAGCGATATTTTTAACCCTTAGGTAATTTATATTTAATTTTAATATCGAAAAAAAATCTTTTCTCATCCTTAATTTCTCTAAAATTATTTTAAATTATTTTTTAATAGGAAAAAAACCGTTTTACCACGATCGGATTCGAACCTGCGACCTCTCTTACCTATAGACTACAACACTACCGACTTAACCACATGGGACAAATTTTATTAATTTTTTCCTGTCTCTACGGGAGTGTACGGAATAAGTAAATTATTCTAAAATTACTTTTAAGATTTTTACAAATTTTTTGAAGGTGTTTGTCTTGGCTTT
Source organism: Meloidogyne incognita (assembly GCA_036172945.1). NCBI lineage: Eukaryota > Metazoa > Nematoda > Chromadorea > Rhabditida > Meloidogynidae > Meloidogyne > Meloidogyne incognita. The sequence goes on from JARQAC010000033.1 coordinate 3,260,489, forward strand.
TTCTGTTCGAGAATTGGTATTTGCGCCTCTCTCTTAGGAATTTCTTTAAAAAAAATTTTTTTTTGGTATTGTCGAGGGATATGAAGTGGTTTTTTAAAATCTTAATTTATTTTATTCTACCAACAAAAGGAACCTTTTTAAAAAATATAATTCCATTTTTATTTAAAAAATAATTTATTTTTAAAAAATTTATTTCGCGTTTATATTTATTATAAAATTGTTTTTTTTGTTGTTTCTGGGATAAAATATAGCTATGGATTTTTCTCCTTTAAACTTTAATTTTAATTAAAAATATTTAATGGAAAAATGAATTTGTCAAGTTGGACAAAAAGTTTTTTCCGTGTCTGGATTCGAACTCGCGACCTCTTTCTCTTATAAACAACATCACTACCCGACTTAACCACATGTGATAATTTTTTCTTAAAAATTTTTTTCCTTCCCTACAAGGCTTACTGGTTTTTGTATATATTTCTCCCTCATTATTAATTTATTAAAAACGAGTTCAAGCATATTTTATTCAAAATTCTGGCCTAATAATCTTTTATTTATATTTACGCGTTTATAATTTTATTCGTCTTTCCCCGTCTCTTATTTTACCAATTATTTTATGTTCTACAATTTTTTTTTAAATCTCTTTAAATTCAAAAAAAATTTTTCCTTAAAACTGTGCACAGTTTTTCTTCGCGTTAAAAAAAAGAGTATGACTGGTTTTTAAAGGCCTATTTATTCTGTGTATAGAGTAATAACGAGAGTGAAATGTTTTAAAAAAATTTAAAAATCGGTGTTACAGAGTTGTATTGTTTCTATATATACGGGATGGTGTAATAAACAAAAAAATAATTGTGGTACTTTATAAAAAGCAAAAGAAAATTTTATCGAAGTATTGAAAAAAGGGTTAATCAAGTAATGATAAATTTCTCGAGTATAAAAACAAACGCGTAATTTCGGGTAGGGTGCCAAACATTGTGTTTGTTTTGGAGTATTTAGTTTTTGTTGGGTAATTTGTTTAGGTTTAGTGTTTGTTTTGTGTTTGTGTTTTTAATAGAGTTTTGGGTATATCAGTAATGTTTTTGTTGTTGTGTTTTAAAGAATCAAATGTTTGTTTTAGAAGAAACAAGTTTTTAGAAGATGTTTTTGGTGTGTTTTAGAGAAAAAAGTTTATGTGTTTTTGCATGTTTGGTTTGTTTGTTTTTAATTTTTATTGTCGTTGTGTTTGCTTCTGTTTCTTATGTTTTTGTTTGTATTTTCGTTTTGTTTTATGTTTGTGTTTTTGTTGTGTTTCTGATTTTTGTAAGTGTTTTTATGTAATTCTGATTTAAAATACAAAAATTTAAACATTTTCAGGCAAACTTTTTTCGGATACTTTTTGGATACACAACATTTTCGGCAAATATAATAATTTTCGGCATATAATAATTTTCGGCAAATTTTTTTCGGCAATTTATTAAATAATATTTTTTCGCTTAATTTTTTCGATTAAAAAACGAATAAATATTTTTTCGGTCTATTGTTGTTTTTTTAATTGTTTATTTAAGGGTAGAGAGGCTATTTTTAGGGGTCTATTTTAAGGAGTATAGGGAATTTTAGCTGACGTGTAGGAAAATTTTATAAGATTAAGAGAATTCTTCTGCGCGGATTATTTCTATTAGGTTTTGAAAATATATGAAAAATATATCTAGTAAATAAAATTTAAAAAAAATCTCCGTTTTTATCTACTTTTTGAGGCAATAATTGTTTTTGTTATATTAAATCAGAGGGATTTTTATTATTTTTTCCTCAACTAGAATTTATATGAAGATGATCATGTAAGGTGGAATTGAAGCATCATAAAGAAAGAAGCTCAAATCTTAATATAAAACACAGAGGGGTGCTATGTATTATAAGTATTTTCTTCAAGTTTGATAAAACTCTACCTCTACAAAATTTTGGCTGATATGTTTAAGAATAAAAAAAAATTTTTTTTCCGTTTTTATTTTGAAAAATAAAGAATATATTTATTTTTGTTTATTAAAAATTTTTTTTAGATTATTCAGCGCTTCGTTTTCGCTGTTTCTTTCCACTTTAAATCCATTCCTCCAAACTTCCAATACTTTTCTTATACTTAGTCGAACATTGTTGTTGTTCTTGATTTTTGGTTCTCAGTTGATGTTGTTTTTCTTTTTCCAAAACATTTGTATTTTTCCCAAACAAATTGTATTTTTTCGTGTTTTCCAAAACATTTGTATTTCTCCCCAACAAATTGTATTTTTTCGTGTTTTCCAAAACACTTGTATTTTTCCCAATCAAATTGTGTTTTTTCATGTTTTGTTCAAATCTTTTGTTATAAACTTGTCTCATTATTTTGTGTAATATAAAGCCTAAGGGAATTGAAACAGTAAAAAGAAGAGCGCTAATAAATAACAACAGAAGAAGTGATGCCATTGAAGAAAGGAAAGTTGATGAAATAGAAATTTGTTCAAATGTTGTTTCTGATACCATTTTTTGTTAGAAATCAGAATTTTTGTTTTCTGTTTTTAATTAGGGGAATTATTAAGGGGGAAATAAGTGTTGGGAGGGGGCTGTCTCATTTCAGACTTGATAACTCTTGATTGAATAAACTTTTTGAAACGGTTTTGGTATCATACGATAGAGAATTAAATTTTCTATAAACTTGTTTAGTTTCAAATTTTTAGGTTGATGAATAATAAAGTTGTGATTTTTTAACCGTCATTTTTTAAGGGTTTTATTAGTTTTTCGGCCTCAACTTTCTTGTAAGTCGAGATAAAATTCTGATTTATATCTCATTTTGTAGGAAATTTAATCTTCTTTCGAATGGTATAAGTCCCATTCAAAAAGAAAAATTGGTTCGAGAGTTATCAAACCAGAACTGAACTGAGGTCCCCCAGAACTATAGTTAAGCTTGTCTTACCAAATTTTTTTAGTAGTTTTTATTTTCAATGGCTAGGATTATCTTGTTGTTTTTTTGGTTGTTATTACTATTTTTTATCCCTTTCGGGTATAAAAGTTTTGACTATCCGTTCTCGTCCAGATTGTCAAGCAATAAAAGTAAGAATATGCGCAACGACGCCAAGTTGAATAATTCGTTAAAGGTGAATGACACCGATTTAAATATTAAGAAAAAAAAGAATATTAATTTGTAATTTATCTGAAAAAGAGGGGGTTTGTTAAAAATTTAATTTTTAAAGTGAAAAAAAATTTTTTTTGACAGAAAAATTATTTAAAAATGAGAAATAAACTGTGTAAAATAAAATACTAAAAATTGATTTTACTAAGTAAATATTAAACAAACATTAAATATAAAAAATATTTGTACAATTATATTTTAGTAGTTTTTTCTTATCAATTTAATTATAAAATTGGTCATAAGTTTTGATTCGTGATTGTAAAAAAATTAAATTAAAATTTCTGGTTGGGATTTGTTGGGAAAATGTCAGAATTTTGTGTATTTTTGTATTTGTGTTTGTGTGTATTTTATTGAAAATTGTAATTCTGATAGTATTTAAAAATCAGAATTTGTAATTTTGTAATTGAAGAGGATCAGAATTCTTTAACAATTTGTATCAGAATTTGTAATTGTAATTCTATTAAAAAATCAGAATTTTTTAAAAATCAGAATTTAAAAAAAATCAGAATCTGTAAAAAGCAGAATTTCTAAAAAATCAGAATTTTCGATTAAAAAACCAGAATATTTAAAGGAAAGGTTTTTACAATTTGTAATTACAATTTGTATAATTCTGATTATTAAATAAAATTTAAAAAATATTATTATTATTGAATTTATATTATCAAGTAATAATTGTGAAATGATAACAAATAATAAATAATATTTTTCTTCTAATAATCACACATCATTTTACTATTTATTTTTATTTAAATTCATGTCAGCCTCCTCCAATCTCGTGTTTTTTAAATATTTTTAATTTATTCAAATCTTTATTTGTGAGAATGTGTGGGGGTGAGGGAAAGATGTTGAGAGATAAATCCCCTATAAAAAATTTTTTTTATATTTTTCCTATGATGTGAGAATTAATTTATTTAGATAGAGTAGGAGAGAGATTTAACGAACATTTATATTTTATATTAAGTAAAATAAAAAAAAATTTTTTTATAAATTTTTGTATTATGAAATGAGGAGAATTTTTTAGTTAAGAGATTTTTTTAGAATATTTTTTTAGAAAATTTATTTTTATATTTTTTTGGGGGAAGGATAGATTTTAAATATTTTTATTTTATTGTTTAGAGTTTGTTGCTCAACTCCAAAAATTGTGTTTTTTTCCATAAATAGAAGAAGATTCAATTAAGTTTTTAAACAAACACAAAACATTAAAGTTTAAAACGAATCAAAAATCAGAAACGTGTGTTCAATTAATTAATTCTGATTAATTGTTGTAAAGAATTGTAAAAGTTGTGTTTTAGTAAAGTTTCATAAATTAAAATATGACCAGAATTAATTTAAAACAACAAAATACATTTGGAATAAAATACAAAACTTTTCCGGAAAACATTTTTACAAAATGTGTATTTTATTATAAAGAACTTTCCGGTTATAAAACAGAAGTAATTAGCAACAATCATTTCCGGAAAATACAATAAAACATGTTAAATAAAAACTTTTCCGGAAAACAAATTTATTAGAAAAATACATTTTTAAATAAATTCCGGAAAATACAAGATGTAAAATACATTCCGGAAAACAAGTTTATGAATTAAAAACACACTTTTTTGAATAAAAGTTGTTTAAATAAATGTTTTGGAAAAATAAATTTAAAATTTTTCTTTTATAAAAAATGATGTCAGAAATTAGTAAGTATAAATGCGAGAATAAAATATTAAAAATAAATAGGGGAAATAAATATGGGAAAGGATTTTTTTATTTTATTCTTTTATCAGTCTTTTTACGACAACAGGAAATGTACGAGAAAATACAAAATTCGCTAAAAACGTACTCACACATCTTTTTCTATAAATATTTTTTCTTAGATAAGTAATTGATTTCCTATTTTATCGGTGTAGATACATTAAAAATACAATTTTAAATATTTTTTGATTTGTATTTTCTTTTCAGGTTTCCGGAAAGAAAATAAAACCTAAAACACATTTATAGTGTATGTTTATTGTTGCATTTCCAGAAAACACAAAAATTTTATTGTTGCTCTTCTGATTTTATAAACACAACAACTTTTCCGGAAAACACAATAAAAACATTTAATTACAACAAAACACAAAATTTTTACAAGAGGGAATAAATCTGTGTTTTTCCGGAATTTTTATATTTCCGGAATTTATGTATTTTATAAAAATTGTGTTTTTATAAAAATAAACTCATTCCGGAAAAACATGAATTAAAACATTCCACAACATAATATACATATTCTGATTTTTGTGTTTTTAATTATTCTGATTATTCTCTACCGTCTCTCTTATTTTACTGTACTCTCTCTCTAATTAATTATTTGTTGGATTGGTAGATTTTTATACGATTCTGGTGGTAATATAACTATAGGCCTTCGTTTGTCTCGTATATATTTGCCAATAAAAGTGTTGCAAACTGAACAGTAATGTTCAGCATCCATAAAATGGTTACAATAAAGTGGAATACGCGACAGAGCGCATAAAACGAGTCTAATGTACGGAAAATTTTTTTTTTAATAATTCAAAAATTTTTATAACAAACCCAGAAATGAGAAAAAAAATTGGCGTAACTAAACCAATTTTATTATCAGTAATACCCAAACCTTTTTTAATATTTATCATAGTAGAAGCGACAAATGATAAAATACCTATCAAGCAAAGAATAAATCTTTAAAGGGAAAAAAAAATTTTTTTAAATTAATATTTAAAAATTTAAACCCAAGCAATGCTATAACAAAACCTGCATGAGTTTCTGTAACAAATTTAAGTTTAGTTTTTGTATTTTGGTTACAAGTTGGGCAATAAACCTTTAAAAATTGAAGGAAAAAAAATTTTTTTTAAGAAAAAAAAATTTTTCCGTACAAGCTGTGGTTTAGTTCCAAAATATTGAACATTCCCCACATAACTTGGTTGAACATAATTTGGTCTTAAATGCCACACGCACATCTCTTTTCTATTATTTTTTTTTATTAAGAATTTTATTAAGAATAATAATACTTGTTTTGAGAGAAAAATTCTTTTATAAGTTTTGTTTTAAGAAAGCGTAAATTATTAAAAAATACAAATTTTACTAAAGACGTACTTAAATGCCACACACACACAGGCACACGCTTTTCTTAATATTTTTTAAATAAAATTCATGCCTATTCTTTAAGTTTTTCATATATTCATGCCTATTCTTTAAGCCTATTCTTTAAGTTTAAATAAATGAAAATACATTTGTGTGTTTTTGTTTTTTTATAAAAATTCTGATTTTACAAAAACAAACTTATTCCGGAAAAACATTATTAAAATAAACGAGTTAAAACATTTCCGGAAAATACTATAAAAACATTTAATTACAACAAAACACAAAATTTTTATGAGAAGGAATAATTGTGTTTTTCCGGAATTTTTATATATTTCCGGAAAACACAATAAATACATATGTATAAATTCTGATTTTTGTATTTTCTTTATTTATTCTCTATTGTCTCTTGTTTTATTCTAATCTCTCTCCATTTAATTATTCTTTGATTGGTAGATTTTTATACGATTCTGGTGGCAGTATAACTATAGGCCTTCGACTGTCTTGTACATATTTGCCAATATAGGTGTCACAAACACTACAATAATGCTCAACATTTTTACAGTTATCACAGTAAAATGGAATAGGCAAAAGACAACCACAAATAGAAAGACTAGAAAAAAAAATTTTTTTTTAATAATTTAAAGTTTATAAAATAAACCTAACAACAAGACAAATAAAAGAAAGCGCTAAACCAGAACCACGTTGAATAGAGTTAATAATAAAAAGGATACTATACATGCAAAGTACAAGCCTTTAGAAAGAAATAATTATTTTTTTTTAATTAAATTTTTGGAATTAACCCAAGCATTCCCATAATAAAACACCAAAGCCAATTATTATATCCAGTAATATATTTAAGTTTGGTTTTTGTATTTTGGTTACAAGTAGGGCAATGAACCTTTGAAAGGGGGAAAAATTTTTTTTGAATTTAAGAAAAAAAATTAATTTTACAAGCTGTGGTTTAGGTCCAAAATATTGAGCATAACCATAAGTTTGAACATGAACATAAACCATTATTAACAATAATATTTTTTAGAGAAAAATAGGTTATCTAAAAACAGAGAAAAAAATAAAAACACATATACAATTAAAAAAATAAATTGCAAAAATACATTCTAAAAAACACAAAAATACAGAAACACATATGTATTTATTAATAAACACAAATAAACAAAAATTGAATGTTTTCCGGTTTTTATAGTTTTTCCGGAATTTAATGTTGTGTTTTTCAGAAATTCTGATTTTTCAGAAACTTATAATGTGTTTTATAGAAATTCTGATTTTTTAACGAAATAAACTTTTTCCGGAAAAACATTTAAAAATTACAACATTCCGGAAAACACAATAAATTATAAATTCTGATATATTCTGATTTTTGTATTTTTTGTTATTCTGATTATTCTCTATTGTCTCTCTTATCATTATACTGTCTCTAATAAATTATTCTTGGGTTGATAGACTTTATGTTTATATGATTCTGGTGGCAGTATAACTACAGGCCTTCGAGGATTTCGTATATATTTGCCAACATAATTGTTGCATTCACTACAATAATGTTTAGCATCCTTACTCTTATTCATGTAAAATGGAGCAATCGAAAAACAGCACAAACCAAGCCTTTAAAAATAATTTTTTTTTGAAAAAACTTTTATATAACAAACCCAGCACTAAACATAATAAAAAAGATGATCATAAAAACCCCACCATCATCAATACTTTTGAGAAATAAAACAAAACATTTTGCGCTAATAAAAAGCCTTTATAAAAAAAATTAATATTTTTTTTGAATTTAATTAAAACCCAAAAAGTAAAATCACAAAACAATCCAAATAAGTATATCTTCCAGTAATAAATTCAAGTTTAGTTTTTGTATTTTGATTACATGTTGGGCAATGAACCTTTAAAAATGGGAGGAAAATATTTTTTAATTTAAGAAAAATTTAATTTTACAAGTTGTGGTTTAGGTCCAAAAAATTGAGCATAGGTAGTAGTTGAACCATACCCATCATTCATATACATTGAAGAAGTAAGCATTAACAAATTAGAGCTACTACGTATAGTAGTAATTGTTTAGGGAAATAGAAAGTATTATTGTTTCTAAAAAGAAAGAAAAATAAACTTGAAAACACAAAAAATAAAGATGCAAAAATACAATTAAAGAATCAAAGTACAGAAACAAATATAATAATTATTACAAAAAACACAAAACACAATAGTAAAAGGGAACGAATGTGTTTTCCGGTTTTTATATGTTTCCGGAATTATGTGTTTTCTAAAAATTCTGATTTTTCAGAAACTTATTCCGGAAAACATTATTATTAAAAATAACTTGAATTACAACATTTCCGGAAATGTGTTTTATAGAAATTCTGATTTTTTAAAATAAACTTATTCCGGAAAAAGTACAATTAAAACATTTCCGGAAAACACAAACATAAATTTACATCAAAACAACATTAATTATATACTATATTTTCTCAACTATTCTCTTCTTTTTTACTTATGATAGTTGGGCATCATTTGATGTTTATGACATTCTGGTGGTAATACAATTGCAGGCCTTCCACTGAAACGTTCATATTTGCCAATAAAAGTATCACAACGACTACAACGATGTTCTGCATTTTTAAAACAATTACAGAAGATAACACAAGGCACACAAGAGAAGAGAATAATTCTAAAAATTTAAAAAAAAAATAAAAAAATTTTGAAAAACAAACGCGAAGGGAATAAAAATGAAGCATTCATCATCTTTAATACTACATGCAAAGGCTCCGGCTAAAGCCATGAAAGACCTTAAAAAATAAATTAATGTAGCAATTTTTAAACGAACACAAACCCAAAAGCAATAAAAAAGACGGCGTAGAACCATGTACACCCACCAAAAACAAATTTAACTTCAGTTGTTGTATTTTGGTTGCATTTTGGGCAATGGACCTTTGAAAAAATTGAAGAAAAATTTCGTTAATAAAATATTTACAAGTTGCGGATCAGGTCCATAAAATTGAGCAGGAAGAGTATAACCACCATAATTAGGACTATAGGGCATAAAAGGGTTGTAGCCATAATTATGAGAATAATTATTACCCATTGTTTTAACAATAATTGTTTAGAAAGAAATAGTATTGCTATCTAAAAATAAAGAAAAAAAAATAAACTTGAAATACAACAATTAAAATACAAGAGAAAATACAATACATAATTTTTTATCAATAAAATACAGAAACACAGAAATATTAAAAACACAAAAATACATTAACAACAACAAAACATTTTCTAACAACAATGTTTTCAAGAAGGGAAATAATAAAAGAGGAATGAATGTGTTTTCCGGTTTTTATATATTTCCGGAATTTATGTGTTTTAGTAAAATTCTGATTTTTTAAAGATAAACATATTCCGGAAAAACTTGAATTTAAATATCCGGAAAAGAAAACACATATTATTTTTATAGTAACTTTCCGGAAAACACAAAATTTTTAGAATAACATTCCGGAAAAACATTAGAGCTTGTATATATTATTTTAAGAGAAAAACACAACTACAACAACAAAGTTTATATACTCTATATATTATGTTCGCCCTTATTATTCTTATCTTGGATACGGCGGCGGACTAGTTGGTGGAGTATAAGCTTGCATTGGAGGAGCAGAAGCAAGTAGAACAGGTTGAACTTGAGGTTGAGGAGGTTGACGAGGAGGAATCGGAGGTTGAACAACCACAACAGTCCTTCCTCCATATCTACGGTCCTCATATTCACGTACAAACTTGCCTATATAGGTATTGCATACACTACAATAATGTTCAGCATCCTTCCACAAATTAAAACAGAACGGCAAAAAAATGAGTGGAAACAAAAGGCAGAAGAAAGCCAGACTTAAAAAATAGCTTTTTTTGTTTAAATTTAAAAACCTACGTAATAAAAACGAACACGAAGACCATACACCATGCCAAAGGACCCATAACATAATTAACTCTAGTGAGGGTATACTGGTCGCATTTTGGACAATAAGTCTTTAGAAAAGAAATAAAATTATTTTTAATATTTGGAAAAAAATTTTTTTCTTACCATTTGCGGTGCAGGTCCATAAATACCTCCATATTGATGAGAAACTGTCTGTCCCATTCTTTTGTTTTATTGTAGTTGTTGTACAGAAGTTGTAGAATTGTAGTTATGTTTGTGAAATACTCGATTTAATTAGCCCCTTTTATATAGTGAATTTTAAATTTTAGAAGTAAAGGAAAAAAAACAATTAATTTAAAAATATTAAAATGTAGTTTAAACTTTAAAGTAAAAAATACAAGTTATAATATTATTCAATAAAAATACAAAAACAAAAATACAAATAACAGTTAATTGAAAGTATGTGTTTTCCGGTTTTATAAAAACACACTTCCGGAAAAACTTGAATAAACATTCAGGAAAAAAATATTATTTTAACAACTTTTCCGGAAAACACAAACAAAATTAAATTAAAACATTTCCGAAAAAACGTTAAGGCTTATATATTTTAAGAGAAAAACACAACTACAACAATGTTTATATATTCTATATCTCTATGTTTGTCCTTATTATTTTCGTGGATACGGCAGTGGACTAGTTGACGGATACGGCGGTGGACTAGTTGGCGGAGTATAAGCTTGAGCTGGAGGAGCAGAAGCAAGTATAACAGGTTGAACTTGAGGTTGAGGAGGTTGACGAGGAGGAATCGGAGGTTGGACAACCACAACAGTTCTTCGCCCTCCATATCTGTAGTCTTCATATTCACGTACATACTTGCCAAGATAGGTATTGCATACACCACAACGATGTTCAGCATCCTTATAACAATCAAAAACGAACGGCAAAATAATGATTGGAAACAAAAAGCAACAGAACATCAGACTTGAAATTTTTTTGAATTTACAAACGTCTTTTTTTGGTTAGTGCAGTTTCCCCCACATGGGGCACTAGTATCCTTTTTACAGTAAAAAACAAACTTACTTGGCAAGAATGAGAATGATGACATTACAGATTGCATATGCACCCATAACATAATTAACTCTAGTGATTCTATATTCGCCGCATTTTGGACAAATAGCCTTTGTAAAAGAAATAAAATTATTTTTAATTTTTGAAGAAAAAATTTTTTTTTCTTACCATTTGTGGATCCGGGCTATAAATACCTCCATATTGATGAGAAACTGTCTGCCCCATTCTTTTGTTTTATTGCTGTTGTTGTTGTACAGAAGTTGTAGGATTGTAGTTATGTTGTGGAATACTCGATTTAATTAGTCCCTTTTATATAGTAAATTTGAAATTTCATAAAGGAATAAACAATTAATTTAAAAATATTAAAATGTATTTTAAACTTTAAAGTAAAAATACAAGTTATAATATTATTCAATTAAAATACAGAAACAAAAATACAAATAACAGTTAATAGAAGGTATGTATGTGTTTTCCGGTTTTATATAAACACATTTCCGGAATTTATAGATTGTTTTATAAAAATTCTGATTTTTCAGAAATTTTCCGGAAAAAGTTTAATAAACATTCAGGAAAAGAAACATTATTTTAATAAGTTTTCCGGAAAACACAAAATTATTAGATTAAAACATTTCCGGAAAAACATTAATAATAGAAGGTATGTGTGTTTTCCGGTTCTTTATATAAACATTTCCGGAAGTGTTTTATAAAAATTCTGATTTTCAGAAATTTAAATGGACTTGATTAAGACAGAAGAAAAACACTGTTTATAACCTTCCGAAAAACACAAGATTAAATTACAACATTTCCGGAAAACATATATTTTAGAAAACACAACAACAACAATGTTTATATACTCTATATATGTTCATCCTTATTATTTTCGCGGATACGGCGGCGGACTAGTTGGCGGAGTATAAGCTTGAGGAGCAAGTATACCAGGTTGAACTTGAGGTTGAGGAGGAGGCATAGGTGGTTGGACAACCACAACAGTCCTTCCTCCATATCTACGGTTTTCCAATTGTTGTACAAATTTGCCGATATAGGTATTGCATACACTACAACGATGTTCAGCATCCTTCCACCAATTAGTAACGAACGGCAAAAAAATGCATGGAAAAAAAATGCAGCAGAAAAACGGACTTAAAAAATATCTTATATACCTATATATAATTTAGGAACATACCTAACAAGAGCGAACACAATGACCACATACCATGCCACAGGACCCATAATATAATTAACTTTAGTGAGGGTATATTCGCCGCATTTTGGACAATAAGTCTTTAGAAAAGAAATAAAATTATTTTTAATATTTGAAAAAAAATTTTTTTCTTACCATTTGCGGTGCTGGTCCATAAATACCTCCATATTGATGAGAAACTGTCTGTCCCATTCTTTTGTTTTATTGTTGTAAGGAAGGGGAAGAAATTGAAATTGATGTTGTGTTGGGGTAGGTGAGAGAATTACAGTTGTCTTTATACCGTTTTTATATGATAAGTTTAAAATATACCTGCGCCATAGTCCTTGCCTTGTTTTTTTGTGTTTTGTGCCCTAGATTGCTAATGGACTCTGGGAATATTTTGCAATGATAAACCAACATTTCTAACCATTAAATGCCCCCTGAGCAGGGGACCGGTCCCATGTACAAAACGGCACATGGACACTCCAAAAATCGCCCATGGTCACGAAGCGACTGCCTCCGCTCAAAACACTATCGGACAGCCGCTCGAAGCGCACTAACCAATAGTGTCTGCCAGAACGCACAGCCACTTTGTATCCATCTGCCAGTAGTGTCCACTGGTCGCAGACACCGAAGCGCTCTAACAACCAGCTTTCTTCTACTGAAGATGGTTCGCCGAAGCGACCCATGGACAGAGTGCGGGAGAATAACCAAAAATAAAAGATTTGAGCATAAGTAATTCTTAGATGGTTAATAGAAAGGCTATAGAGACCACTAACTATTCTTGCATTAATTCTTGCATTTCTTTTCTCCTTTTTCTTCTTCTCTCCTTTTCTTTTCTTCTCTCTCCTTTACTCTCTCTCCTTTTCTTTTCTTCTCTCTCCTTACTTCTCTCCTTTACTTTTCTTCTCTCCTTACCTTTACTATTTTTTTATAATTTTTCATAATAACAAATCGCTTAAAAAAAACAAAATATCTACAGCGCGTTGTATTTAAAAATGGTCAAAAAAGGGAATTTTTGTAAATTGTCGAAGGGACTATTTTAAAAATTGTATTTTATCAGGGATGGACCGAAAAAACCGAAAAAATAGGTTTCTTTATTGAGTTGTGATCCTTTTTTCTTATTTATTTTTAAAATAAAATATTAATTTTTTATTTTTTAAGTCTTTTTGCCATGTTCAAAGTGTAGTCTCTACACAACAAAATTTTTTAAATATATAAATTTTTATTTATTTTTCTTCTTAATTGCTTATAGATTTCTTCTTCTTGTGTGTAAATAAATATATTTAAAATGACAGATTTAATATATGCAGGTTTCTTTTTTTTTTGTTAAATTTAATCTTAAAATTAAATTCTTTTCAAGTTCGCGGATCTACCGGTTTTGCATTAAAACGAGGACTTGGGAAACCTGAAGAATTGGCTGGGGAAAAATTGTAAGGGTTTTTTTTTGTTTGTTTTTAGTGATTTTTCTCTAAGTGAATAGGTTGGGATTTGAGGGCTTTGGCCAGGATTTGGTTTATTGACCTGTCCCATATTCTAGATTTAAAATCTAGCAATCTCTAACTCTGAAAAAAGGACCCAATAAGCTCGGGCATGTTTATGACTTTGTCTATTGGTCTGGACCATGTTCATAGCTTTGAGTCTGGGTGGATCCAGTCTCATGTCAGTCCAGAATTGGAGCTGCTAAATTCTTGCAGAATCCCTTGCAGCTCAAAATCCCACATCTTCCAGTCCAGAATTTGGTCCAGATCAATAAACCAAGTCCAAAGCCAAGTCTCTATTAAAAAGACTCATTTCTTATCTCAGACTTGGCCCATTTTCTAGTATGAGTAATTTTTTTATCTACTCGACATCTATATCGAGAATCTGAACAGAATCTCGTCAACAATAAGATTCACTAAAATTTTTTAATTTTTAATCTTAGAGATCCAAAATATGCAGTTTGTCGTTGTTTTAAATTTAGCAATGATGGAGCCTATTTTGCCTATTGTGACTCTTCAAGGTTTTTTTCTTCTTTAAAAACGAAAATTTTTTTTCAATTTAAGGACAGTTTTAGTAGAATCTTCAACTGGACGTGAATGTTTTTCTACTGAATTGGTTAAAACTCATTGTATTTTATTCTCACCAAAGGACAAATATATGGTTACTTATGAGCCGTAAGTTTTTTTAAAAATTGTTGTTTTTTGGGATTTTTTTGGCGCAAATTTTTTGGGTGGTCTTATGAGAGTCAAGGGACTGTCAGATTTTCAGTTTCCCTTCTTTTTGGTTTTTTTTTCGTTTTTTGTCACTGGTTACACTTTCAAAATATTTGTCATTATTTTTTGGACAAAATTTGATATTTTAAATCCCAAAAGAAATTCTTTTCATTATTTTCTAGATATGTAATTTATGGAACACGAATGAATGCAGACGGAACAGTAAAAACTCCAAATCCAAATCTTCGTATTTTTGAAGTTTCGACTGGTAAACTTTTGGCTACTTTAATTGCTGATAAACAGTCTGTTTGGAAGCCTCATTTTACTGATGATGATTCTATTGCTATTAGAGTTAAAGGCTCTGAAATATTATTTTACAAAAATGGAGAATTTGGTATTTTTTTTTAAATTTTTGTTGCTTTGGGTATCCATTAATTTTTGGGTTACTAGTAGAGAGCATAACTTACTAACTTAACTTACTACTAGGGACATAATTTATTAGGAACTTAACAATAAACTTAAAGTACCTACAATAACCGACATTTAAATTTTGGAAAAATCTCTGGTCCACATTTGGTCTCGGCTCTCTAGCAGGGATATTTATGGGTGTAGGAAGCGGTTGGATCTCAGAATGTATTTTCGAAAATTTCTTTGGTCAGGTTTTGGGTCTAAAGTTCGGGGTTTTGGATAACTTGTGATATCCGTGTTTTCGTTCATTTTATATTTTGGGTCTGACACTTCTCACAAAAAAAAATTCTTTTTTCTAAATTTAATTAAAACTTTAAAATTTATTTTTCCCAGAAAAATATTCAAACAAGATTGTAATTAAAGATATTGCTCAATTATCTTTAAGTCCAGGTTCATCTCCACATATTGGTTGTTTTATTCCGTCAAAGGTTTTTTTTGTTAAAAATTTTTTTTTTAGAATTTATTTTCTCTTTTATTTTAAAGAATCAACCAGCATTAATTCAATTGAGAACATTAAATGATTCATTGGATGTAATCTATACAAAGACAAGTTTTAATTGTGATCGTTGTGTAATGAATTGGAATACTAAAGGTTGATTTTTCTGTTTGTTTTATGAAAAAATTTTTGGTAATAAGTACAATTAGGAATTTAGTTTTCAAAATGTGCAGCAATCATTAGGACTGTTTTAGGCTCTAGCTTATTGTTTCAAAAACATTTTTCAGACATTATTTTTAAATGCCTGTAAATTCCTTTTTCAAGATTTTTTGATATTTGCTGATTTATAATAGGTGGGAGGGGGGGAGGGTGTTTGCTTCGAGATGCTGATTTTTGTCCTTTTCTCTACATTTATTACGTTTTGTGGGAAAGAATCTTCTTTTTAGTCAGGCTTCTTGAGCTTTTTCCTTTCATTTTCTGATTTTGAGACATTCTATTCATTGTGGGGGAGTGTGAGTCTTCATAATACATACTGCGTTATACCCTTTTTTTAGTCTTAGTTATTTTGACTAATAATGAAAATGATTTTTTAAAGGTTCTGCTTTACTAGTAACAGCATCTGTAGATGTTGATAAATCAAATCAATCATATTATGGTGTTAGCCATATTTATTGTATTTTGACAAAAGATGGTGGTTCATGTTTTCAAGTACCTCTGGATAAACAAGGGCCAGTACATTCTGTTGGTAAATAGAAAAATTTTTTGTAAACTGTTTTAATAAATTTATTAAAATTTTTAGAATGGGCACCCAATGCAAAAGAATTTTGTGTTTGTTACGGGTTTATGCCTTCAAAGGTTTTTGTTTATTTTTTTTTTTAAATTTTTGAGATTCATTTTTTAGATATCGCTCCTCGATTTTAGATATCCCTTCCCTTTTTTTTTGAACATGTCTCCCTTTTTTTAGATACCCTCCCAATTCCAACTCCAAATTTAGAATACCTCTAATTTTTAAATATATTTCCTGAGTCGACTTGTATGTATACTTTTTTTTATTAAAGGTAACAATTTTCAATATGAAAGGTGATATAATTTGGGATATTGGTGAAGGACATCGAAATGAAATCCATTATAATCCACAATCAACAATTTTGGTAACTTGTGGTTTTGGAAATATTTCTTCTGGAAGAATGGAATTTTGGAATTTGTCAACAAGAAAAGAAATTAGTCAATTTTGTGTTCCACATACAACACATTTTGGTTGGGCACCTGATGGACAACATATTTGGTTTGTTTGGGGGATTTTTTTTTGAAAAATCAGAATTTTTAGAAAATTTAGGAAATTTTTTTTCTAAAAATAGGAAAGAGCGGAATGTGCCTTAATGTTAAAAGTTTGTAATTCCAAACCTTCAAAAGCTGATAAAATGCCTAAATGTGGAGATAACAAAGTAATGCTTTCAGTCGAAATGTTGTTCCAATGATGGGGAATGAGGTTCCAACAAATGGGAAAACAGTTTCTTTAGGGGAGATTCAGTAGGGACATCAACCCCGAGCAACATTTGGAAATTTGTCAGCTTTTCGGGGGTTTGTCATTTCGGTCCTTTTTTTGGACCGAGATCTTTGTCAGTAATTCTTTGGCATTTAGTCTTTTGGCATTAAGGGATCATATCGAAAGGTCCATTTAAAAAGTTCATTATTTCTAATAGCACTTCAACTACCGCACCGCGTTTAAGAACAGATAATGGTTATCGTATATGGACTTATCAGGGAATTAAAGTTTCTGAACATTTGTTTGAAAAGGAAGAATTGTGGGAGGTTTATTTTAAAAATTTTTTTGAATTAAAAAAAAAAATTTTTTTTCTTTAAAAAGGTAAAATGGAAGCCTAGCAATTCTTATTCAAAATTTTCAATAGAAGAGCCTTCTAAAGAACAAAAAAGTATAAATTCAAGAATGGGATATACTAGCAACAATAATAATAATTTGGTGGATAGTCTTCCAAAGGGAGCTGTAACTTCCCAAGGTGTTTATGTACCTCCACATTTGAGAGGTTTTTCTTTTTTTTTAATTTTTAGAAAAAAAATTTTTTTCTTAAGGTGTTAGGTTTTTAAAATGCTAAGGTTTGGGGGAGCAGACCTAATCTTGGAGAGGACCTTAAACTTCTATACCGGATCCTTTCTTATACATTTTGTCAATTATTTACACATAAGTAGGGCACTCTGTTAGCTTATGTCAGGTTTTACTTTTTGTGAATCTATGACTTTCATACTGGCTCAATTCAGCTCCTTGCTATGCTGTCTGTTTCTTGGGTTTGGTTCCGAGTTCCGAGCCTAAAACTCTACTGCTAGTTAAAGTTTAATCTAGTGGTAATCCTGTGGTTTGGATTAAGCTCTCGGAGAGGATTTCCCTAGAGGTACTTCCCCCAGATTCATAGCTTTTTTAATCATTTTAAAGCCCCCAAAAAAGATTTTTAAATTTTTTATTTTTAAGGAAAGAATCAAAAGGGAGGTGGCGGTGGTGGAGGAGGAAAACCATCAACAACAACAACATCAAAAACTTCAACAAATAAAAATGTTTCCAACAATAATAATTCAGCAGCAAGTGGACTAAATGAAATTGAAAAGAAAATTCGTTCTTGTCAAAAAAAATTGGATGATATTGAAATTTTGAAAGAACGTTCATCTTCTGGACAACGTTTAGAAATTAATCAAATGGAAAAAATTAAAAATGAAGAAAAAATTAAAATTGAATTGGAAAAACTTAAATTAGAAAAACAAGGAAGAGGAGGGCAAGAAGTTGAGGGGAAGGAGAAGGAAAAGAATTGAAAATAAAAAAAGAATAAATCAGTAGTATGAAATTTTTTTAATTAGTTATATTTTATATAAATTTAAATTTGAGGATAGGGGGGAATGAGAGAAAAAAAGGAAAGGGAAAAAAATTTTTTCAGGTGAAGGGGAAAAAGAATTTCTGGGAGTTTTAAAAATTCAGAAATTATTTTTTTTCAAAAAAAAAATAATTTTTTTTTTAAAAATGGGTTATTTTTCTGGATAAAAAAATTTCAAAAAAATTCTACAAAAAAAAATTTTTTCTCTCATACAATTAATTTTTGTGTGTGTAAGGCAGGGAGAGAGAGAATATGGCGCTTTTATTACTATATTTTATTTTTTTTCTGTTTATTAAAAAAATTATAGTTTTATTTTTTTTAAATTTCTTTTAAAGAATAAAAATGTTGTCAGATTTTATTGTTTTTAAATAATTTTCAATTTTTCATTTGTGTAATACTTTATGAAATTTAATTAATTTTTATTAGCGCGCGAATATTGGGGGCAATACTTGGCGATTATTTGACAAGGTTGTTTTTTTTAATTTCTGATTTGTTTTTCTGATATGCAAATGTTTTTCTGATGGGTGTGTTTTGTTTTTGCGTTTTCCCTTCTGTTTATGTTTTTCTGATTTTGTGTTTTTCTGACTGTTCTGCTTTTCTGTTTTCCTTCTGTTTGTGTTTTTAAGTTTTTCTGATTTTGTGTTTTTCTTTCTGTTTTCTTTTTAAATTGTTTTTCTGGTTGATGTGTTTTAGTTATGTTCTGATGTTTGTTTATATTGTTTCTTTTGTTTTTGTTAACTTTTGTTTGCTTTATGATTTTTGTTTTGCCTATGTTTGTTTTGCCTATGTATTTTCTTATATGAGTTCATCTCTGGAAAATGTTTTACAAAATTTAGTAGCGCTTAATATAATTTACACCTTAATAAATTTAACAGAATCTCATTTTTCTTTTTTTTTTGTTTATTATTTTTCCATGACAACATTGTTTGCTGGTAAAATTTTGGGATTTTTGGATGTGCCATTTTCATATTAAAAAAATTTTTTAACAAGTTGAATTGGGATTGGCATTCCAGTATTTGGGGGTGTATGTAAATTATATGTTGTTTTATGTATGTTTTTGGAAAATACCACACGCATTTTAATTTTATGTTTTTCTGATTTTCTCTGACTTTGTTTTTATTAAAATCAGAATTTTTAATTGTTTTTATGTTTTTCTGGTTTTATTATGTTTCTGGTATGTTTTTCTTTTCTCTAATGCATGTTTTTCTGATTTGTTTTTGTTATGTTTTTCTAACTGCGTATTTTCTGGTTGTTTTTCTCTCTGTTTTATATTTCTGTTTCCTTATTTACTGTTTCTCTTTGTTGTGTTTGTTGTTGTTTATTTTCTCTGAACAAAGTTCATTCTCTCTAACCAATAAAAACCTTTCCCAGAAAAATCAATAAATTCAAATTAATTAGTACTCTATTAACTAATTAAATTATTCTTTTTTACTCTTTGCTTA
The DNA here is from genome assembly GCA_036172945.1 of Meloidogyne incognita. NCBI lineage: Eukaryota > Metazoa > Nematoda > Chromadorea > Rhabditida > Meloidogynidae > Meloidogyne > Meloidogyne incognita. The sequence continues at coordinate 3,280,263 of JARQAC010000033.1, forward strand.
TTTAAACCCAATATTCTTCTTTTTTTTAATTCCTTTTCTTCCTTCCTCCTCTTTCCTTTTTCATTAAAAATTCACAGCACCCTCGGGAAGAGAATTGGTTTTCACAAAACAAAAAGTTAATCCTTCCCTCATTTTTCTTTTTTAACTAGTAAATTGTATACTCAAAAATTGGCCAATTTATTATTTTAAATAATTCTTTCTCCCCCTATTCTTTTCCCGCATATTTAACTATTTAAGGTATTTAACTATTTATTTTGACTAATTGATTTTAGCTTTTTACCCCTTTAATACCTAATATTGTTTTTCTTTTGTGTTCTGTTTAGTTTATTGTTGTCTTGTTTTAATCTTATTCTGATTTTCTGTTTTGATATTTTTCATGTTTTAATTTAATTCTGATTTGTTTATTCTGTTTTCTTTTGTTTGTTTGTTAAGTATGTTTTGATGTTTTTACAAAATCAGAATTTCCCTATGTTTTTTACTTATTCTGATTTGTTTTTCTTTTTGCTGTGTTTGCTTCTATTCTGTTTTTGCTATTTCTTTTTTAAAAATATTTAAATTTAGCTAGCTAATCCCTTTTATCTTTATTTAATTCTTTTATTTTTTATTAGCTCTAAATTGAAAAATAAGAAATTGGGGATTAATTTTATGAAGCCCCTAAACTGAGGGGATCACATTTCATTTAATTTAAATTGTTTTAGGAAACGAAAGATTGTTTGGGAGAATTTTATAAAGCTAAAGTGAATCTACTAAATTTAATCAATTTTTTATAATAAATTTTTAAAATTAATTCTTTTAAATTATTTTTCGACTTTGGTTGCTTGTTTAGATTTTATTCTGTTTTTTTAATTGTGTTTTGTTTGTGAAATATTTTTGTGTTTTTCTGATTTGTAATTCTGATTCGTGTGTTTCTGTTTTATTTATTTTGTGTTTTTCTGGTTTGTATTTTTTAATGTTTTGATTTTATTCTGATCTGTTTGTTTGTAATTCTGATTTCTTATTCGTGATTCTGATTTGCTTGTTTGTAATTTTGATTTGTTTTAATTTAATTCTGATTTGTTTATTTTCAAGTTTATTTTTATAATTAAATTAAAACACAAACTTTATTTTTATCTTTGATGTTTTAAAAACACAAAATATTTCTCTCTCAACATGTTTTAAAATAATTCTGAAATTTTTAGCAAAGTTTTTAGCAAATGACTTGAGAGTTTTTAAATATATTAAAAGTTATGTAATTTAATATCCGTCCAAACCACCAAGTTTCTACTATTAATAGAATATTTATTTTTGTGTTTTTAAAACATGTCAAATCTTTTTAAGTAACTTGAAAAATCAGAAAAATTATTACAAATTGTTTTTCTACACCTTTCTTCTTCTACCTACCTACTTACCTCATTCAACATCTGTCACTCAAAAATCATCATTTATTTATTTCCAACTTGTCATGTTATTAATATACTAAATGCTTGTCTCCATCAAATTTAATACTTTAAAATATTTTTATTTTTTTGATTTGCAGGCAAATAAAATAAATATATAAAATATTTTTTAATGGCAAATTTTAACATCGATATATATATTTTATTAAATGTCTTTAACAACAACAATAAAAAATTTTTAACAACACACCTGGCTATATGTATTAATATTACTTTTGTGCATCACAATTAGTGAGTTTAAACTTTTTTTTACTATAAAAGTACAAGTTTTAAGTTTAAAAGTTTATTTTTAATAATTCTGATTTTAAAGTTTTACAATTGTAAAATTAAAATTTATTTTTATTAAAACATTTACCATTGTAAAATAAGCATTAAAACATGTAAAATAAATTTGTTTTAATTTTATTCTGATTTGTTTATTCTGTTTTTTATTTTGTGTTTATGTTAATGTTTGTTGGATATTTTTACAAACCAGAATTTTCCAATGTTTTTTATTTATTCTGATTTGTTGGGGTTGTTTTTGCAATTGTAAAATGAACTTTAAAACTTGTTTGAGATTTATTCAAACTTTAACGATTGATGTTTTTAAAACTTGTTTTTTTTCAGAATTCTGTTAGACTACAAAAGATGTTTTGGAATGTTTCTCCTCTCAAACTTGCAAAATTGCTTACAACAACAAAAAACAATTATTTGCAGCATTATTTTAATTACAACATGTTTTGGATTGTTTCATTCTGAAGGATTTGGTTTTGCTCTGTTTGGATTGGTGGTTAGGAGGTGGGGAGTTTATTTTAATATTTCTTAGTATTTTTGAGATTTTTTTTTGTATTTTTTCATTTTTTTTAGTTTTAAGAATTTTATTAATTTAATCATCAAGTTTAAGTTCAAAAAAAATTTTTTTAATTTCCAAAATTTATTTTTCAAAAATCTTTTTAAAATTTTTATAGTTTATTTAAATTTATTTTCCCATTTTTAACCTTTTTTTAAAAGTTTAAATATATTTAATTTTTTTATTTTTTCCCATTACCTTCTAATATTTATATTTTATTTATTTTCTTTCAAATCCTATCAACCTCTTCTCTCTCTTTCTATCTTTTCCGGCTGAACTTTTAATTTTAAAATTTCCGTTCCTCAATTTATTTTTCCTCTTCTCATTAATTTCTAAAATTTTTTTCCCAAAACAAATTTGCCTCAATTTATTTAATTTAAATTTCTTCCTTAAACGCGCAAAAAACAAAAAAAATTTTTTTTAACCTTTCAATTAAATTATTTTTATTATTTTTAAAATTAAATCAAAAATAAATTTATTGTTTGATCATTTTATTTTTCTTGAATTTTTTTCCGCAATTCTGTTTTACCTGTGGGGTTTTAATTTTGGGACGTTTCAACGGGATTTTAAATTGTTTCATTATTTTTTTCAAACTTGTTTTACAAATTCTGATTCTATTTTACAATGACAACTTTTTCTACAATTGTAAATTGTAACATGTTTTAACAAAATTCTGATTTTTACTGTGTTTGTAGCATGTTTAATTTATATATCAAACTTGGTTTACGGAAACTTGTTCCGGTAAACTTGTTCCGGAAACAATATTTTTGAGGTATCTAATAAATATCTGGTTCAAAGATTAACACACAAACACACATTAAAAAATACTAATAATTTTTGTAATTTAATATTTTTTCTATCAATTTAATATATTATTTTTAGCAACATTATTACCTAGATATACACTTATTTTTAGCCATTAGCAAAAAAAAGTTTCTGAAACATTTCTTTATTTTTGATGGCCTTAGATACGACAAGTTCGCCCCCAAAAAATTCTTTCTTTCTCCTCTTCCGGCCCTTTAAAAAAATTTTTTTATTTAACAACAATAACAAATCCACACTCCCACTTTTCTATATTTTGTTACACGCTTCTTTTACCTAAAAATTATTATTTTTTACTTGATAAGTGTTATTTAATGTTATTTAAACGATTACTATACTATGTAGTTGAACTTGAGTTGATATTCTTCATATATATTTTTTTATTTTTTAAGTAGTTTTTGATAGTTTTTGATCATGAATTTATGAGACCTATACAGAGCTAAAAATTGGAATTTTTAAAATTATTTTAATTAAAGTTGTGACCGGAAAGCTATCAAAAATATCCAAAAAATACCCGAGAATGCCAATTTTTCTTGTACATCTTTCGTGCCCTTTTTGTTAAAATTATTTTTTTATCTCTTATCGTTTGATAGCCTATTTAATTCTCTATTTAATTCTTTATTTATATTTACCTTTCATTTTTTTGAGATCCAATGTTAGATCTCAGAATCTTAGACTCAAGTAAGCATTAATTACCGTCTACCTTTTTACACATCCTTTTTGAGGCAATATTTTCTACAACATATTTTTTTCCCTTTTCTTTCCTATTTTGGTAGTATATGTGTCCAATATGGCCCACTTAATCATTTAAAAAAATACAAGTAAAACAAGTATTTATTTTTTTTCTACAAAAATGCCGACAGCCAAAAAATTGAGAGAAGGGTTTAAAAAAAGTGTGTCTGGGGTTGTTGTGGTGCTCATCCAGAAAATGTTATTATTTTTATAAAATAATAATAATTTAGGGCAATAAACGGAAATTGACTATCGAAAAAAAATCTAATTTAAATGAACCTCCAAAAAAATGGCAAAATAATAATGATATTTTCTGTGTTGATTGATTCACACTTTTATGTAGTTGGGGAAGAGGGAGAGACAGGAAACTGAGGGACATAAAAGGGCATTTAACTTTTATTTAAGGAAAGGGATTTAAATGTGATATTTGGCTCATAATATCTGTAAAATTGGGGGGTTATCAAATGATACAAAAATTTTTTAATTTTTCGATTTTTTTTTAATTTTGAAAATAAATTAGGCGAGAATGCCGACTAAAAATCCACACTAAATTCATTTAAAAATTCACTACTTTTTGTAAATCTAATTTAGAAATCTAATTTTTGGATATATGATAACTCAAAATTTCCTTTATCTTTTGATATAAATTGCTGATTTTTAACTGTTTTTCTTGATGAGTTATGGGATTTTAAATCCAGTCTTCTTAGTGCTTTTTCTATTAATTCAAAATTAAACTTAAAACTTGTCCAACTTTTTTCCAACTTATTCAACTTTTTTTAAACTCTTTCCAACTTTTCTGTTCAATTTTCAAACTTTTTCTAACCTAACAAACTTTTTTTCAAACTTTTTTCGCCTTTTTCTCAATCAACGCCAAGTTTCTAAATATATTTTTTAAATTATATTAATATGTATGCGTTTATTAAATATTTTCCCATTACATTAAAATGATCATCCAATTTTTTTTAAAAAAGCCTGAGTCAATATTTATTTTATGCTTCATTTTTTTTAAATATTTTGATAGGCTCACTCTCTTTTCTTTTTTTTTTCATTACGGTATTTTTTTGTTAAAAATTAAATTACTTAGAAAAGCGTGATTGATAGGGAATTAAAAAAATTATTCTGTGAATGATTGGAAAAAATTGAAATTTACACTCATCAATTTAACAAAATAGGTGTGTTTATCAAACTAGCAGTTTTCTATAACCTTTATTTTGAAGATTTTCCTTTTTAAAGCTTTTTAAATTTAATTCACAATTATTTTTAAATTTTTTACCCCTTTTTAATTCTTTATCGAATGATTTATCAAATATATATTTTTTTGAAAAGATTTATAAATTTTTAATTTGAAAATTTTAATTTTGAGTAATGATTTGTGACCTTTCCTTATATTTATTACCTTAAAGTTGCAATTTTACAAAAGGTGTATGTTTGTTTTATTTTTTCAAGTTTAATTTACAATTGTAAAACTTTAAAAAAAGTTTATATAATTTTAGATTGTAAAAACAAGTTTTATTTTTAAGTTTTATATATTTTTTACAATTGTAAATATGGGAGAAAGTTTTCTAATTTTGTTTGTAAAAACATGTTCATTTAAAGTTTTATATTTATTTATAGTTGTAAAAGTTTTTCAAGTTTGTAAAAGCTTGTGAGAATATTCAAAAATACTTTTGCACTTGAAAAGAAACGGGCGTACAGTAATTTTGTATTATTACCTAATAATGTCATTTGTATTTATTTTTATATTTTTATTTAATTTTTATATTTTGGGCATATCTTTCTTCTTTGATTTTTCCGATTATAAACTTGAAAATATAAAATTTTTTACCTGTAAATAGACACTAAATAGTTTTACATTATTATTATTTTGGACTTGCGCGCGCCATATTATTTTTTTTTACTACTTGTTTGTTCTAAATTTTTTATTTTATTTGATAAATGCCGACTTTTAATATTCTTTTAAATTTTAATATCATCATCTTGTAAATAAAAATATATATTTTTAATTTTGTAAATGTGTCCTTGTTTTTGAAATATAAAAATTTTTTTTAATTTTTATATTTTATTGCATTAACGGGAAAAGGTGGGAAGGTGTGGGGGAAGAGAATCCTCCCCCCCCTGGGGGAAGAGGGGGGGAGGATTTATAAAAAGGGGTGACACGGTTTTGTCTTCTAATTTTTAGGGCATAATTTTTTTTAATAAATAAATTTTTTAATTCATTATTTTGTTCTATTAAATTTTTAATTTTTATCTTTATTTTATTTAAATATGTATGTACTTGTCACGAAAATTAACACAAAATAAAAAGAATTTTTTTCTTCAACTGCTTTTCAAATTTTGTAAATTATAATTTTTTTTTTAATTTTAAAAATTTAATAATAATAAAAACTTGAGAAGAAAAAAATTTTTTTTCTTTTAAAATTAAAAAAGAAAAGTTCATTTTAAGTTTTATTAAAGCAAATAAAATAAATACTAAATTCTCTCCTCTCTCTTTTTCAAAATTTATTTGCATGTTTAATTATTCTTATTAAAAAAATTTTTTCTATTTAATTTTTGTCTTAAATCCAATAATAATGAAGAAGAAAAAATTTTTTTTATTTGTTTTCCTTTTTTTAATTAAAAAAACTGAATTTTTTTTTAAAATATGCAATTAAATTTTGTGAGTCTTTAAAAAATTTTTGTGTCTTTCAATATTTTCAATATCTTTTTTTCTTCAAAAATTTGTTAAAAATTAAATGTTTTCTCTTTAAATATATGTTGCCAGATGGAGAGGGATTTCTTCTAATGTGGGGAAAAAGTCTGGTGGATTTCTAATATTTTTTTTTAATTTTTCTGTGCGCATTTTTTTTATTACTCTAATTAAATTTATCTACCTCCTACTACTATACTTTAAGCAATAATAAACTGACAGTATATTCTTTTCCTCATTTTGGGTGATTTTTTAAATTGAATATTATTGGTTGTGTGGATGCTTTTTCTTGACTTTTCTTTTTGACTTTTCTTTCTTTCTCTCTTTAAATTTAATATAATATTTGGGGGGGGAGGGTTTATTTTTACTATGCCACACCCCCAAAAAATTTAAATTTTTAATAAATATTTAAAAACTTTTATTTTTTTTTTGATTTTATTTATTATTCACACCTATTGTAAGAAAGAAGGAAGAGATTTTTATTATTATTTCTGGACCTATTTTTCCCTATTAAAAAATTTTTTTTTCTAATATTTTTTTCTTCAATTTAATCATATACCTATATTTATTTAGTTTCATTTTTATGATTTTTTTATTTTATTATTTTGAGGAAATTGAAAAAGGAATGGAAAAAAATTTTTGTTTTTGTTGTGAATCATATTAAATTTATTATTATATTTTTTATTTATTATTTCTATTATTAATCCCTTAAACTATATTTTGGAAGAAATAAATAAAAATATTGTGTGTGTGAAATGCATGAAATGAAAAAAAATTTTTTTGGGGAGGGGGACAAAATTAAGAGTAAAAAATAAAGCAAATTAAATGAGACGTAAATTATTGTTGTGGCCATTTTACCTTCCCCAAAAAAAATTTTTTTTTTGTAAAAGATAAAAATGTAAACGTGTGTGTTTGTGTGAGTGAGGTATAGTAATAGGGAGATTGAGGAAAAAAAGTGGGGAGGGACGGAGAAGAGGAAGTAGGGAGGGGAAGAAAGAAGTAATTGAGATGATGAGTCTATTTATTTATTTATTTAAATCCGAAAATTGGTTCTTTTTTATTGAAATTAAATATTTATTTTTTTTTTAATTTTTAGTTTGTTAAGATGATGATGAAGAGGGGGGAGAGGAAAGGTGGATGTGTAGGGGAAGGAATGAGGGAAAGGGGGGGGGGGGAATACATCTACTACTACTACTACATACTGTTTTAGTTTCTTCCAATTTTCTTTCAATTTGTTTTGTTGTTTTTTTTTAATCTTATCTTTTATAAAATCTAATTTTTTTTAATTTTTTAATTTGTATTTAAATTGTTTTTAAAAAATTTTTTTTTAATTTTTTCAATCTTAAAAATTAAAATTTTTAAGATTTTCATCTTGGGCATATTTTTTTAATTTTTATTTTTTTTTCAAATAAAATACTTTTTTAAAATATAAAAAATTTTATTGAAAGACTTGAAGCTTCTAAGGAAAAAAATTTTTTTGGGAGGAAATTGAGTTTAAAAGTATTAGTTATAGAAATTGGTTAAAAAGGGGAAGGTGAGGAAGTGAGAGGTGATTTTTTACTATTTAGTTTTAGGTTAAAAGAAGCAATAAATAAAAACACACACACACACCTTTTATTTATTTTTTTTATTTGCAACGGATATAGGGGTAATTTAGCGATTATTTTGTGAATGGGGAAAGGTAGAAGGAGAATGGAAGAAAATTTTTTTATTTATGTTCATTTAAATATGTATAATAGGTAAAATTTTGTTTTATAATGTGTGGTTTTGTTGTGTTTGCTTGTATATTGTTGCTTGTTCAAAAAAAATTTTTTTTCTCTTGTGAAATACTTACGCGGATGTTTCAGTGCAAGCTTGAGATATACTATATAACTTTGAGATTTTTGGGAAATTTTTGGGGCTTTTTTAATTGCTTTTAAGCGTTGAATTTGATGTGAAATTAAATTGAAAAGCAGAAAAATCTTTGAGAGAGAAAAAACCAGTTATTTTTTTTAAAGAGATGGAGAGGAATGTAAAAAATTAAAAATAAAATAATTATGCAAATTGACAGACGGAAGTTAAGTGTGTGTTTGTGTGTGTTTAAAAATTAAGAAAATGGAAAGAAAAAATTAGATGATTTAAGTGTTGTGTGTAAACTTTCAATCTTGTAAAGGTCATTAAATTTAAAAAAAAAATTTTTTTAAATGGCTAATTAACATAAAAATGAGAGATTATAATCTAATTAGTTAAAAAAAATTTTTTTTTAATTTTTTTATTTTCAAAATTTTTATTTTTAAAAATACATAAACATTTGGCATTTTTTGTTCGTGTGTAAAATCCCTTCCCAATATTTATTATGTTTCAAGTTTTAAGAAAATACAACAACTGCAAAACACTTTCCGGAATTAACACACAATATTCATACATGATAGTCTTTTTCCGGAAACCTTAAAAACTTTTTGTATTTTGTTTGTATTTTCCTTGTGTTTTTATATTTGTTTTAAAATGTGTAAGACATTTCATCAATTTCTGATAATTAATATATATATTTTTTTTTAAATTTTTCCCCTAAAAATTTTTCCAAAATAAATATAATTTATTACTTCATTAACTTTTTTTTTTATTTAATATCAAATATATTTCTCTCTCATTTATTTTTATAAGAGGATTTTCTTTATTATTACAAAATAAAATATTAAATAAATTTATTGGGTCAACACCAAACACCTCCTCTATATAATGTGATATATTACACAATTTATTTATTTCTTGGCCGCGATAAAACATTTATTTATATAAGTAGATATATATTAATTTATCGGAAGAAAATTATTATTAAATAAATATATTCCAATAGAAAAAAATTGTGTTTAATTAAAGATTAATAAATATATGTGAGAGAAACACACAAATTTATTAGGGAGGTTATATGGTTATTAAGGTGAGGGTAATAATTTATCAGAACAGAAAATAAATAAAAATAATTAAGAAGATTATGGTAAATGTGAAAAGTGAAGAAAAATTAAAAGAAAAAAAAGAGAGATTGTGTGTTGATAATTTTAAGCATATCAGAATTAATTTGTGAGTGTATGTGTGAGAAAATGTGTTAAGTATATTGAATAATTTTGTTGCTAAATATGTGTGTGAGATAGTATATTAAACTAAAAGATTTGGAAGGAAGATAAATAAAAATCAAAATTATATTTAATTTGTATAAATTTTCCGGAAAATACATTAAATAAATCTTTCCGGAAACTATCAGAATTTTTCTTTCAAAATCAGAATATATGCGTTGTATATAAGCTTTCCGGAAAATACAAAAATTAATTAAAATTTCCGGAAATTCTATAAAAATATTTTAATTATTTTCCGGAAAATACAACAATTACAACAAAAATACAATTACAACGAAAATACAACAATTAAATTTATAAAATTCAGAATAATTTATTCAAAGCCTTCTGGAAACTATATTAGAATTTTCTCTTAAAATCAGAATTTATATTTTCTATTACTTTTCGTAAAATACAAAAATTAATTTCAACTTTTCCTGAGAGTTTATATCAGAATTTACTTTTATTCTTTTTTTTTTAGTCTGTCTAAAATTAGCAACTTTATTTTTGGATTTTATTCTTATTGGTTACTTTATAGTCGTTGTCTAATTAAAAATATATTTATTGTTTGCTGACCATTACTATATAATAGGCAATATAAGCACACATAACCGTACAATATTTTTAAAGGCTTGGCCGCTTTCTTTATTTTTTTTTGTATTTATTTATCGCGCAAAATTGAAAAAAAAAAGTTTTTTTTCTTTATATGGTCAAAGCTTTTAATATTTTACTATATATTTTTTTCTGGACTTGGCTTTAAAAAATTTTTTCCTTCATTATTTACTCTTATAAATTTTTGGTCAAGGAAAAAATCCGCTTATTTTATTAGAAATAAAAATAAGGGGGAGGAGGGAGTGTCAGGAAAAATTCTATTTCTTTATAGCTTTGCGCCTCCTGATAGGTGGGAAGTATTATATTTTTTACTTGCATTTTAGATGATTCATTTAAAATCAAATAATGAAATGAATAATAAAATAATAAAGAGCTTTTTCTTTTTTTCCTCATTTTTATTTAATATATTTTTGATTCCCCAAAAATTTTTCAAGATTTATATACGAAAAAATTTATTATTAATATAATTTTTATTATTCTTCCTTTATTTTATTTTCACCTAAAAAAAATTTTTTTTAAATAAGAGTAATATTAAATTGTGCTAAAATCTTCTTTATTTATATCAAGCTATATAAAATTTTTTATTTCCAGCAAACAAATTACCTATATTTAACCATTATTTTATGGGGGTAACTTCACTAGGGAATTAAATTGACTAACATATCTGAAGTAAGTTTGTCGGATTCTGATATCCGGATCCGAAAAAAGACTGGATATCCGGAAATTTTCGGATATTGGATCAGGATATCCCAACTATCCGACAACCTTTAATCTGTACCAAACACCTTTATTTTGTATAGTTCCAAAATTAATAATTTTATATCTAGTTTGTGACCGCTTTACTTCTCTATCTAATGCAACCAGATCCGTTTAACACTCTATGTTTTTTTTCGTTTTAAAATTATTCCAATCAAACACTAAAGCATCCAAATATGCTTATATATTTTTAATTAATTAATTAATTAGATTAATTGTCTTTTAATAAACAATTTTTTTATAAGTTTTGTTTTTAATATTTAAAATGGCTAAGTTAAAGAAGGAAAAAGACAATTAATTTTCTTTCCCTTTTTTTTATTATTAAAAACGGAATCCATTTTTACCCCCAACTTTTTTATTATTATTATTATTTCTTATAAAGCTGCTAATAGTAGTAGAGAGATTCTTTGTAAACATCACCACCAATTTTATTTTTTTTATTTTTTTCCGGCCATTTTTTTTATTTATTCATTTATAATGAATACATTTTTTTTAGTTTTTTTTAAAAGCGCATTCATTAAATAATAAAAATAAAAAAAATATATAAATTAAAATATCGTTATCTCTTTCAATGTATCGAAAAGCAAAATCCCATTAACACAACTAAAAATAAAGCAATTTTGTGTATTTGCTAGAAAAAAAATGGAAAAAAAAACAACGGCCAAGTAGTGCTTGTGGCCTTTATATTTATTTTCATTTATTAATGTATTTATTAATGTATTCATTATTATTTTTTTGTCGGCTCATTAATGAAGAGAGAAAAAAGGGAAACATTTTTTTTTGTATTTGTGTTGGCTTTAATTATTTTGTTGCTTTAACGCTATTATCACCATTAACGCTATTATTAGCACTATTATTATTATTATTAGCAACAAAAATAAAAATACATTTAGTACACATTTAGCTTCAAGTAGAAAACTTTTTTTCTGAATTTTTTTTTATTCTTTTTTACTTTTTTCAAGAATGATTTTTTCTTCAAAGAATTAATTTTATATTTTTTCTAAATTTTTTAATTAATTTTTTTAAAGAATTTTACATTTATTTCTCCTATTTTATAGCGGGGGTGTATTCGTTTCAGTTTTTTATTTTCTTTTAACTCAATTTTTAATTTTAATTTGATTTTTTATATAGTTAAATAGAGTATATTAATTAACTTACAAAATTTTATAAAATTTAAATTTAACTTGACAAAAACATAGTGATCAAAAAACTGAAACGACTTGAAGCGTTGCTTCTGCCAGTTTACTTTAAACTATATATATATATATATATATTTTTAAGTTTTTCAAATTTTTTTCTATTTTAAATTTCAAAAAAAAATAGGGCTACAAAAACAATATATAATATAGCTATTTATAAATTTATAATTTACGATTAATTTAATATCGGTTGAGATCACTGAAAATAAATAAAAACCGGAAATTTATAGGTGGAAAGAGAGGGGGTAGGATTTAAATTGGGGGAAAAATATATTTATTTTATTACACAAATTAGATTTAGTTTTTTTGTGAAAATAAAAAATGATAATCTTATTTTGAGACCTAAATCAATTTGAAAAAAGTAAGAAAAAATTGATTTAAAAAATTTTTTTGGGTAATTGAAATAATATTTATATATTTTTCGGTGTGGGGAGTGTTTAAAAAAATTTTTTTGCTGCTTCTAAAAATTTTTTTTTAATTTATTTTTGTGTTTTGTAGCCAAGCTGTATTCTTTTATTAAACTAATAAAAAACTTTTATTATATTTTTTTCCAAAAAAAAGTTCACCTGTTGTTCTTGAAACGTACTCGAGAAAGCTAATTTTATTACTTGTATTTTTCTAATAATAATTATTTTTATATTTATTTTTAAAAAAAATCTTTGTTCATTTCTATAATAAAATAAAAATTATAATATAAGTATTTATTACAATTTATATATTTTTAGTACAAATTTTTATTAGATTTTCTAAAAATAGTGGTTACATGTCAGAATAAATACCTACTTTTATATTTGGGCTTATTACTATATACCTAATTATTAAATTTTAAGTTTTAACCCATTTTTTAATATTTTTCTTAATTTTTTAGGAATATTTTTTTCATTTTTTTTGTAAATTTAACTTTAAAAAAGAATTATTATTTTTTTATCTATTTTTTCATTAAATTTGTGCTAATTTTTAATATTTTCAATATATATTAATTTATTGCTTATCAAATTAATTAATTAATTACCTCTTTTTAATTAAATTTATAAATATATATCATTTGTTTACTTAATTAAAAGCAATTTAAATTAAATCATTATTTTAATTTTTAGTTTATACGCCTTTTTTTCTTTTTTTTCTAATTAGTCTTATGATTTTGTTGCAATTTTAAGGAGGTTTTGTAAAATTAAATAGTTGCTAGTTTTATAAATTAATTTTTTTACAATTCATGTTTTACAATTAAAAATAAACATGTTTTACAATTTTTCAATTTTCCGGAAAACGTTATTTGTAAAACTTGAAACTTTTCCGGTTGTATTTAATTAAACTTGATTAAAAACACAAAAACGCAAACTTGCTACAACCTATACCAACTTTTCCGGAAAACTTGAGTGTTTTACAAACTTGAATTTGTACAACCTATTTTACTCTTATTATTTATTCGAAACAAGCACTTTTTTAAGTACTTTTTTTAAGTATTTTTAAATTGGCAATTTTAATAAATTTTTTAAATTATTAAAATTAAAAAAATTAGAGGGAAAAAATAATTAGAGAGCTTTAACGTTAAATTATATAGTAAATTAATTTGCGTCACGCAATTTTTATTGTTGTGTGTGTGAGGAGGAGGGGGGATTAATTTTCATTAAAAAATTGATAGAATTACTTTAATTAATTGGCATTTTTATGATAATAAAAAAAAATTTTTTTAATTTTTTACTTTTAATTAAAAAAATTTTTTAAATATTTTTTTCTTTACTGAAAATAAAATTATAATCCGTTTAAGCATGTTTAAAAATATTTTATTTTTATTTTGAGCTAATGTTTAATCATTAAAAATTGCATCCATTAATTATTGATGCTTCTATATATCTACCCCTATTCTTTAAATTTTACAATTATGAAATATTTTTATTTTACAATTGTACATTTTTCTCTCCTATTTGTTGTAAACCTTTCCGGAAATAATTAAATTTCATTTCAATAAAACTTTGTACAGTAACAAACTTTCCGGAAATATTACAATTGTATTTTTTTCTTCTTCTTTATAAATATTTTCCGGAAACATTTCTACAAGTTTCCGGAAATATGTAAAAATAAAATAAACTTTTCCGGAACTTATAAAATTCTGATTTTGTATTTTTTCTTTACTTTTGTATTTTCCGGAAACATTTCTAAAATTTCTACCAACTTTTCCGTGAGTTATTAATTAAATACAACTTTCTACAACACAATAAACTTTTTTCCGTTATTCTTCCGGAACTTAAAAATATTTATTTTGTGTTTCGTAACTTGTTTTTGTATTTTTTCTGTGACATTTATTTAATACGTTCCGGAAACATTTATTTAAATTCTGACTTGGTATTTTTCTTGTTATTTCTTTTTAATCTCTTCTTTAATAATATCTTTTTTAAATATATTAAAAATTCATAACCTTTTAAAAGGCATGTAAATATTTTTAAATACATATCTGACTAATGTAAGTGTGTTTTTAAAAAAAAGAATATACGTTTTATTTATGATTTAGTTTTTTTTAATTGATAGGGGATTAAAGTGTATAAAAAAGGAGAGCTTTTTTTAGTTTAATATCATTAAGAGTATTTTAATAAAAAAAATTTTTTTTTATTTTTTTTTGAAAAATCTAATCATTTTTTAATTAATTAATTTAATATTTTCTTAAAAAAAAATTTTTTTTTCATTAATTTAAAAATTGCTTTTAATTAGTCTCTTTTAATTACTTCTTTTTGTGTGGCTCATTTCTCTATTTATATATTTTTATTAAATAAAAGTGGGCTCCCGCGCTACTATTAGACTTATTTAGTACTTTAAAAAATTTTTAGTCAAATTGTTTTAATTAAAAGAGAGACTTATTTTTTAAAGGCACTCAAGAGTTGAAAAAATAATCTCTGAATAATAGAAAATAGGTATATAATGGTAGCAATCTAAAAATTAATTTCTCTTCTCTTAAAATCATAAAAATACAAAGGAAAAAAATTTCGGCATCTAAAAATAGTCAAAAAGGGATATTTAAAAAATTAAGGTATTAAAGATTGAGTGAAAGAGATCTTACAGCAAATTGAGCGTGTTCTTAATTTTGACCCAAATTTTTAAGTAATTGTATTTTTTACTTTATAATAATAAATGTTTGTATTTTTGTATTTTTTATTTATTTATTTAAAACTTTCCGGAAAGTTTGCAACTTCATTTTTATTTTTCCGGAATTTTTTAAATTATATAATTTGTGTTTTCCGGAAAGTTTAATTTAGTAGTGTTTTCTTTATTTTTTATTAAAGCTTTATCTCTCTTCCCCCCAATATTTTTTTTTAATTTCAAAAGAATTTTTTCTGAAATTTTTGAAATTTTTTTGAAAAATATTTTCGACTTTCCTGATACATATCTCAATTTTAACTTAAACAGAATCATTCAACCTTAAACAAATTTAACTAAATCCTTTAAAAATAAGTGGATGATGACCCCATTTTTCTCTTAATGCTTTTTTAAATGCCACTCATCCCTTCTCTCTCAACTCAACACACACACACACAAATTAGGTTTACCATTATACTTTACCCAAAATAAAATTTTATTAGCAAATTACTGTAATTTTGGGATGAGCGAATGAATGGTGAGAGAGAGAGATTGGATAGAGGTAGATGAATTAATAAAAAAAATTATGGAGGGAGGGGATTTTATAGTGGAGATTGCAGGAAGGAATTTTTAATTTAAGGTACTCATTTAGTTAAGGGGGGGGGGGGGGGGATGCAGACTTGCACATGGATACGGATATGGATACAAATAATATCAAAATGCCTGCGGATATCCGTCTGTATCCGTCCGTATCCGCCGTAAATATCCGGATACGGATACCAAGATCAGTATCCGTGTGCAAGTCTGGGGGGATGTATGGGCACCACGTTTCAGTTTCACAATTTCTCAAAAAAAACTTTTTTCCGGATGTTTTAAATTAAATTAATGTTTCGAGGGTTTTATAAACTTTTGTTTCTCTTTGTTTTGTATTTCTTCCGGAAAATAATTGTAAATTGTAAAAATATTTTTCCTCGAAAAGTTTTTAAGTTTGTGATTATTTTTACAAATTGCTTTTTCCCGTTAATGTATTTTTACAACTTTTTATGTTTTCCGGAAAAGTTTATATTTTCTTTTTATTATTTTAATATTTCCGGAAAACAATTGTAAATTGTTTAAATAATTTTTCCGGAAAAGTTTTCAAGTTTGTATTTATTTTTACAAATTGTCTTTCATGTTGTGATTTATTTTTACAAATTTGTGTTCTCCTGAAAGTTTATTATTTTCTATTTTTTTTTTTAAATTTTAAGTATTTAATCTTAGCGTTGAACTGACCGCGCATAGGGAATGGACAGCTTTTTATTATATTTTTAAAATAAAATTATACCTACACATTTTTATTTTATCCTCTCAAATTGGTCATTTAAATGGACAAAGAGAGAGAGGATTTTGGGAAGAAAATAAAATTAAAAAAAAATAATTCTTTTGTAAGCGATTAAATACAGTCTGAAAATTTAATTCGTTTTAATGTGTATATGGGGGGATATTAATAGCCTTCCCTCCTCTTAATTTACCTATTTTTATGATTTTAATGATAGATTATATATATATAAATATATGGTTATTTTATTCGATTTATATGGTATAATATAATATATTTTTTAATTATTATTTTGAATAATATTTTTTGAAATTTTTTTTGGATTTTTAAAATAATTTTTTCTTAATTTTTTTAAAGTTCAACTCTTAATTGTTAATTTTGTAAAGTTTAATTATGCTTAAGTAATTGTAATTGTGTAAAAGTTTAATATATTCCGGAATGTTTTGATTATGTGTTTTTTTGAAATGTTTCTGTTAGTGTTTTCCGGAATTTTTTTGAACTGTTTTTAACTGTGTTTTCCGGAATGTGTTTTATAATTATTAATTATTGTTTTCCGGAAAGTTTTATTATTGTTGTTTTTTAAGTGTTTTGTTTATATTTTCCGGAATGTGTTTTGAATAAATTAAATTAACACATATTTCCGGAACCTAAAAAGCTTGTGTATTTTTTTTTCATTTTTCTGTATTTTCATGCTTTCATCTTTAATTTTTAGTGCCTTAACCTTTTTTAAAAAATAATTTTTTTTTTTGGCATTTTATTTTTTTTTATAAAATTAATTTTAATGAATATATATTAAATTGTCTTTTTTATATTAATTTATTTGATGTAATAATAATAATAAATATATTTAGAGAGATATATCGGATTTCCTTTTTTTCAAACAAGGGAGGGGAAGGGAGAGATGGAGGGGAAGTTTTTAATTTAAAAATAGAGTAAAAGAGAGTGAACAATTTTTGCTTATTATTATTAAAATGTGTAGTAATAGAATATTATTTATTTATTTATTTATATATTTATTTATTTTTAGCAAACAATAATAAACAAATTAAAATTTTTTAATTTATTTAAAATATATTTATAACAAAAAATTTTTTTCCTTGTCAATTTTAAAATTATTAAAATTAAATTAATTTGGGGGACATTTTATTCCAGAAAATATTTTTTTCTATTATTTTAAAATTTATTGAAATTAATTCTCTATCGAATGACACCAACTTTGTTCAAAACAATTTATTAGTTCAAAAGGTGTAGAGCCTGAACCGCGACACCTTTTTCTTATCTCCTAGATTCTTATTTTATTATATAGGTAAAAATGTCTACATGAATTCTTTTTTTCTAATTTATTAAATTTTTTAATAAAATTTAATTTAGATATAGATACTCTCTTCTATTTTTAATATTTTATATAAATTAATATTTAAATATTATTATTCTCCTCTTGTTTTTACCTCTCTTTTTTTTCTGATTTTGGTTTTAATTAATTTTATTCTTCTTCTTCATCCACTTCTCTACATCCACCTTTCCCCTTTCCTCCTGCTCATTCTTTCTCCTCTTTTACACAAGAATCGGCAATTATTTATTTATACATTTTACTTAATTAAAAAATAAAAATAAATATATATATATTATTAGCAAGGAGAGATGAAGCTCTGTATTTATCTTAGTTTTTGGATTTTTGTTTTGAGAGAGACTAACTGAAAACATTGTTTAAAAAGAGGGAGAAGTAAAGGAGAGGAGGATTGAGGGGGAAGGTGAAGCTTTAAATAAAAATAATATTATTATTATTTTTATTTAATAATACTTTTTTACTACCTATTTTTGGTTTTTAATTAAATTGAGAGAGAGTGAGGGAGTGAGGGGGGGGGGATGGAGGGAAAGTAAAAATTTATAATTTATTTTATAATTTTTTGGATATCTTAAACCGAACCGAAGAACTGAACCGAAATATCCTCGGGTCTTCGGTT
This sequence comes from Meloidogyne incognita, assembly GCA_036172945.1. NCBI lineage: Eukaryota > Metazoa > Nematoda > Chromadorea > Rhabditida > Meloidogynidae > Meloidogyne > Meloidogyne incognita. The sequence goes on from JARQAC010000033.1 coordinate 3,298,778, forward strand.
CGATTCTGAAACGACAAAACCCTAGTTGAAAGGTTAATTTAAAAAATTTTTTTTAATTTTTTTTCTTCTTAAATTTTGAGATTGTGGATAGCTTGAATGTCTCCTTCCTATTATTTTTTTTTATTTTTCACCTCAATTTTTTCGGCTTGTATTATTTTTTGCTGCTTATTTGTCGCGCACTTTGCTACATTTACCCTTGTTTTTTTTTATCATTATGTTTCTTTTTTTTTATATTTTTTTTATTATCTAAATTTTGCTGTAAACAAACAAGTACACATCAACCCGTATTTTACATATCTTCTCTTCTTTTCTTTTCTTTTTTTGGCGGTATTTTATTTTTTCTAATTACTTACCTAATCGCCACAGGTGTTTAATAAATAATATAAACAAGAAAAAAAATTTAAAGAATAACATAAAAAAACCAAATTTTTTTGCCTTAAGCCGTTAAAAATATATATCTTTTTAAGTCAAAAAGGCAAAACAAGCATCTAAAAATCCAGAAAATGGGTGTCTAAAAAATTTTTTTCTTGTTTAAAAATTTAAAAATTTTTCTTTATTTATGTTTTATATTTAAATTTTTTTTCCTTCTTTAAAACATGTCGCAATTTGCTTTTAATTTAAAATTTGCTTTTAATTTCTATTTTATACTTTAATTTTTCCTTGTTTTAATTACGTGGATTTGCGCATACTTAGAAAAAATTAAGAGAAAAAAATTTTTTTGACGCAAAAAGAGCTTAGAAAAATGTGGAAGAGTGTGTGTGTTGTTGTCTTCTTGACTCATTAAAAATATTATTATTTAAATTTTTTGCTGCTTATTTGTCGCGCACTTTGCTACATTTACCCAAAAAATATTTAAAAATTGAGATTATCCAGTAACAAGTTAGGTATATATTGGGAGTGGGGGGGGGGGGCATTCTACCGTCTATTATTATATAAGTGTAATGCTTTTGTAATGTAAATAAAACCCTTTTGTTTTAAAACCGGGGATTTTCTAAAACTTTTTACAATTTGCGTTTTTAAAAACTGTAAAACTTGTATTTTTTACTACATATAAACATGTTTTTACAATCCAAAACTTACAACTTTTTTTACAATTAACAAAATTTAAAACTTTGTTTTTTCTAAAAACTTGTTTTACGATCTTTAAACTTGTTTTACAATTTGTAAAACTTTTTTACAATTCAAACTTTAAAAATTTAAAAAATAAACTTGTTTTTTTTACAAACAATAAGTTTTACAATTCAAATAAATTAAAATTTTAATTGTAAAAAAGGGGCTTCATAAACAACGTCAAACATATTTAAGTAAAATTATTTTGGAAGGATTAGGAATTTTGTAATGAAAAAGGGGAGTTGGGAGAGGGGGGATTATTTACAAAATAATAAGAAAAAAATTAAGTAGCTCATCTGTTGATTAAATATATTTAATATAGTATATATATAAATAATTAATTTGAATGTTTATACTTTTAAATAAATTTATTTTACCTGTTAAATATTTTTGTGTTTATTATTTTTAAAAATTTTTAGAAATGAAAAAAATTTTTAAGCAATTTTTACATGTTTTTTATATTTTACAATTTATTTTACAAACCTTTTACAATTTGTAGTTTCCAAGTTGGTATATAAAACTTTTTTTCAAACTTACAAACTTGAAAACATTTCACAACTTGTTTCCAACTTTTATTTAAAACTTGTTTCTCTCTGCAATACTAAAATACAAATTCAAGTTTTACAAAACATTGTAAAACTTAAAATTGTAAAAATTCTGATTTGTAATTTTATAAACTTTTTTATAGTAGAAATACAAATTGTAATTTATATTTTTAATAGAAAAAAAGTTTATTTTGCTCTTTATTTGTTTTGTATTTTTCTGTTTTTCTGACCCGGATATTTACTTATATATTTTTAGTTTGAGGCAACTAACACATACACAATAAGTTTATTTTTGTTTTTATTATTTTTCTATTCTTAACACGCGCCTAAAGGATAAATTACACACACAAAAACAATGAAATTAATAAAAATTGGAAATAATTTTGGGGCAAATTTTTGGGGGTAAATTAAATAAAATATATAATAGGTTTATTTTTATTTTTTTTCACTTCATTGTTTAGCCTAGTAGAGCTTGAGAAATTTTTTATTTTTAGAGAGGTAATTAGTAGGAAATTGCTTACGGTCTCAGTATCGAGCTCTCATTATTTTAGTATTTATTAAATTTAGACGTGTGCGTATTTATTTTTAATATATTTGTAGGTATTTTGTGTGAGTGGTCCCTCATTTTTTACCTCCAAAAATATGCCCACCTTATTTCCCCTTAGGGCAAATTTTTGGGATATATTGTCTCATCCACAAAAGAAGATAAAAACACCTCTACTATTTATGTAAATACTTTAATTGTTTTTACCCTCAAAAAAAGAATTTTCTTTTATGTAATCAACGCATGCTGCGAAGCTCAGGGTGTTAGGCTAAATATTAATTGTTTAAAAAATTTTTTTGGCAGGTGCCAAAAAATAATTATATTTTTATATAATTTCCTCGTTTCTATAATACCCCCAAAAAATATTTTTTTGTTAAGACCGCCCATTTTTCTAATTTTTCCTAACTCTATTTATTCTTCTTTTATATAATTTACCAGACAAGCATACAGTAAGTGCATATATTATATGTTGCTATTTTAATTTAATAAAAATAAAACTTGTATTTAAGATTAAACTTGAATTTAATTAAACTTGTTATTTAAGATTAAGCTTGAATTTAAAACTTGAAACAAATAAACTAAATTAATATTAAACGTGAAACAAAAATTGTTTGAATTGTTAAAACTTGTTTGAATTAAAGTTTGTTTTAAATAAAGTTTTTGTTTTAAACTTTATTTAATTTTAAATAAACTTGAATTAAAACAATTTTTATTTTAATTTGTTTTAAGTTTTAATCTTAAAATTTCAAGTTTTAGCTGTTTCAAGTTTATTTTTTATTTGTTTTTCTACACTGTTGCTTTTAAGTACAATGTTTCTTTTTAAAATATTTATTATTCTAAAATGTCATTTTTATGATATAATATATTAAAATTATTAATATTATTATATTTTTTCTTTATTATTTTATATTTTTTGTTAATTATTTTAATTTTTTTTTTGTTTTTTATCTTCCTAAAAAAATTTTTTTATTTGAGCTATGTAAATGTATGTGTTTATGTAAACAGTTCATTAACTCATTTTTTTATTTCTTTTTTTTTCTTTAATGACGAAAAAATTTTTTTAACATTTAAATAGATTAGTATAAGCTCATTTTTATTTTAATAATTAGTTGAAATTATTTTTTAAATTCCTTTTCCTTTTGTATTAAAACAAAAGCTGTTTAGTGTGAGTGTCTTGTTGTGTGTGTGTGCCAACTCTGATATCTTTTTTGCAAATAATCTTTTTTTTTATTGGGGTTAATATCTTTCAATAGAGAATTGAATTTGCTACAAAATTGAAAAAAAAGAAAATTTTTTGAAAATTTTCAAAAAAAAGTTGTTGATAAAAAAATGAGAATTAATAAGTGGTAGTCAAGTTACACTTAATTTTTAGCTTATAACTTTGAACTGGATATTTCTAAAAAAATTAGTTTTAGTATTTTTTGATAGAGAATTGAATTTGCTACAAATTGGTATTTTAATTAAAATTTTGGATTTATTAGAAATAAAGTTGTGGGCAGAAGAGTAGCAGGAATAGGGGGGGGGGGGGGTAAACGAGTATTTCCAAATCTCTAAAAAAATTTTTTTAAATTCTATTTTGTAGCAAATTTTATGCTCTATTAATTGATACCAAAAACATTTCAAAATATCAAGTATTTCAAGAGTTGTAGTGAAAAAACTAAGCTTACTTATATGTACATGCATATTTGTCCCCATAATGACTGCTTCCTTTACATTTTTTTCGAATTTTTTTGGGTACTTTTTTGCTCAATATATTTTTTTCTATATTTGTGACCAATTAATTTTTAAACAAAAATCATTGATGTAGAAAAAAATAATTTTTTAACAATATTAAAGACATTAATTTACGTAAAAATTAGTACTAATAAGAGATTACTTGTTTAAAAAAAGTTTTTTTTAATTTTGTCACATTGTACTTTTTGTTTTTAAATGCTTCTTCTTTTAGGCACTTTACCTGCTTTTATTTAGTTTAATTATTTAAAAAATAATTCTTTTTAAGTGTTGAATATTTTTAAAGTTAACGCAAGCAAGCTAGATTAATACAAACACTCCTATGTTTATGTTTTATTTGAAGCACCAGTAAAACATGTTTTTCTCCAACTTGTTTTTATAATTTGTTTTTCTCAAACTTTTGTTTTTCTAAACTTGAGTTGTTTAAAAACAAGTTAGTATAAACATTTACCAACTTTTTTTAGCAAACTTGTTTCTACAAACTTGTTTTTACAATTTGTTTTTACCAACTTATTTTCTTTTTGGCAAACATGTGTTTTGCAAGTTTCCATGTTTTGTTTCTTTAACAAACATTCTTTTGCCAAACATTTTATGTGTGTGAAAATAGAGAGCTTCTATAGTTATTAATCATTTTATTTAAAAATATTATCATTTTCAAAAAAAATTTTTCTAAAAAGATATAATTTATTAACACTATTAAAGTAAAAGGAAGGGGAAATAGACCACGCCTACACATTTTTCTTTCCTCCATTTCCCCCTTTTTTCTACCATTTATCTCTCTCTTTTTATTTTAAATTATTTAAACTCCTCCCATATTTTTGGAATGCAAATACATATAACCTCAAATCCTATTACAATAAATAAATTATATAATTTATTTTTTAAATTTTTATTTGATTTTTCCTGTTTTTAAAGGCAATTTTTCTTGCTTTACTCTAAAGCCGTAATAATACATTTTTAATGAGTACTTTATTTTAAAAATATTTTTTAATAAATATTTTTCTCTATTATTTCTTACCTTTTTTACTTAATATATAAAATTTTTATTTAAATTCCATTCTTTTTTTTCTTGTTCGTTATTTTTTCAATTTATTTTTAATAGTGTTTTTACATGTTTTTTTCTATGTTTCTTTTAAAGTTTTTCTTCCAACATGTTTTTCCCTCCAACTTGTTTTATTAAAATTTGGATTGTAAAAACATGTTGTTGGTAAAAACAAGTTGGTAAAAATCAAATTAGCTTTACACAACATGTTTTTCTTTTTGGAAGAACATGTTTTACAATTTTCAATGTTTTGTTACTTTTGTAGCTTTTTAACTTTGTTTTGTGTTTTTATTTTCTCTGTGAGTTGTTTCAAAGTTTGCTTTTTGCTTCACCTTTTTTTTAATTTTTCCATTTTTCTTCCACTAATATTCAAAAAAATTTTTAATTTTGTTTTTAATAATTAAAAACTAAAATGAAATTTTTCTTTTCATTTTTTAATAACTTGGGGGAATTACTTAAAAAGTAATTATGGCAATCTCGTTAATTTATTATTTAAAAAGTTTCTACTAAAACGGCGGGAGAAAATAAAATAAATAAAAAGGAAAAAAGTTTTTTTATTTTAATTTGAAGTTTATTTTATGAAAATGCAAATATAAATTGGTTATTTTTAAAAATAATAAAAAAATTTTCCGCCTAATTGTTTTAGTTTTATTTTTAATTGCTTCAAGTTTTTACTGAAACAAGTTTTATTTATTTTTTATTATTTAAAACTTGGAAGTTTACAAACTCTTAAGTTTACAAACTTGGACAAGTTTTATTTTTAATAAACTTGAAGTTTTTCTTAAAACTTTTTTTCTTCTCATTTAATTAGTGGTTGTTTTCTTGTAACTGAAGGTATGCCTTACTTAAATCAACATAACTTTTTTTAAACTAAACCGATTAAAAAAATTTTGATAGTAATAAATAGAGAATTGAATAAGCTATAAAATGGGATTTAAATTAAATTTTTATGTCAAACTTTAAAAAAGTTGTATGCGAATAAGTGTCATTTTTGATCATTTTTGAAGGTTTTTGAGCAATTTTTGGCTGAAACTTTATTTAAAAATTAATTAAAAATTTTTTTTTCTCTATTTTATAGCTAATTTAATTTTCTCTATTATCTTTTGAATATTAAAAAAACAATTTATATTTTTAATTGGATGTTTGTTTCAAAAGTTGGTTGATGTTGGTTGGCTGTTTTACTAATAAATTTGCACTTATTAACCACCTCACCTTTCTTCAATCCTCTCTTTTTATTATTTTTCTAAATTGCGTCAATTGGCACAATTAATGAATTTAAAATTTATTTTATATATTATTTTTGCATAAATTTGGCACGAAAATATTTACACACTAATGAGCTCTAATTCATTCACTTTTCTCCTTTTTTAAATCATTTTTTTTAATTTATTTATTCTCATTATAGTCTAGGTGTGTGTGTGTGTTTCAATAAATAAATATCATATTTAATTCTCTAATGGATAGTTAATGTCTAAAAAAAAATTTTTTAGTATCATTTTTAATTAAGGAATTTAGATTTATTATAAATTTTGTAGAAAACAAAGAATTATCGAAAATAAGCGAAAATGTGCAGTTTTTTGATCATAACTCTTTTATAAATTTTTCTCTTATTTTTTCTTCTAAGCTATTTTGTAGCCAATTCAATTCTCTATTAAATGATACCAAAACTAATTTTTAATTTTTATTCATTCCGGAGTTATAAAATTAAAACTAAAGGTGACTTCACTACTGCTGCACGTACTACTTAATTCTTTGCCCTTCTTATTTTAATTAAAAATTATAACTTTTTAAATCTTTTTATTTTTTAAATTTTTTTTTATAAGAAAATTGACGTTATCAGAAAATTAAAAAAAAATTTTTTTAATAAATGAATAATTTTTTAAATAAAAAAATTTTTTTTAAATTTATTATTTATGCATTAAGCTAATGATGAAATTAAATGACTTGTAAAAATACATATTTAAATGATTTTTCAAAAAAAAAGAAAATTATTATTTTATTTTCTCTTTCCTTTAATTAATTGCCTGTGTGTACTTTCTTGCTAAAAATAATTTTTTTTTAATTTTATTTTTAAAATGTTAAAAATGTCAAAATGTTAAAAGTTCAAAAAATTAAAAAATTTCCAACTTTTTTTTCTTATTTTTTAGATTTTTTTCTTTAAAAAATTATTTTTTATTTTTTAAATTATTTTTCTAAAAAACAGCAACGACGCCGTCTACAAAGTCGGCGCCTTCAACCGCCTCTATTAGGCACAAAAATAATAGCAACAGCAATAGTAATAAAAGTGGACAACATAAACAACAACAGCAAATTACAAATATGGTAACTAATGTTGCAACAACAAATCAACAACAACAACTTCAAGTTTTGTCAAATAAACAAGTTGGTTATATGTATTTTACAAAAACATTTGTTATAAAACTTGTTTTACAAACATTTTATTCAAAAACTTGTTTAGAAACATTTTGTAAAACTTATTTTAAAAGCTTGTGTTTTGAAAACATGTTTTAAAAACGTGTGTTTTACAAACATTTGTAAAAGCATTTGTAAAAACTTTGTTTTAAGACATTTATAGAAACTTGTTTTAAGACAAACATTTTCATAATTATATGTTTTTTAGCAAACAAATGATGACCAAAATTCCCAACAAACATTCAAAACACCAACAACACCAACAAACGAAAACATTCTTTTTTCTGATGTTTTGCAACAACAACAACATTTACAACAAGTATTTTCTCAATTACAACAACAATTTTTGTCCAATTTTCAAGAAACAAATGTTTCATCAATTATTGAAAGTGGATCGCAACAACAACAACAAACATCATTTTTTACTCCAGAAAATGCTTCTGCTGGGCAAACGCTTGCTTTGTTTGCAGCAGCGGTTAATGGTGGTCAAAATGGTAAAAAAAATTTTTTTTTTGAAATTTTTATTTTTTTCGGGAATTTTTAATTTTTTTCTACCTAAAATTTTTTTTCTCTTCTTCAAGAAAAATTTTTTTTCCTAATTTTCTAGCAGAATCACTACTTAAACAACAACAACAGATTTATTCAATGTTTCCAACAACAACAACAAACAACGAATTTTTAAATTCATTTTCACAACAAGATTTGACCAACATGTTATTAATGCCTGGATTATTTGCTAATTCAAATGCTTCCCAATTTTTACAAAAACAATTTGAAGAACAAATTGCTAATAATCAAAATTTGGCTGAAAATTCTTCTTTAGTTTCTTCATCTCCTCAAATGGTAAAAAAGAAAAAAAATTTTTTTTAAGTTAATAATTTTAAAATAAATTTTTTTTTTAATTTTAGAGTGATGTTAGTGGTGATAAAATGTATAAAACAGAGTCAAACGAAGCTGAAGAAAATGGTAATTAATTTAAAAAAAAGTTGAAAAAATTTTTTAAATTAAAAAAAGATTGTTTTTCACCTCCACCAAAGCGTAATAAAAATTTGAGAGGTTCTTCAGAACGCCAAAATAATAATCAACAACAAACAAGAAAATCATCAGAAAATTCAAATGATCATCATCAAAATAATTTTGGAAATAATTCTAGATCAATTTTGGATTGGGAACACCACCAACAACACAATTCCCCTCCTTTGCCTGATGCTTGTGGTGGTAGTGGGGGAGGAGGTGGAGGAAATGGGAAACGTAAACAACGTAGATATCGAACAACTTTTAATTCTAGCCAATTAGATGAAATGGTAAAAAAGTTAATTTAAAAATTAGTTAAAAAATTTTTTTTTAATTTTTTAAAAATTAAAAAAAACTAAATTGAAGCATTTTTGTTTATGCCTAAAAATCATTGAATTTAATAAGATTAAGTTTTTACAAAACAATAAAGTTGCAAACTTGATGTTTTGCAAATTCAACTTGGTGAGAAACCTGAAACAAATACAAACCTAATTTACATATATAAGAACTTGAAACAAAGTTTATTTATTTCTATTTTAAGGAGAAAACATTTGCCTTCCAACAATATCCAGATGTCTACGTGAGGTAGCTTTTGAATTTTATTTTTTATATTTATGCTAAATTAATGGGGATTATAATTAAAGTACAGTAAAAACATTTAAAAAAAAATTTCTAAAAAGTTTTGGACATTAAACGCCTAAAATAAACTTAATTAAGCTTCTTTTTTTTCTGTCTACATATTTATTTAATTCTTTCTTCCTTCCTTTTTATTGCTTTTTTACTCGTTACTGTAATCCTCTTATTTTTCTTTACTATTTTCTTTTGTCTGATCTTTCCGGAAAATTAAGCTTGCAACTTTTATATATTCTAATTGACTTAGACTTGACGTGGGCTTAGTTTTTGCTTTATAACTAGAGAATGAGTTGACCTATAGAAATAATTTTGATATCATTCGATAGAGAATTAAATGAGCTACAAAATGAGATCAAAACCAAAATTTTATATTTTGTAGAAGACAAGTTATGATCAAAAAACTTACACAAAGTAGTGAATTTTTTCAAGTTTTTTAGTCAAAAAATTTTTTTGATTTTGTCTAAAATTTTCTTTTCTTCACTATTTTGTAGACAATTTAATTCTCTATCGAATTATACCAAAAGCATTTTAATTGGTTAATTTATTCTTGAGTTGTATAGTAATTTAAGTGTAGTTACTACTAGTCATGTTTCTCTCTCTCTCCCATTCATGCCTGTTTTTCTCATTGAAATTTTTTAATTTTCTATTTTATTTTATTTTTTTTTAATTTATTTCCTCCTTTAATTATTTCCTTGAAAAAAAAAAGAAAAGTTTTCTTTTAAATTCTTTTTTTTTAATTTCTTTTTGATTTCCAAGCAATTACCTACCGTCTTCGCTTTTTTTTCTTCCCTTTTTCTCTCTCATGGACCTCCTCTACCTCAAAAAAAATAAATGGTTTTTCCCAAAAAATTAAATAAATTTTCTTCCTTTTTAAATATTGCGCGTACTTAAATATTTTGGAAAAAAAATTTTAAGCAAGTCCAAAAATGTCGGTAAAGCGGCAATTGTTTTTGGCCATCAACAACAACTAAACTAATTGCCCTAAGGCCTTAAAACAATTTTTATCTTTTCCTTAGTCAATTATGGTCGCCTTTTTCTTTTTTTTAAATTGGGGGGAATGGCCGGAAACTAATTTTTCTAATAAAATATTGTCTTTATTTATTTACCGAAAGTACAGGAAGTTGGGGGAAAATGAAAGGAAGGGTTTGTATGGTATAATTTATTTAGGGTTGGGGGGGGGGGGGGGGGAAGACAAACGTTGAAGCATCTACACACCTTCCTAAGCAACTTTCTTTGCGGGAGACACAAGTTTTAAAAATAAATTTATTTATTTAAGAAAACCCTTTAAAAATTGGTTCATGCGGGAAGTAGTCAAAAATTGTTTTAAAAAGCTTTCCCCCCCCCTTCCGTTGCTTTTTTTGAGTAAAAATGGCGGCAATTGGAGCGCATTTCCTAAATATACACAAAAGTAGGTAGAGGAGAATTTAACTTAAAAAGAGGGAATTGTTGGTTAATTCGTTCCTTGTTTAAAAAGAAAAATGCATTAATGGCCATTAAAAAGGGTAAGGCAACAAGTGGCACACATTTATTATTATCTTTTTAAGTAAGTATAACAAAAGAAAATGTGGAGGGAGAGGGGGGAATTATTAAAGGGGTGAATAAATGAATTAATTAATAAGAAAAATAAATGTAAACTTGAAGCAAAAACTTGATAAGAATATTAAAGACAAGTTTTCAAGTTTACAAACTTAAAACTTGAATTTTAAAAAATATAAGTTCTTCTGATTATTCTGATTTTTATTTAATATTATTCTGAATTAATTTTAAGTTTACAAGCTTGAAAACTTGAATTTAAAGGAACTGTCTCTTTTCTTCTGATTTTTAATATTATTTCTGATTCTTTTTCTCTCTCACCATTTACTTTCTCTCATTTTTTACATTCATTCTCTACTTTAATTAATCAAAATAGGGGAAATTTTTTAATTTTAAATGCATATTGTTTATATCCAAAAATTTTTTTATTTTTTTTAAATGTCAAATTAAATAATAATAATTTTCTTTTCTTTCTCTCTATCTTTTTCTATTTTCATTCATCATCATCAACCAAAACCAATTAAAAATTAAATAGGTATATACATATTTATGGCAAAAACAATCTCGAAAAAAAAGCTTTTTTTGCTTAAATATTAAATTAATTTTAAATAATTTATTTTAAAAAAAATTATATTTTTTTGCCTTCCTTCTGGCTTAACATAATTATAATAATAAAAACCATTTTTCCCTTTAATATATTTTAAAAAAAAGAAAGAAAATTGACACTTTAATTGGTTCCTAAATTGGGTGTAAAATTGTTTTTAAAAAATTAAAAAAAAAAGAAAAAAAATTATTTTCGGTACTCTTTGAACTAGAAAATTAAATATAATTTAATGAGTTATGGGGGGGGGGGGGAAGATTTTTTTCTTCTTTTTAAGGACACAATTGCGATGGCAATTAGTGAGAATTTATATAAGGGAAAAATAGGTTGTTGTCGGGGTTTATTGTCGGCAACACTGTGTTGTTGTTGTTTTTCGTTCACATTTTTAACGATGTTAAACGGGAGGGGAATATAAAGAGGGAAAAACATGGTAATCAACTGTGACACCTGTTATATATTGCCGCCTTATGTTGAAAAATATAAAAATAAAATAAAATAAATTATATTATGAGAGGAATAAATAAATAAAATTAGCAAAAAAAAATATTTGGAGGGACGAATATACGCTATAAAAATATTTAAATATATATTTCCGGAAAATATAGATTCCGGAAAAAAATTATATTTTTTTCCGGAACTGTTTTGAAGGAAAATTAATTGTTATAGTTTCCGGAATTATTTTTCCGGAAGTGAATATAATTTTTATGTTTTCCGGAAGAAATATAACTCTAATAAACTTTTCCGGAAAATACATTTAATTTTTTCTGGAATCATTTTTAAGGAAATTTTTCAATTTTTGTAGTTTCCGGAAACAATTTCCGGAAATTAAATATAATATTAAAGTTTTCCGGAGGGGATATGTAATTATATAAACTTTCCCGGAAATAGTCTACCGGAAAAATAAACTTGTAATATAAAAATTAACTTGAAGCAACTAATTTTTCCTTTTTTTTCAGAGAAGCATTGGCTACCAAAATTAATTTAACTGAAGCTCGCGTTCAAGTATGGTTTCAAAATCGTCGTGCAAAATGTAGGAAGACTGCACGAAGCTTTGATCGTAACAACTCTTACTTGCTTACTGGACAGCCATTCAATTCAAATAATGCTTCAACTTCTGCTGCAGCATTAAATTCTGTTGCTGCTGCTTTAAATCCTCATCAGTTATTTTTAGCAATGGCTGCTGCTTCAACAAATAATAATAATAATCCATTTACACCAACTAGTATAGAACAACAATTTCAATTTTTAAATAATAATAGCAATAATAATGATAATTGTTTGGCTGCAGCTTCAATGTTAGCTTCAATTTCTGCTGCTGCTACAACAACAAATAATAATAATTGTGAAGCAAATAATGAAGCAATAATAAATAATGCTTCAATTATGCCTTTATTATCATCATCTTCCCCAGCAGATATTTGTAAAACAACAACAATATCTCCTCCATTAATAAAACGTTCTGCTAGTGGTGGTTCTTCTTCTGCAGCACATTCCCCTCCTTTAAATAATCGGAAAACAAAATCAAATATTAGCAGCAGTGATGGTGATGTTGAAACATTTTTGACAAAACGAGTAAAACATTAAAACTTTAATTAAAACATCAAAACATTAATAAATAAAAATAAACTTGAAACAAAACATTAATAACCGGAAATAAATTCAGAACAGAATATTCTAAAAACACAAACCAGAATTAAACTAAAACATTTAAATAAAACAGAATATTAAATGAACTTGGAAACCAGAATATTTAAATAAACATTGTTTCTTTTTTTAGCATTTTAATTTCTCTGATATTGCTTCACTTGCAACAAATCAACAACAACAATTATTACAATCTACTTCTGCTGCACTTATTAAAGCTGAAGAAGAAAGTATTAATGATGCTGCCAATACTGTTGCTTCATCTTCTGTTCTTCAACAAACATTTCCTCCATTTATTGTTAACGGTAAAAATAAAACTTGAAGCAAAACATTTAATAAATTTAAAGATAAACTTGTAAATCAGAATTTTAAATGAACATTGGGTTATTTAAATAAACTTGAAGCAAAACATAAATAAAAACACGACCAGAATTAAATTCAAACATGAACCAGAATTAAATAAAAACACGAATCAGAATATTAAACAAACATTAAAATAAACTTGAAACTAAACATGTTTTTATTAGAAGCTCTTCAATCATTTCCTACATTGTTTTACCCTGCATCATCTACTGCCACAACATCTACAATAAATATTTCTTCTTCTGCTTCAACAGAACAACAACAACTTCCTTCTACTCTAAATGATTTTACATCAGTTTTAGTTCAACAATATTTAAATAATTTAAATTATATTAATACTGGGGAAGAAGGCGTACAACTTGAAGCAAAAATTGACACTCACAAAATTGAGTTGAAGCAAGAAGAAATTAAGGAAGAAGAAAAAAATTAGCAAATAAAAAAAATTTTTTTAATAATTTAAATTTTAGGCAATACTCTTTTTTTTATTTAAAAAAATTCTCTCATTTTTAAAATTAAATACCACAAAAAAAATTTTTTTTATAAAATTCTTACCACTAAGACAACGCAATTAATTTTAAAATGAATTAATTATGAGCTTTAAAATTGTTCACCCTCTCGCCATTTTTATTTTATTTTTAAATTTCATTTTTGTAAAATATTTTTTTAAATATTTTTGATATTAAAATTAAATTTTTTTCTCTTTTTTTATTTAAATTAAAAATAGAAACATTTGTTTAATTATTTTTTATTTATTTGTTTTAATTTTTTTTTTTACAAAAGCAATTACAATTATTAAATCAAGTTGTAAATATATTAATTAAACTTTAATTAACTAAACTTGAAGCAAAATTAAATGGAAACAATAAACCTGAAAATATAACTTGGAAAATAAAACTTGAAGCAAAACTTGAAAGAAGAAAAACTAGAAAATACAACTTGAAGCAAAAACATGAAACAAAAACTTGAAGCAAAAACCTGAAGCAAAAAAAATTTTAAAAGAAGATAAAAATATATTTATTTATTGGAATTTTAATTTATTCATGAAGATGCTTCTATTTAACATAGGTATCTTTTTTGAATTTAAGAAGCAAAAAATGTGATGAATCAAAAAAGGGGATGTTGATCGAAAAACGGACTGCATAAATTATTTTAAAAGGCAAGTGCTGAATTTTTAATTTAGTTTTAAAAATTCTCGTGATTAAGAAAGGGTAATCTTTCATTTTTAATTTTTTAGAAAAATTTTTTTGGATTAAAAAAATTTTTTACAATATTTTTTAAATTTTCACCCTTATTTTTAGGTAAAAAGCCATAAAAATGGCTTGGTTTATTTTTATTTTATTAATTAATTTTTTAAATTTTATTTTTATTAATGCTGGTTCTCCTTTAATTATACCAGGCTCTTTATATTTTTTAAAGTTATTTTTAAAAATTATTTTTATAGAGCCTTGCCAGGATGGTTTGTTCTACTACCAACATTACGCGGTTTATAGATGTGTTGATGGGCACAAAATGTTTCAAAGTATGTTTTCAAGTTTTTACAAATTGTAATTGTTTCGATTTTGTTTTTTGCAAAACAAAGTTCGAGTTGTTTCAAGTTTTGTAATTAAATGTTTTGTGTTTTTACAAAACAAGTTTTAGAAAAAGTTTTATAAAACAAGTTTGTATTTACAAATTGTAATTCAAGTTTATTTTCAAGTTTTTCTTTCTATTTATATTTACAATTTGTAAAACAAGTTTTCTAATTACAATTTGTAATTGTTTCAAGTTTATTTTTGATTTTATAAAAACAAGTTTTACAAATTGTAATTACAACAAGTTTTCATTGCAAAACAAATTTTATAATTACAATTTGTAATTGCTTCAAGTTTATTCTTTTCAGATTGCGTACCATTAAATGAACCTCATTCACTAGCAATAGCAATTAATTCAACTTTAATAACTCCACATTTCCGTTCTATTTGTGTTCAATATGCTCCTGACAGTGTACAATTTTTACGAACACGTTTGTATTTTTATTAAAAAATTAAAAAAAAATTTTTTCTTTTAAAGATTGTGTAGAAGGGACTAGATTTATGAAGCCAAACACAAATTTAGAATTTTCAAATCGCCGGGTTGAATGTTTATTTGACACAAATATTCAAACCCTTCGTAAAGTGGTTGTTCGGAAACGACGTAAAATTAAATTTATTTTTTAAAAAAATTTTTTTAATTTAAAAGTTCGTCGAGTTTGCCGTCACAAAAAGGATGCCAAAGTGGAAGAAAATGTTCATTATATTTGTAAAAACAATGCTTACTGGCCTGACTGTTAGTTTTAAATTTTTTAATTAAATAAAAAATAAAAAAATTTTTTTGGCCAAGATTATGCCAACCACATATTTTGCCAATTAGGCTAAAATCACACGTTTTGCCAATAGAGTATTGTTGACAAAATGTGGAGTTTTACCCTTATTGGCAAAATATGGTTTTGGCAAAATATGGGTAGACTGGGACATTAAAGTATTATTTTGACATTATGACAATATTTTCCCATATTACCATTTATAAAGTAGGTATTTTGAAAAATAACCCCTCAATTAATTCAAAATGGTGAAAAGAGTAAAAATGTCATTTTGTTAACTATTTTCTTTTTTTCTCTATCTTTTTCTTATTTTTACGCGTTCTCTCTTACTTTTGAAAATTTTTTTTACAAAACAAAGTTCGAATTGTAATTTAAAGTTTGTGTGAATAAGTTTTAGGGGTTTGTAATTGCAAAATTTAAGTTTGTTTGTGTTTTTACAATTGCTTACTTAAACAAACTTAAAACTTGAGAAAAGTTAGACTTGCAAACTTAAGTTTTTAAGTTTGTTTAGTAAACAAGCGTAAAGACACAAATAAAACTTAAGTCTTGCAATTACAACCCCTAAACTTATTCACAAAGTTAAACTCGAAAACTTAAGCTTAAACTTTAAAAGTTTATTTTTCTTTCTTTCAGATTGTGTTGGTGCAGATGCTTTGGACGGTTCTGAAATACAAATAAAATTTGGGGAACAAAAATCGGATGGAATTAATTATATTTATGAATGTAAAATAAACAAGGTTACAACATCAACAACAACAAATATAACAACAGCAATAACAACCAAGCGCCAATCAAAAAACAAAAAGAAGAAAAGAATACCCGATGTTGTTAATCTTGGACCGATTAGTTTGCTTTTACTTTTTTTTTTCTTGAAAGCCTTTTCTATATTCTGCCAAATCCACATTTCGCCAATAAGGCTAAAACTTCACATTTTGTCAACACAACTTTATTGACAAAATGTGTATTTTTTGCCTTATTGGCAAAATGTGGTTTTGGCAGAATATGGAATTAGGAACTCAAAAATTTTCTTAATTTTTTTAAAATTTTTCTTTATTTTTTCCAGAATGTATTCATTATTTTAATTCATCATCAATCCCAACTTTAATTGAAATTGGACATCAATTGGAATTTATTGAAGGAAATGTAATTATTTATTGTTTGAATAATTCTGGTTGGGCTAAGAAATTGCTAGTTCCTTTAGGTTTGGATTTTTCTAAAAATTTTTCTACAAATTTTTTTGAAGCCCCTCAAGTCAGTGTTGAATGTCTTTACCCTTTTGGAAGTTTAAATCTTTATTCTTGCCATGGATTGATTTATAGTTGGTCTTTACTTAGCCAAATTGAATTGCTGGGATGTGTTGACCCAATGAATTTACAAAATTGGATACCTTTGGGTAGCAACTATACAAATGTTGATAGTGATGTTTTGGAATGCAGAAAGGAAGGATTGGTTTATGTTGGTTAGTTGAATTTTTAAATGAGAATTTGTAAATAATAGTAGGAAATAGGTAAAGGGTTAACCTCAGGGAGGCATCCACATTCTGCGACCTCCTTTTTAGTTAGATCTTCCGGCAATGGGACCTCCTGACCTTCTCTGGAGATCTTGTGGCAGTTGCCAGGAGCCACGTAAAATTGTTCTACCGATTGTTGTAAGACCTAATAACTGAACGCTGCCTTTCACCTTCCCTTTCTAAACCTGCGTCTACCTAGCCAGCTGGGATCATTTCCTACTTCGTTCCATAACTTAATATTTTTACGTTTTGTAAATTAATATAAATTTTTTATTAGGCTGCAAAAGCTCTACAGGAAACCTCTTAAAAATTGGTGAAAGTGAAGGAAGTCCAATTGGTGGTGGAATCGGAATATTTGAAAAATGTGAAGCAGACAAAGGATTAATTAAATATTACGGTTAATTTTTGAATTTTAAATAAAAGGGGAAAATTCCGTCATCTCTCCCATACTTAAATTTGGACGAATTAGATGTCATTTGAAAAAGTTCTCGACGAGCTGATTAGAATGACAACACCAAAATTAAGTCTGGGACAAGAGATGGAAAAAATAGCCTTCGTTTGAAGAGTTTGTCCAAATCGGAGTATATGAGAACATAACGGAATTTTACCTTAAAAATTTTCAAAAAAAAATTTTTTTTCTTTAAAGAATTTAATTGTCAATTTGGTGATAATATTATTTTGCCTGGACATTATTTTGTTTTGCCAGTTAAAGGGGCTAGTAATTTAAAATTGAGAATTGTTTGTGAAAGGCAACGCTTATTGTTGGGGAATGAATTAATTGAAAATTTAAATCATAAAGGTTTATTTTTTAAATATTTTTTTTGTAAAATTTAAATGTTATTTTTTAGCCTTTTGGTATGTGCTTACTCACAAAGGTTAATTTTTATAAAAAATATTTTTTACAACTCTGAAAAACGTGGGGGAAGACCTAAAATCTATCTATTTTTTATGACCAATTTTTTGAATCTAACTTGATTTTTATGTTAAGTGCTGGGCTCCGCGACTTTTTTTAACAACTATTGTTTCAGCTCCAGGGGGAGGGGGAGTTTCAATTTTTTAACTCCGGCTCTGTGTATGGAATTGGCTCTTTGGAGCTAGTTCCCTGCACTTTTTATGATTTTTCTATCTTTCCTTAAAAGATCAAAAAAGAATCTTTTTAATTTTATAGATTGTATTGATGATTATGGAAATGTTATTCCATTGGGTGGATATGGAATATATAATAATGTAATTGAAAATATTTGTCCCTAAAAGTTGTTTCAAATTTAATTTTAGCTCACTGCAGAATTTTGTAAACCAAGTGGAGTACAAGTAGAAAAGCCTATTGGTTGTCAATTTGGTTCAAAAAATTTATTACCAAGAGAACAAATGGTTAATAGTCAAGATATACTTGAATGTTTGCCTAATGGACGGTTGGTTAAAATTGGTTGTTATTTTGAATCTTTGAATATTACAATGGCTTTAGGTTTGGTTTTTAATTTTAATTTTTTTATTTTATTTAAAATCTGATTTTATTTTTTTTTTACAATTTCTATCTGAATTTTATTTTTCGGATTGGAATCAAGGATGGGTTATCCAAAATTCGGTCATTCTTTCGATCTGAAGTTTCCGAATCACAAACTTTTTTTGACCCAGAACCCGTTCCGAAGGGAATTCTGTGTAGCTCGATTAGAAAACCAACCAGTCCTCGACTTTGTTTTTTTTTCTCAACTCTCTCCATTTCCTACTTGAACTTGTAAAAAAATTGACTTAATTTTTTATTCGTAAATTAATTTGAAAAATATTTTTTTAGGACAAATTGAACCTTTACCCAAAAATCATAATATTTTAATTCAATGCCAAATTAATTCTACTGGAATATCTTTTACAAATGGAGGTTTATTTTAAAAATAATTCTTAAAAATTTTAAAAATTTATTTTCAAGTCAAAAATTGTATAAAAGAAGAAACTGGAGAAGAATTTTTGTTTGGTTCAAAGGATGAGGATTCTGATTCTATTCGTGTATGTACTCGAAAAAGTGATTTATCAAACTTGCATGGAGTGTGGGAATTGACTCGTAAATTATAATTAATTAAATTTTTTTGCGAATGTTTGTAAGGTTTTTTTTTGAAATTTTTAATAGGATTTGGTTTTTTCCTAATTTTATTTGGTTTATATTTTGTCCGCCAGAAATTTCTTTCTCAAAAAAAATTTTTTTTAATTTTTGCGGGTATAATTTTTAGAAATTTTTGGGTAATTATTTTTTGTGGAAATTATTTTTCTAATTTTATTTTGGTTGGGCAAATCCGAAAATTTTTTTAAATTAAAAAAAAATTTTTCTTTATTTTATTTTTTTAGATTGTCTTTTTGGTACAATTAAAATCCCTCGTGGAAGTTGCTTTTTTAATAAAACAAAAGAGGAAGAAAATAATCAAAATAATTCCACTTGTAATTTAAATGAAGCCTCAAAAGGTGTTTATAAATTATGTGAACAGGACAAAAATTTTAAACCAATATTTTTGGATGCTTCTTTTGAATATTGTTCTCCAAGTCAAAATATAAAAGCAACAGATTTAAATGGACAATTAATAAATACACAAATTGAAGAATTTAAACAAACAAGTTTTGAATGTAATTATTCTGATGTAAGTTTTGTTTAAATTTAATTCTGATTTTTATTATGTTTGGAATTAATTCTGATTTTTTTCTAGTGGAGACCCAAACCTTTACCTGTTGAATTAGAAAATGCTTCAGAAGAAGATGAAATTGATGAATATATTGATGATGAGGAATATTCTGAAGAAGAGGAAGAAGAATTAAAAACAGCAGAAGAAATTGAAGAAGTAGAAGAAGAAAAAGAAAAAAATAAATTTTATAAAAAACAAAGCAAAATTCAAAATAAATTAATGATGGAAGAAGAAATTGGAGGGATTAGAATTAAAGATCCAACATTAGAAGAAATTGTAGAAGAAAAAGAGCAACAAAATGAACTGTTGGAAGCTCCCAAAGAAGAAGAAAATAAAACAGGTTTGAATAAAACAAAATTAAATTTGCTTACAAACAAAACATTTGAAGAAACATTGTTGTTGGATAAAATTAAACTTGAAAACATGACTACAACATTAGCAACAATATTAACAACAACAAAACAAAGTTTAGAAACAACAGAAGAACACAAACTTGAAACAACAACAGAACAAAACAAACTTGAAAACATTAATTTAACAACACAAACATCAAAACATTATATTTCACCAACATTAGAACAAACAACACAACACCCAACAACAAAAACAACAAGCAACAAAAACATTTCTGTTTTGTCTAATGAAGCAATACTTGAAGAATTTGAAGAGGAAATAATAGAAGAATTGTCTACAACAATAAAACCTAATATGCAAGAAGAAAAGGTGACAAATTTAATTAATTTTTATATATTTTTAGTTGCAATTTTTATTTTATTTTTTCTTTTAATATTGTTTAAAATTATGTTGCGTTCATGCAAATAAATTTTAAAACAAACATTTGTTGAAACAAACCAAACCAGAATTAGTTTGAAACATATTTAAATCAGAATTTAATTCAAACATGTTTGAATAATAAATAAAACAAATCAGAATTAAAAAAATAAACCAGAATTTTATTCGAACATGTTTTAGTCTAATAATAAAACAAACCAGAATTTAAATCAGAATTTTATTCAAACATGTTTGAATAATAATTAAAACAAAACAGAATTTAAATCAGAATTTTGAACAAACAAACAACAACTTCAAACCAACAACACAGTCACCAATTTCATCAGAATTTGAAGAAACATTTCAACTAGATGAAGTTCGTGAAGAAGTTGTATGTTTAAATAAACAAAACTTTAAATGTTTTTGGTATTTTCAGAAGCCTATCCAAACAACAACTACAACAAATGTTTTACTAGAAGGTTATGTTGAGGAAATAATTTCAGAACAACAACAAACAGCAACACAGCTTCCTTTGTTTTTGCTACCAACAACACCAGAAAATAAGCAGCAACAACAAACATTAATAAATAAATCAGAAACTAGCAGCAATGTTTCACTTGTTAAAAACAAAGAAGAAATAGGCGACAACACAAAGCATGATAAAATAATAATTACTACCTTTTTTAATACATTGGATGAGAAGCTAGTTCCTGCAGCAGTACAACCTATTCCACCTCCACCTACATATGATTACAGCAAAGAAATAGATGTGTTGGTAGAATTTAATTTGGAAAAGACGTTGAAGAGGAAGGATTGTGAGGATAATGAAGAAAATAATAATAAAGGTAAGGACTTGGAAATTTTTTTTGAAATTTTTTTTTAATTTTTTAAAATTTTTTCTTTCAGTTTTTGAATGTAAAAACAGACTTTCCGAACATTTCTGTTCTGCTTTCAAGTCTATGTGTCTTTTCCCAACTGGTGATTCTGCAATTCACTCAGTTGCTTTAATCCATACTCTTCATTATTTACGCCATTTTATTGGTGGAGGAAATATGAGGGTAATTTTAAGATTTTATAAGAATATTTTACAAAAATATTTGTTCCAAATTTAAGGCAAATTTACGCTTTGCTGCAAATTTTTTGGAAACTGGATTTGCACAAACATTTGTTGATCGACAAGAGATTAATAGGATGATTTTTGTGAGTTTAAAATATTTTAAGAGAGATTTAATTGTAAAATTAAATTAAATAGGACTGATAAGATTGGATTAGTCCTCCTTATTCAGTTGTTAAGTGTGAAAGATCGTGACTTTCAATTTCCTATCTTTATATTGGGTCAAATTTCTTTTGAAGCTTAATCCTTTTCTTATGATTTTTATATATCAATCGAGAGCCCTGTATTTTCCCCAATAGAACTAATAAATTCAGTTCTTAAACAGCTATCGCTGATATTTTTGGAAGATCGTAACCTTCAAATTTTGATTTTTATTGGGCCATAACTTTCTTGAACTCCCGTCTTTTCTTATGATTTATATATCAATCGAAAGCCCTGGATTTCCTAAATATTTCTCCCAGTAGGACTGATTAGATCGGATCAATTCTTAAAGAGTTATCAGTTGATAAGTCCAGAAGTTCGTGTCTTCTGTACTTTATTTGGGTCATTACTGTTTGTATGATGGTCTAATCAAATCGATCCTTTAACTAAAATAATTCTCACATTCAGAGCTTTCGATTGATATAATCAGTTAAAAATAGGTTAAGAATTTAACAAAGTTATAACCCAAAATATGGCCCCTTGAAAAAAATATTTCTCAAAAAATTTTTAGAAAATTGGAGGCCTTCTAAGTCTTTTCCCTTCTGAAGATGATTTGGCTGAATTGTTACTTTCTGCTGAAGGTGGTCCCATAATTGAAAGAATGCTTCAACTCAAAAAAGAAAGTGTTTATCAATGTGGAATATCTCGAATAAAGTTGAGGAACTTTTTTTAAAATTAATTTAAAAATTAATTTTCACAGTTGTAATTCTCCTCCTACAAATGATCTTCTCCCTTCATCATTAACAATTAATTTGTCAAAAGTTTTGAACTGCAAAAGAAAGTGGCAAAGTTGTTTAAGGGTAGCTAATGCAAAATTGGCCAAGGAATTTGGTAAAGGAATTTTTTAAAAGGGTTTTAGACTTGTCTTTAAAACTTCAGGGTGTAGGGTAGGGTACACTTGGACTGAAGAATTGTCTCTTATAAAGGGGTTGTATCTTACATGGAAGGTATCTTTTAAAAGACTCCCCTACCTATAAGCTCCTCTATCAGTTCATTACTATCCTATATAGAGGTAACCGAAGAATGTCTCTTATAATGAAGTGTCTTTTAAATAGAGGGTATTATTTAGAAGGCTCCTCTACATCCTTTAATATCTCGCATATCAATTACCTACCCAGTAGGTAATTACCTTTAACTATAGCGAAGCTTTCCGAATTCCCTGAGGCACTAAAACTGATGGGTCCTACCTATTGAGTGTATCCTATATAGAGGTACTTTTATATTTTCTATAAATTCCTTTTTTAAGAACTTCTCCTTTGGCATTTCCGCGCTCAACTACTCCAATACCCTCATGGAGCAATTTGGCTGCTTTGTTCGAAAACTTGTGGTCGATGTTTGCCTGTGGCTATAGCTGATGGAAATATTGAAAGCTGGAAGGAAGAAAATCCAAATTTAATTGAAATAAATAAATGATTTAAAATTGTAAAAAAAGATGTAAAAAAATCCTTTGAAAATGAATAAATGGACTTCATCTTGAAAATACGGTTATAGGCATTTTGTCTCATTCATAATTAGGAGACATTTTGTCGCGTTAATAACTAAGGGGCATTTTGTCGCATTCATAATTAGGAGACATTTTGTCGCGTTAATAACTAAGGGACATTTTGTCGGATTCACAACATTATTGTAAAATTTTAAAAATTCAAAAAATCAATATCAATCGATAAAATCAATACTAATCGATAATTTATTTTTTAAAAATTTTTAAAATTCAAAAAATCAATATCAATCGATAAAATCAATACTAATCGATAATTTATTTTTTAAAAATTTTTAAAATTCAAAAAATCAATATCAATCGATAAAATCAATACTAATCGATAATTTATTTTTTAAAAATTCAAAAAATCCATTTGCAATTACAGCCCTCTTTTTGTGCAAATTTGAAAGATGTTCAAGGAGTTTCAATGTTAAATAAACGTTCTTTAATCCCTAGAAAAGCCAATAAAGCAAACAAAGCAAAAACAAGCTATTTATAATTGAAAAATGAAATGAAATTTTTAAATTTACCAGTTGCATATATTCAGCAAATAAAAATGACAAGGAAATGGCTACTTGTTCCAAGGAAGATTTTTGCATTTTAAATAGACGTTTAATTAATATTTTCCGGAAAATATGGAGCTTTAAATATATTGCTGTAAAATAAAAATATTACTGAAATGTTTCCGGAAAATATATAATAAATTGTTACGGAAAATACATAATTGTTCAGGAAAAGAATAAATTATGTTGTGTATTCTCCGGAAAAGAAAACGCTAAAATACGTTCCGGAAAAAGTATAACTGTAAAATAAAAATCCTTCCGGAAAATGTATATTAGTCTTTCCGGAAAAGTATAACTCTGAAATAAATATGTTCCGGAAAAGTATAACTATGAAATAAAATATCGTTCCGGAAAATGCACAACTTAATACATTAAATACATGAATGAGATTTGTGTACAGATTTTAATATGTGCGCGATTTGTGCATTGATGATTGACCCAGATTTAAAAATAAAGAGAAATACAAGTTTAGATAGATTTGTTTGGAAAGAATAAAAGAGGATTAATATAATCAATATTTTAATAAAGAATATTTAAAAAAAGGAGCACAAGTCTGCACAGTTGAAGTCTTTTCGGATCACAACGTATAATCAGCCCATAACTCTTTAAGGACTGAAAAGATTTTAACAGTTCCTTTAGGAATAATGATCAGTAAACCCAGAGCTTTCGATTGATATATAAATCATGATGTTCCCAAAAAAAATTTTATTTCCCAAAAAACAAACACAACCGTGCAGACGAGTGACTTGAAGACAACACACAAAATTGAATTTAATTTTTAAATTTTCTTTTCCATTTCTTTTTAATTCTAAACTTGCTGCTTGGAGCAAACTTGCGATGACGCATATTTAATTTCACAAAATTACCTCCATTTTGTTTTCTTGTTGTTGTTGTTTCTTCTTTTTTGTTGGATATTTTTTGATTGAAGTCGTTTTTGAAGTTGTTTTCTCTTCTTCTTTCAATTCTTCTTCCTCATCATTTTCAATTTCTTCTTCATTTATTCCCTCATCAAATTCTTCATCTTCTTCCTCCTCGTCAGAATCTTTTTCTACAAAATTAAAAAAATAAAATTTTTGTTTGGAAGATTGGATAGTGAACTAAACCAGGAATGACTATAACCTTATATAACCTTATTCTTACAACCACATATTTTAAAAAGTAGGTGGAAGATGGATGGAACCGAACTGAGAAAAAAAAGGTTGGTCGAATTCTAATTAACCCCTTTATACATTCATGAGATGTAAGGCTGAAACTAAAAATAGGTTAAAGGTATTATTCAAAGTATAGCATTTGAGTAGGCGGAGGGCTGTACGTGGAGAGAAAAGGCGCCTAGAAATAATAAACACTGCCTCTAAGGAAATAACTGGACCAAAGTTTGCCCAGCACTTCTGGGACAAATTGAAAGAAATAAAGGTTTTCACAATAAAGAGACCCCCTCAAAAGAACCTTAAAAAAATAAAAACCTGGAGTCATCAGCAACAAATTTCCAATATTTTTGCAGATAACAGCTTGTTTCATCATCCGAGCTGGTGAAGGTGTTTTTAAACCATTTTTGTTGACGTTTGAAGGAGAAGACAGGAAGCCTTTCCATTGTTGTTTCAACGGAGAAATGAATGATTCATCAAGTGGAGGGCGTTGAAATAAAAAATTGATTGTAGAAGAAGAACTTGTTGTTGGACCAGAAGGACGGAAGAATTCTTCACAAGTGTTTGTTGACTAAAAAATATTTTGGAATTAATTGAGATCTATTTTTGACTCTGTCCCCAAAGTTTAACCCAGAAAATGTCTTTGAACAAATATTTTTTTGTATCTTTTTGGCATTCCGATAGCTTTTAGATGATGGATTTTCGACACTCCAGCCTTTCGTATCATCCCGAAAAAGGGGAGAACCCCCATCATTTTAATAAAATCCTACAAATTTTGGCCGGTCCTTCAAACAAAAATTCAAGAAAATAGAGTCCCAAAGCCCTAGAAGTTACCCAAAAATGAATTAAAAAAGATAAACCATTTTAGCTCTTCTCTTCACTGGAGACATAAATTCTTCATCTTTTAATTCATTCAGCTTCAAGGTTAATTTTTTGCCACAGCAAACCGTCCAAAGGTTTCCTAGAAAATGAAATTTTATTTCATCAGAATAAACCAAACAAAACCTGAAACCCTGCAATTTATAATTTGTAATCAAATCCACAAACATTCAGGATGGAAGCCGAGCGAGTTCATCATCCACAAAACTGCAATGAGTTACTTAAAAAACCCGTCCCTCCCACAGATAGAAGCCAGGGATTTAAGTGGACATATTTGCGGACAAAACTTGCGGATGTTTAGAAAATATAACAAAACAAACTTACTTGACCATGAAGAGCAAAGCCATCCACCATGAAGAGCAATACCATTGGGGCCCTCAAAGGCGGTCACCGATGAGGGCCACAAAGGCGCCACCAGAAGAGCATTACCATTTGGGCCCTCAAAGGCGGTCACCGATGAGGGCCACAAAGGCGCCACCAGAAGAGCATTACCATTTGGGCCCTCAAAGGCGGTCACCGATGAGGGCCACAAAGGCGCCACCAGAAGAGCATTACCATTTGGGCCCTCAAAGGCGGTCACCGATGAGGGCCACAAAGGCGCCACCAGAAGAGCATTACCATTTGGGCCCTCAAAGGCGGTCACCGATGAGGGCCACAAAGGCGCCACCAGAAGAGCATTACCATTTGGGCCCTCAAAGGCGGTCACCGATGAGGGCCACAAAGGCGCCACCAGAAGAGCATTACCATTTGGGCCCTCAAAGGCGGTCACCGATGAGGGCCACAAAGGCGCCACCAGAAGAGCATTACCATTTGGGCCCTCAAAGGCGGTCACCGATGAGGGCCACAAAGGCGCCACCAGAAGAGCATTACCATTTGGGCCCTCAAAGGCGGTCACCGATGAGGGCCACAAAGGCGCCACCAGAAGAGCATTACCATTTGGGCCCTCAAAGGCGGTCACCGATGAGGGCCACAAAGGCGCCACCAGAAGAGCATTACCATTTGGGCCCTCAAAGGCGGTCACCGATGAGGGCCACAAAGGCGCCACCAGAAGAGCATTACCATTTGGGCCCTCAAAGGCGGTCACCGATGAGGGCCACAAAGGCGCCACCAGAAGAGCATTACCATTTGGGCCCTCAAAGGCGGTCACCGATGAGGGCCACAAAGGCGCCACCAGAAGAGCATTACCATTTGGGCCCTCAAAGGCGGTCACCGATGAGGGCCACAAAGGCGCCACCAGAAGAGCATTACCATTTGGGCCCTCAAAGGCGGTCACCGATGAGGGCCACAAAGGCGCCACCAGAAGAGCATTACCATTTGGGCCCTCAAAGGCGGTCACCGATGAGGGCCACAAAGGCGCCACCAGAAGAGCATTACCATTTGGGCCCTCAAAGGCGGTCACCGATGAGGGCCACAAAGGCGCCACCAGAAGAGCATTACCATTTGGGCCCTCAAAGGCGGTCACCGATGAGGGCCACAAAGGCGCCACCAGAAGAGCATTACCATTTGGGCCCTCAAAGGCGGTCACCGATGAGGGCCACAAAGGCGCCACCAGAAGAGCATTACCATTTGGGCCCTCAAAGGCGGTCACCGATGAGGGCCACAAAGGCGCCACCAGAAGAGCATTACCATTTGGGCCCTCAAAGGCGGTCACCGATGAGGGCCACAAAGGCGCCACCAGAAGAGCATTACCATTTGGGCCCTCAAAGGCGGTCACCGATGAGGGCCACAAAGGCGCCACCAACCACCATGAAGAGCAGCCTTAAAAATAATTTAAAAAATTTAAAAATGTCGAAAACCGACAAGTTTTGTCCGCAAATAACCCCCCCCCCCCCATTCAAGGATACCCCCCCCCCTTTTTTTTCTTTTTCTCTTGCAGGTGTGGTGATGAAGAATTGTTGTTGATGAAGAAATTGTTGTTGTTGTTGAAGAATTTTGATGAAATAATTCTTCATCAATTTTTGAATTGTGTTCACTAAAAAAAAATTGTTATTAGAATAAATTAATAATGTTCATCTTTGGACTCTGTCCACAAAATGTTTTTCAAAAAGAGTAAACAAAAAAGGTTATTTATTGAATGAACAAGAGACACAAACAAATCAATAACCTTTTTCTCTATTAAAAGCTACAAAGCAAACTAACGTCTCATGTTTTTCCATTATCCCTCTTCTATTATCGATTTTCTTCTCTGACCATTACTTAGACAACAAAATCGTGTACTGGTTAGAGAAGTCAACTTTATTTTTCCACACGGTAAAGTGAAGAAAAAATAAAAATCCGACTTCTCTAACCACTTCATAATTTTGCTTGTCTAAGCAATGGTCAGAGAAGAAAATCAATAATTAAAGAGAGAGAATGCAACAAGAGAAGATGGACAGTTAGTGTATCTTTCTCATGTTCCTTAGAGAAGGGGACAATTGGCCGTCTTGCGCAGGCTCAGTTCGAAGTCGAACTTCTTCAATCCCCTTTTAATTCTAAACATTCAAATTACCTTCATTTTGTTGCTGTGGTTGTTTCTCTTCTTCCTTCAATTTTTCTTCTTCATCATTATCTTCAATTTCTTCTTCATTTTTGACGTCTTCATCAAATTCTTCTTCATCTTCAGAAACGTTTTCTATAAAATAAAAAAAGTTTTGGTTGGAAAATGTATTAGAGGAGAGGGGGTTACCCCATAAACAACAAAATTTCGAGAAGACAGAGTCCTAAAACCCCTAAAGTTACCCAAAAATGAATAAAAAAGATTAACCATTTTAGCTCTTCACTGGAGAAGAGCTTTGATTGAAGTCGTTTTTGTATTGTTCTCTTCTTCTTTCAATTCTTCTTCCTCCTCATCGTCTTCAATTTCTTCTTCATTTATTCCCTCATCAAATTCTTCATCTTCTTCCTCCTCGTCAGAATCTTTTTCTACAAAATTAAAAAAATAAAATTTTTGTTTGGAAGATTGGATAGTGAACTAAACCAGGAATGACTATAACCTTATATAACCTTATTCTTACAACCACATATTTTAAAAAGTAGGTGGAAGATGGATGGAACCGAACTGAGAAAAAAAAGGTTGGTCGAATTCTAATTAACCCCTTTATACATTCATGAGATGTAAGGCTGAAACTAAAAATAGGTTAAAGGTATTATTCAAAGTATAGCATTTGAGTAGGCGGAGGGCTGTACGTGGAGAGAAAAGGCGCCTAGAAATAATAAACACTGCCTCTAAGGAAATAACTGGACCAAAGTTTGCCCAGCACTTCTGGGACAAATTGAAAGAAATAAAGGTTTTCACAATAAAGAGACCCCCTCAAAAGAACCTTAAAAAAATAAAAACCTGGAGTCATCAGCAACAAATTTCCAATATTTTTGCAGATAACAGCTTGTTTCATCATCCGAGCTGGTGAAGGTGTTTTTAAACCATTTTTGTTGACGTTTGAAGGAGAAGACAGGAAGCCTTTCCATTGTTGTTTTAACGGAGAAATGAATGATTCATCAAGTGGAGGGCGTTGAAATAAAAATTTGTTTGTAGATGAAGAACTTGTTGTTGTTGTTGAAACATTTTGATGAATTAATTCTTCATCAATTTTTGAATTGCTTGTCGACTAAAAAAAGAATAAATTAATTATTCATCTTTGGACTGTGTCCATAAAATGTTTTTCAAAAAGTAGTAAACAAACAAAAAAAGGTTATTGAATGAACAAGAGACGCAAACAAATCAATAACCTTTTTCACCATTAAAAACAAAAACGAAAACAAACGACTCTCATGTTTTTCCATTATCCCTCTTCTATTATTGATTTTCTTCTCTGACCATTAATTAGACAACAAAACGTGTACTGGTCAGAGAAGTCAACTTTATTTTTTCCAACAGCAGAAAGAAAATAAAGATAAAATCTGACTTCTCTAACCACTTCATAATTTTGCTTGTCTAAGCAATGGTCAGAGAAGAAAATCAATAATTAAAGAGAGAGAATGCAACAAGAGAAGATGGACAGTTAGCGTAACTTTTCCACTTCTTTAAATGAGTGGGGGGACAGTTGGCCTAAAGGTGCTAAAAGGCTTAAAGGAGTAGGGGACAATTGGCCGTCTTGCTTAAGTTCAGATCGAAGTCTCGAACACTGCTTCTTCGAACTCTTCTTCATTTCCCCTTTTAATTCCTAAACTTTCAAAGTTACCTTCATTTTGTTGTTGGTGGTTGTTCTCTTCTTCCTTCAATTTTTCTTCCTCATCATCTTCAATTTCTTCATTTTTGTCGTCTTCATCAAATTCCTCTTCTTCTTCGTCTTCAGCATCGTTTTCTACAAAATTTTAAAAATAAAATTTATTTGGAAAAATGTATTAGAGGAGAGGGGGTTACCCCATTTTAGCCCCACAACTTTATTCCTAGTAACAGTCCAATTTTTTAAAAAAAAAACAGATGGGAAGCTTGAAGCTAACGATAAATTAGGGTCATATTTTTAGATTAACACCTCACTTCTTAACCTCAAGCTTAAACCTTTCTGGGCAAAACTTGTAAACAAAGTCTTTTAAACCCCAGAAGCTACACAAAAAATAACTAATAAAAAATTTAAAATAAAAAAACAAACCATTTTTTGCTCTTCCATTCACTGGAGACAAAAATTCTTCATCGTCTCTTTTTTAATTCATTCGGCTTCAAAATTAATTTTTTGCGTTTTAAAGGTGTTGATTTATTGGTGTTGTTGTTGTTGTTGAACATTTTTATTTATTAAATTAAATTAATTTTTTTTGTTGTTGGCATCATTTTTATCTAAAAAATTTAAAAAAAGATTATTCAAAAATTTGTGCAAAAAAAAATAATTTTCAACAAAAAAATAAAAACACGCAAAGGAGAAGGAAAATAAAAATTTAAAAAAAAAATAAAAAAAGAGAAAATTAAAAATAAAATTGGTATCCATTTACTACCTTAAATTGTTTTTCTAATTTAAATAAATACGTAAATTAAAAATACATTTCCGTTTGGAAATTACCCAAGACCACCCATGGAAGTTTTATTTTAACAGAAAAAAAATTTTTCTATTTTAAATTTATAAATTTTGCCATGAAAAAAATTTTTTAAATTTAATTCCTAAAATCATTACTTTAAAAAAATTCTTAAAAATTTCTTCTAAAAATTCCCCCTAAAAATGGGAAATTGCTTCAACAAAGATACACTAGAAAAACAATTGATAGAGGTAAAAAATCATTAAGAAAAATTTAAAAACAATTTTTTAAAGGATTTTAAAGAAGAAAAGAAAACATTAAAATTGCTTCTTTTAGGTATAAACTTTTAAAAATACAAAAAAAAATACAAAAAAAAATACAGAAAAAATACAAGAAAATACAATGTATTTTTTAATTTAAAAAGGTGCTGCTGCAAGTGGAAAGAGCACAATGCTTAAACAAATGCAGTTTGTATTTCTTATGTGTTTTATATGTATTTTCCGGAAAAGTTTATGTCAGAATATAATTTTCCGGAAAAATACCATGAATGTATATTTTCCGGAAAGAGTATATTTCTGAAAAAGACTTTCCGAAAAACTAAAATACGATAGAATGTATATTTTCCGGAAAAACACTTGAAGAGGATGAGAATACAGTAAAAATAACCCAAAGAGCCCCCTACAAAAAATTTCAAAAAATTTTTTAAAGAATCGCCTAATCGAATCTTTACATTTATTTAAATCAATTTGTATGGCCAAATGGTTTATTAACACTGGGATAATTTTGTTTCTCAACAAAACTGATTTATTTGAACAAAAAATTGCTGGGAAGAAAAGCATAAAACAGCTATTTCCAAGCTATACTGGTTGGAAATTAAAAATTTTAAAGTCAAGACTGGATAATTTTTAAAAATTCTTTTGGTACCATTCGATAGAGAATAAAATTTTCTACAAGGTAAAAAAGGAATTAAAAGTCCAAATAAATTTTAAAAATAGTTATGGCCAAAAAACTATCAAAAATACCCAAAAATGTCTGTTTTTCGACTACAACTTTTTTGTTTATTAATCTAAAATTTTGATTTTCCACCAGTTTATAGCAAATTTAATCCTCTATCCAATGGTCTAAAAATCTTTACGAATGGCCTATTTATTCGAGAGTTATAAAGCCTAGACCTAAATCCACCCCTTCTTTGGCACTCAAGTCCTTAAAAAACACTCAAGTCTTAAAATTCCCCTCCCGACAGGTTCAAACAGCTATTCAGACCAATTAGACTTTATTCAACAAAATTTTTTGGCAATGAACTCAAACCCTAGCAAACAAGTTTATGCTCATAGAACATGCGCTACTAATACAGACCAAATGGAATTGGTGCTTAAAAATGTTTTCGAGTTAGTACTTGCTTCACTTTATAATAAAGCTTCCATGTATTAAATTTTTTAAAAATCTGTATAATTTCTATATATAATTTATTTTTTTAAATTTATTCTAATAGTCGCTCATCCCCTCATAATAACCGCTCGCCTCTAAATTTGTCACTAGCTTCTTAATGGGCGTCTATTGGAATAGTATATATTTTTTTTATTTTTAAATAAAAGTTAGATATGTCTTTTGTGTTAGAATCAGAAAAAAAAATTAGAAAAAATCAGGAAAGAAAATTAGAAAAAAAATAACTACAACTGCGGAAGCATGTCATAAGATGACTAAAAATTAAAAAATAAAAATATAAAAAATTTTCAAAAAATTCAAAAAAATTCTTTTACTTAATTTGGATCTCACACGTTTTTTTACAAATACAAAAATTATTTTTCCACAATTTTTTAAACTTTTTACCCAGTTTAAAAATACTTTACTAGTACTGCCACACGCATTTTTGTGTGTGAAAATTAAACACGCAGTTTTAACTATAAAAAAATTATTTCAAAAATTTACTTAAAATAAGTCTTTTAATTATTTTTTGGCATATTTAAATACTTCCTTTAATCTATTTTTATTTTTATTTAAATTTTAGAAAAATTTTTCAAACCAATTCATACCAACTTCTGACACACAAACACACACCTAAAACCCCCTTCATTCAAACCTTCTCTCACTAAAACCCCTACATCTCAAGAACGCCTAAACCTTTCCATACCTTTTAAAAACCATTTGATAGAGAATTTAATTAGCTATCTAATAAAAATAAAATCAAAATTCCATCAAAATTTTAAAAAATTCTATGATCAAAAAACTTAAGTCCAAAAAGGTCTTAAGAGGCTTTTTAAAGGCTAATAACTTTTTACCTTAAATTTTTTTTAAATTTTATTTAGCTAATTTAAACTCCCATCAAAACAATAAAAAGTACATTTAAGAAAAAAAATTTTTTCCAAAAAGAATTTCAAAAAAAAAATCCAAAAGATTCTAATATTATTTCCACTTCCCCCTCTCCCCATTACTTCCCCCCTTTTCCTTTAATCCCCCACCAATCACACCAAAAAAATTCAAAAAAAATTTTCCTTTTGTAAAAATAAAAATTAAAAAAAAATAAAAATTTAAAATAAAAAAACAATTATGCAGATTTAATTTAAAAAAAATATTTAAATTAAAAAAATCTTGTAATTGACCAACGACCATTAAGAATAAATTCAAAAAATATTCAAAAAATAATTATTTTTATTTATTTTTATATTGGGCAATTAAAAGGGCTTTATTTTCAATTTTAGTTGTTTTTAGTAGAGGTTTTAGCATTTTAATTCGAAAAATAAGAAAAAAATTTTTTCACAGCTTTTTGAACGCTTTATTTATTTGCATGTTTTAGAAAGCTACTTTAAAATCTTTAAAAAACAGAGAAAAATGTATTCCCTATATCACCTAATATTTGATTATAATGCTTGGGAAACACAATTTAATTGTTCAATTATTGATGTTGATTCGGTACCTTTGGAACGAAGACAAAAACATTGGATAGTGTCATATGTGACTATTGTACTTTGCGTTATTATTTATGTAATTTTTCTCAAAAAATTTTTCAAAAATTTAAAAAAATAAAAATAATTTAAAAACCTCCAAAAATTTTCAAAAATTTCAAAAAAAATCCAAAAAACCTCTTCCCTCTTTTTCAAGCTCCTATACATTCCCTGCATGTATTCACTATGGAAACAACAAAAAGACGGCAATCCCTGCTACAGAATTTTATTATATTGTGGCATTATGGATTTTGGAATTCTCTGGAGCTTAGGAATACTTGCCCCAATACTTGCTTTAAATGGATCTGTTTATTGTACAAACCCTTTAATTACTTACATTACTGGAGCAACTAATGACTGTAATTAATAAACATAATCAGAATTAAAATCAGAATTTTTTTCAAGTCTTTTATTCTTGTGAAATGTCAGCAAGTACATTACTTGCCTTAAATCGTTGTATGGATATTCTTTGTTCTGAATTAACACAAATACTTTTTGAAGGTAAAAATACAAAAAAATACAAGAAATAATAGCACAAAAAACACAGAAAAAATAAAAGAAAATACAGAAAAAAAATCAAAAAATACAAAACACATAAAAACACGAAGACAAAAAATGCAAAAATTTATAGGTAATAGAGTTTGGATATGGCTTGGTGCAACTACAATTTACGGCTTTTATTGGCTATTTTTTGTGGTGTGTTTCAGAATTATTTATAAACCTTCCAGAAAAAATACAAGACTCTCAAAATTTATATAAAGTATTTTCCGGAAAAATTGTAGAATAATTTATAATTTCCGGAATGTATAATTTCCGGAACAAATTCTGATATACTAATTATTTTCAGAACCCCTCCCTTTTCAACAGTATATACTTTGCCTACTTTTTTAACCCCTATCAAGGCTATATTGCTGCTGATGAAGTAAAATTTTTTTATAATTCTTTAACTATTTTTTAATTTAATTTACCCCCATTTTTAGTATCACCCTTTAACTCATACACTTCATGATTGGATTATTGGAGGTTCCGTTCCCGTAATTTACGTTCTCTTTCTTATTGGAATTCGGTGGAAAATGCGTGGGGCAGTTGGGGGTTTGGGGATTACAAAACTTCAAATGATGGTTCCTCCAAAAATTTTTAAAAATTTATTTTCATCCCTAGAGCTTTATTCAAGTATTAATTCTAAGTTTTATTCATTTGGTTGGGTGTTCCCTCTATGTCTTAATGCAAATGATACCCGTAACTGAATCACTTATTATACTTGCTGAATTTGTTTGGTATTTGTCCCTTATTAAAAAATTAATTTAAAAAAATTTTTTAAGGTTCATAAATCATGGCAAGTTTCTTCTACTATTTTTCCCTTTCTTCATTTTTTTAGTCCACAATCTTCTCTCCCTCCAAACTTAAAAAAATAAGGCTGTTGGTGACCGGTTAATCATTGCCTGTAGCGGCGTCCTTAAATATTCTCCTATAAAGTTGAACCACCAGAGTCACCAACAAACAACCACCAGTCACCAACAAACAACCTTAAAATCCTCTCTAATTTTAATTTTCAGGAATTTCTCCCTTCATTTTTCTTTGTATTAATCGAACTATTCGAAATGACTGCATTCTACTCTTTTACAAGTTTTTAACTTTAAAGATCCTCAACTCTCTCCCCCTATTTTTTTCTTAGAATTTTTGAACCTTCCAGAGTAACCCAAGTACATGGTGTTACTGTTTTAAGAAGTAGAAGTGATGGTGGAGGTGCTGGTGCCCTTCCCCCACATTCAGGTTCACAACGCTCTGCTGCAGTTACAAAAGTTTCTCCTGGTATATTACCTCCTCAAGTTGGTAATATTGTAACTAATCGAGAAATTGAACGATTTTGATGTGA
Source organism: Meloidogyne incognita (assembly GCA_036172945.1). Lineage (NCBI taxonomy): Eukaryota > Metazoa > Nematoda > Chromadorea > Rhabditida > Meloidogynidae > Meloidogyne > Meloidogyne incognita. The sequence continues at coordinate 3,334,358 of JARQAC010000033.1, forward strand.
ATTCAAGAAGAAAAAAGAAAAATTCAAAAATTTAAAAATAATTTTTAATTAATTTTTTAATTAACACAACACACTCAGTAGTTCTACTTAAACTTTTTAAAAATAAAAAAAAATTCAAAAAATATTCAGAAAATAAATTTAATGATTTTCGATAGATAATTAAATTCTCTACAAAATGAAATTTAAAAATAAAATTTATAATAAAAAAATATACAAGTTTTGACAACAAAAACACTTAAAAACACCAACAAAATCTTCAAAAAGACACACCTTTTCAGTTACAACTTTTTTCTAAATTTAATTAAAATTAAAAATTGTGCTTTATTTTATAGCCAATTTAATTCTCTATCGAACCATATTAAAAACTTTTTTTATAAATTAAAATTCCACAAGTCAAGCAGTCTCAAATCATCAAGGTCAAGCACAAGAAAAAAATCACAAAAAAGGATCAATTAATAAAAAAAATATATAGGTATCTTCGCAAAGATCAATATTCAGATAATAAAATAAGAGAAAGAACAGATATCTCCAACTTCCCCTTTTTCACTAAAAAAAATAAAATAAAGCTTACGCTAATCATTTAGAAAACCCTTTCTTTAAAAATAAACAGGTGTGCGTGTCTCCGTTTTTTAAATTTTTTAAATCTAATTTTAGAGGGAAAGCTCCTTCCTCTCTTTCCTCCATCAGTTCCCCCTCCCTCTTTCCTCCATTAATTTTTAAAAAAAATCCCTTACAATGACAAACACGCTACGGGTTTTTTCTATAATTTATATTGATCACTTGAACGTTAAGCCTTCCCTCTAATTTTTAAAAGACAAACAAACGTACACACACAAACACGAAAAAAGATATCATCTTTCTAATTCTTTCACTGATTTTTATTCTTTTAATTTTTATAATTGATTTTTAAACTATCAAAAATTTAAAATTTTTGAATTTTAATAAAAATAAATTTTTTTTTAAATTTTATAAAATAAAAAAATTATTTTTTCCAACCACTTCCTCACCAACCAAAACTTTTTAAAAAATTTTAAGCTCAAAAAATTTTTTTCTTCATCCAATAATCCCCCTACTCCATCCCACCACCATACGTCATAAACTACAATTTAATTTCTATTTAAAGAGTCTAATTTAATTTCTACTTAAATATAAAAATTTTTGTAATTTTTAATTGAAACAAAAATTTTTTATTCAATTAAACAAAAAAATACTTCCTTCTTTTCAAATAAAAAAATATTTTAATTGTGTCCCTAAAATAGTAAAAAAAAAATAAAAAAAATTTACACACACACAAATGTTCAAACTTAATTTAAACTTTGATCTGAAAAAAAGAACAGAAAAAAGGTGTATATAAATAAAATCATTCATTTACTACTAGACATTCACTCATGATTTTTCTAATATTACTATAAATACATGTAAATCAGAATTATATTTAAAATATGTATATTGAAAAATACTTTTAGAAAATTCTGATTTTATTTCTATAAAAGAAAAACACAATTTAGTATTTTGTTCTGAAAAATACACACACATAAAAATTCTGATTTTTTAAAAGGAGAAATACAAATCAGAATTTCCCCTCGGAAAAATACATTCTAAAATTCTGATTTAATTTTTACTAGAGAGAAATACAAATCAGAATTCTCACCTTTTAAAAAAATACCCTTCAAAAACACATTCAAAATACAATCTATAAATTTAATTCTAATAGCGAGAAAAAAAACACACACACACACACAAATCAGAATTATTGTCAAAAACAAACACCCCTCTCGCTTCTCCGCCCTCATAAATTTACACAAAACAATTTTTTATCGCACAAACGCACAAAAATATTTTTATTTATAAATTTGTCTACAACATTTGTATTAGTAATATAAGCATTTCATTATAAAATGTATATATTTATTTCTTATCAATTATTGTTTGGTGGTCATTTTTTCCTATCAGCTCTAATTACTTATAAACATCTTTAAATATTGCCTTCAAATTATTTTATACAGATCATAATTCTTTTTTGAAACAAAATTCTCTATATTTATATTCATTCCGGAAACACATATAACAATTCCGGAAACATCAGAATTTTATATTATTAAAAATAAATGATCAAAAGACACACAAAAACACAAAAAAAACACTTAAAAATACTCGAATATTTTATTTGTTCTATTATTTGTGTTTCTTTTCAATTCAACCTTTCTCTATTGTTAACTATTTTTAATACATCACACTTATTTACATACAAAAAATCATACCTTCTTTTTACCTAAACAATTTAAAAAAAGTTTCATAATGTAACAAAACATTGTTCAAGTATCTAAAAATATTTTTTCAATTTCATAAATTTTGAGATCCTTGAAAAAAAACTTGAGAAAGATCCATGATCTATTATTACGCAATTTCTTTTAAAAAACCCCTCACAAAACACCGCCATTTCTTATTTAAAAAACATCTATTTTCTTTTTTTATTTCACACAAACACACTACTAATATTCACGAATAAAAAAATTCACGAAAAAAATTTTTTATTGCCTAAAAATAAAAATTCTCTCAAATTAATGCAAAAATAATTTTTATTTTTTAATTTCCACTCCCTTTTTTTTAATTTTTTTTTCTCATATTCCAACATTAATTATTTTTAAAAAAACAAACAAAAATCTCATTTAATTCACAAAAAAGAGGTTAAAAAGCTCTAACACAAACATACAAAACAAAAAAATCACGAGCTTAAGTATATTTACTTTTAAAATAATTTTTAAAATTTTTTTGTGTACTTTTGTCAAAGTACTGTGTATGTGAGTATACCAAAGACTCCTTTCTACTAGTCCAGAAAAATTCAGAATTTTTTAATAACTAACCTTATGACTACTTCAAAAAAAATAAAATCACAAAACAAAACACACGATGTTAAAAAATATTTTTCAACAAAAAATTTCTTTTAGTTTTTTTAAATAATAAAAAAAAGTCAACCCTTGAAAAATACTTAAAAATATAAAAAAAAATTCTAGGCTCAACAGAGAAAAAAAAATATTTAAAAAAATCTAATGGTCGAAATGACTTGTGATTTAGCACCAGATCAACAGTCAAAGTCATCACCACCACCCTCAACAATAATCCAACAACAATTTGAAAATTCAGAAAATTTTTTTGAGGGAGCAGAAAAATTGCTAGAAATTTGGTTTTTTGGTAAAGAAAAGAATTCTTCTCTTCGTAAAATTCCAAAGAGTGAATTGGATAGATTAATGGATATTGCTGGATGTAAAATATTACAAGTATTGAGAACTGAACAAATTGACTCTTATTTATTGAGGTAAATAAAAAAATTAGGAAAAATTGGGGGAAAATTGGAGGAAATTTAAAAAAATTTTTTAGTGAAAAAAAAAATTTTGAAAAAATTTTAAATTAAAAAAAATCAACAAAAATTCTTCTCTAGTGAAAGCAGCCTATTTGTATCTGATCGCCGCCTAATACTTAAAACTTGTGGACAAACACGTCCTTTACTTGTTATTAGTGAATTGCTTAAATTGGCACAAATTTATGGAAGAATGGATATTGTTACTAATGTAACCCCAAAAATTCCTTTAAAAATTAACAAAAAATTTTTTTAAATTTTCCTCAGGTCTATTATTCACGCAAAAACTTTTTTTGTCCACAACTACATGCTACGTTTGATGAGGAAATTAGTTTACTTGATGGATTTTTTGAAGGTGCTGTTATTAAATTAAAAATAAATTTGAGTTGGTGCAATGACCACAGAAAAAATGGAAGACATTACCCGTAGGCCCAAAAGTAAAGGCGCATTAAGCGCGTGGACAATAAGCCCAAAAAAAAGTCGTCGGACAAACGTCCAAAAAAAATTTTCAGTAAATTGATAATAAAAACAGCAACAAGAAAACCCCTAATATAACCCCCAAAATATACTAAAACCCCAAAACACATCCACTGATTTTTAAAAAATAAATTCAGTTTAATGAATCAAAAATTAAAAAAATAAAAAAAAAGTAACCAACTAAAGCCCTGACTTTATTTTTTAATTTTAAGGAGGTACTGCATATTGTATGGGCCCACTCAACCAGGATCGATGGTGAGCCCATTTAATTAATTTTTTTTAATAAAAAATATTCTAAAGGTATTTATATACGCTCACCTCATCGCCACCAAAAGCAATCATTGCCGCTCATCACCCAAAGTTGCCAGACCATACATTGGAGCTGCAAATGACTGGCATTCCTGCTGAAGTTCTTCGAATTTATAGCTGGGCAGAATGTCCAAGTGGAGCTGCTGAATGCACTAAAGTAAAATTAAAATGATTAAAAATCCAAAAAAAAATTTTTTTAATTAGCGTTCCGGAATTCTTGATTTACTTCCTCGTGAAACTTTAATACAAGACGAGCTTTTTAAACCAGTTGGTTACAGTTGGGTTTTAATTTTTTTATTTAATAAGTCGGAGACCTCAATTACAAGAGAATCCTATGTATACCAAGGGTATGCCGAAACTGATTTTAAAAATTTAAAGACGAAAGGCAAAATACCCCAAATCAAATTCTAGGGGTATTTATAATGAGGTTTCCGACTGTATTTTTAATTTGAAAATAAAACAAATTCATTAAAAATTTACCCTCAAGGCATGAATGGAGTAATTGACCATGACGAGTATGTAACCATCCATATAACTCCAGAGCCTGAATTTTGCTACGCCTCATTTGAAACAAATCATCGTAGAGGATGCCTTTTTGAACAAACACGCAAAGTTCTGAATATATACAAGTATTTTAAAATTTCTGAAAATTTCAAAAATTCTTAAAATTTAGACCAGCACGTTTTATTTTAACACTTTTTGCAAGTAAACTTTCTGTTGAAGCTAGAGCTTCACAACAGCGTTTTTGGAAAGAAGAGTTGGAGGGATATAAACGGGCATCTGTTCAAATGCTTCGTTTACAGGTTAGGAAAAAGGAATTTTTTCTTGAAAATTTTTTCGAAAATTTTCAAAAATTATTCCTGGGATCAATTGTCCTCTTATTCCACAAATAAAATTAAAAAATTATTTTCCCTCTTTTTTAGCAAGACAAAGTTCTTTTTGCTTTGTTTGTACGCGATAATACTCAAGAGGAAAATGATTCAAGTTATTTTTATGATCAGGAAAATGTTCAATTAAAGAATACTCAAGTAAAGACAAAAGGTGGAAATGATGATGGACGTTGTAATGAGCCTAGATGACATTTCTCAAAAGAAGAAAATAAATTTAAAAAAAAAGAAAAAATAGAGACCTTAAAAATATTTTTTAAAAATTCACTCAATAAATTTTTTATAAATTTTTGTGTAGTTGTAAATAAATTTAAATCGAAAATTGCTTATTTTTCAGCAACAAAATAGTATAAGGGTAAACATTTGTATTTAAACAATCCTAAGATAAGCGCTAAATAAAACGTGCTGGTGTTTTTCTTCAGAATTAATTTAAAACATGTTTTTACCTTATCAGAATTTTGCAAAAACAAATCAGAATTGATTAAAAACCGAAGTTGTTTCAAGTTCAGATAAAACATGTTTTAGATTTTCAGAATTTTTAAAAAACATTTTCAGAATTATTTCCCAGAAACAGATCTATTGGAAAGAACAAAAATTACTCAAAAATATGTTTTGCATTTTTCAGAACTTTATAAGAACATAATCAGAACATTTCAATTTCCATTCTAATTTCATAAATCTTCCGGAAAATAATTCTGAAAACAATTATTTGTTTTAAAAAATACAACAACTATACCTAAAAGCCAAAACATGTTCATCTCAAGACATCCTCTGTCCAATTTTATTAATAAAAATTAAATTTGTTGTTCTGTTGTTGTTTTTAAATCATTGAAAAGAATGATGATGAGGCGCGGCAATAACATAAGCATTCCAGGCTTTAAATGCTTTAACCAAAAAATATTTAAATAAATTAATAAAAATTTAAAAAAATATTTAAATTTTCTTAATTAAAATTTAAAAAAAAACAGAATTTTTTGTCTTTTCAATTTTTATCGTCAACTTGAAAAAAAAATTTTAAAAATTCAATAATATAAATAATAAATAATTAAAAATATCAAAAGAAAAAAAATCAAGTGAAAATTTTTTTTGAATTTTTAAATTAAAAAGAGTGAATTATTCTTCCAATTAAAAGATACCCTCAAAATAATTCTTTAAATTCACTCCTTTTCAAAAAATAAACACAAAAGGCAGAAAATTATATAAAACAAAAAGAGGCGATTTAATAAAAAAATATTTTATAAAAATTGAATTTTAGCCTATAAATTCTAGAATAAATAAATATTAATTTTTTTCCTGATTAAAAAATATTTAAAGGAAAGATAAATAAATAAAAAAGAGGAGGGAGAGAAAAAAAAACCCTGTAAAGTAAAATATACAAATTGCAAATTTTTTTTTAATTTTAAAAATAAAAAATATTAAAAAATAAATAGACGGCTCTTTTGAATTTTTTTCTAGGCAAAAATTTGCAATTTTTTGGGCATAAATATTAAATTTAAAAAAATTGAAAGAATAATAATAAAGAATAAAGGAATGAGGAGAGAATGGCCTACAAAAAAAGTACATGTCTGAGCCCGTTTTGGTAAAATATAAAAATAGTATAGAAAATAAAAAAAAATTACAAAACAAATTTTGAGCCTAAAAATAAATAGAGAAACTTAATTGAGAGAGAAAAAATTTTCAAAGTCATTCTAGCATTTTTTAAAAAATTAAAAAAAAATTTAAGAAGAAAAATTAGAGATTTTGGGGAAAATGAGTTTTGGGAGTTCATTGAATTTACTTATCAGTACACCGAACATAAAAGGTATAGATTTAGGTTATCTAAAGATATGGACCAAAATCTATTCTAATCCTAAAATTTTTTTTACCCAAAAAAATATTGACCCAGCTATCTCTCTCTCCTTTCAAAAATTTCCCCTCAAATCTCTAATTAATTTCATCAAAAAAAAAATAAAACCTTTCACTCAATGTTTCATAAATGATGACATAAAATTTAACCCATTCCAAGGGAAGAAAGGACTTGTTGGTTGAAATGGAAAACTTCCTGCTCCTCCATTTGTTGGCGTTGTTGGTGGAGGCATTTGAAATGCTGAAGGAATATTTTGTTGTTGTAAAATTGGATTATTTGAAGAAGGGGATGAAGAAAAAGGTGAAGAATGATGAGGCAATAATGTTGAAGCAGCAGCAACTAATAAATTATTAACATCATTATTACTTGAACCAAACAATGAAGAAGAATGTTTTGAGGGTGTATCAACTAAAAGAGGTTGTTGTTGATGTTTACGACGTAAATGTGAAGGTGGTGTATGTGGAGAAAATAATAATTTAGAGTCAGAGGTAGGTGTTGTTTCCATTTTTAAACTGTAAATTAAAAAATAAATTTAGAAAAAATTTTAAAAATCTTTTAAGAAATTTAAAAAAAAGTTTTTTTTTAAATACTTAAAAATTTTGTATAAAATCTTTTTCAATTTAGCATTTTTTCTGTTCATTTTCTTATATAATAAATTATATCAAACAAAAATATTTTTGTAAAACAAGTTTTAAAATACAAAAAAATTTCATTTCCGCATTTTTTTACACAAAATTTAAAAGAATTTTTGTATATAATCTTTGCGCGCATAAAACCAAAACCGTTCCGGTCAATTAATTAAAATTCATTAATAATATTTTAATGAACCAAAAGAAAAAGCCTTTTTAAAAAACTTGCCAATTTATTTTTTATATTCTTTTTTATTTTTCCAAATTATTCTATTTTTTTTAAATTTATTTTTTTTATTTTTAAAATTGTTCCATTTTTCCAATTTGTTCAAAAAAATCATCAAACTCTCTTAAATACAAAAAATTTTTTGAGGAAAACATTTTAACAAAAACTTGTTCTCATAAAAAAAGAGCTGTTAAAGTCTAGCAGTCTTCTTCAGTCATTTTTTAAAAAAAATTGAAAAAAAACTAACGTTTTAACATTAACACCAGCACCTCGACCATGACCATGACCATGTTGTTGTTGTTTTGAAATTATTGGAGACTCTAATCCTTCCATTAAATTTTGTTTAATATCAGCCTTATTGTCCTCATCCATATCAGATTCTTCTTCTTCTTCTTCTTCAATAGATTCATCACCACCATCACTACTTGCTGTAGAAGAACAACGACTTAATTCACTATTTGTTGATTGTCCTTTTTGTGAACTTAAAGGAGAATCTAATTGTTGTTGTTTTATTTGAGGATGTTGTTGGGATGATAAATTTAAACCAAATAAATTTGAAAATTGTGAATTTGTTGATTGATGTCCATTTAAATTATTATTGCTGCTACTACCTTGTCCTCCTCCTTGCTGTTGCTGTTGTTGATGTTGATGTAAATGTAAATGTGAAATACTACCCAGAGAAAGTGGAGTTGTTGGATTGGTAGTAGAGGAAACCTTTGAGAAAAAGGAAAATTAAAAAAAGTTCAGGAAAGTTGCATGAAAAAGAGAAATTGAAAAAATTCCCCATAGAGAGATTGAAAACCGGTGGCGACTCAGTCTTCATAATTTACCCATAGTTGAGCCGTCAAAGAAGATGATTATTAACCGGTCGTCACTACCCCCAGTTTATAGGCTTGGTGAGAGAATTGTATCGGTAGAGTTCAAAACCCTGACAAGGATTAAACGAAACAGAACGGGACTAATAAACTTCTTTGAGGACTGAGTCCAGTTCCAGTGGGTGGATACACTTAAAAAGAACTTCAATTTGAAAAAATTAATCTAAAAAAATCAAAAAAAACCTGTGCAGGCGAATCAGAATCACGAAGAACATTTAAACACTTCTTTTTACGTTTACAATGTTTACACCATTTAATTTGATTATCAACACCAAAACGTGCACGGCACTTTTTTGAATCATTATTTTCTTTAGAAAGAAAAATTTTCAAAAAATTTTTTTTAATTTCAAAAAAACCTAATGAACGTTCCCTTGTTCGACGCTTTTTAGCCTTTTTATGTATTGCATAATTTTCCCGAGCTGTCCAATTTGGATAAAGTCGTTGATGTTCTTCACGTTTTATTTGTGCCATATTATAATATGGTTGTTGTTCATCTTTAGTCATTCTTTGCCAAACTTGTCCCAATTCTTTATTTAATTCAGCTGATTGTTTTCTTTTATCAGCACATTCATCCATATATTTATGACGATTTTCTTTCATAAACCTTTGAAAAAGATAATAATTAGTGTCAATTCTTAAAGCGTCCTTAACTGGGCAGGGGCTTTTTCACAGGGCGAAAATCTTAAGTTGTAAAGCCTGATTCCACCAAAATGCCAAGCCGGGTTTACTGGATATCTCAGGGCTAAAATACAAAACCCTTAGTTCCTAAAAATGTCAGTCAAAGCCACGAGAAAATATTAATCAAGAACATTATTGGTTTAAAAGTCGGGCTTTGGATGAACAGTAACATCCTTGATATGAAAAAAGAGGTACATAGCTCAAAATCTAATATTACTTTTAAAAATCCTTCCATTCTCCTCTATTTAAAAAAAATAAAAAAATAAAAACCGTACAACATAAAAGCATTCATTGGCTTCTTTATATGTTCATGTTTTCCATCACTATTAGTAGTTGAACTTTTCCCACTGTTGTGATAATTTTTTTCTTTAATTTTGTGTTCATGTTTTTCACGTTTTGGGACTCTATAAAAAATTTTTTCAATTAAAAGAAAAAATCTTCTTACTTTAATGGTGTATTTATTGAAAAACGTCCATTATTCGAATGTTGTTGATGGTGTCTTTGTTGTTGTTCCAAGCTATGTTTACGAGAAGAAACAGAATTATTTTCTCCTCTATCAGCAGAAAGAGAAATACCACCTAAAACACCACCGAGCGAAGACATTGGACTTGCCATATGTTGTTGAATTGAATAACCATTTCGATTAGCATTATTGTTAGGAGTTTGGCCACCCATAGAAAAATTTGGAGGACGTTCAAATGGAGCTGCTAGAAATTTTAAAAATTTTTTTAGTTAAAAAATAAAAAAATACCTCCAAACTGCGGTCCAAGATTCGCAAAATTTGGTGAATGCCTAGCAATATATTGAGCAGCACTTGCAACATTAGCAACATATGCTTAAATTATATGAGCTTAAATTATTTTACTAAAAAAAGGTAAACCTGCTTGGGCGGCTGCTTGAGCCATCGCAGCAATTCTTTGATTTGCAGCATATACAGGTGAAAGTACGTGTGCGAGTTGAAGCCAATTATTCAATGCATTTGGCCAATCCAAATGGGGAGGATTATTATATATTGGATTGACTTGATGTTGAGCTAAAGGAAAAACTTTTCGGTTATAACTACAAAAAATCAAAACAAACTATTATAATTAGCCTGCGATTCAATATCTGCTTCAAATGCCAATTCATTTTTATCCTCAGCTAAATCAGCAGAACTTCCAGCAATTTCAGTTGGATCATCATCATTTACATCAGGATTTGAACGAAATACTTTAACTTCATCAGCAATTTCTTCATTGGGTACTGGAGAAGTTTTAATAGAAACTTTAATATCATTTAAAGAATCTTCAAAAGCTGTGGATATTGTTGTTGTTGTTGCAACTCCTGCTGCTGAGAAAAAATAAAAAAAAATAAAAAATAAAAATAAACCACATCCACCAGCAGAAGTTGTTGTTGATGGAATGCTAACACTATTATCCATCTAATTTAAAGAATTGTTGTTGTTCCCACCAATGAAACAGAATAATATTCGTAGAAGGGTAATGTTTATTTTTGATGAAGAAAATATCAAAAGTTGTAAAATTCGACTGAAAATAATTTTTAAAAAATTTTTAGTAAAATTCTAAAATGAGTGAAAAATATTTTTATAACTCTCCCCCATTTTTTACATTAAAAAAGAGGAAAAAAAGATGAAAAAAAAAAATTGACCACAAGATTTATGTTCTCTGACCACTATTTTTAGGCTTTTATAAATGTTGGCTCCAATTTTTTCTTCCTCCCTTTTTTTTTGATTTCACTTATTAGAAAGTAAAAAAATACACACAAAATACAACGGGGACAGAACGTTAGAGCATGAACAAAAAAAAAGTACAAAAATTGAAAATTGAGGAAAGGAACAGAAAAGATAAATTGAGGGGGGAAGTAGTCGCGCGGACACAAAAGAACAAATGGCTCGTAGTAAAATTCGCTATTGTGCGCAGTTTTCCTCGCACTAGTTAGTGAGAGTAAGTAGTGTGTTTGGCGGCGGTTTTTTGAAAAAAGGACGCCGTAATAACAAATAGCTATTAAAAATTAGAGAGGTTTTAAAATAAAATTAACTAGAATAAATTTAGTAGAAAATTAAGGGGGTTTTTATAGTATTATAGAAATCAGAATTTTAAATAAACAAGGGAAAATAAATCTGAATTTTAAACAAACATGACTACTAAAAAATCAGAATTTTAAATAAACACGTGAACAAGAAACAAAATCAGAATTAGAAAAAAAACATACATATGCAATAATAAAAATCAGAATAAGAGAAAACCAGAATTATTATTTTTAAAGTTTGTTTAGAAATAAAACAAACAACAATTTAAACATTTAAAAATAAACATGGATTAAAATCAGAACTTTCGCTTAAACCTGTTTTAATTAATGCTGTTCATCCCCTATATTATTTTAATTTCTCCCCTTTATTCTCCCACTATGTTGCAAAGAGCGGCATTTTTATTTTTATCTAAAAGCAACAATTTGAAAATTGCGGGGCGCGTCGGTATAAGATTAAAAGGAGGAGGAGAAAAGGGCAAAATTATTTTTAGGGAAAATTGAACAAAAAAAAGGACGAAAAAGAGGGGAGAAAATGGAAGAAGTAGAAGCGGCGGATAAAATTGAAAAAAAGGGAAAACAAAAGAAAATAAAAGGGAAAAATGCCGCTAATTGTATAAATAAATAGATACATAGGTATGTATTTATTTAAATGAGGGCAGAATTTTAAAAAAATTGAAAAATTGAAAATTTGAACAGAAAATTGTAAAAAGGTTGCTAATAAAATTAATAATTTTTACTAAGGAAGAATTTTAAAAAATTCAGAAAAAAAATTCTAAAAATATTTTTAAAATATCCATTAAAAATAATCCCAAAATCAAAGAAAAATAAAGCCAACAAAAATTTTTTTTGAATAAAACAAACTTAATAAATGACCAAAAAAGAGCGTTGCGCGCCCAATTATATTTTCTCTCTCTTTACTAATTTTTAATTGAAAAATCGAGAAAAATAAATAAAAATAAAAATATGAGAAATTAGGTGAAAGATAATAAATATGAAATGAAAAGAAAATATTCAAAAAAATTTTTTAAAAAAATTTCCAAGTTTTTTGTCGGCGCCTTTTCTATCTCCCTCTCTCTCGCGCAGTAAAGGAAAAGGAATATATTTTTTAAATATTTTCTTTAAAATTATTTAAAAAATAATATTTGACACTTTCCGATATAGTAGAAAATTTACAAAAAAATAACTGATTGATAAATTAATTTTATGAAGAAAATTAAAAATTAAAAAAAAATAAATTTAGGGGCATAAGTAACAAACAAGAATAAAATAGCAAGTTTTTAAAATTAATGTGCTTTTATAGTATTATAAAAATCAGAATTTTAAACAGACACGGGGAAAACAAAGCTCACAAAATCAGAATTTTAAACAAACATGATAAGAACATATAGACAACAAAACATTAAAACAACATTAACAGAAAATGTTGAGTAAAATCAGAATTTTAGAAGAACATTAACAAAACATAAGTACTAAAAATCAGAATTTTAAACAAAAATGAAAGAAAACATTAAATAGCGCTAATTAATAATAGCAAAAACATTGAAGGAGAAATAGAGAAAAAACATCCCTCCCTCTTACTATTATATTAAGTCAATAAATAAGCCTCGATCAGTGGGAGAGAGAAAAAGGGCACAGAGATCGAAAGCAAAAAGAAAAATTTTTTTAATAGGACCCCTCTCTGTATACTTAAACTTGCTACTGAATTTTCTCTTTCTATTTTCTGTTTAAATTTATATATAAAGGGCCCCAGCTGGCTCTTGATAATTTTTAAAAGGAAGAAACAAGTGATAGTTAACTATATAGCTTTAAATAAATTTGGAAAAAATTTTTTAGAGAAAAGAGAAAGTGATTAAAAATAAGAAAAAAAAATATTCGAGAGAGTAAAAAGGACAAAAAACATTTTTTTCTTGTTTAAAAAAATAAAACATGCAACACAACAAAACTAAATAAATATATGCAAAAGAATGTTGTTAAAAAGTTAAGCCGGAGAAGGTGAAAAAATAAAAAGGAAAAAAATAATATAGAGGAGGAGATTTTAATAATTTTATTAAAAAATAATTTTATAAAAAAAATTATTTTTTGAGGCAGCAAATTTTGAAAGACCGACGATAAACAATCACTCGCATAACTTTTTTTTTGTCCCACCCTCCATTAAAAAAAATATTCTTAACAGTTAACAGAGATTTAAATATAAATTAAGTTAAGTAACACACCAACACAAAGTTAAAACACAACTATTTGACATTTTATTGTGTTTTTAAAAAATATCAAAAAAAAAATAAAAATCAAAATAAAAATCAGAAAATATACCACAAAGGATTTAAATATTAGAAATTAAAAATTAACTCTCGATAAAATTTTTAAAAAAATTTCTGCAAAAAAAAAAGAAAAATTTTCCTTCCCTCTCCCCCTCCTAACTTGACAGAAAAAATTTTTTCCCTTCGCTTACTAATAATTAAAAAATACTATATATAATCATCAATTAAAATCTCAACTTTTAGACGGCAAAAAAAATAAAGTTTTTTGCTCAAAAACGGAAGAAGAAAATATTTTAGTAGATAACTTTTTAAAAAAAAATAACTGTCGGCGGCGATAACTAAGTATGTGTTACATTAAAAGATGCTCAAAAAGCCTTGAAGAGAGAAAGAAAAAATTTTTTGAATGACAAGTAAAATAATAATTATTATTAAAATATTCTTTGCTTTTTTAAAAAATTTTTAAAAGTAAAAAAATTAGGGTTGAGGGGCCCCCTAGCCGTTGGGGACCCTCTAAGCAACCCTTCCGAAAGATCGAGTCGGGCATCGAATTTTGGCCTGAAAAATACTTGGTAAGGCCGGCACAATAAAATGAGACCCGAAAAAATGACTCGAACGTCGGCCCGATTCGGAAACCCCAGCTCTAGTAAAAAAATAAAATCAAATAAAAAAATTAAGAAGAAAGTGCCAAATCAAATAAAAATTTAAAAAATTGAAAAAAAAATAAATAAAGAAAAAAATTAAAAAGAAAGCGAAGAAAAAAAAACTATCCCCAACTATAATTTTCTGTCCTTAAATAAAAATGCCATTTTTTATTTCAAATCAAGATGCCGTCTGTTCGAGTTACTTTTTTCGGATGACTGATCTACCCTCTCTCCCTTCCCAACGCCCTAATTCTCTCTCTTTTTTTCTTATATTAATAATTTTTTTTAAATTCTTTATTGGCCAAGGGAAACCGATGAAAATAAAAGTGAATAAATAAAAAAAATATGCCGGACATTAGGAGAAAAAAAAATAAAATTTTTTTTGGCACTTTACTTTCGTTCTCTCCTCTCTCATTTTTCATATTAAAAATAGATATAGGAAGAAGAAAATAAAAATATTTGAAAAATATATTTACTAGAACGTTAGAGGAAAAAATAAAAGCTCCTCTCCAAGTCGCGCGACCAAATAAAAATAAATATAAACTACTTCCTCCCTTCCTTTCCCCCTCAGAAATCATTTCTGCCATCGCGTTTCCGCCAGTGCCGGTAGGGACAAGTAATGTGCTGCTTGCTTTCTTCTTCTTCTGCCGAGGTGAAGGAGGACGAGGACGAGGAGGAAGTGCTGTTATTGCTGTTATTATTGTTGGTTTTGTTGTTTGGCGGCGGTTTTTTGAAAAAAGGACGCCGTCCACTACTATCCCTAGACTACTTAATATATCTCCTCTCACGACAAGTAAAGGTTTTTTAAGGAGATATAAGAGGGGCCGTAGGGCAAAATTAACCCTCCACACAAAAAAAAATTGAGGACGATGAAGAAAAAAAGAAGAAAGGGACTTTTCGACTTGAATAAAAAATAATTGTTTTTATTGTTGTTTTTTATTGTCAGTTGCTACTATGTATATAATGAAGAGATGATTAATAAAATCAAGAATTGAGAGAGATAGAGATGATTTAAAAAAATTTAAAGAAAAAGATGAAGTCGATATTTTTAATTTATTAAAAAAAAGACAGCAAATTTTTTAAAAAATTCAGTTTTGCACATTCACTTTTTAAACATCTCATTAAAAAATTAAGCTTGAAAAAAAAAATGAGAGAAGACCGCCAGTGCCGGTAAAGCCCTTCCTGTCCTCTATTTTTTTTATTATTATCTCTCTAAATTTATATATAAATTAAAATCTGTGCCAAAAACAACCAACAAAAACAACCACCCCAACTTTTTTTGGCGGCATTAAAAACAATAGAAAAAAAAAAAGAAAGAAGGCACTAACTGGCAGATAAAAATTGGAAACAAAAATGGTGTGTGTGGGGGTATTGACGCTTTAAAAAAAGAAAAAGCTTCTTTTTATTGCCGCCGCCAAAAGAAATGTGCGCAGAAACAAACGCAAAAAAGGAACAAAAATTATAACTGTCGGCGGCGATAACTAAGTATGTGTTACATTAAAAGATGCTCAAAAAGCCTTGAAGAGAGAAAGAAAAAATTTTTTGAATGACAAGTAAAATAATAATTATTATTAAAATATTCTTTGCTTTTTTAAAAAATTTTTAAAAGTAAAAAAATTAGGGTTGAGGGGCCCCCTAGCCGTTGGGGACCCTCTAAGCAACCCTTCCGAAAGATCGAGTCGGGCATCGAATTTTGGCCTGAAAAATACTTGGTAAGGCCGGCACAATAAAATGAGACCCGAAAAAATGACTCGAACGTCGGCCCGATTCGGAAACCCCAGCTCTAGTAAAAAAATAAAATCAAATAAAAAAATTAAGAAGAAAGTGCCAAATCAAATAAAAATTTAAAAAATTGAAAAAAAAAATAAATAAAGAAAAAAATTAAAAAGAAAGCGAAGAAAAAAAAACTATCCCCAACTATAATTTTCTGTCCTTAAATAAAAATGCCATTTTTTATTTCAAATCAAGATGCCGTCTGTTCGAGTTACTTTTTTCGGATGACTGATCTACCCTCTCTCCCTTCCCAACGCCCTAATTCTCTCTCTTTTTTTCTTATATTAATAATTTTTTTTAAATTCTTTATTGGCCAAGGGAAACCGATGAAAATAAAAGTGAATAAATAAAAAAAATATGCCGGACATTAGGAGAAAAAAAAATAAAATTTTTTTTGGCACTTTACTTTCGTTCTCTCCTCTCTCATTTTTCATATTAAAAATAGATATAGGAAGAAGAAAATAAAAATATTTGAAAAATATATTTACTAGAACGTTAGAGGAAAAAATAAAAGCTCCTCTCCAAGTCGCGCGACCAAATAAAAATAAATATAAACTACTTCCTCCCTTCCTTTCCCCCTCAGAAATCATTTCTGCCATCGCGTTTCCGCCAGTGCCGGTAGGGACAAGTAATGTGCTGCTTGCTTTCTTCTTCTTCTGCCGAGGTGAAGGAGGACGAGGACGAGGAGGAAGTGCTGTTATTGCTGTTATTATTGTTGGTTTTGTTGTTTGGCGGCGGTTTTTTGAAAAAAGGACGCCGTCCACTACTATCCCTAGACTACTTAATATATCTCCTCTCACGACAAGTAAAGGTTTTTTAAGGAGATATAAGAGGGGCCGTAGGGCAAAATTAACCCTCCACACAAAAAAAAATTGAGGACGATGAAGAAAAAAAGAAGAAAGGGACTTTTCGACTTGAATAAAAAATAATTGTTTTTATTGTTGTTTTTATTGTCAGTTGCTACTATGTATATAATGAAGAGATGATTAATAAAATCAAGAATTGAGAGAGATAGAGATGATTTAAAAAAATTTAAAGAAAAAGATGAAGTCGATATTTTTAATTTATTAAAAAAAAGACAGCAAATTTTTTAAAAAATTCAGTTTTGCACATTCACTTTTTAAACATCTCATTAAAAAATTAAGCTTGAAAAAAAAAATGAGAGAAGACCGCCAGTGCCGGTAAAGCCCTTCCTGTCCTCTATTTTTTTTATTATTATCTCTCTAAATTTATATATAAATTAAAATCTGTGCCAAAAACAACCAACAAAAACAACCACCCCAACTTTTTTTGGCGGCATTAAAAACAATAGAAAAAAAAAAAGAAAGAAGGCACTAACTGGCAGATAAAAATTGGAAACAAAAATGGTGTGTGTGGGGGTATTGACGCTTTAAAAAAAGAAAAAGCTTCTTTTTATTGCCGCCGCCAAAAGAAATGTGCGCAGAAACAAACGCAAAAAAGGAACAAAAATTTTATTTTTTTATTGAAAGAAAGAGGATTGAAAAGAAACATACGGAGTGATTTAAAAATTAAAAAAAAAATTAGTTTTTTGAAATTGAATATCTTCCAAGAATTATCTTTAAAAAGAGAGACTTGCTTTTCTTTTTGGCGCTTCCATAGCGCACAATAAAGAAAAAAAAATAAGTTAGCAATCGAGAAATGGAAGAAGAAAAAAGCACAAGAAAAGGAGGCAAAAAGCAGCAGCAGCAGCAGTAAAATATAGCCAAAAAAAAATAAGAAGAAAAAAGAATCCATAGAAAAAATTTTCTTAAATAATCTATATATTAAAGTAACTGATATAAAATAGTAGAAGTGTGTGTCAGTAAAGAAAAGGGAGAGGATTAATCGGAAATTTAAAAAAAATAAAGAAAAGTGTGGGGTGATAAATACAGTTAATATTGCAAGAAAATTATAAAAATAAAAAAAATAGTTTAAAAAAAACACTACAAAAAAATTCTACAAAAAAATAAAAAAAGAACTAAAAAATAAATTTAAAAAATACCCCCAAAATTTTTTGAAATAAAAAATAAAAAAAATTTTTTTTTAAGAAACAAGTGGTTTACTAATTAAAAAAAATATATATATAACCCAATTAAAAATTTAAAAAATAGGAAGCGATATATACACCTTTTTAAATATTTTTCTCCTTTTAATTATTTTATTTATATTCCATATAAGCGCGCAAGAAACAATTAAACAATCTTAAACAAATTAAAAAAAAAGACCACACATATATAATGAAAAAAAAACATTCAAGAGAGGTATTTATGTATTCTTTTACAAAATTTTTTGAAAAAATTAAAAAAAAATATTGGGGTAACTTGGACAACTTTTGCATGAGGAACTGCCTCAATTTAAACGAGCAACTGTCTCAATGAATGAGGAACTGCTTCAAGAATCTATTTAAACAACAATAAAAAAATTTCCCCTCAACATTTTTTTAAATAAAAAGGCAAAATTTAAAAAAAAAAAGAAGTCAAATATAAATAAAGGCAAAAGCAATATAGCCAGAGTTTTTGAATAAAAATGCTCGCGCATATAAATTTGACAACAATGCAAATAAGTAGCGATTGAAAAAAAGATTTTTAAAGGGAAAAAATTTTTTTCATTGGCCAAACAAGGGAGGGAAGGGGATGTGAAAAAAGTGGGGAAGGAAGAAAAAAAAGAAGAATGTGAAGAGCGGAGGATAGGAAAGAAGAAAAAAGAAGAAAGGTGGGTGGGGAGAAAAAAAGGAAGGAAGGGAGGGAGGGGGGAGGTTAATGGAGGAAAAGGTGAGGGGGGAGGTTAACGGCAAAAGAAGAAGGGTTAAAATAAAGCCCCCCCTCCACCCTCAAAAATTCTAATAAGGAGATCAGTTGAGTCAAAGACGTAAAACTCAAACAAAAAATTGTTTAGATTAACCAATTTAGGTATCATTAGATAGAGAATTAAATTAGCTACCAAAATAAGTTAAAAAATAAAAATTTTGGTTAAACCAATAAAAAGATATAAAGTCGAGTTGATACAAGAAAGGAGAGAGAGGTGGTTGGTTGAACGTATTTTTTTTCTCAAAAATTAAATTAAATTAATTTTGGTAATATTCGATAGAGAATTAAATTATCTATTAAATAAAATTTAAGAAACAATTTTTGACTAATCTGATAAAAAATATTGAGTCGAACAAATAACTAACACCCAAAATGGAAGGGCAATAAATAAAAAATATATTTTAAAAAATTCTACAAGTTTTAGAATTAAATAAACAAATTCAAGAGACTTAATCAAAGATTGGCCTTTCTTTTTTCCTTACCCTCACCTCTCTCTCTCTCCTCCTCAACTCCATGCGACTGCCAAAAAATTCGATTTTTTGAAAAAAAAATATATTAGAGGATAAGGAAAAGATAAAAAGAAAATGCTGGCATATAGCGCCTTGCCGAAATTTTTAATTTAATTTTTTTTGCGCGCTCTCAAGTGCCGCGGCATTCATTTATTGGCGACATTGACGCGCATCTCCCCTCTTGCTTTCTCCCTTCTCCCCAACTTATGATTTTATTCCCGTGATTCTCCTCTCTCAAAAATTTTTATTTTTGTCTTCCCTTCTCCCCCTTCCTATATATTTTTTTCTCGCTTTTGTCTTCGATAAAAATAAAAAATTTTGGAGTTGCGAGGGGATATGTGTAAATTATTTTCATTTGGACAAATCAACAAAAAAAATTTTCTTAAAATTTCACCCTAAACAAAAGTTAAAGCTATTGGATTGAGAGAAAAAAACTGAGAGAGACATATTGGACAAGCAATGACAAAAATAATTTGTTGAATATTTTCTAAAAGTTCCCAAAATCAGTAGGGTAACTTGTTTGTACACTGAAATATCCCGATCAGAAATATCCCGTTTTTTGACTTGCGGATTCACCCTCGAAAAATTTTTTTCCCAAAATTCTTTAAGATTTTTGACATCATCTCCTTATTTAAAAAAAAAAACTTGAAATTTCCTTTTATGGTCAAAAATCAAAATATTCTTCCTATAATTTCACACAATAATAATTAAAAAATATATAAAACCCAAAAAATGCATGAGAATGAACATTAAAAAATATATAAAATAAAATTTTTATCAAAAGAAAGCGCCGCCTAAAAAAATTTTTTTCTGCTGCTTTGTTTTAACCAATCGCGCCTTGAGGGTGTTGCGGCGGTTAAATTTCTTTTGATGTTGATAAAATATAGGAGAAAAATAAAATGTTTTATTATATTAGGATTTTTGTGTTACTTTTTATTGCAAATTAAAGTGCGCAGCATATAAACAAAACCTACATAGAGTACTGAAAAAGTTTTTGATAGCTTAATAAACTAATAATAAAACAAGAGGATGAGAGAGAAAGAAACAAAAGTTTATAAAAACATATTTTTTTGATTAAAATGTTTTTAAATCCCTTAGAAACATGTTTGCATGTTTTTCTGTTGTTTAGGAATAACTGTCAAACTTTAGAGAAATAAACTTTAAAAACATTCCAAAAACATGTGTTTATGAGAGAATTAGAAGTGTGAAATGAACAACTTGTTAATTACTTAGAGAAATAAACAAATAAAATAAGTAAATAAATTAGAAACAATATTAAAATATATTCATTCTTTCGAGAAAAAAGGTCAAAAATATATACTAACAAAAAGCAGCATTTTTATTTATTTTCATTTTTCCTCCCAAAAACAAAGAAAAATATAGGAAAAGGACATTTTCACATTATCGCTAACCATAATCTTTTTTTATTCTCCCTTATAAAAACCCCCCCAAGTGGCCAAGCCCCAAAATTTCCAAGTGGGAATTGGGAATTTGGCTTGAGGGGAAAAGAAAAAATTTTTTTTTTGATTTTTGTTTGTCTGCTTTTTATTGTTTTTATTTTTGGAGTAAATAAAATAAATATAAAAATATAATTTTTATAAAATACCCCCCAGAAATGCAAAATTAAAAAGGCAACCCAAAAGATCACCACTAGAGATGCTGTTCTTCACGTGGTGATTTTGTGTCCGTGGACAAAGGCACCCCAAAAGATCACCACTAGAGATGCTGTTCTTCACGTGGTGATTTTGTGTCCGTGGACAAAGGCACCCCAAAAGATCACCACTAGAGATGCTGTTCTTCACGTGGTGATTTTGTGTCCGTGGACAAAGGCACCCCAAAAGATCACCACTAGAGATGCTGTTCTTCACGTGGTGATTTTGTGTCCGTGGACAAAGGCACCCCAAAAGATCACCACTAGAGATGCTGTTCTTCACGTGGTGATTTTGTGTCCGTGGACAAAAAATTTTAAAAAATTCTTTTTAAAAATAAAAATAAATTTTTGCAGAGTTAATTATTTTATCACCATAAAAATAAATATATTTTATTTATAAGCCCTTTTTTCAAAAAAATAATCCCCACATAGAGTTGCCTTATCACAAAAATTTTTAGCAAAAAAAAACAGAAAAATTAATATAAAATCAATTTAAAGTAGAGAGGTGTTGAAAAGAGATTAATAAAAATATATAAAAATAATTATGATAAGGAGCAAAAACTAAAATTGAAAGACGAACGATGTACCGTTATTTTAGAAAAGGTTAGTGTATGTTTCAAAGAAATAAAAGCAAAGGCATGAAAAAAAAATTTTTTTTAAGTAAAAGGAGGGGTTGAAAAATTACTCGAGATATGATTAAGTAAAGTAAAACTTAATAGCCTTTGCATGATTAAAGTCAAAAAAATAAAAAATCTCCTGCTCTCCCCCCCCCCCCTCCCCTCCCCTCCCAGCCAAGCTTCCCATAGATTTTATATGTACTTTTTGTTGTTTTTAAATTAATTTTTAAAAGCTGAGGGCGCTTTTTCTAGTATATAAAATGTTTTGTTTTAGAGCGTTCAAAAATAGTCGAAAAATATATAAACTAAACAGAAAAAGAGGTCTATCTCCACTATTTTAGCGTCCTTTTAAAATGAAAAGAGGAAAAAATTTGAATTTTTTGGGGGTTAAAAAGAAAAAAAAAGAAATTTTTGGAAAAAGTCGAAAAGAGAGAGAAAAGTAGTGGCAGCAGATGGGCACATTTTAGAGTGTTTTTAAGAATTGAGGGGAATATATGAAAAAAAAATAAGTAAAATATAAAAGCTGAGAGGGGGAAAGAATTCTTGACCAGAAGTTTAAAAAAATGGGGGGGGGGGGGGGTTTCTCGAGCATAAAAAATTTTAAAAAAAAAGTAGAAAAAAATTAAATGAAGGAATAAAAAATAAAAATAGGAAAAAAAAACAAAAGTTGGGAGGATTTAAGGTTAAAAATTAACAAAAAAAAATAGAGGACTAAATTACCTCCCAAAAAAATTAATTAATGACCAAATTTAGTTTAAAAACATTTAATTTAAAATATCAAACCATACCTCTTCCTTTGTAATATAGACAAACATTTTGACAAGGTAAATAAATATTAATATTTTGATAGATTTGCGGCGTTGATAAAAATAAATATAATAATAAACATGTTGTTGTTGTTGTTGTAGTAGATTAATTAATAAAAAATCCATTCCTCAATAAAAATTAATTTTGAAAATTTTCTCTTCTTAAAAAGCTGAAAATTAAAAAAAAATTTAAATTTAATTAAAAATATTTTTTTAAATTTCCAAAAAATTATCCAAAAAAATTTTGCAATTTTTGAAAAAAAATTCTAAATTTTTCCCAATAAAAATTTTTCAAAAAAAATTTTTTTGTTCTCGAAAATTATTTAAATAAAATTTAAAATAAATATTAATATGTAAATTAATTCACAACATTTTTTAAAAAATAAATAAAATAAAAAAAAATTTTAAAAATATTTTATGCGCATATAAAAATGCAACAAATTTAAAAACTAAAAATTTTTAATTAATTAATTTAAAATTTATATAAAACTACTACAAAATATTTAAACTTTAATAGGTATATAAATATATCTTTTTTTATATTATATATGGGATATTATTTTTAAACAAATATATATATTTTTAAGCTTATTATTAACAAAAAAATTTCTTTTTAAAAAAAATTCATTTTTTAAATAAATTTAAAGAATTTAAAATTTCTAAAGAAAATCCCGATTTTCTAGAAAGTCAGTATAAACTACAGAAAATCCTTTAAAAAAGAAAATTTTCCAGAATTTTTTCAAAAGAAATTTTTTTTAAAAACGGCAAGGAATGAGAGAGAGAGAATGAAGAGAGAAAATTTTAAAAAATCAAGCGAGATAAAAATTTTTAAAAGAAAATAAAAGGAATGCAAAATAAAAAAATAATTAGAATTTTTTAATGGCTACACGCGTTTTTAATACAAATATTTTAAAATTCAGAAGATATGTGTTTTGAAATAAAATAAAAATTACAAAAACATATGTTGTATTTTTCTTAAAGGTTTGCCGAAAATATGCAAACCTGTGGGATATCTAAAAAAAAATAATTTTTTGTCTTAAAAAAATTATTCAAATTCGAGACTAGAAGGGAAAGAGAAGAAGAAAAAAAAATATTAAATTATTTACAAGTAAAAATAAAATGATAGAGTAAGTACACAGTTGGATCTATCAAAGGATACTTGTGACTCAAATTTCTATTCTTAAGTTGTGACTCAAATTTCTATTCTTAAGTATTAGGGATGTCGGATTCAACACGAATCGAACTGAAAAACAAAAAAATTTTCGGACCGTTTTGTCAGTTCTTTGGTTAACCAACAAATCTGGTGAAACCGACAACACTATTTAGAATACAAGGAGTACCTCCCCCTTATTCCCAGCAGCAAAAATCAAACTTTCAAAACCAAAACATAAAATTTAGGAGTAACTAAAATTTCGAATGATAGATCCAACTGCATGCATCCTCAAATAATAGGAAAAAAATAATTAAAAAAAATACTTATGTATGTCCACAACACATCAAAAAATAACTAGCACAACGCGCATATTCTAATTGAATTGATCACACCACAAATAGTAAATTGAATCCTTGAAAACACACAAGAAGAATCATATTTAAACTTCAGTGCCTAAAGATGAGATAGGTGGAAAATTGGTGTTGTTATCCTCATTATTGTTGTTGTTTTCAATGCCTTCCTTAAAAGTAGAATTCTTTCTGTCTTTAGCTAGGGCAGATCTATTGAAAAAAAATTTTTTAATTAAAAAATTTTTTAGAAAAATTTCAAAAAATCCCAAAAAATTATAAAAAAATTTTTAGAAAATTTTCAAAAAAAAACCTTTCTTCTTCTCCACCAGTAACAACAGAAACACCAACACCACTACCATTATTTCTTTTTAACATAGCCTGTGCATAACTTCGTCTCTGTTGACCTAATAATAATTGTTGTTTTTGCTGCCCTCCCATACCACCACTACCTCCCAAACCACTTCCACCTCCACAACTTATTGTATCACTTCTAGGAGTACGTGTTGCTTGTTCCCCAACAGTTAAATAAACATTTTCATTATTATTCATTTTTCGAGAATCTCCACAAATTGTTGTACATGTTGCTGTAGATGTTCCAATTGTTGCTCTTCTTGGTCTTCCTCCATTTCCTCCTCCGGCTACAACTACAGAAAATGGTTGTTTAATGGAAAATAATGAAGCTTGTTGTTGTTGCTGGTCTAATAATAATTTGGGTGAAGATGGTGATGGTTGTTCTGAATGACATTCACTTGCTTTACGACTATTTGTTTGACTTAAACTTAATGCTGGAAATTCTTCTACATGTTCTTCAAAATTATAACTATAAAAATATTAAAAATCATTAAATGTGCCCCCTCCCAAGTGAAAACACGTATCATAAGGTTTTGGGCCTTTAAGACCCACAGGATGTGATGAGAAAGTGGAGCACCAGTATTTTGGGGACCCCATCCGCTGGAAGGTTTCGGGCCCTGAAGACCCACAGGATATGATGAGAACGTGGAGCACCAATAATTTTGGGGAAGAATAACTCATTGTCATGTTGCTCCATCGAAAATGAGCGTAGGGGGCTAGCCCCAAAATTTTCAGAAAAAAACCTTTTAAATATTAAAAAAACCTTGATGGCTGTTGTTGCTGTTGTTCATCATACTTTTGTTCATCAATTTTATTTAATCCTTTCAAGTTTGAAAAATTATGTTGGTCAACAACAACACCAAATTCTTTTTCTGCTGGCATATTGTTACCCTCAGGAAAACGAATTGATGTTGGTCGCGTTGAACGGGTGGACGAAGCAAATGGAGGTCTTCCCTATTAAGGAAAAAATTTTAACAAAAAAATCTTTAAAAATCAAGAAAAAAACCTTTTTTGGTTGTTGTCTTCCATCCTGTTGTTGTTGAGTATACAAAAATTTATTTTGTTGTCTTTGGTGTTTCTCCATCATTTCGCCTCTTTCTCCTCTTTTTTCATCAAAAAATAATTGTTGTTGCTGTTGTTGTTGAAGCAGAACATTATTTGGCACAACAATTGGTGTATTATTATCTACATTATATTCACTTCCACTACGTCTCATTACTGTTTTACTACTAGTTGAACCTCCTTTAATTCCAATTCCTCCATCAGCATCTATCCATCTCTGTTGTTGTTGTTGATATTGTCTTTTTATTCCAGCATTTCGACCTACTCCTTGCCATTGACCTCCCTCATTATTTCCAAGTTTTTGTTGTTTATTTAACCAATCACTATTGCTAGTAGACCATGTTCGAGGTTTGTAAAGATTTGTGTTTTGTGCACCTCTAAATGGTGGTAATATTGTTGCTTGATCACGTCCACCATAAGAAGTTTTATTTCGGTCAAAAATTTTTCTTAAAAAAATAAATTTTCAAAAATTTTTTTTTCAAAAAACCTAGAATTTCCTGCTTGTAATTGTTGCACAAATTGATTAAAAGAATAAGGTGGATGTTGTTGTCCTGAAGAATTTAAAGCTTGACTTAATGAAAGGAGAGGTTGAACATTTCTAGTTATTAAAGCTGAAGAAGAAGAAGAATGTTGGTGTTGCTGGGATAAACTATGCAATTGTGTCCATTGTTGTTGCTGTTGGATATTTGTTTGGCGTAAATCAGCTAGAGAATTTTATTTATTTAAATTATGATTGTTTCGACAGGTTATGATTTTTGACCTTTTCCTCAATCCCCTCCCAAAATTTTTTCCTTTTCACCATTTCGAGGGGGGGGGGGCAATTCCTCACCTACCCACTGGTTACGGGCCTGCCTTTCAATTCAAAATTAAAAGAAACCTGATAGTTTTTGTTGTTGTTTTGTTGGTTTATTAGTATTAGCAGCTTCATGTTGTCGCCAATTTAAACTTATTGTAGCTTCACTAAGTGGGCACAATTGTTGAATATTACAAGTAGAAGATAATGATGATTGTTGTTGTGGTGGAGGACCCTCAGAATGTCGAAGACCATAAGAATTTAACAAGCTTTTTGGCATTTGCTGTTCAATTGAAGTTGCTCTTACAGATTTTTGTGACCTAACAAAGAAATAAAAATGAAAAATATTCTCATAAAAAAATTAAAAAAAAACCTTTCATTAATTTCCTTATCAATTCCATCATTTTTTTCTTCAAAATGTTGTCGTTTTTGTTTATTCAATCCATTTGCAGCCATAGCAAGTTGATAAGCTTCAACACTTTCTTGACGCTGAAATCCTTTAAAACCGCCACCACCGCCAATTGGAGTTTGTGGAGGTGGAGAAGAAATACGTCTATTGATAACTGCTGCTGTTGTTACTTGATTGTTAGATATCGATGAGGCTAAAAAAATTAAATTAGACTTATAGCCCTAGACTCTCAATCTGTAGTAGTCGTGGGTACGAGCCCCACACCGGGTCTACAATTTTCTTGTTTGGGCAAAATGATTAGCCCATGTCAGTCAGTAAAGCGCCAGACTCGCTTATCCCAATTTGTTAGAACACCAGAACTGTTTAGCTCAGTTAGTAAAGCCCCAGACTCTCAATCTGATAGTCACGGGTTCGCACCCCACATTGGGTCTAACCTTGCTTTTCGTTACCATTTTAGAGAATGTTTCAATTATTTTGAAAAAATCAAAAAAATTTCAAAAAAATTTTTTTCCAAACTCTAAAACCTCTTCAAAAAATTAACAACAAACCTCCTTTTCCATTAATTCGCGGATCATCAGTAATTCTTGGGATAGAGCTTGGCACAAGTACAGGTGAAACTTCAACACCAGTTTCTTTTGCTTGTTGTCGAATAATATTTTCATTTTGTCCAACTATTTAATAGAATAAAATTAAAAAAATATTTGATTTAAATTTCTGTCCAAGAAAAAAACGTCAAAACACCAAAACCAAAAAAAGTGGATCACAAAAGTAAACCAAACACACAAGGGGTAAAATAACAAAAATTATACATACTACACCTTTATTTAAACACAAATATCACAAACCTTTTTTTAATTGAAGTTGAGGAACTGCTTTTTCATTTTCATCGTTTTCCTTCTCATCCTTCTTCTCCTCTTTCCCTTCTTCTTCCACACATTTTCCCACTTCTTTTTCTTCCTCCTCCTTCTCCTCCTCTTCTTCTTCTCCTTCTTCCTCTTCACTACTATCACAACATTCACTACCAACATTACCATAGACCTCACAAATATTTTGATTTTGAAAATTTATAGCATAATTCTCTTGATAAAGTTGTTGCTGTATTCTTCGAAATGGATATCGTTGTTGTTGTTGCAAAAATAAATAAAGGTCAAGTTGTTCAGGTGTATAACAAATATCTTTTAAAAAATAAAAAGAATAAAATACAAACCACAGAAAATATTTAAAAAAATAAAACATGGAAAAATAAAAAAATTTCGATGCCCAAACAAAGGAGTGTATCGAAATACCAAAACATTAGAATGCCAAATTCCAAGGTCATATCCACAGTTGGGCATTTCAATGGCTTTTGGAGGTTTGTTACTATCTAAATGCTTGGTATTTCAGTGGTTCGGCATTGTGGGTGTTTGCCAGTTTACCGTTTGGCATTACATAATCATACCCCAAACACAAAATATTGTTTACAATCACAAACAGGAAAACTTAAAAAAAATTTCTCAAATTTACCATTTCGTAAAATTGGTTGTGTAAAATAAGAAGTTGGTTGTGGCAATCCATTCAATAAAGTTCCAATTCCAGTAGTTGTTGGTTGTAAAGGTGGAAGTACAGAAGAAGTTGGTGGAGGAATGTTTGGACGAAATGTCGCCTTAAAGAAATTTTTTTGATTTTTTTCATAAAAATTTTTCGGGAAGGAGTTATCTTTGAAAGGACCTTATTGTCCTTCACCTCGGTACTTTTTTCCACTTCAGTGAACGACCAAATTACAAAAAGTTGTATCTTAAGGGTATCTTGATAACTAGGGAAACACCGAGTGGCCAACCAAATTTCGGGAAAACCTTATCATACAATGAATTTAGGAGTGTCCCTATAACCTATATGAGGTTCCACCACATTAGAAATTTAAATAAAAAAGAAAAAAACGAACTCTAGGAACATAGCCATATTTTGCCAAAATTTGACCCAAATTGAAAGGACCAGGAGAAGTACTAGAAGCAACAACAGCAATATTGTTATTTGTAGCGGTAGAAGAAGCTGATACTTTCCTTTTTCTCATTTCGTCTTCCAATTCGTGTTCAATTTCACCAAAAAATTAAAAAAAATTTTTGAACTTGAAAATTAAAAAAACCTCCTCCACCACCTCCTCTTTCACATGGACGTAAATGTTGTTGTGAATTTGGTGTTGTTGAACGTTCAATATCCAAATCATGAATTATTAGTTGTCCATGTAATCCATTTTCTGAAAATCGCAGCAATTGTTGATGAACATCTGGACTGTGTCTATGATCAGCTCCAATGGGCGCCCCTCCATTTTTTATACGCGCCTTAAAATTTACTCAAAATTTTATAAAAATTTTGGCGCTGGTCTAGTTCATGAGCCCAGTGAACCTTTATGAGGCTAATGGAGGTTTGTATCTTTAAAGGTACCTGACACACGGCGGGTAATTAGCTCATGAAATTTTGGGCTCATAAAAGTTCAATGGACTCATAAACTAGACCAGAGCCAATTTTCTTTTCTCTCAGCTTACAAAAACAGGCTTTCCATTAAACGTTTTTCCCAATGTTTGAAGATGAAAAAATGCTTGTTGTGTTTCTTCTTCTGTTCGAAATGTTACATACCAACTATCATTTAGGCCATAAGCTAAAGAAAGGTATGGGGGACATTGGCCATCTTCACTTTGGAACATTGATTTTACTTCCTAAAAATTGAAAAAAAAAATTTTGAAATTTTTTAAAAAAATTTTTGAAAATTTTTTTCAAATAGATGCAAAAAATAATGCCTAAAATTCCCAAAAAAATTTTTTGAAAAATTTTTTTCAAAAAAATTTTTTTCGAAATTCTTCTTAAATTAAAACAAAAAATCTCATACATTTTCATCAGCATTTTGTGGAATTTCTCTCAAAATAATAGTACATCGTTTCGACATTGGACGTACTTTTGTCCCGCTGTCATCAACTTGTACTTGTGAGGAAGCTTTAATGAAAAAATCATTATTTTTTAAAGTCATCTATTTCCCTTACATTTAAGCACATTTACAATCAAATCAAAATCTGTGCTTAATTGTGCAACTTTTGGAAAATTTGCAACAATTTTTATTGGGACATATTGATCAGCATCCATTTGACAACGTAGATAACGATCATTAATTAAATTTTCTCTAGAAAAAATGAAAAATTTTTTGAATTGATTTAAGATTCCCATTTATTTAACCAATATACATCGTTAAGGGTACAACAAATTTTCGAACATGACTTGTGGTTTTACGCCGGAGATCGAGGTTTGCCTTCGGGGTTCGCGTCGGGAAGTTTGCCAAAGAAATCGTCGATATTCCCTACTTTATAATAGATATACCCTACTTTATAATAAAACTTCAAAAAATCACTAACCGACTAAAATAAAATTCTAATTGTTTTGTAAGTCTAGCCCTAAGTTGTTCTTCATTCATTGGAATAGCACCACAAATACTTGAAGGGGGTCGTTGTTCAGGCGTATTTGAACGAATAAATTGTTCTGGTCCCGGCACAGAAAGTAATTGATGGCGACATTCTGCTGTGAACCACCAAGGCTAAAAAAAAAGAAAATTTTTCTTAAAATTTGGAAAAAATGGGAAAAAATTTTTTTAAGGATGGGACCAAATGTCTCTTTCCAAAAATTATCCAATAAAATTATTTAAAAATAAAAAAAATTTCTGAGGTTGGGACCAAATGTCTCCTCCCAAAAATATTTAATTATTAAAAAAACCTAACCAGCATCGGCAAAAATGGGGAAGCATTGGAACTATTACAATTATTATTAGATTGATAATGGTGTTGTCCAGGAGCCGACAAAGTTTCTGGGATTTTTTCTTCATTTTCCTCTGATTGTTGAACTTCTTTTATAGCACCATCCAAATCATTAACCTTTAAAAAAATTTTTTTTTACTTCAAAAAAATTAAAAAAGAAACCTGTTTAATTACAAAGCATCTAGGCCAAGTTTCAGTACAAAGGAAAAAAGAACCACCACCACCGCCAGCACCAACACCTCCACCACCACCTTCTAAATCGAATCCTGGAAGCATCTAATGAGGCAAATCCAACAACAAACAAAAATAAATATTTGCCTTAAATTGTTTGTTCCTTTTTTTAATTTTTAATTAAAATCTTTTAAAAAAATTTTTTTAAAGGGATAAAAAATGATAAAAAAAAAAGATGAGTAAAAAATTGAGAGTGGGCAAAAATAATATTTTTTTTTAATTTTTAAAAATCGAGTTCATTATAAATTTTGGGTGGCCCATTAGAAAATTTGGAAAAAAATTAAAAAAAATAATAAAAAAATTTTATTTGGGGAGACAAGCGAGCAATAGAGGCAGGGATTAAAAACATGCTGACTGAGTCCCCCAAAATTTAATTTAAATTTGGTATGTATAAATAAATATTTAAAAAAATGAATAAAAGGAAGTAAAAAAATAACGGAAATAAATAAGTACATAAATTATTTAAAAAAATATTTTTAAAAGATATCAAAAAAATTTTTCAAATAATAATAAAAAAAAATTTTGCCTTAAAAATAAACCAAAAAATGGAAGAAAAATAAATAAAAATTCAATTTTTGAATAATAATAAAAGAAAAATGTGCTAAAGCGGAATATTCAATTATTATCCTAAAAACCCGAAAATTTTGGCGATTTTTTAATAAATATTCACAATGTGAAGAAATACTCCTTAATAGAATATTGAACAAAAAGAAAAAAATCAGAAATAATATAAAATAAAACAGAATTTGTAAAATTAAAAAAATCAGAATTAACGCGTAATAAATAAAAGATTTTTGTTTTTATAGAGTAAAATGCTTATTATTTTTATTAAAGTGCTGACGCAAAATAAAAATAAATTAATTTTAAATTTAGTGAGAGAGCCCATAAATTAAAATTTAAAAACAAAACAATAAATTTAAAAATAATTATGTTTTTTTAAAAAAGCTCTCGTCACCATTTTATTTTTAAAACCCCAAATTACTCCAAAAACTTCTCCCCCAAAAATTTTTCTTATTTAAGCATAACCGCCACCCCAAAAATAAAATAAAAATAAAATATGCATTATATATTTTAGAAAATAAAGGAGCGGTATATAAAATAAATGGGATGGGCGCGATGATAATAAAATAAAAAGGGTTAGGAGAGTATATTAAAGAGAAAATATGACGTTGTAAAATATACTACTAACAAGTTGGGCGTGTGTCAGTCCATCTTCGTCAATGAAAGAAAGAAAATACAAAATATATAAAATATTAAGTAGAATAAGATATAATGCTTCTTCAGCAAACCCTATTTGGAGAGAGAGAACGAAGAATTCAAAAAAAGAGAAAAACTTAAAGCGGGAAGTGATAAAAATGATGGAAAAATTAAAAAAAAATTTTTTTAAATTTAAATCAAGCCGCCCATTTATTTATCTATAGACATTTTTGTCTAATTTTAGGCATTTTTAAATAAAAAATATAAAAAGAAAGGTTCACGCATGGAAGTAAACCGGCTTGCTTATTCTTCTTTCCCCCTCCTTTTTCCTTTCCTTACAGGGTCTCCCATAAATTTTTGGTAGTCGGTTCTCCCCAAATTTTTTTGCTCTTTGGTGGTTTATTTTATTATTATTGAAGTATAGAAATAGAGAGAAAAAGCGTAAAAATATATGAAAAATGTAAAGTTTTATTTAATAATTTAATAAATATTAAAAAATAAATTATTTAAAAAAATTTTTAAAAATTAAAAAGGCAAATTTGGTGTGTGAAAAAAGATAGCCTAGCTAAACCTTGAGTAATAAATAGAAAAAAATATTTTTTTTATTGAAGGCACTAAAAGTAACGTGTCCAATAGAGATAAAAATACCCCCATAAAATATCCCCATACCAAATAGAAGAAAAAAAATTTAAAAAATATTGAATTTTTTAAGGGGAAAAAATAGAAAATGACTCTAAAAAAGGAGTTGTTAAATAGTAGAAAAGGTAAAAAAAATATAGTGAAATTGAGAAAATAAATAAGATTTTAGGATGCTTCTCTTTTCCTAGAAAAATTTTTTAATGGAAATTTTATCTAGAAAAAATATAGCTAGTCTGGAAAATCAATTAGAGTATGAAAAAAAAGAAAAGAAGCATTTTATGGAAAAGCTAGGGACACTATCAGAGCCGAAACAGATTTTAAAAGGTGAAACTGGAAGGCAAAAGTCCAAAAACAAAATTTTGGTGACAGATGAAAAGGGCACATCCCTGCTATAGGAGTCAAGTGCGACTCGACGATGAAGCCAACTCCAAAGGGCAAAAAATCGGAAATTAGTGTGGGTGTCTTAAAAAGCATTTTATGAATAGGGAAGGGATTTTCGCCTCATCTCCAAGGGGAAAAAATAAAAAAATAAGTGGGTACCTTAAAATAATGGGGGTATTACTTTTTGCTGACAAACAAATTTTACAAAATAATTAATTCTGGAGAATCCTACATAATTAATATTATTTAAAAAAATACTTAAATAAAATAATTAAAAAAATTTTTCTTTAAATAATCACGTCTTACGCTAAAATAGGAAATAATAAAAATAAAATAAAAATAAATTCCCAAAAAATTTCAAATATAGAAAATAAAAATAGAAAAAAAAATAGAGGAAATAAACTTAAAAAAATATTTTAATATGTTGCTTAAAAATAAAAATTAGTAAGAATAAAAAATTATGAAAAAAATTATGAGTGTGAAAATATGTATGAGTAATAAAATTTTCAGGAAAAAAAGCTAAAACAAGGAAGGGAAACAAGGAAAAAATTTTAAAGTTCCGGCTCCAAAGTATGAAAAAAACAGCAGAAGGTGTTATAAATCTAGAGGGTTTAAGTGTAATCAAAAAATATTTTGTTTGCTTTAGGAGTCACCGCAGCACCCTGGGAGTGTTTTTTGTAAAAATGCCCGGAGATAGAACCAGCTTTCCAAATTTAGTTTCCACAGAGACCCAGTAATCCTGATAAAGTTAGTCCCTCACCCCAGCTATAGACTTTTACAAAACTTTTAAGAACTTAATTTTTTGCACTTGAATAACCATAGGTTAACGTTTAGAAATATTTTTTAAAATTTAAATATGAACAGAAAGCAGCTAAAATAGAACAGAAACAACAAAAAAATATTATCTTATATACAAAAATTGAGTCTTTTTTCTACTTCCTTTTAATAAAAAGCTTTTAAATAAAAAAAGAATAGCTTAATATAAGAGAGAAAATAAAAATATATTTGGAGGTAAAAAATAAAATAAAAAAAATTGGAAGCGCAACGGCGCGCTGGTTAAAAGGAAAGAGGTAGAAAATAGGAAGCAAGAGAATATTTGGAGAGTGACGTGAACTTTTCTATCTATCCTATATCCTTATAGAAAATATAAAATGTTCTCCTGCCTATTCTACAGCTGATGCTAATACTAGAAAAGAAAAAAGATATGAAGCTATAAACAGTTTTTTTAATAGGAAGAAAATATAAAACATGAAGTGACATTTTATCCCAATTTTTATTTTTATTAAATTTCGGGGCTTTTAAGGTTTGGAAACATTCTTAAATGTGAACTTATTATTAGAAACCTCCGCTCTTATCTGAAGAAAATTTTTTTATGAATAACAAGGTTTTTGAAAATTAGGATAAAATGTCACTTTGACGAAAAATCAAAATAAATCTCCCAATTGAATGGATTTATAAATAAATTTAGGAAAGGTTAAAGAATAAAAATAAAACCCGATTGATATATGTGGATGAAAAGCAAAAATACTAACATAAATAGAATGAATCATCCCTATAATTACATATTTATTATTAGAGAAGTCAAAGAAAACGTCACTGAAAAAATGACGGATTTTAAAAAGATAAAGAGAAAAAAATTTGAAAGGGACTTCCCTTAAAAATCCCTCCAAAAACCTTCCTTAAAAATCCCCTTCCAAACTCTAAACAAGAAACAGAGGCATTAAGAAAAGTTAACAAAAAAGTCCCCATTTTTCTTTTGGTGTTACGTCCTTTCTTTTATTTTATCACTCATTAATGAGGTAAAAAAAGATGCAAAAAATGAGGGGGACAAGAGAACATCCATCCGTCTATGCCACGTCCGTCGGTCGACCAACCCCCTCAATCTGTCTTTGTGTCAACTTTTTTTTCTCAGAGAAGAAAAATAAATAAAAGGGAGAAGGAAGAAAAATTTCTTTATTTAATGCCACCAAAAATTCATTGATATTGATGTTAACAAGTTGGTGACAAAATAAAAGAAGAAAGAAAAAAGTGTCGAGACGCAAATGAAGAATAACCCAACAATTAAAAAATAATAAACAAAAATATAGCTTAAAAGGGGCTCAAGAGGATAAAAAACCTTTTTTCGAATTCACAAAATTATTCGACCCCCCGATAACTCAAACATTCATCAGCCTTTAAATAGACCCAAAAATATCCATAGGAAAGAGAACGGCTCCCTGAAGGGAACTCAGAGAAGAATAGAAAAACCTATCAATAAACTCTAAAAGATTTCTCAAAAAAATTTTTTCCTTAAAAAATCCCACAACTTAAGTAAAAAGAATATTCACTAATAGCCTTAAAAGGAGCTCATTGTCAGTTTTACTATTGTCTCTCTAAAACAGAAAAAAAAGTTTTCAGTATCCCCCTTTATCTCTACGTTAGCCATATTTTTTAATAAACACACAAACAAAACAAGGGTCGATATATTCGACAGATAATGGACGCGAAAAAAGAATATTGTGTTGTTGTTTTATGGGGGGACTTTTTTTAGGTGAACTCTGTTGTGGCGCTTAAAATAAGGCAAGTAGTATAGAGAGAATAAATGGAAAAAAGAAATAAATAGTAGCTCTAGGCTTTAGCGCTAGCCATTTTTAATTGACAGACTGTTTGACGTTTTTTGTTGCTCGGCTTGTGTGCTGCTTTTCCTCGAAAAAAAATGGCCAGCGCCTTTTCTCTTTTTATGGTTAAAAAAGCTAATGGGGAAAAGCGCTAACTAGGAAAATAAACAGAATAAAAAAATTGAAAAAGGAGAAAAAAGAAAAATTGGTGTCAGCATTTTGTGTCAACGTTCAACGTTAAAAAAGGGGGAAAAGATAAAAGAGTAGAGAAGTCAAAATTTCTGTTGGAGGGAAAAAATAAAAAATAATAGAAGCTCTGTCTGAAGATATTTAGGTAGATTAAAAGTGACAAAAGAGCAGGAAAGAATAGCAAAAAATTAATAAAACCATCCAGTAGATGATTCTGCTGAAACTTCCCTAGTAGACGATCTCGTTAGAAAATTCCGCAATGATGATTGGAACGCTCGCAGTTGACAAGGAAAATTTTAAACCCAAATTAATCTATCCTCTCTAATTAGACTAACCCAAAGTTGCTTAATTTTTAACCTTGGTATTTTATACAGGGATAGGTGATTAAGAAAAAAAGTCGGGTCAGATTTTAGGGCAAACTGGGCATTTAAAAAAATTCTTATACAGACAGAAAGAACAAAACAATCAAAAAATTGAATTAGCGAATATTTTAAGGCCATGTAATAATCTTTTAAAATTATTGTAATGTAATAATCTTTTTAAATTATGAATCACGAAAAAACATATAAAATAGAAACAAAAAAAGAACAGAAAAAAAACTAGTTGACTTGACAAAAGATGTTATTAAAAAAGAAAAACTAAAAAGTGCAAGGTCGCGAAAAGAGCAATAAAAGAGAACCTTATTATTGCAAAAATAATAAACAAATAGAAAAAGGAGAAAGAAAAAGTAGCAGTGAATGAAAGAGATTAACCCAAATGGTCAACACCCAATCTTGAGTAAAAGAGAGGACCCCAACTACTCGAAAAAGAACCCTTACCCATTAAGGAGAAAGAACCCAAACACCTAGAGACTAACAGACCCCTTTAAATTAAAAAAAAATAAAATTAAGCAAACGAACCTAGTAAAACACACCACGAGAATTATACATCAGAATCAACCTCAGAGCCAATCCACATTTTAAGAAACCAAAACAATCTTTTTATAGGCTTCTCTCCAAAATAATTATGTAGCACCAAAGAAAAAGTAAATTCACCAGGCTTCAATTCTCTTGAATATATCCACACAGCCCAACACGCAGAACAAAACCAGATGTTGAGCACTTAACAAATCGAAAAAATTGATATTGATGTTAGAAATACAGCAGGTCACCAAATTTTCAAAAATTTTTAAATTAGGCCATCTTGGTTAAGTTGGATAATTTTCAGTTTTTAATTAATTAGAGACAAAAGTTCGAATCCCTTTGAAAGAAAATATTTTTTAAATAAAAATAGCAAGGCATATAACCTTTTTACACAATAAAAACTTTGAAAAATGAAACAAAAAAAATTTTCAACAACAAAAAACAAACAAAAAAACAATAAAAAATTAAAAAAACCTCTTCCTACTCATTTTTGAAATTTTTCAAATAAATCACTTAAAGATTCATAAGTTTCATCTTTTCCTTTTGATATTCTAAATCGGTCACCAAACATTAATTTTGTTTTTGTACCAAATTCTTTTAATGTGTTGACACCCATAACTTCAGAAATTAGTACTACAAAGGATATGTAGCCTGCAAAAAATTTTTTAAAGTATTTTGAAGGTGTATGAGTATGACCCAGTAACTCCCAAAAACCCGCCAAGTATGGTCCTGTAGTGCCGAATAGACTTAAGAACAAACCGTCAAAGGGACAAAGGTCAGAAAGACAATCAAACCCCTCCCCACGAAAACCGTCGAAATGCCAAACATTGTAACAGGAGAGGTTTCTGTGGGTGTAGTCCCCCTGGAATCGACCCACTGGCTACGCCCTTGACCCACTGGCTACGCCCCCCAAAACCATGGATCAAAAAATTAAAAAAAATACCCGAAATGGTAATTAACGACGCCAATCCAAATGCTTGCATTGCTAAACCTTGAGATATAAAAAATAATTTTTTAAAAACAATTTCACAAAAAACCTGCGCCAGAAAGTAAATTTGTTCTAGGCAATTCTCCAGGTTTTAATCTTGAATGAATCCAAGCCACTCTCAACCCATAAATAAAACCAGCAGTTGAAGCAGTTCCACAAACTGAAATAATTAAAAATATTTTTGATGGTTTGTGAATCTCCTCAAAGATAAATGCACTAGAGTTTTCAGGCTTGGGAACCACCTGGCATTTAGAAAAATCAAGTTAAGCGGAGTCATTGGGCTGTAACCCGGAAAAAATCGCTGATGGTGTCTGAAGGTAAAGGGCAAGGTAAGGTCTGCCTGAAGAAGAAACCAGTAAACCAAGCCCATCGCCTTGCCTAGGCCGAATTCAAGTCATAATACCCTTTCTAAACCTCATTAAACAACAAATAAACTCACCAAGTTTAAACCATCTTAGAGGGCGATTAAAATTTCCTTCTATTTGTTGATTGCTGCAGTTATCCACCGTTGTTGTCGAATCATTTTTTGAACTGCTTGTTGCTTCATCGTTGACCATTACTCGGTACAATGCTAGAAATGATAAAAACAACTATCAAAAATCAATAAAAGTTAAAAAGATAAACGAATTCCCAGAACGGTTGAGTCCCGACAATTAAAAATAGAGACAGTTGAGTCATTGGCTATAAACTTTTAAGAGGAACAAGCAAAATAAGCTTCATATTCCTAGACTAGAAATCAATTAATCAGCTTTACTTAACTATTTGAAGACGAAATTTCGATATCATAAGCTCTCGGATTTATTGTTAAGCTTTTCTAAAAACCTCAAAAAGTTATGTCCAAGTCCAAAGACTCAACTGTCCTTTTCTTGGGATTTTTTGCCATTTTTATTAAATTTAATGACATAACGCCAAATAGCCTGCCAAATAAAGAAAATTGTCAAAAATGCCCAGTGTAATCTTATCGATTTCCCTACTGTAATAACAAACAACGTTGAAATTTTGTTGTTTGGCTTCGTCGTGTATGTTTGTTTACGCGTTTACTTTTCTTCTCTTTAAAAATTTTGCATAAAAACTAAGAGAAGAGGAACAACCCCTCACTCATTCAATTAAATCTCGCCTATTTTCATGTAAATTTTTCATTTAAAATTCAATTTTTAGAGATTAAAAAAATTTTCTGAAAATTTTCTTGACGATATGCCAGTCCAAATTGATACTATAAATGAAGGAGATGGTTCTACTTTTCCAAAAAATGGACAAAAAGTTTCTTGCCATTATATTCTTAAATTAGAAAATGGACAACAAATTGATTCTTCTCGTGATCGTGGACGTCCTTTTGAATTTACAATTGGAAAAGGAGAAGTTATTAAAGGATGGGATGAAGGGGTTGCTAAGGTTTGTTTATTTTTTTACTTATAAAAATGCTGGGGGTCCTCTAAAGAAAAATTTCAAAAATTTTAGAAAGTTTTTGGGAATACCCAAAAAGGACGCATTCATCTTCTGAGAGAGGCCGTATATGTTCAAATAAATAACCTCCTTATTAAACACCCTCTTTGAAAGTTGAAGAAATGCCCTGGCTAATTATTTCAGTATATACTAGGGTTCGATATTACGGGGCGGGGGTTGAGTTTACGGGGAGCGGGGGCTTTGGGGGGAGACCTTCTCCCTTTCCCTGGGAATTCCCTACCCATTTGATCTCTTTTTTGGTATCGAAAGTATACCTGATTTTTCACGGTCAATTTAAAACCGGGGACTACGACGCTTGTTGACTTACCACTAAAAATCTTTCTTTTCACAGATGTCTGTTGGCCAACGTGCAAAACTTACAATTAGCTCTGATTTGGGTTATGGAGAAAAAGGAATTCCTGGAACGGTTTTTTAAATTTTTTTTATTAAAATTGACAAAATTTCTAACAGATTCCACCAAATTCAACTTTGGTTTTTGATGTTGAATTGCTTGCTGTCAAATAAAAAATTTAAAAAAAGACACAAGTTTCTAGAAGAAAAATTGAAAACAAAACTTAAAAAGAATTTAAATGAAAAATATTCCTCTTTCTGAATTATTTTAAAGGTTAACTTAAAATTTATTTTGGTTTTTTGGCTTAATTGTTTAAAAAATTATTTTGGATTAAATTCAGCTACCAAAAAATATTTCTTCTCAATTAAATCTTGTCAGAATTTTGGTAGAAAAATGAAAAAAAAATAAAAAGGTTAAAAGACGTTGAGGGGTTTCGGACAATTGGGTCCAAGTTTCCAAAACAATCACAACAAAATTTTGCGAATAAACGGTTCAGTTTCAAATAAAATTTCTGTTCCAACCTCAAGTTGAATTACTGAAACTGACTTTTTTTTTCTACCCGATCTCAAGAAAATTTTTTTGAAAAACTAAACCAGAGTCCATTCACTATCAATTTACCAAAATTCTGATTTTTATATACACTTTCAGCCAGTATTTTTTTCTCTACCTTTACCTCTTTCCGGATACTTATATATTTGTTAAAATTTTCCAAAATATAAACATTAAAAATTTTTTTTTAATTTATATTAAAAAAACCTTGAGAAAAAAAAATTCACACAACCAAAAAAAATATAGGAAAGGCCTTCAAACTTTTTACCAAAAAAATTTTTCTAAAAATACTCTCCCTCATGACATCTATCCGCATAATTATTATCATCCTCGCTATCATCATGTAAAAGTCCATCCCTTTGAGCTTTCCATCGAGAAATTGGACGTTGATTCTTTTGTTTTTTATTAAAGTTTTTGAGATTTTTTGATTTCTGTGTATTCTTTTTTGGTTTCCAAAAAGGTTCACGTTCCATAATTTCATCTTTAACAATCTAGAAAATTCCAAAAAAATTTCTTCTCTTAAAAAATCAACAAAAAAACCTCTTTAGAAACGCTGTATATTCGCCTTTGCTCTTTTTGATCAATTTTTTGCAATTCTGTAGAATCAATTGGTGAATGTTCATTTTTATTTTTCAAAATAGATCGCTCCTTAAAATTTATGTAATATAATTCTTTTAGTAAAAAAAATTAAGGCAAAAATTAGAAGTCAAGGATTATTCAAAACCCGGACTTTTTTCGTAAACCGATATTTTTTAAGGAAGCTTTTTCCATCTAGGAAGAAACCCCCTGAGTCCTTCATAATTCTAAAAATCCACTGGAACTGACCCGACCCGATACCTCAGTTCCGAATTGACAACAACAATGGTCCCTCAGGTACAAAATTAAATTTAAAATAATTTTCCAACTCGTGATTCCCTGTTTCCTGGAAAGTCTAAGGAAATCCTAAATCGAAGAACCAAACCAAAAAATCTTCGGATCTTCGGTTCGGTTCCGAACCTATTACCCTAGTTCTACCTGTTATGCAATTTAAAAAAACCTTTTTCATTCCAATAGGTTTTTGTTCATCATCCTCTAATATATCAGAAAAATGTACCCGTCGTCTTTCTTGTTTTGCATTATTATTCTCCTCTCCTTCCTTCACATCCATTTCTTCCACATTCTCATCAATTTTCTCTTCCTCATCTTCACTTAATTCTAGCGAATCACAAAGTTTGACAAACCTCTCATAATCCTAAGAAAAATTTTAGTTAGAGAAAACCCTCCCAAAAACCTTTTCAGACACTCCTTTCGGCCTAGTTGGTTTGGTATTATCCTCTTTAGATTTTTCATTAATTTTATTATCGTCGACACTATTTTCTTCTCCTCTCTTCAGTATTTGATC
Organism: Meloidogyne incognita; assembly: GCA_036172945.1. Taxonomy (NCBI): domain Eukaryota; kingdom Metazoa; phylum Nematoda; class Chromadorea; order Rhabditida; family Meloidogynidae; genus Meloidogyne; species Meloidogyne incognita. The sequence goes on from JARQAC010000033.1 coordinate 3,375,476, forward strand.
TATCTCATCATTTATTCTATCCATCTCATCATTTTTTGAACAAGGCTTTGAAAGTGACGGTGAAGGGGGCGATTTTTTAGTAGGGGAATGTTGAATTCGTTTGCCTTTAAAAATAAAAGCAAATGAGCTAGTTCACAATTTGGAGAGATTTCTACAGGGGGAGAGAGAGATTTCTTCAGTCTTCCAACCCAATTTTCGGGACAAAGTGAATTTAAGGTCCCAATCAATCCAACCCATCCCTGTTTTTTCTTTTCTCTACAAGGGGATGATTCTAAATAAAGAACATTTTGTCTTTATTAGATTGGGAGGAGGATCAGATTTTCGGGACAAAGTGATTTAAGGTTCCAAGCAATCCGACCTATCCTTGTGTAAATTGAGGAATACCTTGAGGTATATAAACCTCTCACCAGTATTAATTTAAAGAAAAACCTTTAATCTTTCCATTCCCTTCCTTCTCTTCATTTTCTGGTTCTCGAATTTCCACTAGACCATCGTTTGTCTAAAATAAAAAGAAAATTTTTTTTCAAAATTTTGGAGTAATTTACAATATTTAATCTTTCCATTAGAGCAACCTTTTCAGTTAGAGATGCCATTTCTTGACGTAAATATTTTAAGGCAATTTGAAAAACTATAAAGGAAATTAAAGGAACAAATTTTAATCTAGAGGGTTGGCGACCGATTATTAACCGATACCCTTTCTGTTTTCGGTTATGTCGCTAGATATTAGAAGAGAAAGGGCAGGGAAATGGGGCTGCTAATAAATAACAAAATTCGGACCAGCATATGCGTGGTTGGATGGATGGCCGAATGAATTAGGCAGCAGTTTAGAGAGAAGGAATCCTGAATCGGAAAGCAACATTTCAACCCAACTCCTCATAGGTAATTTTCGTGAATTTTCGGGTTTAAAATCCGGTCGCCCAGAACCTCTTAAAATTTTCAAAAAATTATTCAAAAAATAAACCTTCAATTTGTCTATCCAAAATTTCTAAAGCTTGTTCACGCGTTCTCATAACAAATAAATTATCTGCAAGAAAAACCATACATCTTTCACCTGAGGCTGAAAATATCAAAAATTTCTTTCAATTAAAAAATAAGAAAACCTTGACATTCAATCAAACGCCTAGCATTTTGATAAACAGAAACTTCGTGTTCTTTATGGGCAATGAAGGCTTGGATGTTTTGAAGCTCCTGAAGAAATAAAAAAACTCTTTTATTTTTAATAAAGTTAGAAACAGTTAAGGCGCCGAGGACACCATCCAAGTTTTATTCTTTTACCCACGGGGTTGCTTCCCCCCCCCCCCCCCCCCCCAGAGAATCCGGAACCCATTATTTTACAAAATACCCTTGTTTTCTGGCTACATGGTTCATAAAAGCCACCTCCAGGCCCGTAGCCAGGAGGTATGGTTGAACCTGTGGTTGCTCCCCCCTGAAGATTTATCCTGGTGCAAGGGTCGCATTAGCTGTCACAGGCCGGGTTGTTTACTCTTCTAAATTTTTATAAAAATTCAAATCTTAAATAAAATTATTGCAAAAAATGTGAAATCGTGATCGAAAAATCTGAAAAAATTCCCCAAAAATATCAAAAAAAATTAAAAATTTAAAAAACTAACGAGCATGTGAATTTCTCTAGCAAGGCCAATATCAAGAATATTTGAAGCTGCATTAAAAGAGTGTCCAACAACATTTGAATTATTTTGTTTATTTATAGAAGCATCCATTTAAATATCCAAATTAAAATTAAAATAAGGCTGAAATAAGCTAAAAAATTAAAAAAAATAATTATGATAAATATTTCAAAAATCATTCAATATTTTAATTTTGTAATTAAAAATGATACAAATAAATTTCATGAAACAAAAATAAATTTTATTGAAAAAAATGAAAAACCATTTTAAAAAATATTTTGTTATTGAATAAATTAAATTTTCGTTAACATCCTCTCAACTTTTAATACTACTCCTCCATTTTTTTATCTTACCAAGGTCGGTTAATCACCAGGGTGTTAACCTTCTGTGGCGACTTTCTTGGATGAAATATTTTGTTATTGAAAAAATAACAACGCTTCAAAAGCCTGTTCAACGCTTCAAAAGCCTATAAAATTAAAAAATCCCCTATTTTTCCATCTTCTTTTTTTTATTAAAAATCCAGTTCATTTTATTCGTTCAATCGCACTTTTCTCATTCAATTTTTATCGTTTTACCACATCATAAACAACATATGATTTTTTGTCTACGTTATTAAAAGAGGGGGAAAACCTTTTTACTTTGAACCCTGTTTAACAAAAAAAAAATTTTTTTAATCGCTGGTTAATTTCCTTTTCCATTTTTCAATAATTTTTCCATCAATCGCCAAAAAAAATAAAATTTTTGGGGGAAAACTAATCAACCAAAGAGAGAATTATCTGCAAATAAAAGAAATTAATTTTCTTTTTTTTCAATTTTAAATATTTCAATGAAATCATTTCTCGTTTCCTTTCATCAATTCTCTCTCAGAGGTTTTTACTTTTTGGGGGAGCACCTCATTTTAATTGATAACAATTCTCCCTTTTTTCTTGGCAGCCTTCTATCAAAATTTTCAATTTTTGGGGACCTTTGGTGTTCTATTGACTAAAGAAATTAACTAAAGAAATTAATTGAAGGAACAAAAAGAGTAAACATATTTTTTTGATAGAACCACTTTCCTTTTCATTAAAAAAATATTTTTTATTTCACGTGATTTTATTTATATTTTATTTGTGTACCTTCACCTATGCTGCTTTTCTTCTGCAGCAAAATTAAAAAGTTCCTACTTAAAAATAGTTTGCCAACTAAAAATAAATTTCTTAAAAGCTTCAAGAATGCTGGCTGAGCAAACACTCTTTTTTTACTCCCCCATCAAATTTCACCACTTTGGTGTAGTTGGATAGTGTTAGGTTTGGACTAATCAAAGGTCGTGGGTTCGAATCCCACTCAGGGAAAATCATTTTTATTTTAAGAAAATTAAAATTTTTTCTATTAAAAATTGAAAATATTTTAAAAAATTTTGTGGAGAAAATAAAACGAAAATAAAACGAAAAATATACTAATGAGAATCATGAAAAACATTTGAGCATTAAAAGACGTCCTCTCTGTGCAGGTGCTCCCAACATTCCTTCTTTATTGTTAAACAAAAGACGTTGGCCAGGCATTAAAGTTATTATCTGAGTATTTTCAGCACATACACGGCCAAATTTTTGAAGTGATTCGTATAGCCTGTCCAATGATTTCACTGTTATTGTACTTGAACGAGCTGCATTGTTGAAAACACCCTGGAATAAAAAATTGAAAATGTCATAGTCTAGTCCCAAATTTTGTTATAGTCACAGAGAATGGCCAGAAAAAATCCCTGATTTTTTCTACTCCCCAAAAATTCTCACCACTTTGATGTAGTTGGAAAGTGTTTGGTTTGAGCTACCTCGTGGGTTCGAATCCCACTCAGGAAATATTATTTTTTGAAAGAGAAAAATTGTCATTTTTCTCACAATCAGTCTGGAGAATTGACTATACCCAAATTTAAAAAATATAAACCGATTGAATATTCCCATCTTCATCAACTGAACAAATTGGGTGCCTTGAACGATATAATCCTCCTCCGTTGTATTCCAAAATTGAATTAGCCAAAAATTCAAATTCTTCTGGGGACTGTTCTCGTAGTTGTAACAATGTTTTACAAGTATTTACAATTGAAATTTGTGCTGGGCCATTCATCGTTTCGATTGTTACAATTGAAGGGACATGTGAAAGATGTGGCCAAACAGTTCCCTAAATTTTTAGAAAAGTATAATAAGTTAAAAATCTAAAAATGTCAACAAGAAACGTCCAAAAAGCTATAAGGAGGGGGCATTTAATCAGAGGGGGATCCCATAAGAGAAAAGGGCCTCAAATGGAGGGAGACTTCTACTGGAAAAGACATCCCATTGGAGGGAACACAGTCAGAAAAAGCATCCCCAAGTAAAAAATCCAAACCGGTTCTTGTGCATAATCTTCCCAATAACACGTTCCCAATGCCATGCTCTCATCTAACGAATCCATTTTAGAAGGGTCCAAAATTGAGTGACTTTGCTTTTCTGCTGCTGTTGAGGACGAGGATACAGTTGTTGAAGTGTCTTTAAGTAGATTAGAAATTTTATTTAGACGATCATTTTGATTAAAAGCATTTTGGCGAAGAAATGAAGAAGTATATCTTAAAATTGAGAATGTATTCAATTTAAAAAAACATGATGGGAGGAAACTGCACTAAGGGGGAAAATGGAGTAGAAAAATTTAAAAAATTCTTTTCGTTACTTTGAGGCAACAAACGGCGGCCATTGAACTTCTAATGCTTCTTTTGAACATTTTATTTCTTCCGGACGAGTATTTAAATCCAAATGAATGAGGCTTGGACGTCTACGTGCATTATCTCTGAGCCAGATATAAGAAAACTTGAAAAAAAGAGAAAATTAGGTGTCTGTAAAACTATTAATGCCCAGCGACTAAACGGATCCGGGCCGGATTATTGTGGTATTTAAAAAATATGGTGGGGGAAACTGCATTGGTGGGGGGAAACTGCACAAAGGGGGAAAACGGAGGAAATCAGGGTATTTTTCGCGATCTCCGGATTTTTCTGGACCGGATTAATCCAGTAAAATACGGCCAGATCCGACCGAGCTTGAATAGGAATCCGAAACCCGGGTCAGGACCCATAAAAAGATTTTGCCGGGTACTACCAATTATTAATAAAATTAAACCTTAGCCAAAAGACCATCTTCCCATTCAACTTGAACACAACGTTGTAAATTACTGGCTTTCTTGAGGCACTGCATTTTAGATTAAATAATTGAATTAACTGAAAATTAATTTTATTAAATTTAATTTGAAAAAAATTTTTTAAAGAAAAATGTGAAAGTGAAATTATAAATGAACGAACAAATTGAGAGATTTTAAATAGCGAAAAGAAAGGAAAACCCTAAAAAGACAGCCCCCTTCCATTCGTCATTCAATTTATTTCAATGAAAAAGAAAATTTAAAGGGGGGAAGCATATGAAAGATGTGTTGTTTAAGAAAGAAGAATGTTTGTGTGTGCTTCCCTCTTCCTTCAAAAATTTTTTTCTTATCTAAAAAAAATTTTTTTGCAGGAAGATTTAGTTCCCCGTCTTTTCTTCAATATTTGTTTGCAATAAAAACAGGACTGGATTTTTTACGTAAAAAAATTTAAAGTAAACAACTTGATTGTAAACAGCTCTTTTTTATCAGTCGTCAGATCAACTGGCCGATTTTATTCTAGTTGGCAAAATGTCGTCTGGACATAATGTCGTTTGGACATAATGTCGTTTGGACCAATTGTCCATCACCGTATTTAGGCATTATGTGCAAAAAGGCGGATATTTAAACTCGGTAATCCGGACATTTTTTTTGATTATTTCCTTATCAATTTAATCACTTCCTTATCATTTTTATCAATTTTTAGGATTAACTTACAAATATGGAGAACTGTAACAACTTAACCAAATTTAAAAAATATTGTCTCGATAGACTTGACTACATTTACGCGGCTTGGAATGCTTTAAATTCGTATTCAGAAAAGCTAGAAGTAAAAAATAAAAGGTTGGAAGAAGAGAGGAAAACTTGGGAAGAAGGACAGAAAATTTTAGAGGAAAAAATAAAAAATTTGGAAGAAGAGAATAACACTTTAAAAGAAGAAAAGAATTTGGCGGACAAAAAACTCGAAGAAATGACTCAAGTGTTCAACACATTTATAAATCAAGACGTCAAGAAGCGCAATATTTTTGAAGAAAATGAAAGTCCAGAAAATGTAAGCAGGTTTCTATAGACTTATGGGAAGAGGAGGAGGGTCTTACCTAAGGAAGTTGGGTACTTTGAATTATACCTTCATATGTCCGCAAGTTCATATGTCCGCAATTATACCTTCATATGTTTTTCCAGATATCAGCAAACACATCAACTTCAATTGAACCCGAGTTACAAAACTACAACAATTTTGCTGGTCCTTCAAATCATATCGAGCTTACCACATCACTCATCAATTTCAGGCAATCTCGAGTTTTATTTCCAGTTTCTCCATTACCTCCGCGAATTGAAGAAAAAACTATTTGGGATGAGGATGACGACGAGGAAGTGGAAAATTTGCAAAATGAGGAAAATTTGGAGGAAAACGAAGACGATTGTTGGTAATTTATTTTAAAATATGCAAAGAAATCCTGGTGATAATTTAGAAAAAAATTTTTTAAAGAGATTTATACCAAAAATACCCATTTATATTAAATATTCCAATTTTAACCCTTTTTCATATGCCTCAATTTTGATTTTTTTGTGTGATTTTTGTTTTTTTTTTTGAACTAGTAAAAATAAAGGATAGAAAAGCATGGAGTGTCAAAGGTAAATCGAAAGACTCTTTCATAAATTTTTAGAAATTATTTTTTTGTTTTAAATTTTGTATTTTATAAAAATATATAAAATATATTTTTAATATTTTTTTAAATTAATTTCACATTTTCTAATGCTTTTCAACTTGAATAATTATTTCAAAAATTGGAATTAACCTAATTATGGAGAAACAAAAATTTTATATTTGCAACATCAACGGCGACGACGACAGTGGAGATGGAAGCGAGCTTAAACCTTTGAAAAGTTTGTTTCGAGCAATGCAATTGGCTGGGACCTCAGAAGGTTTTTTTCTTGTTTCTGCAATAAAAGAAGGGGAAGCAAAACAGTGGGATAAACCGTCAAAATCTGCATTGAAAAAAGCTACCGGTCGATTTGATGAAGAACGAAGAAAACGTGAGAAAAAGTTGGCTGCTGTGGAAAAGGAAGCTTCACAAATTGCTGATGACAAGAAGCGTTTGGAAGATGCGAAGAAAATACAAATTAAACTCGATTCTTCACTTCCTGCTCCAATTAAAGTGAAGATACGTGATTGTTCTACATTGTGTGGACAAAGAGTTCAAATTTTTGGTTTTGTACATCGCTGTCGACAACAAAGTTTGTTTTAAAATGATTTCGTTTTTCCTTTAATTTTGATATTTGGAGGATCCGGGTTCGAATCTTCCTCTGGGGCCTCATTATTTTACAAAATGGATCCTTTGTGGGAGACGGAAGCCCCATTCCAGGGACATCTTAAATCCATAAAACCATCAAATAGACCTCGGTATCGCATCCATGGACGAAGAGGGGTAACTATAAATGGTAGAAAAAGCGATACAATGGCCCACCAGTTTTGTGTGTGTAAAGGTGTTATCTAAAAATCTTTCCATTTTTATAGGAAAGGACTTGATATTTGTTGTTCTTCGAGACGGGACTGGCTTTTTGCAATGTGTTTTGAGTGGATTACTTTGCCAAACTTATGATGCTTTAACAATGACTACAGAAAGCTCTATTTGTATATACGGAACGGTTTGCTTTTTTCTCTTTTATTTTATCTTAAAAAATTAGATAAACAAACTCCCAGAAGGAAAGACGGCCCCTGGTGGTGTAGAACTTGTCGCTGATTTTTGGACTTTAATACACGGAGCACCGCCCGGTGGGATTGACAATGTGTTAAACGTTGAGGCAAACCCTGATGTTAAACTCGACAATCGTCATTTGTGTATTAGAGGAGAAAATTGTTCAGCAATTCTTCGAATACGAGCGGCCGTAACGCGTGCAATACGAGAACATTTCCATTCTCGCAAATATGTTGAAGTATGCCCTCCAACTCTTGTTCAAACGCAGGTTTATTAAAAATTACTTTTTAGACTTTAAATGTTAAATTTAAGGTTGAGGGAGGCTCTACACTTTTTTCTTTGGACTTTTTTGGTGAACCAGCTTATTTAACTCAATCATCGCAGCTTTATCTGGAAACATGCATTTCTTCTTTGGGCGATTGTTATTGTATAGCGCAGTCTTATAGAGCGGAAAAATCTCGAACGAGGCGTCATTTGGCTGAATACTCTCATGTTGAGGCAGAATGCCCATTTATTACTTTTGAAGGTTTTTCTGCTTTTAAAAAATTTTAAGCTTTTTTAATTTTTTAGAATTAATGAATAAAATTGAGGACCTTGTTTCTGATGTTGTTGAGAGGGTTTTTAGCGATCCTGAAATTTCTGAATTAATATTACAACGCTGGGAATCGTCAAAGGTTTTTTAAAAGTTATTCATTTAAGCAGTTTACTGGTTTTGTTGAAAAAAGAGGAAGAAATGCTCCTTCGTTATTTTTGAGGTTTGCCAATAGTTGAGTCTCCTGAGAGAACCCAGATTCGACCTGGTCAAATTTAGTCTTGATTTAGAATAAATAAAATATGAATAATTTTCGGACCCGGCAAACTCGATTGCCTACTGACAAAACCAAAAATATCGAAACAGCACTTTCCTCATATTTTTACAAGGATCAGTAAACTAAATGATTACCAAAATATCCTTAAACAGCTTTAAAAAAATTTTTTAGGAAAAATTTCCTTCATTAAAACGACCTTTTCTTCGAATGACTTATGCTGATGCAATTGAATGGCTGCGCAAAAATAATGTAAATAACGAAGAAGGGAAGCCGTTTGAGTTTGGAGAAGACATTCCAGAGGGTCCTGAACGACAAATGACTGATACAATTGGACAGGTTTTTTTTATTTTTTTTAAGTTCAAAAAATATTTTTAAGCCAATATTGCTGAATCGTTTCCCAGCTGGAATCAAAGCTTTCTACATTTCTCGTTGTGAAGATGAAGAAGAAAAAAAGAAGGATTTGACAGAATCAGTAGATTTATTAATGCCTGGAGTTGGAGAAGTTGTTGGCGGTTCAATGAGGATTTGGAAAGAGGAAGAACTTTTAGAAGCTTTTAAAAGAACCAATATTGACCCTAAACATTATTATTGGTATGTAGACCAGAGAAAATATGGAGGATGCCCACATGGAGGTTATGGACTTGGATTGGAACGGTTTGTTTGTTGGTTAGCTAATCAACACCATATAAGAGATGTTTGTTTATATCCACGTTTTATTGGACGATGTGCCCCGTAAAGAATTCATTAAATTATATAGTCGTTATTGTGAGTTTATTTTTGAAATTATTGTCCCAAAAAGACCATGTGTGACTGTTTAAAAAATTTTTTAATTGTTAGTAAAAAGTGTTGTTATAAAAAATTTTTTAAAATATTGACATTCAAAATCTAGGTTATTTTAAAGTTAAGACTTATAGCTAGTGATCTCACGGTTTAGGGCTATTTTTCGACTCGAACCCCGATTCCAGAAATTTTTCCAAAACTCGAGTGACTTTCTTTAATTGGTGACCCGGACTTTTTTCGACCCAAACCCCCCCCCCCCCCTCCTCCTCAGAAAATTTTGAAAACTAGACTCGATGACATCCCTAATACCTATAGAAATATCTCTAACAATAAGATAAGATTTATTGACAAGAATTTATTTAAAAAACGCTAAATATAAAAAATAGCACAATCAATATATTTTTTGAATTAAGATTAATAGTAAGGGCTGCATGTGAAAAAACAAAACAAATTAAACTTAAAAATAAGAAATTAAATAAAAAGATTTTCCACTCCAAAATTAAAAAGAGCGCGATTAATATACATTTTGTTTTAAAAGAAATTTTCGTTGGGCAAGGTCTCAAAAATAAGAAAAAAATTTTAAACATCCTTCCAAAAATTTTAAATTTCCTTGCTCAATGATGCATAAAAAATACTCGTAAAAATATGAAATACAAAATTTAGAAAAATAGGAAAGGCCTTCAATATATTAAAAATAAGAAATTAGAGTAAATTACATTATTTTTTAGAAAAATTTCCCGTAGGGTTTACTTTTGTTATCCACTGTTGTTGTTGCTGCTGGATCATCTCCTTCGGGTGACATACAACACTTAACCTCTTTAGTTTTTCCAACATTAATTGCTTGTACCACAGTTTTGAGTATATCATTTTGACTTGGCATTGGTGTTGGAGCAACATATTTCTGTTGTGGTTGTGGAGGTTGTTGGTGTTGAAGTAGTGCTGGTGGTGGAATCTGAGGAGAAGCAACACGAGGTGTTGCTGTTGTAGGTGGTACAAGTGGCGGTGGTGGTGTAGTAAAAATAAGAGGAACTTGTTGTGGGAAAGGTGGCGGTGGCGGTAATCTTTGCTGTTGGGGAGTAATCGTTTCTATAATAAAATAAATTTCGGTTATAACCTTTAAAAATATGAAAAAAATAACCTGAACTTAAAATTCGACTTTTTACTTCATTTTCTGATGCATCTCTAGAAGATAAATTAGAAGAATGATGAAGTTGTTGTTGTAGGTTCAATGGAAGCTGGGGAGGTGGCGTTGTTGTTAGTGATGTAAGTATAGGAGGGGGTGGCCTAGGAAAAACTAGTTGACATTGAGAGAAGAGGGAAGGCAGCTTTTTGTGTTTATGTCGAGGAATAATTATTGAATCTTAAAAAAGGATTGGAATTTAGAAAAGGCAAAAAAAATATTTAAAAAACCTGGAGTTAAATTTGGACTTTCAGCATCTTTAGAAGTTAATGGGCGACGTGGAGGAGGATGTAGAAATTGTTGTTGTAGTTGTAATGGAGGTGGGGGTAGTCTTTGGCGTTGCGGTAGTTGTGGAAGTCTAGGAGGTGGAGCTGTAAATGATGTTACCATTGTTGTTGTTGTGGGTATAAAAGGAGGAGGCGGTGTAGAAAAACAAAGTGGAACTTGTGAAAAAAGAGAAGGCGGCCTTTTTTGTTGCTGTGGAATAGTTGATGATTCTATTAAAAAATTTTTTTTTTGGATTTTAAAATTTAAGTAAAAACCTGAAGCTAAACCTTGACTTCTGCTTATATTTTCTATTTGAGGAGGAGGATAAAGAAATTGTTGTTGTGTTGTTATAGGTGCTGGTAATTGGTGGTGCTGTGATGGGGGCAGAAGAGGAGCTAAAAAATTTTTTTTGAATTTTTTGTTATTGTAGAATTTTAAGTATTAGTCTTGTTCATTCAATGCTCAAGCTTCTATTGGACTCACAAACTAAACTAGAGCCCCTTTGTTTTTTTACTAACCTCTTATTATTGTTGTGGGTATAGGCGGTGGTGGCCTAGTAAAGACAAGTTGATGTTGACTTTGTGGAAATAAAGTTGGTGGTGATTTTATTTGTTGCTGCTGCTGTGGGCTAATTGACGTGTCTTAATTTAAAAAATTTCAAAATTAATCAAAATTAAAAAAAAATACCCGAAATTAAAATAGGACTTTTTCCTTCATCTCCCATCACTGCTTCTCTACTTGTTGAAGGAAATGATGAATTATTAGTGCTACACAACATTGGAGGTGGAGCTGGTGGTGGGGGTAGAAAAATACCAGAAGATGAAGAGGATGTACTGCTGATTTCCATTGCTGCTTCTAATTCGTTTGAGACGTTTAATAAATTTTGTTGTTCTTGTAAAAATTGTTGTTGAGGCTGTGATTGTTCTAAATGACTTCCAGATGCTGCTGGGCTTTAATAAAAAAAGATTTTAGCTGAATATACTCAAATTGTTCTAATAAACGCCCTGGGCCCCTGTTTCAATGTGTCTCATTGTGTAGGCTTCTATTAAGGGGTGGGCTTCTATTAGAGATGGGTTTCTATTAGGGAGGGGCTTCTATTAGGAATAAAATATCAAAAAACCTTTTTCCACCAGTTTCAAGTTTCTTTTTCTCCTTCTCTTCTAAATGTTTAGTTAGAGATTCTCTAAAAGTTGCCAATAATTCATCAAATTGTAAATCGCCATATTTCTTCAAATCAACACCGAAAAATGTTAAAATTTGATGTTGTGGTAATCCAAGCATTGCACCAAACTTTCTAAATAATTCTTCATTTGTTGAACAATTCTTCATTGTTGATTCAGATTTCTTTAAAAAATGGGAAAAGTAAACTTGTAAAAATTTTCATCTGCTTTCAACCAACACCCTCAATCTCCCTTCCTACTTACAATGGGATGGGCCAAAAAATGTTCCACCCCTTAAAGTATACCTCCAATTTAGACTGTTTCGGTGTTGGAACAATTTCTTCATTAGTCATTAAAGTATCAGAAGTACAAGGAAACATTTCTTGTTGATGATTCTTTTGTTGTTGGTGGTTATTCCCAGTAGCGGATAAAGAACTTTGATTAGTTCCGGGAGAACCTGGTGGGGTCATTGGACCGTGTAAAGCCTAGAGAAGGTTAATTTTAGTCTAAAAATTTTTAAACAAAAAAACCTGTGAAATAGCAGCTTCAGAAGGAATTAATGAAGGAGGCGGTGGAGGAATAAAAGATGATGAAGAATCCAATAAAGGTGGAGGAGGAAAGGGAGGAGGAAGAGGAGGATTTTCTTCCTCTTCTTTTATTGCTGCAGTTTGTTCTTGTTTAATTAATGTTTCCAATTTTGGATGTAAACGATCAGAAACTGGTTCTACTAAATCTGGCCTGATCTAAAAAAATTTTGTTTAAAGGAAATTATTTTGGGGTTCTGAATTGGTGTATTAAAGTGACTTGGCTCCACACAATGTTGTTTTAGAGTTTAAGATGTTCCCTTATCCAAGGAAAAGGTAGAGGAAGGGGATTAGTAGTTCAAGTTGTTCCCCTGGCAGAATTCAAAAATAGTGTTTTGTGGAAAATTTAAATGTTTCCGAAAGGGTTTTTAATGAAAATAAATGAATAAACAAACCTCATATTCAGGCGTAATACAAGTATTAAGATCAATTTTTGCCTTCATCGTTAAATAAGATTCAACTTTTCCTCTTAACATTTTATAGGCCAAAATTCTTTCCATTAAATCATCTTTATGTAAAAATGTTTGAACCATACTATTATCATGTTCCTGTCTTGCAAGTTCAATTCTATTTAGAGGCCTATTAGTAACAGAAGACGGAAATGGGGTAACGGGTGGTGGTAGTTGTTGACTAGAACATGGTGCATTTCCAGATTCGACATCGCTTGTAGATTCTTAAAATAAAATTGGGAAGATTTTAAAAAATATTTGTTAATGCTCAAGACTAAAAAATGATTCCAATATGCCTGGAACCTTCTTCTAATATGCCATGATGCCCTGACTTTTATTTTTGACAGGAAACCTGAACCGAGAAATTTTTCCAAAACCTGGCCGATTTTTTCTTCTTTTTTCTCCTGATGCCCCTCGTAAACACTCAAATCCACCGATAGTGACTTGGTCCGACCAGGACTTTTTTCCGACTTTATTAAGGAGTGAAACTTTTAACTTAAATCCAATAGAGTTCCAGGACCACTCCGCAAAAATTAAAAAAAAATTTCTAAACCTATTTTAATCAACTTTTCTCGTTTCTTCTTGGTTTTTGGTTTATTTGAAGTATCAAAAGCATCAATTTCATTAAGAATATTATCCAACGGATTAAACTCATTAGCAGCAGCATTATTAATATTAGGGGAATGATTTAAACTGCTATCATTTTCTTCTTTAATATTAATTAATTTGCGTTTCATGGTTATTTTTTTCGTTGTTTCTTGAACCAAGGATTCTTTTTGAGGCAGATTCTGTTGTTGTTTTTTGGAAGAAACATTTTTTGTAAAGTTGTTGACCTCCAACATTTCTTCTTTTATTTTTATGCCAATTTTCTTTCCGGGAGAAGTATTGTTCTTGTCAGCCTATTTTTAAGACAAATTTTAAAATTTTTATTCATTTTAATTCAAAAAATGGGTAAGTATGGATTATCCTAATCCATTATCTACAGGAGAAATAGCTAGCTAAGTTCAGCTTTAATTAACCCAAAAAGAATTAAAAACCTTATTTGAAGCCTTCGTCTTAGGTAAAATTCCATTTTTGTCAGTCAGTGTCTGAGAATTCTTATTGTTAGTTGCCGTATTTGGATTTGTTAAAGCCTTCTTCTGTGGAGAATTAATCAAATCTGGTGGCATGAGTTGTTTGTAGCCAATCAGTAATATTTTAAATTAAAAGTAAAATTCCTATTTTAAGTGCATTTTGATTTAAAAAATTTGCTTGATGAATTTAAACTAAAATTATAAATTTCTTCAATAAAAATAAACAGATAAAAGGGAAAAAGTAAAACTAGGAACCGAACACGACATGTTGACATTTCTGAAGAAAAACGTTCTAAAAAAGCAGTAATCATTCGCGAATAAGTCGACAATCATTAAAATGCATAACGCTAGAACGTTGTTAATTTAGAGCGCGACAGGGGATTTACGAAATCCCGTCCAGGAATTCCAGATTTTAAGCGATTACCGGGACTTCAGGCCGTTTTTTATTTTTTTTAATTCTTAAAAAAAATTTTTTAGTTTAAATTAAACTCGGATCAAAGACAAGTCAAATTTGAAAAATTGTTTACGTAGATAGTAACAAGTTAAAATCCCTAATTTTATTTATTTTTCTACATTTTTCAAAATTTTCACCAGATCACATCCTTAACTCTTTCTTAAAAATCTTAGAAATCATTCCTTTATTTTTTTTATTTTCCTCTTAATTTATTATCTTTTTTCCATTTAGATTAAAAAAGATGGTTAGATGCTTAACTTTTAATTACTTCTACCGACAAAAATAATGCGTGTTTATTGCTGATAAGTGCAATTAATTACCTCTACACTTGTTTTCTAAAATATTATCTTGACTTTTCAGCAGTTTATTGATAACAGGTAAATTAAACAAATAATTTCTTTTATTTTTTGTTATTATAAAGTTATTAATTTTCATATGTTCGTTCCACTTTTCTTTCCGTAAAATGAACCGTTATCTTTTGAATATTTTCGTTCCCTTTTTATTATTTTTTAATTTTATTAGTGCAGATTATAAGGTTTTAAGGTTTCTTTAAAAATTATTAAAAAATTTATTTTAGCCTGATTGGACTTCGATTGATTCCCGCCCTGTGCCTCTTTGGTTTGATGATGTAAAATTTGGAATTTTCTCCCATTGGGGAGTGTATTCAGTGCCTGCTTTTGGTTCAGAATGGGTATATTTTTTAAATTATTTTTTGGTTTTTTCAAGTTTTTTGGGTCTTCTAAATTTTTATATTCACGTTAAATTCATAAAATTTCAGTTTTGGTATTACTGGAAAGGAGCAAAGGATCCAGCATATCAACGCTTTGTGGAATATCATTTTCCAAATGGCACTACATATGCAGATTTTGCCAAAATGGTAATTATTTTAATAACAAAGAATAATTTGACACTTTGTAGTTCACCGCCGAAGATTTTGATGCTCAACAATTTGCTGACATTATTAAAGCGTCAGGAGCTCGGTTTATTTTTAAAAATTTCTTCTTTTATATTTCCATCTTTCAGTTATTTTGTGTTGACCTCTAAACATCATGAAGGCTTTACTCTATGGCCGAGTTCAACCAGTTGGAATTGGAATTCTGTTGATGTTTGTCTAACCATTAAAACGACCAAAAAATAATTTTTAGATTGGTCCTCATCGCGATTTGGTTAACGAATTATCTTCAGCCGTCAGATCTAAGGGTGTTCATTTTGGATTATACTTTTCTATGTTTGATTGGTTTCATCCGTTATATTTGAGAGATAAGGAGACAAAAGGATATGAATTTCCGAAGGTTTGTTAGAAGATTTTTAAAAGTATTCATAAAAATTTTTAGACTGTTTCTATTCCGCAATTATGGGAAATTGTTAATAATTACCACCCTGAAGTTATTTGGAGTGATGGGGTAGAGTTTTAATTTTTATTTTTATCACTATTCACATTTTGCAGGATTGGGAACAAACAGATGAATATTGGCATTCAAAAGAATTTCTTGCTTGGCTTTATAATAAAAGGTTTATTTTTAACTCTGATTCTGGAACCATTGTTATCGACTGAAAAATTTATTTTGTAGTCCCGTGAAAGATGTTGTTGCTGTAAATGACAGATGGGGAAAAGGAATGGCTGGACATCATGGTGGTTTTATGACGTATGCTGATCATTACGGTTATTATTGTTTTATTGAATATGTTTGACAATTTATAAAGATCCTGGACATTTGCAACCACGAAAATGGGAGAACTGCATGACTGTAATTTCTTTATATTTTTAATTTTAATGCTGTTAATTTTTTTTAGTTGGATAAGCGTTCTTGGGGATATCGTCGAGATATGAAGGTTTTGTGTATTAAATACTTTTTAAATTTTTTTTTCATTTTTTCAGCCATCAGATGTCCATTCTTTAAATGATTTAATCACACAACTTGCTCGCACAATTTCTTGTGGTGGAAATTTGTTGTTAAACGTTGGCCCAACATCTCACGGACAAATCGTCCCAATTTTTGAGGAACGTCTCAGACAATTAGGTCAATGGATTGGAATTAATCAAGAAGCTATTTATGGAAGTAAACCTTGGATACATCAAAGTGATGGAGATTATATTTGGTTTTGATTATTTTTTTTTAAATATTTGAAATTTTTTTTAAATTTTTAGGTATACCAGTAAAGTTTTGGACAATTCGGGTATGGATCCTCACAGACTTTACAATCAACAACATATGCATAACACTGTATACTTTTAATTTTTTACTAAAATTTTTAAAAATTATTTCAAATTTTTAGGTGATTTATGCTTTTGTTCTTCGTATTCCTCGTATGGGTCGTTTTCAATTAGATTCAGTTAAAATTACGGACAAGGTTTATACCGAAAATCTTCTGAATTATTTTTTTTATTATTTCTGTAGACTAGAGTTTCAATCCTGGGTACTTCAATAAAAGTGCCATACAAAAAGACAGCACCAACTTTATGGGTAGATTTGAGCTCAATTCAATGGCAAGATTTTCCGAGTGTTGAAGCTATGGTTTTAAAAATTGAATATGCTGCTACTTCTAACGTTTTTTTAATTATTTTTTATTTTCTAATTTTTAAAGATTAAAAATTAGAAGCAATTTATTTTTTACTATTTTTGTATTATTTTAATTATTCACACACACATTTTTAAGGCCCAACCGTTCATTGATCTCGTGCACAATAACAACACAAATTCCGCGCGCAGTGAAAGGATTAACACGAGTCGTTCTTCTCTTTCATCTTCCTCCTCCTCTACATCTGATGAAGAGAATGATGATGATGTTGAGAGAAAGCCAAATTTAGCATCAATTGTTGGTGAGCGAGATTGGGGAACAGAGTTTTGAGAACTGACTGACTGAAAGGAGAGTGAAAGATTAAAAATTGAGAGTATTTTACAATAAATTTTATTTATAGAAAAAGTTTTTTTAATGATGGGGGGAAGGAAGCGGTTTTTATTTAACACAATGTTTAATAGAAAACTGGCCGCCTATTCTCTACTTTGCATTTAAAATTCGCATTTATATTTAATCGTAAATTGATTTTTCTAAATTTGACTAGAAAAGACTGATAAAATTTTATTAGATTTTTTAAAATTTTGTTTAAACAATAAAATGTTTGAAGACATTTCTAAGTTTATTTGAATTTTATTTTTTTTTTGTTTTTTGTTTTTGTGATCTCTTTTGAGTTAACAGCAAGGGAGACGATGAGTAATAATTAATTAAAATTTTTTTGTTTATTAGATCAATTATTTTGTACTTTTTTACTGATTGAAAGTCTTGCTTTTTCTTCAAAAAATTATGAAGGCAATGACTGCTTTCATTTTTCAACGAGAAAAACCTTCAAAATCACAACATTACACAAAATCTGCTTCTCCAAGTACTACTGGCATTATTTTAAATAAACAACAGCAACAACATAAATGTCATCAAAAGGAGAAGAAAGCAACTCAAAAAACTTCACTTATTTCAAAACAAATGCAACAAATACATCCAAGTCCATTAGTTTGTTTTTTTTAATTCATTAATCGAAATTTTATTTATTTTTCCAGTCCAAAAATATTAGACGTGCACGTATAATTAGACGTAAAACAACTACTGTTTATTGTGATACACTTAAACGACTTAAAGATGAAGATGCTGTTCTTATAAATCAAATTTTGATTATTCGACTTAGGCCAAGGTATTAATTTGTATTATAATTTTATAATTACATTTGTGATTATTTTGAGGAGGTTTTGTTTTCGACCTTTTACTAGTTGGGATTCGTGGTCGGTAAAGCCGCATTCTCGGGATCTCACAACTGAATTTTTTAACATGTCGTACGGGATGGGTACGGACGGGACGGTATTAGTCTCGACAATCCCGTTTAACGTTTAAAACACGGAATTTCTGGACGGGATCTTTTAGAATCCGTACGGGATCTTTTATCTAACAATAAGCTCATCTAACCATGCCAACCTCGAGTTTTGCTATTTTTGGCGCTGAAAATACCTCAAAGAATGACCAATATTAAGAATTTGCTAATTTTATCTAACAATAAGCTCATCTAACATATAAATTTTATTTTTAGAAATGAAGCGACTGAATTTGAATGTTCATGTGTAAATAATTCAAATATTGATTCGATTCCTTCAGTGGATTTTGCGTAATATTTCTTTAAATTTTCTATAAATCTAAAAATATTTTTTGATTTAAAGATACCCTCCAATGGGTTCGAATGCTTCTAATTTTCCTCCTCAACTATTTTACCCTGATTTTATGAAAGGCACAGTCCAAAGAAGAGAGGAAAGAGAAACTTATCAAGTTGTGCTTACAAATGACAAGGCAGAGCGGTTTGAATTATTTTTTATTTTCTTTATAAAAAATTTTTTAAGTACATTTGCTTTTTGCTTCAAATTCCCTACATTACCTCAACATAGTTCAATAATTTCAACAGATAGTGGTATCAGTACATTGGACAACAGAATATTTACAGGTTTATTTTTTAAAAATTAACCTGCCAAACTCCAATAATTTGCAGGTCTTTCTGTTCTTGTTCTAATTTCTCCATATCCCAATGAAGGCTATTTTAGTGAATTAGCTGCTGATTTGGTATTGGCCTTTCAAAGAGATAATGCTAGATTATTGTCAATGTGCGGAGATTTGCTTCAATTAAGACTTACAACATCAGGTTTCTTTGTATTATTTTCTCTCAATTATAGTTGGTTTTCAGAATCTTTTGATGCAAAAGCAAAATACATTGTTAGAGATGAATATGGACGCCAGCAATGGACACGTTCACATATGAGTACTATTCTCAAAAAAATTGGCATGGAAAATGCTCTTTTTATTTTTTTGAATATGTTGGCAGAAAGGCGAATTATTATTACAGGATCAAATGTAAATTTTTCTAATATATTTTTAAATGATTATTTCTTCGAATTTAAAGGTCACTGATGTTTCACAAACTGTACATGCATTAGTTCGTCTGTTGGCTCCACTTGAATGGCCTCATGGACTTATTCCTATTTTACCAGATTCTCAAATTGAATATTGCCAAAATCCAACCCCTTATATTTATGGATTATTGAGGTTATTCTTTTTAAACTTAAAAATTGGTCACGTTGAATAGAGCTCTCCAGGACCGAAAATTTTCCAAGGCTTAAGACCATTACACTGCTGGCCAAGACTCTTGGTCTGGAGTCTTGACTCAAGACATGTACCCCAAGTCTCAAGGACCCCAAAACTCAAAACCAAGATCGAAAAACCCCCAAGAAAAGTCATGAGTCACTTTTTTCTAAAAAGGACTTCATTCTTAATTTTTCTAACTTTTTTTTCAATAGATACAACCTTAGCCGAATCTCTGAATTAATTGTTCCACAAAATGATTCATCTTTCTTACCAGATGACAATACATTAAATGATGATATTATATTATTTGATGTAGAAATGGGAATAATTGTTCCTCCAATTTCTAGACCAAAAAATAAACAAAAAATTGGATTAAAAGCTTTGTTAGAACAAACAGAATTAATTGGATTTCCACGTGCTGCTGTTTGTGAACTTCTTGGAGCATTAAAATCTTGTATTCCAATTAAAGATGCAGAAAAGGCTGATTATAAAATTGAAAAGGTTAAAATATTTTTTGAAAATATTTTTTTTTAAATTTTATTCTTTAGAAAATTATGATTTTTTATGCAAAATTATTTGGTCATTATCGCTCTTTTGGACAAGATATTTTAACTGCTAGAAATCGAAAATTATTTGCTAGAGCACATCCGTGTTCAGAAACTCGTCTATTTTTGAATTGGTTTATTGAAAATGGAATTTTACAATATTTTATTTCAATACAAGAGGTTTGATTTTTTTATAAAAAAATTTTTTGAGAGGAATTTTGATGGGGAAAAATTTTTCTGCATTAGTTTTTAAGGGTTGGTCCCCGACTACACCTCCATCCGACGATGATTTTAGGCCATTCCCCGACATGTTATTTCTCGAAAATGTTCTCCTCACGGATCGGAGACCAACACTAGTTTTTTGAAAGCTCTATTTTTCTATAACTAAAAATTCTTTAAATCTTTATAGACAGAAAATGATGGATGTTGTGGATTAAAATTTCGTTTTCAAAAAGTATTAAAGAAATATGCTCCTCCTGCTAGAATTAATTTGGAAGGAAAAAAACGAAAAGCTGCAAAATCACTTATTTGGAAGGCATTAAATCATTGAAAAAAATTATTTTTTTCTAACATTTTATTCAGAAGGTTTTCTTTTTAATTATATAAGAAGCATAATCTTATTTAAACGTTTTTTGAATATTTGTATGTGATTCAGACCAGTTCGTCTTTCCAAAAATATTTTTTTTAATTTAAAAACGCATAACTTTTAATTAGTCGATTTATATAAATTTTGTATTCTTATACGAATTAAATAAATGCTTTAATTTTTTTAATGCTTATATTTGATTAGTTTTTAACTTTTTATATATTTTTAAAATGTTTTTTTTTCTTTTTTAATTTTTGCAGGGTCAACCCTGAAGGCCTACAAAGTTTGAGAGAGAATTTAGAGGGATAAATACCCAGCTCTATGCGTATTGTGAATGTGTACTCTGGTTGAGTAGAGATTTCTATCCTCTTCAATCACACCAAATCCCTCTACATTCCCTTTTGATATTCCCTTTCAAAAGTTGTAGGTCTTCGGGAGTGGACTCATTTTTGCTTTCTTTTAGAGCCATATATTCCGACAAATTAATGGATCAATTAATTAATTTACAAAACAAATTTACAACCAATTTTTATTTAAAATTTATTTCTTCAGCTTTTGGACTTTGGGGAATTTACAAATTTATGGTTTACCTCTACAATGCTCGTCATTGCAAATTTAATTTAAAAGACAAAACTGTTGTTATAATTGGTGCTAGTTCTGGTATTGGAAGGGCAATGGCTTTTGAATTTTATAAGAAGGTTTTTTTCATTTTTTGAATGATTCGGTATGGTTGGGTTGGGCCTTCTTTTATCTTATAATTTTTCTTTTAACGAGTTCGAAAATTTAATGACAATAGTTGTGTCCTTTTTAGACTGTGTGATGCAGCAACATGCCTGTTTCTAGATAAGTCTGACAATAAGATTCCTGGTCTTGAAAAATGTAAGACTTTCTTGGGGTTTCTCACATCAGTGTTTAGTCTTATATTTGAGGTATGGTCTTGAAATTTTCGATTTTGGCCATCTTCATCGGTCTCTTTATTCTAAAAAATTGGGGATCTCCAATTACACTTCCTCCAGTCTATCGTTCCGTTCACAATTAAGGCATATTTCAGGGTGCAAAATTAGTTCTTGTTGCTCGAAGTGTTGACAAATTAGAATTACTTTGTAAAGAACTTGAAGACCAAAAACAACAATTTAATAATTTCCATAAACCAACTTTTTATCAATTAGATATTGCTGAATTTGTTAATTTAGAAGAAGAGAATTACAAAAATAAAATTTTGGAATTACTCGACCATTCAATTGATGATAGAAAAACTGTTGATGTTTTAGTTTGTTCTGCTGGACTTTCAAATAGAGGATCTATTGAGAAAACAAAAATTGATATCTTTCGAGAATTAATGGAGGTTTATTTTTATTTTTTTAAATATTAGAGTAATTATGGGGTCAACTCTGAAGACCCACAACTTTCGAAAGGGAATATTATGGGATTAAAGGGGTAAAGTCCCAACTCTGTTAAGATGAGTACCCAGTTCTGTATCATATAACCACACCAAATCCATTGATGTCTCCTTAATCCATCCGACTCTCTTGATATTCCCTCTTGTTCTTTATTAAACGTCGTAAGTCTTCAGAGTCAATAGGCATTGAGCGTGTAAGTCTTAAGGGGTGTACTCATTTCTATTTTCTAAATTTTTTTTGATAAGATTAAAATTATAGGTCAACTTTTTTGGATTTATTTACATCATCAAAACTCTTTTAAATTTTATTCCGGATGATGGAGCAATCATCAACATTAATAGTATTCAAGGACGGGGTAAAACATTCTTTTGATATTAAATTTAAAACGTTTTTTAAACTTTTAGTTGCTCTTCCTTATAGAGCTCCCTATTCTTGTTCTAAACATGCTTCTTTGGCATTTTTTGATAGTTTGAGGGGAGAAGAAAGGCCGAACTTGCATATTTTGAATGTTAATGCTGGATATGTTAATGTGGGGTTTTTTTATTAATTTAATCGGGGACTGTCTCTTTAGCTTTTGATTGTTGTGGAAATTTTTTTTATTAAACTAACCGTCCATTCGTGCTATTTTTAAGATAACCTCTAGAAAACACTTAAAATCCCAAATAATTTAATCAGACAGGCTTTGGTTCTCGTGCTTTGAATGTTGATGGAAAACCAATGGGATTTGAAGATCACAATCAATTAAAAGGAATTAGTCCAGAAGAAGCAGCCAAAAGAATTATTTCTTCGTTGGAAAAACGTGAAAAAGAATTAGTATTAGCTCCATTCAAAATTCGACTTTTGGTTATGCTTAGATGGTTATCTCCTAGCTTGACATGGTGGCTACTGACTAAAAAAGCTCAAGCAGATAAAAAGATAGAGGAGAAAGAAATGGCTAATAAACGAGAGGATTAATATTTATTTTTGTTATTTTTTTATTTTTACTATGGAATCTCTATATAACGACGTTTATTTGGTCAGCATTTCTGTCCCAAAGTCTATTTTACTCTAAAACGGCTAAAACAATGTCAGTGTATAGAGATTCCATTTATTGAAATTCTTGCTCTATCTTTTATTTTTTTTTATTTTACATTTAATAGAACAAATTTCAATTAAAAACTAGAAGTCCACAAATCGGTTTTAAAACCGCTATATCTTTCTACTATTTAAGAATATTTGTTTCAGAATTCAAAAATCTGCGGCCAATTGTCCCCTACTCCTTTAAGCCTTTTAACACCTTTAGGCCAACTGTCCCTTTTACACCTCTAAGGTCAACTGTCCCCCCACTCATTTAAAGAAGTGGAAAAGTTATGCTAACTGTCCATCTTCTCTTGTTTTTCCATTATCACTCTTTAATTATTGATTTTCTTCTCTGACATTGCTTAGACAAGCAAAATTATGAAGTGGTTAGAGAAGTCGGATTTTTATTTTTTTTCACTTTACCGTGGGGAAAAATAAAGTTGACTTCTCTAACCAGTACACGATTTTGTTGTCTAAGTAATGGTCAGAGAAGAAAATCGATAATAGAAGAGGGATAATGTAAAAACATGAGACGTTAGTTTGCTTTGTAGCTTTTAATAGAGAAAAAGGTTATTGATTTGTTTGTGTCTCTTGTTCATTCATTAACCTTTTTGTTTACATTTTGAAAGTTAGTTTTGTGGACACAGTCCATAGATGAGCGTTAATTTATTCTAAAAACAATTACTATTTTAAATAATCTCTTTTTATATTTTTCAGTTAAAAAGGATGCCAACAACAACAAAAAAATTAATTTAATTTAAAAATAGAAAAAATGTTCAACAACAACAACAAGTGAAGAGAAGAGCTCCAGTGAAGAGAAGAGCTAAAATGGTTAATCTTTTTTATTCATTTTTGGGTAACTTTAGGGTTTTAGGATTCTGTCTTCTCGAAATTTTGTTGTTTATGGGGTAACCCCCTCTCATCTAATACATTTTCCAAACAAAACTTTTTTTGTTAATTTTATAGAAAACGTTTCTGAAGATGAAGAAGAAGAAGAATTTGATGAAGACGTCAAAAATGAAGAAGAAATTGAAGATAATGATGAAGAAGAAAAATTGAAGGAAGAAGAGAACAACCACAGCAACAAAATGAAGGTAATTTGAATGTTTAGAATTAAAAGGGGATTGAAGAAGAAGTTCAACTTCGAACTGAGCCTGCGCAAGACGGCCAACTGTTGTCCCCTTCTCTAAGGAACATGAGAAAGATACACTAACTGTCCATCTTCTCTTGTTTTTCCATTATCACTCTTTAATTATTGATTTTCTTCTCTGACCATTGCTTAGACAAGCAAAATTATGAAGTGGTTAGAGAAGTCGGATTTTTATTTTTCTTCACTTTACCGTGGGGAAAAATAAAGTTGACTTCTCTAACCAGTACACGATTTTGTTGTCTAAGTAATGGTCAGAGAAGAAAATCGATAATAGAAGAGGGATAATGGAAAAACATGAGAGACGTTAGTTTTTGCTTTTAATAGAGAAAAAGGTTATTGATTTGTTTGTGTCTCTTGTTCATTCAATAACCTTTTTTGTTTACTCTTTTTGAAAAACATTTTGTGGACAGAGTCCAAAGATGAACATTATTAATTTATTCTAATAACAATTTATTTTTTTAGTGAACACAATTCAAAAATTGATTAAGAATTATTTCATCAAAATTCTTCAACAACAACAACAATTTCATCATCATCAGCTTGTATTTGGGTCAATTTCAGTTGCCCTTCACTCCCCCCCCCCCTCTTCCCATTTTGCGGACAAAGCTTGCTGTGTTTTAATCCAACAACATTCTTTATTTTTTTTTCATTCAGTGCTTTGTATGCTTTGCAACCAAAGAAGCTGCTGCATCTGGACTTCATCAATCTGGTTTTGTTTTAAAACGTTAGTTTCACTTTTCTTTTACTTTAGAAATGAAATCTTATTTTTAGCAGTAGAGGCGGATGTGGAGCTCTCTTCTCCAACATCAAAAGCACAAGTCCCCTTTGGCATGTTGCGTGCGTCCTTTAGGCGTGTTGCGTGGGTTTTAGTTGCGTGGAGGAATGTTCCGGCAATGTGCGGGGGAATAACCCAGCACCTGGCGAAAGATTCTTGCGACAATGAGCGGAACGTTCCGTCAGATGTTGGGGGAATGTTCTAGCATTTGCTTCGGCATTTGTAGGAGTTCTTCTGGCATTTGTTTGGAGTCTGTCTTTGTTGGAGTTCTAACGGCAGGTGTATGGAATTCTCCTGGCATCTGCTTGGAGTTCTTCCTTCTGTTTGGGGTTGCGAGGTCTGGCTGGCATTTTCATGGGACTTGTTGCTTCTATGGTACTTTGATAACTGCTCATCAGCTTTATGGTTAGTTTATAACTTTGCCCAAACAAACTCATTTAACTTATTTAGTGCCATGCCTCTAAGAATTGTCCAGCAGCAACAAACAAAGAAGAAACACAAAAGAAGAAGAAACTCAAAAATCAACAAAAAGAAGAACAACAAATCAAAAAGAACAAAGAAGAAATCAGCAAAAAGAAGAACCAAAACTCAACAGAAGAAGAACAAAAAACTAAAAAATCAACAAATAGAACAAGAAACAAAGAAGGAGCAATAAAATCATCAAAGCACTTTGGACGTCCTGGAATCTTTTTAAAAATTAAAAGGTTTGTTTTTTGCCCTTTTTTACACAAGCAAGTTTTGTCCGCAAACAATCCCTGAGTTATCCGTTATTAATCCCCTTTTCCGAATTCGATTAGAAATTGTGTTTAGCAATCGTCTGGTAAAGGGAAGGGGTCTTAAACATTTTTGGAGCTTTCAGTATGGATCTTGAAGGATGACAGAACAAGTTCCGTCATCTAGCACCAGTATCCGTCAACTTGGAAGGAAACCAAAATGGTTCCATCTAGGATGTCTATGGATTCAGCTGCTTAACTTAAATATAGAAGAGAAGCTGCAGAGTTAATTCAGGTTTTTCTTGTTTGTCTGGATGAGATGATATTTTGTTTTTTTTTTTCAGGGAATGGCTGAACGGTTGAATCACAGCATTCCACAACACAGAGGACACTTGCCCAATTTTTTGGATTCGCTTCAACAAGAAGACAATTGCTTGGTTGCATTTATTTGGCTTGTACATGTGCAAATTATGAAGTTTGAAAGGTTTTTAATTTCTTTTCGGGGCTTTTGGGTTTAATAACTAGAATTAGAGATGCTTTTTTAATTATTTTTTATTTTAAAAAATTGCTGACTTTCTAATTATTTTTTTGTTTTAGAGATTCTGACCATTAACTTTTAAAGACTAAAATAATTTCCTGAAAATACTTTTTATTATTTTCTTCCGGAAATTATATTGTCTGAAATAAACACATTTTCTGGGCAGTATCCGGAAAAACTCAAATATTTTCTGGGAAACTATTACCGGAAAGACATTCCCTTATATTAAGCTTTTAGTTCCATTTTTTTAGATTATTTTCCCCCTCTTTTCCGTGTCATTTTCTAAATTAAAATGAAATAATTTTTTTAGTTTTTTCAAAAAATATTTTAAAAAGAAATGTTCAACAACAACAACAATAAATCAACACCTCTAAAACGCAAAAAATTAACCTTGAAGCTGAATGAATTAAATGATGAAGAATTTATGTCTCCAGTGAAGAGAATAGCTAAAATGGTTTATCTTTTTTAATTCATTTTTGGGTAACTTCTAGGGCTTTGGGACTCTATCTTCTTGAATTTTTGTTTGAAGGACCGGCCAAAATTTGTAGGATTTTATTAAAATGATGTGGGTTCTCCCCTTTTTCGGAATGATACGAAAGGCTGGAGTGTCGAAAATCCATCATCTAAAAGCTATCGGAATGCCAAAAAGATACAAAAAAATATTTGTTCAAAGACATTTTCTGGGTTAAATTTTGGGGACAGAGTCAAAAATAGATCTCAATTAATTCCAAAATATTTTTTAGTCAACAAACACTTGTGACGAATTCTTCCGTCCTTCTGGTCCAACAACAAGTTCTTCGTCTACAAACAAATTTTTATTTCAACGCCCTCCACTTGATGAATCATTCATTTCTCCGTTAAAACAACAATGGAAAGGCTTCCTGTCTTCTCCTTCAAACGTCAACAAAAATGGTTTAAAAACACCTTCACCAGCTCGGATGATGAAACAAGCTGTTATCTGCAAAAATATTGGGAATTTGTTGCTGATGACTCCAGGTTTTTATTTTTTTAAGGTTCTTTTGAGGGGGTCTCTTTATTGTGAAACCCTTTATTTCTTTCAATAAGACCCACAAGTATGTCCCAGAAATGCTGGGCAAACTTTGGTCCAGTTATTTCCTTAGAGGCAGTGTTTATTATTCCTAGGCGCCTTTTCTCTCCACGTACAGCCCTCCGCCTACTCAAATGCTATACTTTGAATAATACCTTTAACCTATTTTTAGTTTCAGCCTTACATCTCATGAATGTATAAAGGGGTTAATCAGAATTCGACCAACCTTTTTTTCTCAGTTAGGTTCCATCCATCTTCCACCTACTTTTTAAAATATGTGGTTGTAAGAATAAGGTTATAGTCATTCCTGGTTTAGTTCACTATCCAATTTTCCAAACAAAAATTTTATTTTTTTAATTTTGTAGAAAAAGATTCTGACGAGGAGGAAGAAGATGAAGAATTTGATGAGGGAATAAATGAAGAAGAAATTGAAGACGATGAGGAGGAAGAAGAATTGAAAGAGAAAGACTTTTCCGGAAAGACTAATATACATTTTCCTATTTATTTCAGAGTTATACTTTTCCGGAAAGACTAATATACATTTTCCGGAAGGATTTTTATTTTACAGTTATACTTTTTCCGGAACGTATTTTAGCGTTTTCTTTTCCGGAAAATACACAACATAATTTATTCTTTTCCTGAACAATTATGTACCGTAACAATTTATTATATATTTTCCGGAAACATTTCAGTAATATTTTTATTTTACAGCAATATATTTAAAGCTCCATATTTTCCGGAAAATATTAATTAAACGTCTATTTAAAATGCAAAAATCTTCCTTGGAACAAGTAGCCATTTCCTTGTCATTTTTATTTGCTGAATATATGCAACTGGTAAATTTAAAAATTTCATTTCATTTTTCAATTATAAATAGCTTGTTTTTGCTTTGTTTGCTTTATTGGCTTTTCTAGGGATTAAAGAACGTTTATTTAACATTGAAACTCCTTGAACATCTTTCAAATTTGCACAAAAAGAGGACTGTATTGCAAATGGATTTTTTGAATTTTAAAAATTTTTAAAAAATAAATTATCGATTAGTATTGATTTTATCGATTGATATCGATTTTTTGTATTATAAAAATTTTTTAAAAATAAATTATCGATTAGTATTGATTCTATCGATTAGTATCGATTTTTGAAAATACTAAATTTTACAAATTTTGAATATCGATTTTATCGATTGATATTGATTTTATCGATTAGATCGATTTTTTGGAAATTTAAAATTTTTAAAAAATAAATTATCGATTAGTATTGATTTTATCGATTAGTATCGATTTTTGAAAATACAAAATTTTACAAATTTTGAATATCGATTTTATCGATTGATATTGATTTTATCGATTAGTATCGATTTTTTGGAAATTTAAAATTTTTAAAAAATAAATTATCGATTAGTATTGATTTTATCGATTAGTATCGATTTTTGAAAATACAAAATTTTACAAATTTTGAATATCGATTTTATCGATTGATATTGATTTTATCGATTAGTAGCGATTTTTTGAAAGTTCAAAATTTTAATAACTTTTGGAATACCCATTTTATCGATTGATATTGACTTTATCGATTAGTATCGATTTTTTAAAATACAAAATTTTACAAATTTTGGAATATCGATTTTATCGATCGATTAGTATCAAATTTTTGAAAAGGCAACATCTGACAAGTTTTGGATTATCGATTTTATCGATTGATATTGAATTATTTATTTTTTATACTTTTCCATTTGCCTCTCAAATTGTAGCACTGAACCGACCATAAAATTCGGAATTTATTTTTTTCTCTAACTAAACTATTTCTTTTACATATTTCTCTAACTTTGGGGATAAAATTTCATTTATTTGCATTACGCCAGAAGTGCAAAATTTTAAATGTTGAAATAAGTCAGACTCAAATGTCCGATACTCAAACATCCTTTTCAAAATTGTAGGATAAAATGTCATTTTTTGGCGTCAAGATACACTACGCCAAAATTAGCAAATTTTTAAATATTATACAGATCTCAAATTACTGATAAACACCGTTTCCCGTTTCTTACATTAAAACTACTATTATCTTCTTGTTATCAATTAAACAGGAATAATCGTAATACAAATATAGTAATTTATTCATAATAAATGAAAATACATAAATATTTAATGTGTTTCAAAATTTAAGATCGATAAAGATGGCCCAATAAAAATCGGAAGTCACAATCTTCCGAGCTTAATATCTGATTCTAAGGACTATCAGTCCCGACAGGAAAAAGAATCGGGACACACATAGCTATCGATTGATATATAAATCATGAGAAAAGATAAAGTTTCTAAGAAGTTATAGCTCAACAGGCAGGAAATCTCGATGTTCGAAATTATTAGCTTACAATTACTTAAAGAATGACGGATCTTATCAGTCCCATTCGGAAGTAGAATCAGTACATCGAGAGCTTTCGATTGATACATAAATCATGAAAAAGGATTTAAGTTAAAAAGTTATGGCCCAATAAATATAGATCACGACTGTCCGCACTTATTATCAGCTGCACCTCCAACACGTTCATATATTTCTTCTTGAGCAATTCGTTGTGAACATACTTGAGCCTGGAGAACGACAACCAATATAAGGCTTATTAAAGGAATAGCCAAAGTCTAAAAATTTCATTTTTATTTCAAAGCTTAGTAAAAATATACCTGAAACTCACTCCAAAACGCAACTTTAAATATTCCTTCGGCTAAAATTTCAACTCTCATTTCTGGCCTTTTATTTCTGTTTAAGACTATCAACATTGAACGTTCATCCATTTTTTCTATTCCTCCAAAACCAAAGGAATTAGCTAATGCTATCAAAAATTGTCTATCTAATAAAGTGCTCAATATAAATAATCCAACAGTTGTAGCCGCAGCAGGTAATGTTTGTTCTGTTGAATGTACTTGTTCAAGAACTAGTGGATTTTGGCGTGTTACTTCAACTGCAATCTTAATAAAAATGAGATTTTAGATTTATGTTAAAAATAAACTTGTGGATCAAAATGATGATGATATGTTAAAATTGAATAAATGGCTAAAACAAGAGCATGGATTCCAAGAATGGCAAAAAATAGAGGTCTTGTTTGTGTTGGTGAAGGAGTTAATAGAGCACAATGAGGAGATACAAGTGTTGCTGGATTAGTTGAAGATAAAATTGGAGGAATAGCAACAAAAATTGATACTAACCACTAAAAATTAAATTTAAAATAATTAATTAAAAAAATATTACCTGTAAACCAACCAAAAATGTTGCAATAGCTCTTTTAGATTTATTTCTACGAATATAGAGAAGTGAACCAGCCATTCTTTCAAGGGCTAAACATGCTCCAGCCATATAAGTAGCGAATATTGAAACATTTAAAAGTGTTCGGATTGCTTTAAAATTAAAAAAATTATTCAGAAATCAAGAAAATAAGCGTACCTAAACAGTCAATAAAAGAAAAACTAAGCCAATAACAATGAGAAGATGGTGCACGAATTAGAGGCACATGTAAATTATATAGAGAAGATAAAGCAACACCTAATGGATTTAATAAAGAATTAATTAAAAGAATATTTTAGTCTCTGAATCTTAACATACCAACATTAGCAAGTAACAAAGCAACACATAAATTAAGCATCATTAAAAGTGAACTAATAGGTAATTGAATTGGTTGTTTAGTACATAACTGTAACATTCCAAAAGCTAATGCGATTAATGAAATAAAAGCTCCCAAAGTTTGTGCCACATAAAACAATCGAAGAATTGAAGGTGAATTTTTGTATAAATGACGAATTATTGCACAAATTGGTGTAGAATTTAGTGAAGATGTTGAAAGTATTTTTGACATTTTGAGTTCTGATAAAAGTATTTTTGTTTTTAAATGATTTGTTGCAATTAGTAAATAAAATAAGCACAATTGGGTTAAACCAATAATTGAATAATATAAAGAAAATAGAGCGCTAACAAATTAAACAGTTAATTTTTGTAGGGCAGCGAGGGGTTGTCAGCAGCAATCTCCAATTAATTTGTACAAAAAGGAATTGCGTTGCTCTTTAAGGTGTTGTCATCTTGCGAACATCTACTTCCAAACTGTACCTCAAAAATGAAAATTATTTCATACCATGTCCTCGCATTTCCAAAAAGTTCACTTCATTAGAGTCATTAAAATTGGATCACAGCAATAAAAAGCCTATAAAAAAGATTAATATTTAAAAAAGAATCACTTAAAGCAAACCTCTAAAAAGCAATTAAGCGGAAGAAACAACACAAATTATATTATAAAAGCTAAAAATTGTCGGACCCCTTTTTCTTTTATAAATATTTTTCTATTATTTTCATAATTTTTATTTTTTATATATTAATAAACTATTTATTAAGTATATCCGCTTTTCACTGATGAAATCTGTTCTCTCACTCAATCACGCCTTTTTTACTTTTATAATTTGCTTTTAAACTCGATTAAAAAATGTTAAATTAATTAAATAAAAACAAGTTTTTTAAACCTTCAAGGAGAAGGTCAGAAAATTGTCAGACTTTTTTAGCCACCAGTCTTGTTTAATATTTACGAAAAAAAACATTTAAAAATCTTCTATATTTTACCTAATATTTTTCTAAAAACAATATAATTGTGAAGAAATCTGATATTTACATAATCTTAAGAAAATTTTTTATAAACCTTTAATTTACTTATTTTTCCATCCATTTTATATTACATTCTTCTCTGTATTTTCAAAAATTGGCACTCTGATGAACAGGCAAAACCGAATCCAAAAGATAAGGATCAGTCTGAACCCATTTTGTTCCAATTCGTTGTCTTCGCTTAGCATGCTTTATTAATTGTTTTTTGTTATCTAGGAAATAGCTAATTTTTATTAAATTATTTAAAATTTAACCTGAAGACATTACATGGTAAAGCATTCTCGAACGCCACGGCATCCTTGCTACTACTGCATCTAATGAACGTTTATCTCCCTTCTCTGAAAAAATATTTTCCCCCTTATTTTTTAATTTTTATATTTAAATTTACTTTCAGGTCCTTGTTCTAAAGCTACAGATTCTCTTCCATCAATTGGTTCAATAGGTTGTTCATAACCTCCATCCCGTCCTTCATAACCACCAACATCAACCAATGCTTTTTGATAATCTTTGTCTATTTTTCCACGAACATCATCAGCTAATGCATGGATTTGTTTTTGAATGATTGTTAACATTGTAGACACTAATGCAAGTCCAATTAGTAGCATTATACCAACAAGGATTATGTAATTTGATTTTGATGGGATTACATCACCTATAAAAATTATTTCTTTTGGTACTGGAATTAAGTTTTAAAATAAATACAAACCAAAGCCAACGGTGAGGAATGAGATCAGCACAAAATAGAGCGAAAGACCTTTAAATTTTATAAAATTTCACAATTAAAATTCACTTTCAAACCATAATTCCAAGTATCTTCCCAAAGTAGAAACAAATAAGCACATAGTAAAATCCAAATAATTGTAACTGCAATCAAAAACCAAATTGGAAACTAAAAATTATCTATAGGAAATTAATTAATGCGCAAATAAAAAAAAGAAGAGGGAACCTTAGGGGTTCTCTCCCTTCATTTTATTTAATTTATAAACCTGTAATAATTCATCATTAGAATCATCTCCAGAATCAGTAGTTGTAGTACCTTCTTCTGAACCCTTTTCTCGTTCCAAATGCTGATCACTTTCTGTAGCAATAGTCATCTTTTAAATTATATTTTTAATTTTTTTAAAAATTTTATAAACCTTTCTTTCCAAATTCTTTGAAAAACAGCCTAACATTCTACCAATAAGTCTCCAAACAAGCAAACAAATTCTTGCGAACATTCCTCCTAAAGCAATTAGAGCAAACAAGGCCAAAGGAATTCTTTATTTAAAAAATATTAAAAATTTAAAATCTATTTTTACTTAATATCACATATTTTATTTACTAAAATTTACTGTATTACTCAATAAAATTATTCATCATATTGAATAAAAAGTGACAGCCACCTAACAGCTTCCGTGGCGCAATCGGCAGCGCGTTCGGCTGTTAACCGAAAGGTTGGTGGTTCGAGCCCACCCGGGAGCGTGTATTTTTTAAATTTTTTAAAAATTCTTATCATTTAAATTTGGCAAATTAATAAATTTTGGCATAATTTTCAATTTTTTATCAAATTAAATTTTTTCAATCAAAAAAGAATACCCAATAAGTGCATATATAATTGTTAATATTCGCCCAGTTGTTGTTATTGGAACAATATTTCCATAACCAATTGTTGTATAAACTGTCATAGAAAAATAAATACTTCCCCATATTGTCCATTTTGTTTCGTTTAAATTAATTTCATGCACTCCAAGTTTTTCACGATAATAAATTAGTGTATTAATTGTGTGGTTATATGCCTAAATATTAAAATTTAAAGAATGTTCACTAAATTTTATTTTTAAAAATATACATACTCTGGTTGGTGACATTGATTTTATTGTATTCAATCTGTAAGCTGTGTTCTACACAAATAAAATTAAATTTTAATTTTTAAAATAAATTTTAAAAAACCTTTAATAATAATTCCCTTTGCGTTTTTAATTTGTCCAATTCGAATTCCTCATTTGGTCCTTCAATTAACATAAAAATAATGGCACCAATAATTGTATAAACGCATAAAACAAAGATTGGGATCTAAAAATAATTTTTGTTAAATTAAGAAAATATCTAAAAAATTTAAAAATCTAATAGAAAAAATTTTAATCTATTCAAAAAGATAATAAATTATTCAAAATCTTTTTTAAATAAATTTAAGAGAAAGAAAAAACTTGATTCCGGTGCCGGGAATCGAACCCGGGCCACGTGGGTGAAAACCACGGATCCTAACCACTAGACCACACCGGATCATACAAGCTCTCAATAATTATTCCACTTATTCCCTTTTCTTTCTCTAAATTGACAGTAGTAAAGAATGAGCTGTGTAATGAGAAAAAATAAAACATACCAATGACTTAAAATCGTGTTTAAATTTCTGCAGGAGTCCTTGTACTTGTCCTGCTATCATAACCATTAGTAACAAATATTATATGAAGGATTTTTGGAAAAAAATTTAATTAAATTCAAGTTTGTAGTAAACCAATTACAGAAGGAAATGAGGTGCTGGTGAGGAAAGTGTTGCGTTTATTCTAAATTTGAAACAATTAAAAGCACAAAATTGGGTTTTATTTATTTTAAAAGGAGTAACAGAAAATGTGTTCAATTTTTAATTTATAATTGTTCATTTACTATAAATCTAATAAAAAGGCGGATAAAAGAGGGCTTTTTAAGATTGTCGGAACATGAGAAATAAATAAAGATTAATAGAAGAGAGAAAAAAGTGCAAACCTGCCGACATTTGTTACCAAATATTTTTATTGCCAGATTTTAGAGATTGAACTAAGAATGAATATACGAATCATTTGCTTGATAGAAAACGAGAAACAAATCCTTTCTGGGTTGAATTTTGGTATAAACAACAGGTGACATTCACTACTTATTAGAAATAAACTTATGGTTTAAAAGAAAATATAACCTAGCCTTGAGAATGATGCCAACGACAGATGCCTTTCAGACTCCTAAACATTAAAACTTTTGAAAAAAAAAT
This sequence comes from Meloidogyne incognita, assembly GCA_036172945.1. Lineage (NCBI taxonomy): Eukaryota > Metazoa > Nematoda > Chromadorea > Rhabditida > Meloidogynidae > Meloidogyne > Meloidogyne incognita. The sequence goes on from JARQAC010000033.1 coordinate 3,410,250, forward strand.
ATTTTAAAAAATCAAAAAAATACTTTGAAACTCGAATATCAAGTCAGTAACATCTCCACACTTCCACGAGGTGATCCATTTCTTCTCCCTCCCCGCCATTTAATTTAAAAAATATAAAACTGAATTTATTTAAATCAGCTCTTGACAAAATATTTAAAAATATAAACTTTATTTTTAGAACAACAAAGAAAAAAATAGAATAAAAGCTCTAAAAATTAAAAAAATAATGAATTTAATTAAAAAATTGCATATGTAAAAGTTGGGAATATTTTGATGACCGGGAACTACATATGTTTAGAAGATTAAAACCTTAACCAAATAAATGAATTTAAGGCACGCTAAAATTTGGGAGAAGCTGAAACTGGAATAAATGGGCATTGGAAGTTTTCAAAATTTAATAAATTTAATTAATAATTTGAAGGCCAATTTTGCCTATTTTTTGTTTTAACAATTATAGATTGATTTTTAATTTTTTTATTTCTTTGTACTTCAGAACAATCTCCTCCTCCATTAATAAGTATTTGATGATTATTTTGTCTAGGTAAATGTTTTGTTATGGTATTATTAACATAAGAAGTTGAAGTTGTTGTAAAAGAATTATTAATGAAAGGAATGCGCGACAATTTTGTTGTATTATTAGGTTCTGTTGAAGGAATTATTACTGTTTCTTGTTTTCTTCGTTGGCTTGGATTTAAAGGAATACTAAAAAAATTTTTTTTAATATTTAAATGGGGTCAGTTTTTCGGTTTTTACAAATTGTAAAAAATATTCCGGAATTGAAAAAATATTTTACAAATTGTAAAAACTATTCCGGAATTAAATAGAATATTTTACAAATTGTAAAAACTATTACGGAATTAAAAAAAATATTTTACAAATTGTAAAAACTTTTCCGGAATTAAATAAAATATTTACAGAATATTTTATTAAATTCCGGAAAAGTTTTTAGTTTGTGAACTATTTTATTAAATTCCCTGGATATTTATTCCGTTTCAAAAGATGAAGGTCTTCTGTGTCTTATTGTTAGTGTAAGGGTGTGGGACTTCGGTGGTAAACCCATTTAAAAAATTAAAATAAAAAATAACCTTGACGATTTCAAATTTTCTTCTCGGATATTATTATCATTATCACAAGTAATTAACATTTGTACTCTTCTACGAGGTGATCCATCTCTTCTCCATTCTAAAGGTCCACAATTTTGTTGAGCAATTACTTTAGCTTTTGTATGTAACCAATTATTGTTGCTAGAAGATGATTGAGTTTCTTCTTCCTTTTCGCTATTTTTAATAATTATTTTTGTTGTTTGTTTTTTATTATCTTGTTCGTCTTCATTTTCTTCAGTCAAATTATCGTAAAAAGATCTTTGTTCAATTGGTGTAGAATTATTAGTGGAAGTATCAACATTTTTGTCATTAAATAAAGGCAATATTTGCTGTTGATCATTATTCTTTTGTTGTTGTTTTGGTTGCTTATTTATCGAGGAAAGTGATTGACAATGATTAAAGAATTGTTCAATAACACGACCTACATCTGGAGATTTTAATTTAGACGACGAAGAAGTTGAAGACCGTCTTTCGTCTAAAAAATATTCAAAACTTAATATAAACTCTAAAGGTGAAGAAATAGTAAACTAAAGTTGGAGGAGAGTGATAAATCATAAATTTGCTTAAGAAAAGTAAATGCGTAAAGGGAAACATTTAAAAATTTTCAAAAATTCAAATTCGTTGGCTGAAAGGAAGGAATTATAATGGGACTTGATGGAAAACAAAAAAAAAGATGGCCCTATTAACCTTAAGTATCGAAAAAATAATTTAAAGAAATTTTTTAAATAAACAAACCTCTTTGCCTTTCTCTTGTTCCATTCATCATTGGTCTTTCTGTTTTGTCATTAATCTTACTATTTTCAATTCTTGAGGGAACTTCTTCCAATATTTGCCCATTTAAAATATTAAAATCATCATCAAAACTCTCATCAGGTTGAAAAATTGTTGAAGATGAAGAAGAAGACGAACACGAATTATTACTTGAAGTATTGCTACCATCAAATTTTTCGATTTCATTAATCTTAAAAAAACTAATTAAATTTTTGAATTAAATTACTTCAACAGTTTCGGCAAATTTAACGATTTTTTGAGGTTGTTGTTTATAACCATTTCTTGAACATTTTAATTGTTCAGCTAAACGTTCCATTTCTTCAATTGGTGAAATATTTAAATTATTTTTATTTTTAAAATTTTCTTCTTTAATTAAATTAAAATAATCATTCAAATCATTTTTGTCTTCTTTAATTAATTCTTTACTTTTATTTGTTCTTCTTAACATTCTTGGTGGTGAAGAATGTTCGCCTCTTATATTATTGAAATTTGAATAATTTACATAATGATTAAAAATATTTTGGTCATCAAATAATGTATTTGGATGTGTTGAAGTATGTCTGAGTACTTGTGGAAGATAACAATTATTGTTTTTGTTGAAATATGTTTTATCCTAAAAAATGTTTTAAAAACTAAAAAGGGTGTGTGGAATATCGGGACAGACATAACGGGATTAGGGTGACAAAAATTAAATTTTTTGTGTGTTTACTCTGGTTCTAACACATAAAAAGACCCAGTGACAAGACCCAGTGATCGGAGGTCCATAAATCAGTAGGCTGACTGTTCGAGATGAAATATCCCTCCGCATGCCATAAATCATTTTTTAAATTAAATAGCCCCATTCATAAAAATAAAAAAAAAAGAAATCAAAACAAACATTATTTCCATTTTGCAAAACAGAATGTGCATCAATAAGGCTTTGAGTTTTGTTTGGTAACATTTTAACTGGACTGTTTTGAACACGAGATACATATGTTGATTGTTCTGAATCAGATTGAGGTCTATAACCGGTTCTTCCTTTACTGTCTCTATACCATGCAGCAGAAGCTAAAATTGAAGTTGACATTGCTTCGTCTTCCTCTTGTTCCATTATTTTATTATCCTGTTGCTGATTTTCCTGTTTTTCTTGTTGTTTTAGTTTTTGCCTTGGTTTTGGTTGCGGTTTTGAGATATTATGTCCATTCTGTAAAAATCAATTATTAATAATATTTTTATCGAAATTAACCATTTCTGATGTTTTTGAACTGCTAGAAGATGAAGTAGATTTAGGAGGAAGTTCACTATTTATTAAAGTTGATGGTGGAGAGGTGTTGGCGATACTTTTTTGTTGGGAATTATTTGTCGAATTGTTTTTGTTTTTCTGCTTTAAAGATGTTGAAGATAATCTGTGGGAAAAATATTTTAATTGTAAGATGAGTGGCTTATTTGTCAGTTATTTTGACGACAAAATTGGAAATTTTGAAATTTTTTGCCTTTGACAAAAATATGCATTCTCTTTACATTATTTATCTAGTTAAAAGATCTCTAAATATTTGCTTAAAAAATTTTCAGTCTTTGGAGATCTCAAAAAAATTCCAAAAAATGAGAGCCTACAGGAAAACCCCTCCCAGATTTATTAAAATAATATTTTAATTAAAAACCTCCTATTTAACGACTCTTCATTTCGGTCTTTATTGTTCTGAAGTTGTTGTTCTTTATATTCATCCAAGTCTTCCTCATTTTGTCCATTTTTCTTTCTCATTGATGTACCACCATTTTTTGAAGATTCCCACGCTTCTTGAAGTGAATTGGCTCCGTTTTCATCCATTTTTTCGTTTCCATTTGTTGTTGAAGATTTCGAAAGTAAAGGCAATAATAGTGGAGGCCACCATTTTCTCTCAGGTGATGGTCTTCTTTGAGGGGAGGAAGATGATGAGGAAGTCCCCGCTCTTCCAAAGAAGGAAGGTCTCCTTTTTAAAGGAGAAAGACGTCGTTGCCACTGTTGAATTTGTTGAGTATTACCATTCTCTTGGGTTTGTTTTTGTTGTTCTTCTTGTTTTGATAAAGCTGATGGCATACTTAAAGAAAATTTTTAAAAAATTTTTGCAGTTTAAAATTGGTTGGTGGGACAGACTCCTATAGGACATAAAAATGATAGAAATGACTAAAACATTGATGATCATAAGCCGTTACATTCTTAATTTTTGATCCCACAAGTAATAGAAAAAAAATGGGTGGATGTGTCAAAATGTGGACGTCATAAAGAATTAAAACACAATTTTTGAAGTGACCAAAAAATAAATCTAAAAATAAAAATACGTGGTCATGAACAACAAAGTATTTTAAAATCTAAAAATTAATATAAAAAAGACTAACCAATCCAATTCATCCCTCGCCATTGGAATATTATTAATAAATTCATTTCCTCCATGCCTCCTCGCATTATTCTTCATTTTTAAAATGCGGCTCATTCCACAAACATCCAACAGCTTTTCTTGCAAAACCGTTTATCCGCCAAGGAAGGATGGCAAAAGCTGTAGTAGAATAGAATATAGAGGATAAAAAGTAGTTGTAGTAATAATAGAATGTGGACAAATAAAGCATTAAACCGAGCCTGAAAATTGTAAAAAGGGAAAAAATAATATTTTCTTTAAAACAAAGGAGGTATATAAATAAACAAATAGAAAATGTGAAAAATAAACAAGTTCTAAATAAATAAAAATAAACTTTCCAATAAAAACCCCTAATAAACCCAAACAAAAAAATTAAAAATTTCTTCACTTGAAAGAGATAATGAAAAATGGAGGGATTTTCTCTGACTGTCGTCAATTTGTTAGAGAAATCTTTTCCCCATTTAAAAATAAACGTTAAAAAACGTCTTAATTAAAAAATTTCAAGAATTGTGTAGTATTTAACAATTCATATTCCCAGCAGATAAAACATGTAGCAGATGGTTATAAAGGTAGTGACGACCGCCTTTGAGGACACTAAACAATGACAACTGGCAGATCGAGATTAGTAAAATATTGATTATGGGGTGACCCACCTTGTTAATGTGAATGGATTAGTTTTAAATTAGTTCTCGGAGCAATTAGAATCACAGAGGCGTGCGCCATAAACTTCAGGTTATCCCTCAGACCATAAAATCTTTACAATAAATTCGAAACATTCAAAATAGATCTACAAACGACTGACCACCAGCTAAACCATTCAGTACTATTAAATATCCTCTAAAGTTCATTTAAAAAATCTATTTTAGTAATCTACTCTTATCCACAAAAAGACCACCTAATATATCAAATTTCATGTTTAGCTGGCTGATTTAATCCTACTGCTCTTAATTTCACATGCAACTTTAAATACATACAAAATGTTAGCAAAAAATAAAAATAAACTAGCTTTACACCAAAATGAATCAAAAATATATTAAGAAAGGCAAAAACCTTTAAAAATATAAAAAATTAGTTTTTATTCAAGATTAATAAAGGCAAATATTTATTAAAAGCTGACAAGAGTGTCAATTTTCATTTAATTTTAAAAAATTCGTTTTTTGGTGAGTAAAGGAGGCTGTGCACAATTAAACTTGGTTCTATTAGCGTTGTATTAGTCTCATTATTGCACACAGCCTTTGATATAGAGGTTCATAGTTTGAAAATTTGTATAATATCAAAAAATGTAGATTCCTTTAGTAACGAAGTTGAAAATCGAAAATATTGTTGTTTTTAGTAGTGCTGAAGTGTTGCCTTTTCTAGTTCAACATTTAAGTGAAGAAGCAATACCATAATGCGTGTAATACAGCCGGGAACCAGAGTAGAAAACTAGAAAAATATAGCTTGTTATAAACAAACCTGCACATGGATACGGATACAGATAAGACCCAGATGCCTGCGGATATCCGCTTGATATACCCAGATACAGGTACCAAAATCCGTGCCCATGTGCAAATCTGGTGGTAAACACTAATTAAACAAAAATTAAACGTACCAAAGAACAATGGAGATGAGCACATGAACTAAAAATTCGTTTATTTCATGATAAAGTATCAAAAAACGAACCATTACAATCCGAATTTGCGTGAATGAAAATAGCTAATGGCTGAAATGAGGAAGATATTTTACTCACACAATTAAAAAAAGTTCTTACTGGAAGAATAATGCAAAGAATGAGTTCAATAATTTGTTGCGCGTCGACTGCCATTATTGAAACTTTAAATTAGTGTAGAACAATAGTATTTTTGATAATTATATTCTAAAACAAATTTGTAAATAGTTAAAAATGGAATGTTCCTTAAAACAATGGATAAGTTAAAACTTAAAATAATCGATGAAGATATTATTCTTATGATGTTATCGAAAGGCAGTCATCTAATAAAAGTTTTTTGATTCTCAAAATAAAAAGGAAACTTAAAAATGAAATGAGATTTAGTGTAGCAATTAAAAACAAAGCTACTATTATTTCTTCTATTCTCGTTTTTTTAAATGCCAGCTGGAATAAATAAAAAAATGTGTATATCTATTGCCAAGCGCTATTGACTTTTTTGAAACAAGTAAAAATAAAATGAATTGAGAGGGGACTGAGAATTGCCTGTGATTTCAAAAAAAATTTTAACGGAGAGAAAAATAAAAAGGTAAGAGCTTACAATTAAATTTATGTAAGGCTTGAAAAATCCGCTTTTCGGGATTATGAGGCTTCAGGATTTAAAGGGATATTGGACGAAAATGTTCTAATCATTTTAATTCAACCTCAATATTTGAAAAATAAAGAAAAAATCATTAAAAATGAAAACAAGTTCTCCTCTAATAAAACATTTCTTTCACATTAAAAATACCACTCAAAATGATTTTACATTATAAAAATACTTATTGAGGCTAAAAGTAGACCCTTAAAATTAAAAGTATTTGCTGGAGAAAACGGAAAATGAGAAAGAATAGTTAGATGGAATGGTTAGGAAAAATAAAATTACCAAATCGAGCAACACGTAAATTTGTAAAGTCGGGAGGGAGGGCCACCATGAATCATAAAAATGATCGGCGAAATAGTAAAAATAGGAGGGCCATTATTTAATATGTAAACAATCGAAAGATGAGTATGTTATGTGTACTTCTTTGATCCCATACTTTTTTGTAAATATACGTAGATTATTTATATTTTTAAAGAAAAAAGTAATCAACGATATTTTAGATATGAAATTTTCAATTTACAAAAAATCATGGAAAGATACATAAATATAAAAAATCAGATCAATATTTGTGAATAAACAAAGGTGTTTCTAGGTGGCGGTAAAAGTCCATTGTACAGGAAAATAAAAAAATAGTGTCGAATTAACCTGTTTTTTAACCAGCGGTGAATTTGGGGGAGTTTTCTTGTTTTTAAACATTTTTCATGTGATGACATATAAAATACCAATGTTTTTGAAATACTTTGGTTCCCTACATGTGATGATTCAAGGAATTTTTTTGTGTAATCTTATTAAGTCATGGAATTTCAACTTAAATAACGCTTGTTTATTCAATCAACGTGGTGTTTCCTTCAAATCTAGTCAAGACTAGATAATCAATAAAACATTTGATCTAACAATAAGTATACTAAAAATGGGCCATTTCTATGAGGTGAGTTTTTATAACAGACAATACTCAAGTAAAGAATATTGCTTTCATCCTTATGAATTGATCGATTACCTAAACATGAACAAAATTTTGTTTGTTATATTAAAAGCAGACATATAACTATAAAATAATATTACTTAATACCTATTACTAAAAATAGATACGCTTTATAAATTTATTAAATAAAAATTAATTGGAGGATTAACCAAAATAAAGTTAATGGCAATTAATTCACATAAATATTGGATAAAAACAAAATGGTTAAAGGGAGATTCAAAATAGCATTTGGAATAAATTAAAAATAGTTTAGTGTAGGGAAATTTAATAAAGAAACAATGTAAGTGAAAAAAACCTGTCAAATCTTGACAATAAGATTTCAATTATTTGGAATGCTATTGACTGATGATGATGTACTTCTATGTCTAAAATAGCGATAGTACAAAAAAAAGTTAAAAAAGTTGTTTACCCTTCATTTATTTTCTCTTCAAGTAATGTATTGCATCGTTCTACAACTAATTCATAAGTCATAGTTTGGTCAAAATAACACCCATAATCAGACAAAATTTCTCGTAGATTATTAATTTTTACTTCATACTTTCTTAACATTATATCTTTTTGTCTCCATTCATCTCTTAATTCCAAAGTGTTCTAAACTTATTAAAAAAATTTAATTTTAAATAGAAAAAAACACACCTTGTTTTCTGCCTCCAATTGCTGACATCTTTCTTGCAATTGCTGACATCTTCCTTGTAATTGTTTTATTGTTCGTTCATGACTTTCCAAAGAGGTGCGTAGTTGCTGCATTTCGCTATCCTTATTGGCACATTCTTCACGATTTAATTCCTTAAAAAAATACTTGCTAATAAGAACTTAATCTTTGATTAGAATTTTTAAACTCTCTTTAAAAACTTTAAAAAATCGCCCAATTTTTTGTGTAAAACCTTAAATCTTTGTGCTGCCGTCAAAATTTGCTCATTTTTATCGTCCAATTCCAAATTTCGTTTTCGAAGGTCAAGAATTTGTTTATTTTTATCATTTATTTCACGCTCCCTCGCTCCTCCATATTTAGTTTGATAATAATATTCATTCCGCTAAAGTTAAATTTTAAGGAAAATTCTACTAAAAATTAAAAAAACCTGTAATTTGTTTTGTAAATCCTCAATTTGGCCATTACTAAGCTCTAGTGCACCTCGCATTTCTTCAAGCGATCTGCGTGTTACTCGAAATTTTTTGTCTAGTTCATCCCTAGTTTCTAAACATTCGTTCTTTAAAAGTATTTCCCGATTGAGTTGAGCCTTTAATGTATCCCTTTCTTCTTCAACATTTTTACATTTCGAACATGACTTAAAAGAAAACATATTAGCTTATGGATAAGGACGATTCAGTTATTCGAGACGAAAATTAAAATATTATGACCCACTCTGGAACGATTTTTACCGCTAATTTTTAGTAATAAGAGATTAAAAAAAGAAAACCTTAATACGGCTTGGTCCTTCTTCCGAATGATTTAAATTTTCAACAGATGAGGGAGCACTCATTTGAAGTTCTTGAAACTCTTAAAATCAATATAAACCTTCTACATATAAAAGAAGAGCTCACTCTTGTTGTATACTTCAATCGAACGATTCAAATCCAATTTGAGATTTTTAATTCTCTCAATCAATTTTATTTGCTCAGAGTTCTGTGCATCTTCACCAGCTATTCCACTATGAATTTGAGCAAAGACATCAGCAGTAGTGCGTAACTTATCAAAAAGGACATAGACAAATTGACCAAGAGCATGTTCTCGTACTGAATCAGGACGTTCTGTTCTCTTAAGGAATTTTTTTTATTAAAGATCAAACATTGAAATCCAAAAATGAGAAATATTTTAAAGCAGCTTTTAATCTTACCGCTGTGCTTTGTCTGCTTTCACAATCAGAATTTTGATCAATATGTTGTAAACATTCATCAAACGAACGATCAAACCTGTCGTCGGCTGGAGACGCAACACGATTTTCACGTAAATGATAGTTTATAGATTCTTCATTTCTGAGTCGATCTCGCAACTTAAATATAATTCTAAAGAAAAATAAAGCATTTTAGAAATACCCCGACATTCTCATGTTCAAGAGAATCAGCAATAGTTCTTAATTCATTATACTTCTTATCACTCTCTCTGATCATTTCCTTTGCATCGTCTTTAAAATGTTGGAATTCCCTGTTCAGCTCTGCCAAGCGGTCAACTGCTCTTCTATATTTGCTTTTTTGTTCCTCTAGCTCGCTTAATTTACCAGTAACCTAAATATTTTTATTTTTAGGTAAAAATATAATCAAGAAAAATACAAATTTAGTGCAGTCTTGTCCTTCATAATTCTTTAAATGAGGTATTGCTCTTCTAAGTTCTGTATTTTCACTCTCAAGATCGCGTACCTGACGGTGTAATCTTTCCACTAATTCTGTGTTATTCGCCGATTCAACACTAGCAGAAGCTTGAAATTTATTTAGAAAAGGTAAAAACAGCAAAACTCACCACTCCCCCTTGAAATGTCAGCACTTAATAACATAAAAAATTAAAGTAAAATAAATTTAGAAAACCTCATGATTGAATTATCTGCGGTTGTAGTATCATTCATTGATTTCTGGAATGCAATCAATTTATAGCTAACAAATAAAATATTTAAAATATTTGTTGTAAAATATTTAGCAAAACATCTGAAAACAAATTGAAAAAGTCAGTTATAATAGGCATTGAACAGTTTTTGTTAAACTACAAACAAAATTTCAAAATTCATACATACTTGTAAAAAAATAACAAAAATAATGTCAACTATTTAATAATTTATTTATTTAAAACTATTCGAGGAAAGACTGTTTCATTCTTTTCCAGACTGATAGTTCCAGAATCTTTACGTGAACACATGAAACAAGCGAATTCTAGGCCTCTATCAGAGTGTGGAATACCGAGGCTAAAAATAAAAGATATGATCATTAACAAATCTCCTTACATTGATAACAATCTATCAGCAAAATCTGGCGTAACTGGTTGCAAGTAAATGGCCGTAAGGCGGACTGTCTCGTAGGTAATAAAAAGAATAGAATCAACTTTCTTTTGTGCATTAATAATTTTCCAGGGCTCATATTGTTGAAAGAGAAGATTCGCCAACTGAACAAGTTCAACAAGTAAATCAAGTACACGATGAATATTTTGATTGTTGTAATGTTCAGTCGCAATCTCTTTATTTTAATCAAATTTAGACAAAATTATTGAATATATTTAAAAAACCTGGTAAAGTTTCTAGTTTTTCAATAAGTTGTTTTGCTGTTGCTTTACTCATTTCATCGTCAAAATGGGCCAAAAGTTCATTAGTATCAGTCCTGATAGGATAATGTCTTGATGGATTGAGCTTTGGGTTAAGTGAGCGTTGCAATAAATTTCCCAAATCATTGACCAAATAAGCATTAATCAATGTTACTGCCTTCTCCAATGTAAAATCTAAAAATAAATGTTATATTTTAAACGCATTATGTAAATTATAAAAATTATCAAAAATAATCATATGCAAATCCTTCCTATGTTAGTATGAAATACTCTAATAGAGGAGAATAAATGATTGAATATTATATTCTAATATGTTTCAGGAAGAAGAACCAGGAAAACCTCAAAATTGGTGTTTTACAGTCACCGTCATCTCTATTGTAGATATTAATTATTTGAATAATTTTAATGCTTTTCTTAAGATAAGCTTTATTAATGTTACAATATTTGTGGTTATTCGAGTGCTATTAGATACAGAGGATGAATTTGATGAACCCTTAGTCAACGGTTTTTTAAAATACACTAAAAAATAAAAGATAAAATTTAGGAGAGTTAAGAGAAGAATTAACAAAATTCTTAGGATTTTTTGCCTTAAGCTTTTGCTTTGGTTGTTGGTGCTGTTTTTGTTGTAATGGGAAATGTTTTAGGTTTTTCTCGAAAGAAAATTTATTCGATTTTATTTAAGGTGTTTCTACTTTTTGAACCCAAAAAGGTGGAGGCTTGGACATTGGTGGGCCATCTTTATTGGACACCAATTCATTCATACAAAAACTGAAAGACAAACAAGTTAATGTTTAATACTAGAAATATTTTCTAAACTCTGAAATAAAAACAGATGTAACACAAAATGGCCAAGAGGACCATTTAAATCTGAAAGATCTTTCAACAATGGAAAATAGAAGGAACCATATTAATGATGTTGAAAATGGTAATGCAATAAAGAATAACAGGAGAGAAGGGCAAAAAATCAACAGAATATCCGAAACAGATTTTGATATAGAGAGGCGGGTATCTCCCATCTTTATGAGCTCAAATTTATCTGAAGCAATGGAAGAAAATAATGAAACAGAGGAGGAAATTAATCAAAAACCTTTAAGCTTTGTAGCGTCATCAGAAAATAAAGAAAGCTGGAGAGAAAACAAGGTAAAACCTGGGTTGATTACAACACACAAAATCCTATTTATTTTTAATTAGATGTCAATGCCTACAAAGTTAGGTATTCGACGATGGTCTTTGGCACATCATATTAGTTCCGAGAATCTCATTAAAATGATAGAAGAAAGGGAAAATGAAAGAGGAATAAAGAATAACCAAAAGGAGGTTAAGCGAGTCAATTTCATGCACAAAGAAAGAATAGATAAACTTAAGGTGGGTTGAAACACTTTGAAAACCGAAAAATTCTAACATATATCTAGGTTCCTATACATATATGTTCTCCGACTAAGATGACAAATAGAAGTAAAGGAACAGAAAACCCGGCATACGAAATGGAAGAAATTTCTTAAGTAACGACAAGAAAACAGTGATAAACCAGATAAAAGACAAATTGTATAAATAACAATAAAGAAATCTTGTAAATTAGTAGGTCAAAGTACTTACATAAAACTCAAAATAAGTACTTATTTGAAAATAAAAAATAAGCCAACCTCCATGTTCATAAGGTATTTGCTTCAGTAAAAAATAGCGTAGTCCATCAACAGAAGTTATTTCAGCTGTCTTTAGAGGACAGAAAACATTTCCCAGGCTTTTTGACATCTAAAAATAGAGAAATAATTAAAGAGCGAGAATTTTCAAAATTAACCTTTCTCCTTCCAGAAAGCCAATGTCCATGAACGAGTAATTTCTTTGGCAGAGGTAAATCAGCAGCAAGTAAAAATGCAGGCCAGTAAATTGCGTGAAATCTGAACAATTTTAATATAAAATTGAAGGAAAACCTCAATACTTGAAAATATCAATGCCTAAGATTTGAATAGTTGGTGGCCACGAAGCTATTTGTTTAGGATAACCAACAGCAGTAAGATAATTAACTAATGCATCAAACCAAACATAAATCTTAAAAAAACGTTTAGTCAAACTGTAGTTGAACATTAATTTTAAAATTTTCTCAATTGCCAAAGAAATTTTAAATAAACCGTCTGTGAATTATCATTTGGAACAGGAATTAAAAAACCTGGTAAAGTTTCTAGTTTTCCAGGGCTCATATTGTTGAAAGAGAAGATTCGCCAACTGAACAAGTTCAACAAGTAAATCAAGTACACGATGAATATTTTGATTGTTGTAATGTTCAGTCGCAATCTCTTTATTTTAATCAAATTTAGACAAAATTATTGAATATATTTAAAAAACCTGGTAAAGTTTCTAGTTTTTCAATAAGTTGTTTTGCTGTTGCTTTACTCATTTCATCGTCAAAATGGGCCAAAAGTTCATTAGTATCAGTCCTGATAGGATAATGTCTTGATGGATTGAGCTTTGGGTTAAGTGAGCGTTGCAATAAATTTCCCAAATCATTGACCAAATAAGCATTAATCAATGTTACTGCCTTCTCCAATGTAAAATCTAAAAATAAATGTTATATTTTAAACGCATTATGTAAATTATAAAAATTATCAAAAATAATCATATGCAAATCCTTCCTATGTTAGTATGAAATACTCTAATAGAGGAGAATAAATGATTGAATATTATATTCTAATATGTTTCAGGAAGAAGAACCAGGAAAACCTCAAAATTGGTGTTTTACAGTCACCGTCATCTCTATTGTAGATATTAATTATTTGAATAATTTTAATGCTTTTCTTAAGATAAGCTTTATTAATGTTACAATATTTGTGGTTATTCGAGTGCTATTAGATACAGAGGATGAATTTGATGAACCCTTAGTCAACGGTTTTTTAAAATACACTAAAAAATAAAAGATAAAATTTAGGAGAGTTAAGAGAAGAATTAACAAAATTCTTAGGATTTTTTGCCTTAAGCTTTTGCTTTGGTTGTTGGTGCTGTTTTTGTTGTAATGGGAAATGTTTTAGGTTTTTCTCGAAAGAAAATTTATTCGATTTTATTTAAGGTGTTTCTACTTTTTGAACCCAAAAAGGTGGAGGCTTGGACATTGGTGGGCCATCTTTATTGGACACCAATTCATTCATACAAAAACTGAAAGACAAACAAGTTAATGTTTAATACTAGAAATATTTTCTAAACTCTGAAATAAAAACAGATGTAACACAAAATGGCCAAGAGGACCATTTAAATCTGAAAGATCTTTCAACAATGGAAAATAGAAGGAACCATATTAATGATGTTGAAAATGGTAATGCAATAAAGAATAACAGGAGAGAAGGGCAAAAAATCAACAGAATATCCGAAACAGATTTTGATATAGAGAGGCGGGTATCTCCCATCTTTATGAGCTCAAATTTATCTGAAGCAATGGAAGAAAATAATGAAACAGAGGAGGAAATTAATCAAAAACCTTTAAGCTTTGTAGCGTCATCAGAAAATAAAGAAAGCTGGAGAGAAAACAAGGTAAAACCTGGGTTGATTACAACACACAAAATCCTATTTATTTTTAATTAGATGTCAATGCCTACAAAGTTAGGTATTCGACGATGGTCTTTGGCACATCATATTAGTTCCGAGAATCTCATTAAAATGATAGAAGAAAGGGAAAATGAAAGAGGAATAAAGAATAACCAAAAGGAGGTTAAGCGAGTCAATTTCATGCACAAAGAAAGAATAGATAAACTTAAGGTGGGTTGAAACACTTTGAAAACCGAAAAATTCTAACATATATCTAGGTTCCTATACATATATGTTCTCCGACTAAGATGACAAATAGAAGTAAAGGAACAGAAAACCCGGCATACGAAATGGAAGAAATTTCTTAAGTAACGACAAGAAAACAGTGATAAACCAGATAAAAGACAAATTGTATAAATAACAATAAAGAAATCTTGTAAATTAGTAGGTCAAAGTACTTACATAAAACTATTTAATAATTTATTTATTTAAAACTATTCGAGGAAAGACTGTTTCATTCTTTTCCAGACTGATAGTTCCAGAATCTTTACGTGAACACATGAAACAAGCGAATTCTAGGCCTCTATCAGAGTGTGGAATACCGAGGCTAAAAATAAAAGATATGATCATTAACAAATCTCCTTACATTGATAACAATCTATCAGCAAAATCTGGCGTAACTGGTTGCAAGTAAATGGCCGTAAGGCGGACTGTCTCGTAGGTAATAAAAAGAATAGAATCAACTTTCTTTTGTGCATTAATAATTTTCCAGGGCTCATATTGTTGAAAGAGAAGATTCGCCAACTGAACAAGTTCAACAAGTAAATCAAGTACACGATGAATATTTTGATTGTTGTAATGTTCAGTCGCAATCTCTTTATTTTAATCAAATTTAGACAAAATTATTGAATATATTTAAAAAACCTGGTAAAGTTTCTAGTTTTTCAATAAGTTGTTTTGCTGTTGCTTTACTCATTTCATCGTCAAAATGGGCCAAAAGTTCATTAGTATCAGTCCTGATAGGATAATGTCTTGATGGATTGAGCTTTGGGTTAAGTGAGCGTTGCAATAAATTTCCCAAATCATTGACCAAATAAGCATTAATCAATGTTACTGCCTTCTCCAATGTAAAATCTAAAAATAAATGTTATATTTTAAACGCATTATGTAAATTATAAAAATTATCAAAAATAATCATATGCAAATCCTTCCTATGTTAGTATGAAATACTCTAATAGAGGAGAATAAATGATTGAATATTATATTCTAATATGTTTCAGGAAGAAGAACCAGGAAAACCTCAAAATTGGTGTTTTACAGTCACCGTCATCTCTATTGTAGATATTAATTATTTGAATAATTTTAATGCTTTTCTTAAGATAAGCTTTATTAATGTTACAATATTTGTGGTTATTCGAGTGCTATTAGATACAGAGGATGAATTTGATGAACCCTTAGTCAACGGTTTTTTAAAATACACTAAAAAATAAAAGATAAAATTTAGGAGAGTTAAGAGAAGAATTAACAAAATTCTTAGGATTTTTTGCCTTAAGCTTTTGCTTTGGTTGTTGGTGCTGTTTTTGTTGTAATGGGAAATGTTTTAGGTTTTTCTCGAAAGAAAATTTATTCGATTTTATTTAAGGTGTTTCTACTTTTTGAACCCAAAAAGGTGGAGGCTTGGACATTGGTGGGCCATCTTTATTGGACACCAATTCATTCATACAAAAACTGAAAGACAAACAAGTTAATGTTTAATACTAGAAATATTTTCTAAACTCTGAAATAAAAACAGATGTAACACAAAATGGCCAAGAGGACCATTTAAATCTGAAAGATCTTTCAACAATGGAAAATAGAAGGAACCATATTAATGATGTTGAAAATGGTAATGCAATAAAGAATAACAGGAGAGAAGGGCAAAAAATCAACAGAATATCCGAAACAGATTTTGATATAGAGAGGCGGGTATCTCCCATCTTTATGAGCTCAAATTTATCTGAAGCAATGGAAGAAAATAATGAAACAGAGGAGGAAATTAATCAAAAACCTTTAAGCTTTGTAGCGTCATCAGAAAATAAAGAAAGCTGGAGAGAAAACAAGGTAAAACCTGGGTTGATTACAACACACAAAATCCTATTTATTTTTAATTAGATGTCAATGCCTACAAAGTTAGGTATTCGACGATGGTCTTTGGCACATCATATTAGTTCCGAGAATCTCATTAAAATGATAGAAGAAAGGGAAAATGAAAGAGGAATAAAGAATAACCAAAAGGAGGTTAAGCGAGTCAATTTCATGCACAAAGAAAGAATAGATAAACTTAAGGTGGGTTGAAACACTTTGAAAACCGAAAAATTCTAACATATATCTAGGTTCCTATACATATATGTTCTCCGACTAAGATGACAAATAGAAGTAAAGGAACAGAAAACCCGGCATACGAAATGGAAGAAATTTCTTAAGTAACGACAAGAAAACAGTGATAAACCAGATAAAAGACAAATTGTATAAATAACAATAAAGAAATCTTGTAAATTAGTAGGTCAAAGTACTTACATAAAACTCAAAATAAGTACTTATTTGAAAATAAAAAATAAGCCAACCTCCATGTTCATAAGGTATTTGCTTCAGTAAAAAATAGCGTAGTCCATCAACAGAAGTTATTTCAGCTGTCTTTAGAGGACAGAAAACATTTCCCAGGCTTTTTGACATCTAAAAATAGAGAAATAATTAAAGAGCGAGAATTTTCAAAATTAACCTTTCTCCTTCCAGAAAGCCAATGTCCATGAACGAGTAATTTCTTTGGCAGAGGTAAATCAGCAGCAAGTAAAAATGCAGGCCAGTAAATTGCGTGAAATCTGAACAATTTTAATATAAAATTGAAGGAAAACCTCAATACTTGAAAATATCAATGCCTAAGATTTGAATAGTTGGTGGCCACGAAGCTATTTGTTTAGGATAACCAACAGCAGTAAGATAATTAACTAATGCATCAAACCAAACATAAATCTTAAAAAAACGTTTAGTCAAACTGTAGTTGAACATTAATTTTAAAATTTTCTCAATTGCCAAAGAAATTTTAAATAAACCGTCTGTGAATTATCATTTGGAACAGGAATACCCCAAGAACATCTGTTTATGGGCCTAGAAATTGAAATTTGAGCAGCCGAATCTTTGGACATAAAATCATCAATATATGAAATTAAATGAGATTGATATATCACTCCTTAACAGAGAGAAATTGAATAATTAGGTAGAATTTAAAAAACCTGGTTGATTAGCCCAATCACGAATTTGTTCATAAAATCGCGATAAATCAAAAGCATAATTTTCTTCTGAAATTTTTGAAACAAGTGATTTTGTCTCTTTGGTAATCAAAAAGTTAAAAAGAAAATTAATAAAAGTTGAAAATTAAATAAACTTTTGTTTGCTCTCCATTAGTTGTAGTATGATCAATTACTTCGTAGTCGTCGTAGAAGCACTCATCGACTGAAGAATACCAACCTTCATATGAACGTTTGGAAATATGACCCCTTTTGTCCAACAAATTCTATTTAATAAATGTTAGAAAGATTTTTACAAAGAAATCATACCCAAAAATGATTTACAGCCTCAATATGTTTGGGAGAAGTTGTTCGAGTAAATCGTGTATACTTTATGCCAAATTTTTTGAAAACATTCATAAACATGCTGCTAACAACATCACAATGGTCTTTAGGTGGTAATCCCTTTGCATTTGCAGCATCTTGAATCTTTTTTCCGTGTTCATCCGTCCCAGTGGAAAAATAAAAATTGGGTGGAGACGGATGATTTGGAGAATTTCCAAAACGCATCAAGTTCCATCGAAAAAGTGCATCTGCCAGAAGCGCACTATAGATATGGCCGATATGAGGAACTAAAAATTGAAAAAAACTTAGGAAAGATTTAAGAAAATAAACCTGAATTAACGTAAAAAATAGGCGTTGTAATATGAAAACTGTTGTGAGTGATCCGTCGTTTTTGAATAAAAAATAAATTTAATGAATGACAAAATTTCATTAGCTGCTGAAACTCTTTTTTGATCTATAGTTCGTAATGTAAAAATAAAGCAATAATCGATAAAATTCGAACTAATTAAAAAAACTTTAAATTAAAACTTTTATTAAATTTAAGAAGGCATTTCATCATTAGAATTTAACAATAAATTTCTCCTCTGATTTAATACTTCTTTTGATTGGCCCGAAATACTACTTTTGGAAATTATCTCATCTAATTCAGTTTTAATTTCGGTTTCTAAAGCCTCCAATATCTTATCTGGCAATATTTCTTCTTTTTCCTTAAAAGGCTTTGTTGCTTGAATAAGTAAAATTTCTCTTGATTTTCTATCTGTAGTGGAAATCAGATTGCCATTTTTGTCAATTCTTTTATAATCTAACTAAAAATAATATTTTAATTTATGATCAATCTTACAATTAGAGGATTTTTTAATTAAAAAATTAATTTTATAATTTTAAACCTTAACGCAACCAAAGCCAGAATGTTCAAGTGTTTCGATATAGCGCAACGGATCATAATCAAATTTGCTTAAAATACGATACTTTGCCAAACGATGCAGCTTTTGCATATCCATAGCACAAAAAATATGACAACCAGGTTTCAAAACACGATAAAACTCATCGCAGCTTTCTTTCAAATATTTGTTGTCCCAAGCATAAAAAACATCGATATGAAAAAGCGAGTCAAAAAAATCAGTGTTGTAGGGCAAAAAATTAAACATTCCAATCTAAAATTTCCAAGCTAAAACGTTATTTATCCTCAGAAAATATTAAACCTGAGAAAACATAGCTTTGGTACGAGTAATATCGTCTAACATCTCACTTGATGTAATGTCAGCCATGTAATTAGAAAGTTCAATACCATAATATTGTCCGTTACCAGGAAAGATCCTCTCCAATATTAAATCTACACCATTGCCACGACCAAAACCAACTTCAAGAATATAGTCATCTAAATTTGAAGATTATGTGAAATTTGAAGTGTAAACAAATAAAAAATATATCATAAAAAACTTGCCTGGACGAAGATTCATATCACTAATTAACATAGAATAAATAGGCTTTGTTGATCGAGCCTCCATTTTAGTAACTACATAACCTAGTAGAGAACTTGTAGGACACATAAACTTAAAAATTTTGGTATAGCATTAAAAATTTCCGAAAATAATATCTTAAGAACAAGGGAACAAAAAACAAATATATGAAGGGAGCAAACCATAAAAGAAACATATTGTTGGTAAATATAATAATTAAAATTTAAACCTGAAGTCTTATGTCACGCATCGCCCCGGACATGAACTTTTGATAACGAAATTTTAGAATATTTCCAAGGTACTGGAAAGTTAATTGTAATTTAGAATAAATGAATTTGATAACCTGAAGGTTAAGTTCCTTTCCAGCTAGTAAAGCAAATTTTTCAGGTAAGAATTTGAGCATCTGGTAAAAAGAAAATAAGTCTTAAATGTAAGAATAACGACAAAAGATCCAGAAACCCTCCTAAAAATCAATACAGTCTCAGAAGAAAAACGAAGCTTCTGTAGCTTAAGTATGTGTCTTGAAAGAATTATAATTAGTTGACACTTTGACATTTACCAATTTGAAGTTTCCAAATTAATTTTGTGAGAAATCTTCACTCAAATTTATTGAAGCTTAATTTGGCTTCGGTTTTTATTTTTTTTATCTCGAGATCTCGGGGATTTTATGCCAGTTTTTCTTTTTTTTTTGTTTTTTTTCTGTTTTCCATCTGTTTTATTTATTTTATTCGTTTTCTTATTCGTTTCCTCTGCTGCGCGCGCTAAAATTAAAAAAAATAAAAAATTTTCTATTATTTTGAAAAATAATAATTTTCAATAATTTAAAGGTAGCCGTTCGTGGACGTGCAGATGATTGGTCTGGTGTTAAAATTTGTTTTTTTTAATTTGAATTTTTTGTTTATAAATCTTTTTGATTTTTTTAATTTAAAGGCCTGCTGCTGCTCAACATGGTTCTGCTGCTCTACATGTTGCTGCTGATACCCGGTGGTTTTTATCCTTTTTATTTTTTAAATTTAATTACCAAAATAATTTTTTTTATTTTTCATATTTTTTTGCTTGTGGTGGCGTGGCTCAACATGGTCTGGTGTGGCTCAACATGGTCTGGCTGGTTTTCTTTTTTATATTTTTAAATAATTAAATAAAATTTTATTATTTTTTTATATATTTTTTTTGCTTGTGGGGGTGTGTGATCAACATGCTCTTGGTTGGTCAATATGCTATTGGTTGTGTTCAACGTGCTTATGTATGGAATGTTGGTGGCTGGCTGGTTTTAAATTTTTAAAAATTTTAAAAATAAATAAATTTAAATTTTTTTATTATTTTTAAAAAAATTTTTGTTTGCTGTGGTGGCATGTTCAACATGCTCTTCATGATGGTGGTGGTCCAAGTGCTCTTCATGGTGGCGGTCTTTATGGCCTTCCGACCTGGTAAAAAATTACTTTTTATTGAAAAAGCAAAAATTGGCAAAAAATAGCGCACGCGCCCCGCATTTCTTTTTCTCCGTTTTCTTGTTGTCCTTGTCTTGTTTTTGTACAATTTTAAAACATTTTTATTTTGCCGATTTAGAAAAATGTGGCACTTGGCTGGATATGGGGAATTGAACTGGATGTGGAATGGAGTGAATTGAAATTTGGAATAGAAAAGGTTAGTAAAGGTTTTTTAGGTTAGTAAAGGTTTTAATTTCTGAGGACGTTTCTGGGGTAGACCGTTTCCTTTGCATAGCGTTCGTGTCGCTCTTTTCCTTAAAATTTAAATTTTGGCATTCTGTTTCCTAAAAATGACAATTTATCCCATTATAGAAAGACCACAGAGAGAGAAAGAAAGTAAATTTCTCTAATTTTTTCTTGGGTTCATTTGAGTCTGAAGCCGCTAGAAAGTTTATACATATTGTGAATAAGGTATGTTAGAAATTTACTTTTTGATGTGTACGATCCTCCCGATAAAACTGATTTTCGTGAATCATGAACTTACTAATTTGATCATTAATTTTGTGAACTCGTGAACCAAAAATTAGTAAAATATTTATAAAGCAAAACAAAATAAATACGTAACGATTGCGTTTTATATGATCCTAATTGATAAGTACTCATCCATTCTCGACATGTCCTCCATAATCGGGTATTGGATTTTCATCGCAGCCTAGCACTTCAAATGATGGCAAGCACAAAGGCGAGCATTTTCGGCAACACGGTTGGCAGGGAATGGTCGGTTGTATTGGCATCATTGATTGGTGAAATATTTGCTCTGATAAAGGTGCTACCGAGTGCGAATGTTGAAATGCGAAAGGTAGCACCGGCGGAGATGAAAATGTTTGCGATGCCGAGTATGTTGGCGAATAGGCTAATGAAGCAGATGATGCTGGTGGAAAAGGAATGCCACCAGATTGAACAGGGCGAACAGTGATAAGAAAGGCATTTGTTGGACACGGCGATCCTATTTTAGTAAAAAATAGTTTAACAAAAACTTATTAGATTAACCTATAGATATACAAGGGGGAGGTGGCATTGGTAATGGTGGTGGAAGAGATGGCAGTGGAGGTAACGGTGGTGGTGGTGGATATGGAGTTAGTGGTGGCGGAGGTATTGGAGCAGTTGGTGGAGGGAGATAAGGAAGATAAGGTGGAGTTGGCGGTGCAGGTGTTGGCTGATGTGGTCCTTGTGTTGAAATCATTCTCGTCCAGTAACCTCCTTCCTCATCGTCGTTGCAATTTCTGATTGTGATCCGGAGCTGAACACAATTTTCATCAGTGGATGCATCACATCTAAATAATATTACAATTTGTATCATATAGATTATCTTAAGGAAGTCTCCATTTTTATAAACCAACGCCCTGCATTTCGGCAATAATGAGTTCCACGGGAGTGGTGTTGACTGTCCATAGTACTGTGGTTGTATTCTCTCTGACCGCATCAGGGGAACCGAATAATATCTCTCTTGTCTCTGCTTGTGGCCTTCTCGTCCATTATCTTGATTATCATTATTTTCACAGCCAATTGCTGTAGAGAAATGACGACAAAGCAATGTTGATTGTCGCCTGTGGCGTCCGAATATTATCTGATTTAAAAAATAATTTTTCGACTTTTTTGACAAAACAAACGTGTTCACTGTTTATTTTGATCGGCATGTGAACAACATCAGCAAATGATGTGTCAATTATAATAATAAATTTAAAGAGATGGACAAGATATGTTGCTAAATGGTACAATAGCAATAATGACAGCTTCATCTCAGTCTAACAGTAACAGACAGATCTGTTTTTAAATAAGTCGAAGAAAATTAACTAAACGTGCTTCTTTCAACATTATAACAATAATACCGCATTTACTGCAATTTTTTAAAGCTGTGCTTACCTCATTTAACAAATTTACTAGCGCGCTTTCTGACCCTATGATTGCTATAAAGCTTTGTTATAGGAAGAAATAGAGGTGGTGGTTTCTATCGGAAATTTGAGCAACCACAAAGGGATGACCATTGTAGATAGTGTTTTTAAATAAATAAATGAAATATGTATCTAAAACAAATATTTTGATCTAAGTTGTTTGTTTGTGTGTGTTTTCTTTTGTTTACTAAAGGCTTTTTGTTAATTTTAGGTAAAAAATGCCGATTAAATTCAAAATAATTAAATTAAAAAATTTGTAAAAGTGATTTACTCAATTTTAACAATTTTTAATGCTAAGATCTCTTTAAAAAATCTTCATAGAACTTTACTCGTTTTGGCTTTATGAATCATCATTTTTCGCCAACCTCCAAACGGACAACCACCCATACCGTTAAAAAGGCCAGATCCGATTGGAGAACCTCCGCATGTTGATTGTAAACATACTGGAAGGCACTAAAGAAAAATATTTCTAGTTACATTATCTTTGCATACTGCTGGCATGCAACAAGCACAACAACTACTCATTGGCAAGAAAGGCGGAGGTAATATTGGCATTGGAGGTGGCAACATCGGCATTGGCGGTGGTAATAAAGGTAAAAGTGGTGCAACTGGCATACAGCACTAAAAAACAAAAGAATATTGTAATTTAAAAAACTAGACCGGAGCTAAAATTATGGGCGAACAACACATCGGCATATTAATTGGTCCCATTCCTCCAAATGGGCAGCAACCTCCGCCAATACCACTAAAAGTATTTCCAAAAAATTGACGTTTTATTCTTCTGTCAAAAATTTCAAGATTGGCATCTCCAAAAACATTTACCTTTTATTAATTGATATTTCTGAGAAATTGCTATAAGAGAGATTGCTAACATTAAGTGACTTCACGAGAATATTATAATTTATTGATGAAAAGGATCGAATTCCCAACAAAAACATAATTAAGATTAAAATTTTTTGGCACATATTTGGATTGCTATTGGGGTTGGATTACTATTTTTGTATGTAATGGAAAAATTTCTCAAAGAAAATGGGTCAAGTTCACTCAAACCTTGTCGATTTTCTTTGAAGTGCCATTGAACAAGCATGCGCAAGATTAAAATATATGCGTTTAATGCAATCTACTATTTTAATAGACAAAATAAAATTTAACATTCTATCACTTTATCTAACAAAATTTGGTATATACATATATAGTATATGAAATGAGCTTTTATTAAAAATATAAAATTAATACCCAAATATCCATCACCAAATTCACATATGAAAAATTTTAATGGTTCTTATTTTCGATGCTTTTCGGTTAATTTTTTATCTGCCACTGTTCTTTTTGATATAGGCGCTGGGAATAATGAGGAAGGCACTGATGGTACCACCCCTTTTTCTTGAGTGGGAAATGCCTGTGGTACCAAATGTGGATTTGTCGCTGCTGCTCGATTAGTCGGCAATAATTGCCCTGCATTACTATTGCTATTTTCAGTCGGATTGTTTCCAGATGTTCCAAATTTTAAAATTTTGTTATTATTATCATTTCTAAGTGGTAAAAAATGATTGTTGTTATTATTAACTTTTCTGTATCGTAAACAGCATTTTTGGGCGCACTGAACATATCCAGGTTGGCATTGGCAGATTGGCTGACATTGTAACTGCTGGCACAACATAGGCTGACACTGCATTACTATTGGAGGTTGTCTCATTGGCGGTGGTGGAGGAGGTAAAGGGGGAGGAACACAAATTGGAGCACATTGAATTGTCACGCTCTGAATTTTTATTTCGGAAAGTGATAAACACTAATCCCAACATTCTAAACCTGTATTGCCATTGGTGGCGGAACTGGTGCCATTTGTGGAGGAGGAGGAGGTGGTGGTAAGCAGCAAGGATCTTGTTGGATTGGAGAACAAATACATATTGGTGGTGGAGGAGGAGGTGTAGGAAGTGGCGGTGCTTGTTGTTGCATTGGTAAACAACAAAGATCTTGCTGAATAGGAGTACATATGCAAGTTGTTTTAATTGGTGCCATTTGGGCTTGAGGAGGAGGGGGAGGAGGCGGTGGTAAACAACATGTATCTTGTTGGGCTACAAAATAATTTATCACTAACATATTTTATAAATTATACTTGGTGTACAGATGCATATTGCCCTTTGCGCCGGCATTGGAGGCGGAATAGGTGGAGCTGCTAATGCTGTGCAACATGGATCTTGTTGAACTAAAAATTGAAGGAAACTAATCTAATTATAATTTTTCTTGCCAGGAGTACACAAGCACAGCTGGCTCAATTGTTGAGGTGGAGGCATAAGAGGAGGAGGTGGTGGAGGTAAACAGCATGGATCCTGCTGGATTGGCGTACAGATGCAAACTGGTGGAGGTAATGGAGGCGCCATTTGTGTGGGCGGAGGTGGAAGAGGAGGCAGACACGGACAAATCACTCCAGGTTGCACGCGAACGGTTACTGGATAACATATTTAGATTAGAGAATATGACCTTTGAGATTTTAACATTTAGATTTAAGCGGATTATTCTATATTCAGTAATTCTGTGGGTTATGTTTACAAATTACCTTGAATGCATTCGCAAGGTTGAATTTGAGGGGGAGCCATTTGCGGAGGTGGCGGTGGAGGGATTGGCACACAACACACTTAAAAAATAAGTTTATAAAAATATAAGTAGATTGTCTAACTTGGCGTACAAATACACGGTTGTGGTGGAGGTAATGGTGGATGCATTTGCGGTGGTGGTACAGTCGGCATTGGTATACAACACATATCTGGGGAAAATGAAAATCAAACCCCAATAAAGACACATAAGAAACAACGTACCCGTTGGCATACAAATACATTGTTGCTGCATAGGGAGTGGGGGTGGAATAGGAGGCATTAATTGTGATGCTTGCCCCATTGGTGAACAGCAGAATGCATTCTGTCTTCTGCCTCGAGTCATTTCATCTGTGTTTGATTCCGGTGGCTTTGAACTATGTTTAACTTCTATCTAAAAAATGAGGTAACTTGATGAGAAAACTTTTTTACGTTTAGAACTTTTTACAGTTCATGTTACATTACTTTTTTACAAAACTTTTATTCTAATTTTAAACCTCATTTATGTTTTCGACATTTTTCACTGGCAAAGCCTTAATATATTTTTCAACAAAAAAGAGAAGAATAATAATTTGTATTTGATTAAATTTGATAAGCCAATAATTTGATCTTCCTATCCTATATGTTCTACTGCGTTTTGGAAGCATCATGCAATATACTTTTAAAATTTTTAGTTCTGAAAATAAACTTAAAAGAGTCAAACTTATATTATTGACTATTAAAGAAGTTAAATATAATCCATGTAATAATATAAAAATATGATTGTTGGATTTTACTTAGTAGACTAAAACATCCGGTTGATCATGGCAAGAGCGAAGGGAATAAATGAGTGAATGAATAATTCGGCAATACAATACCCTTTTCCTCAATCTTGGGCGAGAAGCAGTAATAGGTGAAACAAAACAAGGAACAAAAAACACGAGAGGATGGACATTCCAACGACAACAATGGCCCTCAACAATAGCGGAAGCAACGGCGAAAGGATAAAGTGAAAAGACGATGAAAATATTTTATTTTTTTAAATGTAAAGAATTGAGTACTGGTACATAATTTTTAAGCGAAGTATCGAGGGAAGGGGGTGTTTTGAGGTGGTCATTTTGGATAAAGAAAAATGATTGTGCGCGGAAGAGGAAGTAAATAAAAGTAAATAATGACCAAAAGCTGGTCCTTGGCAAAAGGACATCTGTCTCGTGCTTATCATCGTTTCGTCTTTAGATTTGAAAAATCCTCAAAGTTAAGATTATTATAAAAGAAATTGGGGATACAAGTGAGATGAGAACTAAAATCTTTAAGAGAATTTTGAATTATGAATAATAAACATTTCGATTTAATTCTCTTATAAATTCAGCAGTTGAGCATGCGAGCCGTTGAGTCACAAACGTGAAAGGCATCAATTATCATGTTTTAACTTTCTAAAGAATGATTAGACCTACATATCTACCCATACCCAACCGCGATAGTTTGGGTATTGGGTATAGTTTGGGTATCCAATGACGGATTATCCACTGCCGGATTGTCCACTGACGGATTTTCCACCGACGGATTGTCCACTGACGGATTTTCCACTGCCGGATTGTCCACCGACGGATTGACCGGCCACGAGAAATTTTTTAGCTAGCTGTAGCTTTGCGCCGTTATTTCCCTGCGCCCTTTTGGACATGTCTCGAAATTAATTAGTTAAATTGCAAAAATTTAACCATGGATTCTAAATTCATTAAATTCGTTGAACATATTTTTATTTTTATACTTTTAATTTTCAGAAATGGATAATTCATTTTCACAACGGAAGAGACAAATGATTACAAAATTTGGAATTGGTTTTCTTCTACAGCATGTTAGTTTTTTTCTTATTGATAAATTTTTTGCTAAATAATATTTATGTAAACACAAATATCGATTAAATTTTTCGACATTTAGATGAGGGGGCCAACACATGAAACAAATTCAACTGATGATGAAAGCGAAGGAGAACCTAGCAGTCCAAAACGAGATAAGGTTATTTTATTTTTCTATTTTTTAATTTTTATAAATACTAGATAGATCATAAATTAAATATAGATCTAATAAAGAACGAGGATATCTTACAAGAAAATGCTGAAAATCAAGTTATCATCCCTAAATTGACCAAAATATCTGAAGATCTCTCACTACCGTCAGACAAAAGTTTTTATTCTAATTTGAAGCCTTTTCAAGAAATTTCTGATTGCTTCAAGGAGGGAACAACGCCTAATTTTGATACTCATATTCGTCGGTTTACTGGTGAAAATAATTATGTGCGAAGTTGCAAATGGTATTTATTTTTGAATGTTTACTAAAAGATTTTTTCAAGAACTTTATTTTCTATTTTTAGGTCATCTGATGGTAACTGGCTAATTTCAGACTCTTTAGATAGGTTTGTTCGGGTTTTTGAGTTTCGAGATTTGCATCAAAAGCAGCGTCTGGTAATTAAATAATTTCTCACAAAGAAAATTGTTTATTTTTTTAGCTTCATACGTCTCATAAACTAGCATTTGGCGGGTTGATTTATGACTTGAACTGGCATCCAGCACTAAATATTTTTGCTACCACAAATAAGGGTAGGTTTAATTTAAAATTAATATTAATGGGTTTACGCTGGATTTTTTTTGCTTGACTTCCCTCCTACTTGGGAAAAAATCAGGAGTTTTAACATAAATTTTTTGAACAATAGGTTCTCCTATTCATTGTTGGTGTGCTTCGGTTGATGGAACAAAGTTATTTTCTTCATTTCGTGGGATTAATGACAAGGTATTGATTGCTTTATTTTTGAAACATTTTTCCAAATTTAAGGATGAATTAGATTCTGCTTATTCTCTCTGTTTTTCTATTGATGGTCAACACCTTTTTGCTGGTTTCAAAAATTGTGTGCGCATTTTTAACTTTGAAAAACCTGGACGTCAAATTAATGAAATTAAAACATATCGTTAGTTTTATAAATGTTTGTTTAAAGAAATTTTTTACAGAAAAATCAACTATGAAAACGCAAAAGGGTATTATTTCCTCCATAGCAATGTGTCCAACTTTTGATGGCGTTTTTGCAGTTGCCTCTTATTCCGGAACTTGTAATTTTTACAATTTTTTGATGACTTCTTTTCTCTCTTTAGTAGGGCTTTATTCTACACAAACAAATGCTTGCGATTCACTTATTGGATCTAATGATGGATCGACACCAATTACTCATTTGCAATATTCATCCTGTGGAAATTTATTATTTGCTGGGCGTAGAAAGGTTTTTTAATTTTAAAGTTCCATCTTATTTAAGTCCACTACTGAAGACCTGTTGGACCTACAACTTTAGAAGGGAATATCAAGGGAT
Source organism: Meloidogyne incognita (assembly GCA_036172945.1). Taxonomy (NCBI): domain Eukaryota; kingdom Metazoa; phylum Nematoda; class Chromadorea; order Rhabditida; family Meloidogynidae; genus Meloidogyne; species Meloidogyne incognita. Next base: position 3,438,895 of record JARQAC010000033.1, read on the forward strand.
CTAGAGGAATTAAAAAGATATCGATGTTATCCCCTTAATCCCTCGATATCCCCTTTCAAAAGTTGTAGGTCTTCAGGGTTGACCCATCGTGTATTATTAATTTTTATTTTCTAGAGTCCATTTATTCAATGTTACGATGTTCGCTTACCAACTAAATTACTTTACAATTTTCAACGTGAATCAATAACAAATCAGCGCATTTATTTTCAATTAGATTTTAATGATCATTACCTTTATAGTGGAAGTAGTGCTGGCGATTTGCTTATTTATGATTTAAAAAAGTGTAAGAAAGGATTAAACCAACAGGAGCTTAAAACGGAATTTGTGGAGCCTGCGCATAAAATTAAATGTTCCGAGGCGGCTGTCACAGGATTAAGGTTCTAAACAATTATTTCTTTTATTTTATCATTTTGTTTATTAAAATATTTTGTGACATTTATTATTACACAACGGAAGTAATTTATTTATTCTATCATTTCTTTCAATTTTTTCAGTTTGCACCCATGCGAACAATTTATCGCCGTTTCTACGGGTCAACGGCTATTTCCTTCCAGTTTGTTGCTCAACCAACTATTTGATGATAATAATTCTTTAAATAAAACAAAAAATGGCGATGATGATAATAATGAATATATTTCTCGAGGAAACGGCTCTTTATTAGACAATTCAATAAAATTGTACAAATTTGATTAAAAATTATATGCAAAATAAATGGAGTTTTTCAACTAAAAATTTGTTTTCTCTCAGGTTTATTTAAAACAAAAAATTTTTTCTATTTTTAATTATAAAAATATCTTTTTTATCCTTTTTATTTAACCTTGAGGTTTTTACTTACCCATATAAATTACACTTTATTATCTTTAAATTTTAGTAGTGATTGTTCCAATAACCTTCCCTCTCATTTTTTCTTATTTTATCTATTTTTGGTAAATAAAATCTCAAAATTTTGTTACAATGTATACATTAAAATCGAGTCACTTTTTACACAAAATAACGATTTTAATGACTTTAATTTTTTTCAAAATTATATGGGCAAATTCTAAAAAAAATTTTTTAAAGATAATAAAGTATTCTTTTTCGGAAAACTTTAACTTGATAATCTTTAGATTTTGAGGGTTTTAAAAGGGTTCAAAATTTAGCATTTGTTAAAATAATGGATAAAAATCTCTCAGGTTCGCGTAAAAATATCCTTGTTTTCGCAATCTTTTCCGTCTATATTTTCTTCCATTTAGTTGTTGCTTTAATTTTTATATTAACACATTATGCCTTATTAGTGAGAATATTTATATAATCAATCAATGATTCGCTCCTTCAACTATTAATTTTATTTTATTTTTTTATCGTTGTTTTTGGTACGTGGCTATATTTTATTACCTTAAGGTTGTAAATTTTCCTTTTATGTCTCATTTAAGATCTAAACGCGCATTAAAGAAATTGACCTGTTGTTGGGGATGGTTCAGGCGCGCGTCTTTTTCATCTTATATGACAATATTTTGTTGATAAAATTATTAAATATTATCCATTTGCCAGCAATCAGTTGCGCATCTTACTCGTGATTTTTGTGGCACCTTCCCTGACTGTTTTGAATTATTCTTTCAATTCCCCTTTCCCCATTCTTACTATCGTTTATTTCCGCCGCTCGTTTACTTCCTGTTAACTTCCCCATTCCTCTCATCTTCCTTTTACCTTCGTCCCCTTATGTTCATCTTCATTAACTGCCCTTAAAGAAGCTAAACCAACACTTCGTTTATTTTATTTTCGCGCTTCTTTGAATCATTTTCTGTTTATATTTTAGTAATCCGAAAATCTTTGAACTAATGAGGGCTTGATTTTGTATAATTTTGTAGACTTAAAATTACTGATCCCATATTACCCAATTAAAACCTCGAATCATTAATCAGTCATTGATCATATCATTACAGTCCAAGGCAATTTATTTTCCGATTTAATAAAATTTTCTATTATTTCATCAAAATTTCTTTAAATGATTTGTCTTTCCACAACCAATTTATTCTGCTCATTTTCTTTCGATCGCCACATGCGATTGTTTATACTATTTTATGTATTTTTGGGAGGAGACGAGCGGGCGGCTTGTTTCGAGACGAGCGTCTCCTATCGAACCGATTAAATGACGAAGAAAGAAGGTGGTGGCAGCGGCCGATTCTGGGCGAGCTTCCGGTCCCCGCTACCCCAAATGTCTTTGTCGCTCACCTCTCTAACACATTTCTTTTCTTTATATTTTCTAGACCACCTCTTTATGCATCAATCCCTAAAAACTTGAAAGAAAAAAACTAATAAACAAAAGGCATTTTTTGCTTCCTGAATCAAAATTCTATGCAAAAATTTAGAATGCAACTATTTTTTTTGTAACCGAGCAGCCACTTCTTTATCCTAAAAATTAAATCATTAAAATTTCAATATATTTCAGTTTAATTATTATTTATCAGGATATAAAGCCTACAACAAAAGTTATTGACACATGATTTTAAAACAACTTGCTAATAGAAATTTGTTCTGCTGATTCAGGAATGAAATCAAATGGCAACAAAAACGAAGAGAACAATAGCAGCAATACTAATTATAACCGTGAACGTTCGCCAAGAATGCTCTCTCTCAAAGTATAAAAACTAAATTGTTTATATTTTTAATTCATCTTTTGGAAGTTTTTTTAATATTTTGTTTAAAATGGTTTTTTTAATATTTTTTCTGTAGCACCAACATAAAAACAGCAGGGCTTGTGCTATGGAACTTGATGAAGCATCATCATGTTCCTCGTCTGTCTCTTCATCATCATCTAAAGTTCCCTCCAGATTCCAGCCTTCTCGATCACCCAACAATCCTTCTTTTGTTGGTTTACCGGTTAATACTCCGTATCTTGGTCCATCACTTTCACCAGTCTCTTCGCCTCAATGGAGACTGACTGCCGGCGCCAGCAGCCCTGGAGCAACAGCTTCTGGAAGAGCAGTTCCTAAGTCTGCACTGATTATGTCTAGGATTCTTAACTCTAGAGTAGGCTTTAAATTTTCTAGTTTTGTAACTTTAAAATATGGATTATCATTATTTAGAGTACTGGGATACCGAATATGGAACCAGTGCAAACTGCAGATGCCAAGGACATGTTGGAAAAGGCCATTTCAGATGGGAGAGCACTTGCGGAGCAATCGGCCAATTACAAAGTCGTTGATTTTCCCTATCAGAAGTCTCCAAAACACTCACCTTCATTGGTTCCATTGATATTGCAGACAGAAGTTGGGAAAGATGATGACTTGTTAATAGAAATGAAAACGACAGATTGTATTTTCAATTTTGAAGACATTTTTGAGGATGAAATAGAGGAACGAAAAGAAACAGTAGATGAAAATATAAATGAATGTAACAGAGGAAGAAAAGTGGATTTGGATTTGACTGAATCTGTGATAATTGAGGAGCCTGATGTCTTTATTAAAGGTAAAAATACTAAGCCTGAAGGTATAATCAAGGAGGAAAAAGAAGAAAAACAAAAGGAAAATGAAGTACAAGGAGGGTCAGATATAGCAATAAATGTTGCCAAAAAGAAACGAAATTCTAATGAAGAAATTAAAGGGAAAAGTTCAACTGGAAAGAAAAATAGAAGGGAAAAGGGTCGAAAATCAAAGGAAGGAAGAACAAAGGAAGGGAAAACAAAGGAGGAAGGATTAAAGGATAATAAGGTTAAAGTTGAATTTTTAAATAAATTAGAGAAGGAAGTGGATGTTTCTGTTGATTTTGCATTTACAGCTAAGGATCTCACTGCGCAAGTTGAGCGAATCATTTTTACTTCAATTTCAGGCATTCTTAAAGTTTTATTTTCTAAATTAGTTGTCATTTTTTTAGAAAAATGTTTACTTAATAGTATGCCAACACCCAAGAAAAAGGAAGGATTGTTGGAAGATGTGGTGGAAGGTAGTATGCAGAAAATGAAAGAATCCATGAATAAGGATATTAACAACGAAAACAAACTGTCTTTTCCTGAAAAGGAAATACATCAAGAAAAATTATCGAATAAAGAAAAGAAAATTAAAGAAAAATATCCAGAAAAGGTTCTGACAACCGACAGACCAACCGAAGAAAGAATAGATAAGGGAAAGAAAGGCAAATCCTCCAAAAGAAAGGGAAAGAAATCTAAGGATGCAGGCCGGAAGATGCCTCCTCTACCTTCATTACAATCCATTGATCAACAAATTAATATAGGGAAAAACGAAACAAATGAAGATTTGCTTACAAGTCCTTGCTCGACTGTATCTTCTCCACCTGCTTTACCGCCCTCTTGTTCATCATCAACAACGTTTCCACAAGCGCTAGTGCGGAGAGACGAACAAAGCGCTCGACAAAACTCTTCCTCGATCGGTCGAATGGTTTGTTTTTTAATTTGAATTAAATATTATTTAATTATGTTGTGAAATTCCGAAAAGCTATGCTAACAATAAGCTTGTTTATCACTACAATTTTTCTCTAATAGATTGGACGCTGGCGGCATACAACTGGTGGTATTCAATTACGTAACATAACTTTTTCCGGAGTTTGGGAGAAACTTGCGCTTGGAATTCGTTCAGATGGTCGAGAAGCTTTCCGAACCTCATCTGTACAACTTGGTGATAACAGAAGGTAACTTTAATCTTTTTGTTTATTTTCTCCTTTTTTAAAATTTTATCAGTACTTTTACATTTTTGCTCGTTAAAGTCGTTTTGTTTCTGTTATTTTTTTGAATTTTTATCTTTAATATTTTTCAAAAATATTAGATTATTTTCAAAAACAGGAGACCGGAAACATGGATGATATAAATTATAATTCAGTTCCTTCTTAATGCAATTTTTTGTCTCCTTCCGATTTTCTTTCTATTCTTCCTATAACAGACTATTCATTTCCTTCCTCCGATTTCATCCATTTCCGGTGGAAATAATAGAGCGAAATGTAAAGCAAAGGGTAGCAAAATACAGAGGGTCCAAAATGCAGGACAGTAGTGACTTCCTCCTTTCTCTCTTTTAGGATTTAAATATCGAGATTAAAAAAAACAACAAAAATTCTATTAGCTGAATGATTTTGATTTTTTACAATTGTTAAAAACAATTGTAAAGCAATTTATGATAAATCCCATTTTTAGTATTCTATATTGCTTTGATGAATTTACTTTCTTTCATTTTTGCTTTAATATCTTCAACACATCATCCATTATTTTTATACATAGTTGCAATTATTTTATCTCTCACGTGTCATCTCCACCTTCATCCTCCCATTTTTACATCAGATTTTGGTTTAAAGCCAAATTGCTTTCTGAGCAATTTGGAAAAGAAAGTTTATACATTTGTGGATTTTCGGCAACTGCTTTCACTACTCAAATTTCTTTCCTGCATTATCCACTTACCTCTCCACTATCGGCGGCTGTTCTTTTCAATGTAAGATATTATTTTTTAGCTATGTATCCTAACTCTTATCCTAAATAGTAACTAAATTGAAGTAAAATAATCTATAATAGATAAGGCTCAAATATTGTCACTTACACAAACTTAAATTTTAGATGAATTTAAAAAAAATTTTGTAGTTTAAAACTTCATTTTCTTTCTTGATTTCCGGGTTGATTTTTTAATTTTTTTTTAAATTTTTTTTCCGTGTTGTAATTTCTCCACCCTTATTTGTTTTTTCCCTCATCAGTGACCATTTAACTTTTAGTACATTTTGTGTGTAAAATTTTTATAAATTTTTTATAATTTTGCTTTTAATCGGCATATGTATTTGTACGTACCCATTCTGAAATTCTGTATCTTAGATATTATTGAACTTGACGTTTTCCAAAAATAAACTTTCACAAGCTGTTTATTTAGTTAATCGATAGGTGTCCCTATACCTAGACTTAAACAGTGAACTTTTAATTGGTTGTTAGCTGCTATTCTTATGCTATATTTTTTCTCTCCTACCGCATTTGATATCCAATAATAAATATATAAAATTTAGAGGGTATAACCCTGTTAAAAATTCCGGGACAGATTTTAAGATTGATCATCTCCAATTTCAAGTAATCCTAGTAATCATTTAATGACATTTATGAACTCTATTTTTTCAATTTCTTAAAATTTTTGAATTTACTCTAAAAATTTAGTTATTTTCGTAAATTTGTATAATGACTGCTAAAGATTTTAGATACAATATGGAAGAAGTGCTCCCGCTTATTCACTACAGGCCTCTTTACCAGAATCTTATACGTTCACTTCATTTTTCTCCTGCTTCACATTCTCTAATTTCTTTAATGCAGTGCCTTCCAGTATGATTTTTTAAAAATATTTTAATATACATTAAATTAAAATAATTTTAGATTGATATAGAAAATTTGGCGAAACCTTTGATGAAGATTTTCATTCATTCCAATCAAATACGTCAATTCTTTCGATTAATTTGCTTTGAATATCTTTCCAATTGCAGGTTACTATTATATTATTTAGGATTCTCGTCCATATAATTTTTGGGTACTTGTTGATTATCCCAAGCCAGTTTTTTGTGTACGCGGACTAAACCATAAAATGGACTCATAATGGTCAGAGCATCCATACCTTCCCTTTCTATATTCAATACATTCGAGAAAGTGATAACTGACCATGAGCCTCATAAATATGTCCGCGAAAACTGCTTTGGGATAACCCACAAGCACCTATTTTTGTAAAAGCAAAACTAGCTTCTAATTTTACAGTGATGTAAATACATTGTTTCGGAGTCAATCGCTTGCCTCAAAAGTTATGTATGAAATGATGAAATGTGTTGGCCACAAGTACTTGGTTGTCACATTAATGCCACTTATTGACTTGGTAATTTTCTGATTTTCTTTTTTCATTTTTGTATTTTAAGATTTTTGCCGAAAGGAAATCCTGCGAAATTGATCCATCGAAGCTGAGACAAGGGGAATCTCTTGATCAAAACTTGGTAAGATTTTTTTCAGAGAATCGATATAATTAAGAATTTTGCAGCATAACATAACTGTCTATGCAGAGTTCGCGTTCACCGGAGTTGTAGACTCGTCCCAACGATGTCCATCCGCGTTGCGCGAACTTTTTGCTGAGTTAAGGGATGTTGTTGAACAATTTTTTCCTGGCAGGGATGATGTTGGACGTTTAGCACTTTCTTCATTCCTCATTTTACGTTTCTTTGCAGCTGCAATTCTAAATCCAAAACTTTTTTCTTTGAAGATGGCTACACCGGTTATTATTTTTATTTACTACATAAAATAATTAACATTCATTATAGGACGTAGATGTTTCTCGCACATTGGTTCTTGTCTCAAAGATTCTTCAACGGATTGCAAATTGTGTTGTTTCTGCTAATCCTCCAACAATTAAAGAGCAGTTTGTCATAGTTAAGAAAAATTATTTAACGCCCATTTTTAATGCCCCATAAAAGGCGAGAAAGAACTGGCCAAATTAGTTCATTCGCCCAATCTCAAGTCCGACCAAAAGTTGGCCGGTTCCTTCTCCCTTATATTTTATTAATATATTTGTTAAATAAAAGTTTAAAAAGAAAGCTTTCCTTTTAATTGGTGGATCGGCGCGCCCCAAGGGTGGGTCACCACTCTTGGGGCCCAACGCCGACTAACTCCCTGAAAAAGGGGTTAGGATAATAATATGGTGCTCCCAAGATTCTTTTTATCTCCACCCAAAAAAATATTCACATTTCCCCACCTTGATTAAAAAAAAATTATTTTCTAAAAATATTCAAAAAATATTTTATTTAAAAAAAAAAAAAATTTATTCCTCATTGTCATCAATCAAATCTAATTCGGCGAAGAAAATTTTTGTTTATTAAACTAAAAATTCTTTTTGGTTATTAAACTAATTTTTCTTCTTGATCTTGTGGCCGGAAATTGGCAAATATTTGGAAAGAAGGAGAAAAAGGAAAAACGCCTAAAAATATTACAACATAAATTCGCCAAATTGTGGTTTTTTTTGGCGAGTCAATCTTTTATTTGGGCGTGATCATGCGCTCAAATGAAAGAAAAATTCCCATAAATATGAACAAATCGGTCACCAATTTGGATCATTTGATCAAGAAGAGCCTCAAACAAGCAGTCAACACTAGAAGAGCCTAAAGAAGAGCCAGAATAATTTTGGAAAAAAAAGAAACCAGTGGACCGAGGAAGCTTTGACAAACAATAGTCAATCAAAGTTTTAAATATTTGGATTTTTAAACTTTGATTCGGCTGATCTTGTTGGTTTGACTGAGCTTTGAGTTGGTTGATCTGTTTTGACTGGCTTTGAGTGGGCTGATCTGCGATTTGGCTGATCCTTGGCTAATTTGATTGAGTTGGCTGATCTGATTGACCGGGGCTGATCTGATTTGAGTTGATTAATTTGTTTTGGCCGATCCCTATTGGTTTTTTTGGCGGATTTGTTGGCTTGAATTTTTAAAGGGGAACCAGCTGATTTTATTTGATTTGGCTGTTTTTTGGCTGATTTTTTGGCGCATCTTGGATTTTCTATAGGGAGGCACCTGATTTTTCTGATTTGCTGACCTTTCGCTGTTGCTGATCTCGATTGGATTTTCTGAAGGGGAACCAGTTGATCTTGATTTGATTGAGCTGATTTTTAATTTCATTTGACGATTCTTGGATTAAAGCATTCTGAAGTTTGCGGTTGTTGCTGAAGCTGAGGTTGGAAAAAGAGAAAAATTTTCGAAAACCATTGAACAGGAGAAAAGATTTTGAATTTTGTGGAAGGAAGCCGCTTAATCGTCAAAGTTCTGAACTCGAATTCTTTTAGACGAGCCTCTAAATTTTAAACAGTGCCTCGGAATTGAATTTGAAACGTGCACGTTAAAAAAAAATAAAGATAAAAATTTTTGGTTGATTAAAAAAGGAATCCCGAATCCCTGCCTAGCAGTTTAGTGGACTAACTCGGCCGGTTATCTACTAAATCCCATTAAAAGGGCAAAAAGCTAGCTATAAAAAAAAAAAAAAAAGAAAAGAGAAGAATAAAAATTAAAGTGTTAGGTAAATTTGGGAACTAAATAAAATTAAAAGAAAAATCTGAGGGCTGGTTTGGGATTAGAAAGCTCGCAATGAAGGATGAGAAGAAACCAGAACTTGGAATGGAAAGGAAAAATATCGAAGCTAACAGCGGAGGCAGTGTTTTGGGACTACCTTATCCTAAATCCTATGATGGTTCAGAAGATTTTGTTTGTTATCTGAAGACTTTCAACCGTGTAGCGACTGCCCATGGATGGATGCCGGCAAGATGTGCGCAAATTTTGCCGCTCTATTTAACTGGCTCAGCTTTGGCGATATATGAAGGAATGCCAGATAGAGAGAAAAATTCCTGGAAGGTACTTGTTGAGGTTTTAGCCAGCAGATTGAAAAAGATGTCGACTAAAGAGATGGCTCTCGTGAAGCTGGCTGAAAGAAGGCAGGAATTTGGAGAATCACTGGAAGAATTTTCCAATGATTTGAAAAAACTGGTGGAACGAGCTTATCCAGATGCGTCATTTGAACTGAATATTTCGGCACTTAAATTAGAGGATGATCAAAAGAAGAATTTGAAAACCGAGATTGAAAATATGGCCAAAAGATTCAGAGAGGAAATTTGCCTGGAAAAATTTAAATATGGTCTGTTGCCGGAAATTAGGGAGAAAATCATCTTTATGAAAGTACCCTCTTCATTGGCAGAAGCAGTGTCGCAAGCGAAAAGAGTGGAAGAGTTAAATTTAACAATTAAAGCGGATACTTGGAAAAGAATGGAGGAAACAGAGGTTAATGCGGCGCTAGCGGAAGTTAATGAAGTAGGTGAGATAAATGCAGATCCGGATAATGACTGGGGCGACGAACAGATTGACCCAAATTTTGGCCCATACTATGATGAATATTATAATGACCATGACCAATATTATGACCATGAGCAAAATTATGTCGATGAAGAATGCCAATGGATGCCAAATGAAAATAATGAGTATTGGGGAGAGGAAGAATATCAAGATCAATTTGGCAATGATTTTTGTTGTTTCGACGATCAAGATGATCAACACTGGCCCACAGATCAAACAGGATTTGATGAATTTTGAGGAATAAAAAAATACTTGGTGATGGTTCTAAAACTCAATTTTTGCGCTATGCTTATTTCGATGTTACCCCCACCCCCCAGGAGAGGAAGAAAAGCGGATTTTGGCCTTTATTTTTAACCCAGCCCTTTGACATTTTCTTGGATGAATGCTCTGTTGCTATATATATATATAATTTTTCGGATTTTCACTAAAATTTTCTCACCTCCTGCTTTATTATTACTGATCCAATACATAAAATTTGCCGCCGACTAAAACATACAGTGTAGGAATTTGGTGAAGAAAAGCGACGTGTTGGCGCGATAAGATTTGATTGGTAAAAAGAATGAAAGTGAAAAAATTGAGATGATTAACATGGCCGAGGAAGAATACATAAAGATAGATAAAAAATAAATAATAAAGATAATATTTTTTCACACATTTTCTTGCCATATCCGCTTCTCCTGTTGTATCCCCCACCCCCCGCGTATAGAATGTCATAGTTAAGAAAAATTATTTAACGCCCATTTTTAATGCCCCATAAAAGGCGAGAAAGAACTGGCCAAATTAGTTCATTCGCCCAATCTCAAGTCCGACCAAAAGTTGGCCGGTTCCTTCTCCCTTATATTTTATTAATATATTTGTTAAATAAAAGTTTAAAAAGAAAGCTTTCCTTTTAATTGGTGGATCGGCGCGCCCCAAGGGTGGGTCACCACTCTTGGGGCCCAACGCCGACTAACTCCCTGAAAAAGGGGTTAGGATAATAATACAGTTAGTTTATTATTTTTATTAAAATTAGTTAATATTATATAATCAGATGGTTGGCGCCTGTGATGGATCATTTCTTGGATGAAGCACACAATAAAGCAATGATTGATTTTTTAGACGAAATATCTACGTCATTTACGGAGACTGAGGAGGGAGGAGGTGTTAATACAAATTCTCAAGATGCTATAGTTAACGATGAATCGGACGCATTTTCTCCATCAACAAACATATCGTCGTCTCCTGTAATGGATATTGAGAAGGAACTACATATTGTTTACAGCCAAATTGCTGATCATTTAGATACGCTTTGTAGTATGGGTTGGTGCTGTCGATATGGATGCTCTTGTTGTCCTGATACGATTGTCCAGTAAATTTTGTCTTTCAATCAATTTTTTGTTTATAATTATAATGAACTCAAAAAATGAAGAAAATTTAAAGACAATCATTTTAAAAATCCAGAAAATCATATATCCTTGACAGGATTGTGTTATTGCCTTGCCAAAAATTTATTTTTATTTCACCAGTAAGGATCATAACTTTTTTGCCTTATATTATTTTAATTATTTATTTTTGTCTGATGTTTTTATCTATTCTCTGGCACATTTTTCTTAATCAATTTATCTTTCATGATTTTAATTATATTTTTTTGCTGCATTTACCGTGCCTCGACTAAATGAATTTTATCTCAGATGAATGACTCTCATATATTAAAAACCTCATATATATGTATCATTATAAAACTTTCAATGAAGTATTTTATGGATTAATTTACAGAAATAGTAGCTTCTTTTTTCTAACATTTAGAACAGGAGTAAAGTATTAAAATTAATAAATTAAACGATTTATAGGCTTTAAAAATTTCGAAATTCATATAAAAACATGGGTTTCAAACTATTTTAGAATCTACTTATTAATCACGATTCATACTTTGAGTGGCAGCGAACGCAGCGAATCGTTGTCTTGCTAGAGCAAGCATTTCCTCACAATGCTGAATCTAAAACATTTGTGGTTTATTTTAAAGTTTATCACATAAATACATAATTTGAGCCGTATTGTTTTTTGCACTCTGCTAATTGTTCATTCTCAAATCTAGTCAATGTTTCATTCATTCGATAAATCTGAAAATTAAAAATTAAATCGAACGAGGTCTACGAGAAAAATTAACCTTCTGCCTCATTTCAGGTATTTTAGGCGGAAAGCATTGCCAAAAATGTCGAAGCAGTTCAGTCAATCCGGAATGCACTATCCTAATCCTTTCTATGTCTGATCGACTCAATCCTTCAAAAATAGATCTAGTAAAAGTTATGAATTAACCTGTGAAATTAATAGATGTGGTTGAATCAAGCTCTGATTGATGAGCAGAAAGAGGATCAATAAAATTTACTGCAAGGTTATCGAAGAAAGTAAATTGATTCTTCTAAATTTTTTGATTTATAAAAATTTAATTAGGATTCTACTTTACCTCTTCAAATATACTGGTTGTCGTCTCAAGTGCATTAGTCAAGGAATACTTTGTTAGTTGAATTTGATCAGAAGGTATGCAACTCTCTTGTTCTTTTTGCAGAGGATTATAAGCAGATAATGGGCAATATAATTGGTCACTAAAATGATATAATTAATATTTAACTCAAATTAACGAATACTTTGGTTTGTCGAATTCCGCCAAGTCTTGACTTTCAAGTTCCAAATCGCAGGTTCGTTCTTGTATGGCTGAGTTATTCTTTGTTGAATTTTCAACTTCATGACTGAAAGTACCCTATAAAAAGACTGATAAATACCTAACACCTTTAAATGCTTTGTTCAAAAAATCAAAGGAAATAATTCTTCAATTGATAATCTCAAATTTTAAGGAGTAAAAATTACATTTTCGGAAGTGTCTTGGGGGTCACTTTAGTACGTGGGTGCAGGCTTTAAATTACAAATGTTATATCATTTGAAAGAGCTAGTCGAGCTGAGTCGAATGCCACCAAAATTAGCTCTAGGAAAAATTTTTGAACCGAGATACAGGCGATTGAAAATCGAAAAACCATAGGGGGGACCAAGCACTTTTTTGGGGTGAAAAATTCGAAAATGCAAATTATACCTCATTCGAAAGAGCTCGTCGAGCTGAGTCGAATAAAACCAAAATCAACGGAATCCGACTTGAATGAACCGAGATATAGACTCCTAAAAATCGAAGGTCCAAAAGGGCGATTTTTGGAATAAAAAATTTTTTATACAAATAATACCTCATTCGAAAGAGCTCGACGAGCTGAGTCGAATGACACCAAAATCACCGTGATTGGACAAGATTAGACAAAGTTATGACACAAAAAATAAACAAAAAACCTAAACCTATGGAGCGTCGGCGAGGCGCTTGTGCAAAACCCCGCGCTTCGCGCGGGGTTTTGCGGCACGCGCCTCGCGGGGAGTCTACGGGCGATGGGTCTGGGTTCGTAACATAAACCTATTCCTATCTCCCTTGCTCTGGACGTATTTGGGGCCTCCGTAGCAGCAAAAATCTCCACAGATGCCATAGGTAAGGAGCTAAAATAAAAGATCATAACTTTGTCTAATCAAGTCGGATTTCGTTGATTTTGGTGTTATTCGACTCAGCTCGAGGAGCTCTTTCGAATGAGGTATCATTTGCATTTTCGAATTTTTCATCCCAAAAAAGTGCTTGGTCCCCCCTATGGTTTTTCGATTTTCAATCGCCTGTATCTCGGTTCAAAAATTTTTCCTAGAGCTAATTTTGATGGCATTCGACTCAGCTCGACTAGCTCTTTCAAATGATATAACATTTGTAATTTAAAGCCTGCACCCACGTACTAAAGTACAGCCGTGTCTTGTTGTAGGCCATCAAAACCATTCTTCTTTAATTGCGAATTAAAAGCACTTCCCAAATCTTCCTCCATCGTACATAAAATTCTTTCCGAGTGATAATTGCATCGTCGGACAAGAAGGCGTTTTGCATCAGAAGAGCCACGTAATGAGAGTTGAGTGGAACGCTTAGAGATAATTTGTAATTAAAATTGAATTTTCATTAAATTTTTACCATGTCCGATAGAATTCCAAGATCCTCGCTGAGTGAAGTTAGGTCTAAAGTGCGCTTTAAGTTGCCCCGACCTTTCTCCAAAAGTTCCTGCATACCTTAAAATAATTAAAGTTCAGAACGATTTAAAAAGAAAATACTTTTTTCGTCCATCTTCACACAATCTGCAAAAGTATCGTGAGTCGAGGAAGTACTAGGTTCAGCTGGATTTCTCTCACGATGGAAATAATGAGATTGGAAGAAATGAGACCAAAATTCTTGTTCTGTTAGTTCATGTGGTACTAATTCCAAATGCTTTCGTTCCACTGAAAATGATTAATTAATGGGCATTTATTTTAAAAAAAACCTGCAGGATATGTACGGAAAATAGACTGAATTGTTTCTGTTGTGAGATTTAGCCTAATACCACCTCCAATACTATCAGATTGAACAATTGAACTCAAGAAACCACCAGAAATTCCTATTTTTTGCTGTGATTCCTCTTCGACGGACAAAGATTTCTGCTGTTTAATTTATTTAAAAATAAAAATTGAAAACCGGATTGTAATGAAGTGACCAGAAATCTTGCGAGGATATAAGTTTTTCCCTCACCAAATACAAATATAGTTGGTGTAAATGTGCATTTTGCTCCAAAATTTTGATTTTCTCTTCTTGATCTTTATTTGCACTGCTTTTGGCTGATTTTTGAGCCAACTATAAATAAAAGATAAATTTAAGCAAGAAGCAACAAATTGTAACCATTTGACGATGACGAACCAGCGCCTGTTGAAGCAGTTCTTTAACTGTATCACGCTCTTGAAGAAGTTGCTCTTGACTGCTTTTCGAATTCATAAAAACAAAAGTTGCTTGGTCTTCATCAATCATGCAAAGTTGCAGTTGAACCTTTGGCTTATTAGGAGGTGAAATTCGTTGACCTTTTTTTGAAAGAATGTTAGAAAAAATTAAATAAAAGTAAACTTAAATGTTACAAACCTTTAATTTTGGATAGATGAACAACCATTTTATCCGAAGAATCCGAGTCACTTATCCATTCAACGCGATCATCATAAATATAAAATTCTCCAAGTGGAGATTTACCAGGTCCAGTCTTCCTGTATTTAACTTGCTCTACACGAAGTAGCAGAGACGGCTCTCCATTTTCGTCCTTCCTCGCTTGTCCGTGCATAATAATAGTAGATTTTTAAGGATATCTCCTGAAAAAAATAAAATTCTAGGGTGAAAAATGAAATTACAATAAGCATTTTTTCGAATTTTTGTAGCCAGAAAACGAATTTTCTGAAAACGAATTTACATTTTCCACGGTATGTGTCTTGAAATATTATAACTAGTTGCCACTTTGATATTCACCAATTTGAAGTTTCCAAATTAATTTTGTGAGAAATTTTCACTCAAAATTATTGATGCTTAATTTGGCTTCGGTTTTTATTTTTTTTATCTCGAGATCTCGGGGGATTTTATGCCGGTTTTTTTTTTTTTTTTTCTTTTTGTTTAACGTTTTTTATGTTCTTCATCTGTTATACTATCGTTTTATTCGTATTTCTATTCGTTCTCCTGCTGCGCGCGCTAAATTTGCAAAAAATAAAAATTTTAATTTTTTTTTTAAATAATAATTTTCAATAATTTGAAGGTGCAGGCCTTTCGTGGACGTGCAGATGCTTGGTCTGGTGTTAAAATTTGTTTTTTTTAATTGAAATTTTTAATTTATCAAATTTCACTTTTTTCATTTAAAGGCCTGCTCAGCACAGCTCTACATGGCCCTGAAGTGCTCTGCATGGAGCTGCTGACATCCGGTGGTTTTTATTCCTTTTATTTTTTAAAATTTAATTACTTAAATAAATTTTTATTTTTATATATTTTTTGCTTGTGGTGGCGTGACTCAACATGGATGGATGTTCTTCATGGTCTGGCTGGTTTTCTTTTTTTTATTTTTTAATTAAATTAAAATAATTAATTTTTTTTATTATTTTTTAATATATTTTTGCCTGTGGTGGATGGTGGCCAACATGCTATTGGTGGTGGTCAATATGCTACTGGTGGTGGTCAATATGCTAATGGTGGTGGTCAATATGCTATTGGTGGTGGTCAATATGCTAATGGTGGTATGCTGCATTGTTTTGGATGGATTTGGTGGTGGCTGGCTGGTTTTAAAATTTTTAAAAATTTTTAAAATAAATAAATTTAAATTTTTTTATTATTTTTTAAAAAAATTTTTGCTTGCTGTGGTGGTATGGTCAAGATGCTCTTCATGGTGGTGGTCCAAATGCTCTTCATGGTGGTGGTTCAAATGCTCTTCATGGTGGTGAACTTTTGGCCCTCTTCCTTGGTAAAAAATATTTTTATTGAAAAAGCAAAAATTCGGCAAAAAATGCGCACGCGGCTCTCATTTCTTTTTCTTCATTTTCTTGTCCTTGTTTTTTTGTACATTTTTTAATAAATTTTGTTTTTATTTGATAGCAAGGTATCATTTGGACTGGATATGGAGGAACTGGACAGGATGTGGAAATATGGTGAAGTGGATGAAAATTAGTAATGGAACAGGTTTTGTGATATTTTTAGTAGAGGTTTTTTTATTTTTGAGAGCAATACAGGGTAGAACGATGCATGCCACCGTTTCGCTCAAAATTTGAATTTTGGCATTCTGTTTGCCAAAAATGACAATTTGTCCCAAGAAAGAAATACCACAGTAACAGAGAATCAGAGTAAATCTCTGTTTTTTTCTTGTGGCTATTTGATTTGTGATTAACTATTTACGTAAAATTTTTCAGATTTTTTTGTTTTCTTATGTTTTACCTTTCTTCATCACTTATTGTTAATCTTGTTTAACTAGATTTTTACAGGATTTTTTAAATCTGATTTATTACTGTCTTCAATTTTCAATCATTTGGTTTGTTACAGATGTTGTTTGTTAAACAAGTTCAATCAAAAAGAGCTTGGCGATTATTTTTGCGAAGGTCAATCACAACAGGGTATAAAATCGTTGATCATACATTTGATGCTGTCGTCGTTGGCGCAGGTTTTTTTTGTAAAATCATACGATTAGAAATATTATATAATTAAAGGTGGAGCCGGACTTCGTGCGGCTATGGGCCTTGCAGAAGGGGGAATGAAAACCGGTGTGTGTTCTCTATTTTATTATCTAATAGCAGTTATTTAGCTGTTGTCACAAAATTGTTTCCTACTCGTTCACACACCGTTGCCGCGCAGGTAAATATAGTTGCGGCATTTTATAAATATACGTTAAATTTTAGGGAGGGATTAATGCTGCGCTTGGAAATATGAATCCAGATGACTGGCGCTGGCATTTTTACGACACTGTTAAAGGTAAGATTTCAATAATTGATTTTAAAATAAATCTCGTTCAGGTAGTGATTGGCTTGGTGACCAAGATGCCATCCATTATATGACTCGCGAAGCTCCAAGAGCTGTAATAGGTATGCCTATATTATGTAACGATTCACAAATAATAAAATCAATTTTTATCTGAAAATAAATATTTTACAGAGTTGGAAAACTATGGAATGCCTTTCTCTCGTACAGAGAGCGGCAAGATTTACCAGAGAGCATTTGGAGGCCAAAGTAATGATTTCGGCAGGGGAGGTCAAGCACACAGGTTTATAGCCAATTAATTGCCTTTCAACTAATTTAGGACTTGTTGCGTCGCCGACCGAACTGGTCATTCTCTTTTACATACCTTATATGGCGCCTCGCTTCAATACAGTTGTCAGTATTTTGTTGAATACTTTGCTTTGGACTTGCTAATGGATCAAGAACGTTGTATTGGTGTGATCGCAATGAATTTGGAGGATGGAAGCATTCATCGTTTTCGTGCCTTGAACACTGTTCTTGCAACTGGTGGCTATGGCCGAACTTACTTTAGGTTATACAAAAATTTAATGCATTTCAAGAATTCGAAATAAACTGGTTTAGCTGTACCTCTGCTCACACGTGCACTGGAGACGGAACTGCTATGGTTTCAAGAGCTGGTTTATGTAATTCTGACATGGAATTTGTTAGTTACTTTATATTTCATTTACATATTTTGTAGGTACAATTTCATCCTACTGGGATTTACGGTGCTGGCTGTTTGATTACAGAAGGATCAAGAGGCAGCGTTATATTTAGTTCTATCTGATAAATTTTCTATTTAAGGAGAAGGTGGTTTTCTTATTAACAGTGAAGGTGAACGATTTATGGAAAGATATGCACCCATTGCAAAGGATTTAGCTTCACGTGACGTAGTATCTAGGTTTAAACAATAGCAAATTTTATCAATTTTATTTCTAGATCAATGACTATTGAAATCATGGAAGGCCGGGGCGTGGGACCAGATAAAGATCACATATATTTACAGCTTCATCATCTACCGGCTGAGCAGTTGAATAAACGTCTTCCAGGTTGATACTCTTTAGAAATCACTGTTTCTGTATCATGTCTAGTTAAGACGTTGCATCACTCTAGATTTTAGCTTACAACTAGTTTCCTATACTTATTAAATTTTTGTAATTTTCAAATCATCTCTGGAATATTTATAGGAATTTCTGAAACAGCAAAAATATTTGCTGGTGTGGATGTTACTAAAGAACCAATTCCTGTACTTCCGACTGTTCATTATAATATGGGTGGTACTCCAACAAATTACAAAGGCCAGGTCGTCAAATATACAAAGGATAAAGGCGATCAGGTTTCTAGCAATTTTGATGCTTTATTTTTTTTCTGTATTTTTCAGATTGTTTCGGGATTATGGGCTGCTGGAGAATGTGCTGCTCATTCTGTCCATGGAGCAAATCGTCTGGGTGCGAACTCATTGCTTGACTTGGTTATATTTGGTCGAGCGTGTGCATTGAAGTTTATAATGAAATTTGAAAATAGAATTAATTTTGCTTTTAGCATTTTGTCACAAAACAAATCTGGCGATCCTGTTCCTGATCTCCCGCCAAATGCTGGCGAAGTATCAATTGCGAATTTAGACAAGTTGCGAAGTGAGCGTAAAGGTGCTGACATCCCTACAGCTCAGTTGAGACTTGAAATGCAGAGGACAATGCAAAAACACGCAGCGGTTTTCCGTACTGGTACAATTCTTCAGGTTGCACTAAAATTTTTTATACACTTTGGATTTTTTCAGCAAGGAATTGAAAAGATTAAAAACCTTTATTCTCAATTAAAACACGTGCATATTTCTGATCGCACTTTGATATGGAATTCTGATCTAATAGAAACACTAGAATTACAAAATCTTCTTGCTAATGCAATGCAGACTATTGTGGCAGCTGAGAATCGCAAGGAATCTCGAGGAGCACACGCTCGGGATGATTATCCGGTAATATTTTTTCTAGTATTAAGTAATTTAAAAGTATCATAGAATCGAAGTGATGAATTTGACTACTCCAAGGCATTAGAAGGTCAAAAGAAGAAAACCCATGAAGAACACTGGCGAAAACATAGCATAATATATCAAGACACTGAAAGTGGAAAGGTATAAATAATATGTATGATTCTTAAATTTAACGATAAATCATTTGAAGGTAACACTCGAGTATAGGCCAGTGATTGACAACACATTAGATAAAACTGAATGTGAATGGATCCCTCCGAAGTTGCGAAGCTATTGATACATTTACGTTGATTTATTTTTTAATTAATTGTTTACATCTAGGTGTTTATTATCTTTTAGATACATTGCTTATAATGGATGTAATATTGTTTTTGCTTATAGTCATAAAATTTTGTGTTTACGTATAATTTTCAGAGAATTCGTTGGTTTATATACGAATTTAATATCTTTCGATTCATTGTTATCGTTTCATTTATTGATCATATTAAGGATTTTTTATAGTAATTCTTTGATAAATCCATTAACAAAATCAATAGAATTGATGAAAGTTTCTGCAATTACTGACAGCAAGGAGTTTTTAGAGAAAATTAAAGTCAGAACGAAATTTGAGGTTTTTTGCTACTAATTTATTAGATGACAGTCGTTTCAGATTACTTTAATCGAGTGGAATCCAAAATTTGATCTTATAGCTCTTGGCTCTAAAGATGGTGACCTTATGGTTAAGCGTTATCCTTGGAAAACAGGATGGAAGGTTTTATAATTTTATTAAATAAGTTAATAAAATTTCTAGAGGAACTTTTCAAGACAACTTCCGCTTACACAATTTTCTGCATTGATTGCTGACGAGTCTGAATATTCATCAAAACAGTCTAGAAATGAAATGGTATCGTTATGTTGGTCTCCCGATGGACAGATCCTGCTTTCGGCATTTTCCAGTGGACATTGCTTTTATTTGGATACTCAAAATGGAAACGTCTTATTTCTTCGATTGATTGAATATGCACCTAAAGAAATTAAATGGATTAAGTATCAGCCAAGTTGTCATAGCCTGGGAATTGATAACGATCCTACGGTTTTTTTAATGATTAGGAGGATTAACCATTAAAATTTAGATTTCAGCTGCTGATTTTAATTTTTGTGATGATGCATCTAAAGAGCACGCAGTGGTTTGTGAGGAGATTGAGCAATTTTGCAAAAAGTCTTTTAATCAGTCACTCGTTGGAACCTTTCTTTGTATTCTTCATGAAATGAACAATGAAGAGATTGATGGAACACATTCTTTGATATTGGATATTTTAGCAGACGGAGTTTTACTTGTTCTCAAAATAAATTTAAGTAAGTTTTCATTATTTCAGAATAAACATGGCATTGTTGTTTTTTCTGAGATAAATTTTAAACGTATAGTGCAATTACTAATTTTAATAATTATTTTCAGCTCATGCTCCAGTCAACACTTCTGTTCTTTCAATACGTACTTTGGTGTTTAGAAACAACTGTTTGCGAATTCCGTTGAAAATGGATGATGCTAATCCATCACTTTCAAACAAAGAATTTCTTGTGATTGCTGGGCCGATTAGTCCAGAAAGAATGTGTATCTACAACCAAATATCTAAATCGTATAAATTTTTAAAGAATTATTTATCTTAACATTTAGTTTTAAGACTATGTTGTATCTCATTTTATTGTATTTATTTGCAAGAGATGCTTAAATATTGTACGAGCAATTGGCAGCAATCAAGTGAGGTTATCTATCCATTAATATTTTTATGTAAAGTTTCTTAATTCCTTTGCAGGCATTTCACCAACGCGTATTTGCCATCGTAAACAACAATAACCCAGCAGGAATTCTCACAGAATCTAGACCAAAACAAAAGGACGGAAGCGAGGGTGCTTTACTTATGTGTAATGATTTGTTGATGTTAATTGAGACTGAACAACCATCAGATTTATTGAACAATTTTTTAAATTCACCAACTTCGTATAAGGAGATGAAGCAGGCATGCAGCTTCTTGGATGATTATTCGTGGGTTTTATGTATTTTATATTTATTGTATGAATCTAGGTTAGTTTTGTCCAAATAGTTTGTTCAACGCATCTAGTAGATGCGTTTACTGGTTGATGATACGCGGTGTGTGGGGATACGTCGGGCGGATGGGGGATTAGTTCACTCGATCATTATAAATACCTTTTTTACGAATTTTGTATTTGTACATTTTCTTTGCAAATCCTTTTCCTGCGCTCAAATACAAATTTTCGTTACTAGAAAAATTCCTAAAATTTTCGTTAATAATTTAGTCTGTGAAACATTAATAGTAGTGTCAAATCATAACGATATTCAACTTCCAATATTTAGAACATTAATAAAAGGCATCTCATCTGGAATTTTTCCTGCTTCACAACAACTCGGACATGAAATTCGAGTATTGCATGCTTATTTTACGACTCTATCAACAAATATGGAATACGATAATGAAGATGAATTTGATCCAGTTCCAATGTATTACCTTTCATTACAAATGCTTCAACAAAATTTTAAATTTAAGGTTGTTGGACACTCTTTTAAAAATTGCTTCAGGACATACAGCATTCAGTTTAACTTTGGGTTTGACACTGAATTTCCACCAATTTTTTGATCAATTCGAACATTCTGTTTATTTGCTTGAGCAGAAACTACAAAACATTTTGCTAG
Organism: Meloidogyne incognita; assembly: GCA_036172945.1. Taxonomy (NCBI): domain Eukaryota; kingdom Metazoa; phylum Nematoda; class Chromadorea; order Rhabditida; family Meloidogynidae; genus Meloidogyne; species Meloidogyne incognita. The sequence continues at coordinate 3,460,741 of JARQAC010000033.1, forward strand.
TTGCAGATAAAAATAGGCAGGTTTCATACAGAATAAATTCTATTAAAACATCTAATTCATTCATCAAAAAAATTTAAATTTACTACAGGACTGAATTAAAACAATTTCTTAATTGGTTGCTTGCTTTAATATGTGATGAAGCATCTGACAAATGCGACGAAGCATCTCCAGATGAATCAAAATTTGATTTAAAACAATTAAGCCAGGTATTATTTTTTATAATACGATGAGGCAATGTTGATAAATTGCCTACCATATTTAAAAATGCTGAAACGAGAATTACAATTTATAAAATTGAAAATATTCCGACAAATTTAATCTTCACATCTAATCTTATATAAATTATTAAGTTTCTTGACGAGGTCGTGCAACATTCTGGATTAAATGATTCAGACAGTGGAAGATTTATTTTGGATAGGGTTTTCCCTCATTTGTCTGTTTACAACTGTCAACAAAAAATCCAACAGCCAACTATTGAACAGCAAATGCAACTTTGTTTTCAACATTTTAAAATCTTTTTTAAAGACGGGCTTACAAAATTGTAAACTTATATTTAGTTTTCAAAATTCCTAATTGCTGTGTATTTTAGCTTCAATATGCCAGAGAACTGCAATATATTAGTCGAGGATAAAGAAGAGCTATATGAAGAAGAAGAAACTTATAATAGTGATGAATAAGCTTATAAGATGAATAAGCTTATAATTAGCTCTAATCAATTTATTTGATATCAATTTATTCCTTTAGCAGCTTGAAGCAAATAAATACGTCATTTTCTACGCGTGTGAATTTTGCATGTGAGTTATTAGTTATTTTATTTGTCTTAATACAAGTGTGGTTTTACTTAAGTACAATGAAGATGAAGATCATTTTCCGTACTGAAACTATTTTCATTTTTAAATAGTAATAATGGGTTTTGTAAATATAAATAGGTATTTAATCTAATAATAGAAATAATAATAACTCATCTCCATAGGTACATTTTTGTTTCTATATATGTAATAGGTAGATGGTTGGTTTTAGGTTATTTTTTCTAGCTTTGCACATTTACTAGAATAGAATAGCACTCCATTGCATCATAATAAAGTTTAAAGAAAAAATTATTCCTAGAAATAGAAATTCTCCTGCTGTGGAGCTATTTCATACAATTTTTCTTTAAACTGTTGGATTAAATAAACTAAAATGGAAACCGAAATTAACCTTTTTTCACTCTGAAAATCTCACTGTCTATTCTTACTGTTTTCACTATTTTAAAATCTCACTGTTATTTTTTTATATTTTTTTGAAAATTTTACTGTCAATTTACTGCGTAGCTAGATCCCGCATGTTTATGTTTCATTATTTTTAAAAATCCTTTTTTCTATTTCAAAGTCCATATATGTATGTATGTACATATAAACAATTGTTTCTTATGTTATTGGTTACAAGGTTAGCAGAATGTCAAATTAGGATTATTTCCGAAAACATTTGCAGGAAAGAAAAACGTCACATTATACATATTCTTCCGGAGTAAAAATATAGAGTTAATCAGGAATCTAGTACGAAATCCCAGACACATGATTAAAATTAATAATGCGCACTTTTTTGCTTTCAATATGTGACTATACATTCTTATTTTGTTTTTTTATAAAATTTAACAGACTTGTAGCATCGTATAGCGCATTTAATAATTTCCGGCAAGAAAATAGAAATAAATGAAGCTCGCTTCATGTTGAACTTAATTTTTTTCATCTTTACAATTTTTAATACGTTTTATTTTCTTTTGTATTTCACTTTCTCTACTATCTTAAAATTGTATTTTCTTTAAATTTTCATTATCTGTTTAAGATAAGACTTTCACAAGATTTTTCGAATTAAAAATGTAACTGAAATATTAAGCAATCCATTTTTGAAAATTTCTCATAAAAATATAAATTTTATGTGAAAATCTATAAAAAGTCAGGCTAAAAAATAAAGTCAGGCTAAAAGTCAGGCTAATTGCGATTTGCAAGGTTGTTTCGATTTAAATGTAATAGATAATTTTTAAATTGAATCCTAATAGATTAATATTTAAAGTTAGATATGTAACAATGACTATTTTTCAATTACTCTTCATGCACTACTAATTTTCTTGTTTTAGTTATGTAAACAAAATCTATTCCCAGAGTTTAATTTAAAATTTCTTCCTTTTAATGGGAAAATGAATTAGGAATGTTATGAATTAAAATACTTAAGTTGGCACACTTTTTAGGATTATATCTTTTCTATAAATTAGAAGAATTAGAAATAATAGAATGCATGTCATTTTATTTTTCCTTTCTTTTTTACCATTTCTATTAAACATATTTTAAATTTAGTTAAAGAGTTGGGTGTGTGTGTTGTCATTTTTTCAAACTACGTGAGTAACTTGTAGCTTTTCATTTCTTTTACTCTCAGTATCGTAAAATAAACCACGTGCGCGTCTTTAAAGCAACAGAACCACGAATTTTGGGGAGAGAGGAATCCGGAGTTTGAACCGAAAAAAAACTTAGTTTGTATTCCCAGATGGATTGTTTATCCCTTGCATCTGTGCCTATGTTTATATATAACTAATTTAGTAAATTGCTTTGAATAAGAACAATGTTTAAAAATATAGCAATACCAATTAATATTGTTACTAGTAACTAAACTTTTCTGTTTGTTTTTTAGGCTGAGCTATAATATTCTTTATTATTAGAAAATTAAGTACACTTTTAAATGTTTTTCTTTATGAAAATAATCAGTAAAAGTGCAATTGTTATTTTCCTTTGGCATTCTTTTTAAATTCAAGAAATAAAATGCCAGAGGCGATAGGCTAAATTCATTTTTCTGTATTAAAGTTTAATTTAAGTACTTACCTCTTTTATTTATTCTATTGCAAAAAATTCATTATTTCTTAGCAGAAATAAGCTAATATCTTTAATTATTTTCATTATTTTGCACAATGTTAGATTTCATAATCCTGTTATTTTATTATGTATTTTTTTCAAATACATAGAATCATATTTGAAAAATAATTTTTATAATCTATTGTTTGCTAAAATATTACTAAAAATAATTCCAGAACATCTTTATTTGTACTAACAAATCTAAACTGATCAAATAATTCATTATCATCATTAAATAATTCTTTCATTAATTGAAATGAATGCATTCAATCTATTGTTAGCCACACTTGTTGTGCTCAGCTTACTCTGTGGTCACTGTAATCTGGCGAAACCCACAGGGTCTATGACCAGAATTCAGGTTTGTTTTACTATAAGAAACCATTTTCTTTCTCATTGTTTTAATATGATTTAATTAAATCATAGGAAGTATTTCGGACGCTGATGGCTAAGCCTATGATGCTTGCCTCTCGTGGAAAGAAATCTCTCGTTGCATTTCCAAACGCGGAAGATTATTTAATAGATCGGGAAAACCAAGATGATGGCAAAGGAACAAGTGGTAGACGTTCATTTAGTGATACTTCATATTGGTTGCTGGCCGATGTGAGATCACCAGTTTATGCCGTTACACTTAATGTGAGGCGATGAGATCTAACTATGAGTTTATTGATAATCATTTAATAAGCTTAAATTCGTTAAGTTCTAAAACTGCTCTGTTTTTCTTCCACATATTTACATAATATTAAATTTATTTTTGAAATGCATAGATATGTAACTTTTAACATTATTCTCTATGTTTAGGAAGCTGCGTTATTAATCACAAATTAAAAAATATACCTTTCCTACAATTACAAAGAAAATTTGACTTGCGATTTACACTCACAAATTAACTACAAGAATCAAACTTTTTGATAATGATGTCTGCAACAATAATTCATGTCTAGTGAGCGAAGGCGTCATATATCTTTTATTTTGAACTTGCTCTTAACTTTATTTAACTATAACTTCTAATAAGCTGAAATGCTTCTATTGAACTATCTTTACTAATAAATATGAGGAGAAAAAATTATTAATCTTCACAGCATTTTCCAAAATTTCCATAAATATTCCGAAATCGTCTATGGAGTAGAAACCAAAGAAGATTTGGTGTGGCAAGACGAAGACTTAACTAAAATTTATTCGTTTATCTTTTAAAGAAAAATTACTAATTTGAAAATAATAAAAACTCGCCAGTAAACGTGGAATGAATGGCGCCAACAATAGGTCTGTTTCACGACGTTCAATAGCTGCAACAATTTTGCGCGCTGAATATTCAGGACTCATTCCAGCAACCTAGGAATATTAAATGTCAAATGCTTGTATAGAGAGATAGACTTGGCCAGGATCTGTTCGACCAATTGTCTTGCCTTTCTCGTTTAACGAATTTATTGCCAGGGATGTATTGACATAACCAACACTAATTGTTAAAATATGAAGTTGCGGACGGTCTTCAGCGCGGAGACTGTCGAAGAAACCCTAATAAACTCAGCATTATATTTGTTCCAATTATTTTATCACCTGAGCTGCATGTTTTGAAGCCGAATAAGCTCCTAAATATGGAAGAGCAACACGTCCAACAATACTACTAACTAGAACGATTGCCCCATCATCAGGAATCCAATCCATAAGTCGTTGGCTGATGGCAACATGACCAAGAAAATTAACGTTAATCATTCGCCTGAGAACGTTAAGATTCATTCGTTGACCAGAACCGTAAGCCATCTGTCCCGCATTGTTTATTAAGACATCCAATTTAGGTTCATTAAGATTAGTATTAGAAAGTAATAATTTAATTGTTTTTACAAATTCTTCCAACTTTTCTTCATTATTTGCAACTTCTTCCAAATCGAGACGAAGGAATGTAGGGCGATAAAGTTTTCCTTTATTAGCGTTATATTTATTATGAATATCCAAGTCAGCACAAATTTTCTCCAGCTGGTCGATAGACCGTGAAGCAAGAATAAGTTTGGCGCCATAAAAATAGATCAGGTTTAGAAGAAAATTTATTTGTGTATAATTTACTAACAATAAATTTAAATAGCTGTAATTATGAATTTACTTTTGCATGCATAATACGCGCAATTTCCCGCCCAATACCAGAACTTGCTCCTGTAATCAAAACAGTCTTTCCTTGAAGCACAAGTCGTGAATGATTGGTAGGGAATGGTAGAAATTTATAGAGCATGTTGCAGAAAATCAACATCATTAGGATTATTAAGGCAACAAATAAAACATTTTGTATTAAATAAATAAAATTTGGCAATAAAAACATTTTCTCCTGTTATTTTTTGGTTTCTTTAGTAAAATATTAATTGAAATAATTAATAGAGTTGTGTACAACTGATTGAGTTTGAGAAGGAAAGGATGCATTTATATGTATGTATTATTTTTTGCTGTTAAAATTGTGCGGAAAGGTAACATCAAGTTCAAGTGAAAACTTGTTTAACGCTCATTTATTTTTGATGTTTTGATTTGAGCAATCAATTTTATTTTTCTGTAACGTTTGAAAAATAATCTAATGAACTTAATTTCAAAATAATTAACAGGTCATTAAATGCTTGTATTTATTTTATACAATTCAGACAATTGAACTTATATTTAGAAAAGTGGTCTTTTTTAAAAAGGGATTTGCCACTTTTAAAGTTCTATTTTTTTACTTTGTTTATTTGAAGTCTTATTTAAGGATTTTTGAGGAAAGCATATTAAGATTTCGTCTGGAGTGGAACAAAAATTTTCCTCATTTGTTATGCTTTTTAATATACATAATTATTGTTAAAAAAAATTTTTTTAATTCTATTTGGCTAAAATTTTGAAAAATACAAAATAATAGAAGAACGTGTTTGTTTTCCTCTCATTTGTCAGTTTTTTATTTTCTGCTAGCACCATCAGTTAGGCAATCAGTCAAGAAATGAATAATGGAAAAAGGTAGGTTTCAAGCCTACGTAGAGTGGAAGTCAGCTGTCATCAAGATTAAGAAAAGCTCTTGTTGATAATTTTGCTATTCTCTCTTAGTGTTTGTTCATAGAGTAAAAGCATTTTAATATTTTTTAGTAAAATGATAAATTTACTGTTACTACCTATATGCTTTTACTGAGTATTTTCCCCCTTTTTCAATAATAATTAGTATCAAAAAATTTAGATTTACAAGTTAAATTTTAAATTCTGCATCTTAAATTTGTAATATGTTATGAGCAAATTTTCATACGAATTAGTCTATCTATTAGTCAATTAAATTTTTGGCCCATTATTTAGCTTACGCTTTTAGAGAAATTTTAGTGCCAGGAAGGATTGGTTGAGTGGGCTCAGCTGTTCAAACTGAGAAGCTTAAAACAATTACAATACTTCACGAAATAAAAATAAACATTCAGTCTTTTTTCTAAAAATTTTACTACAATTTTTTACAAATAATGGAGTGTTTGCTTAAAAAATTGCTATTTTAATAACAATTTTGAAATGTGCTAATTTTGCCGCTCCCAATATTAATTTACAACTTATGTTTAATTTTAGGCTTCTCTTATTAATATATCTGATCCAAATTTTTGTTTAAATTCCAAGATGGTTGTTGTTATTCATTTGCTCTACAGGATTTTATCATCCGCAAAGCGAATGCAGGTAAAATCTCCTAATTTTGGCAGTGGATAAGGATTATTTAGCTTATGCTTACCAGCTGAGCTTTCATTTATAAAAATACTTTGTTTTTATACTTTCCGGTTATTTTTAGAAAGTAAAGCCTTATACATTGCATTGCTCGCTGCTTGTACTTGTATTCATTTATGCTTTTGCTGGGGGATTAATCTTCAATAAATTGGAAGCACAGGCCACACAAGAACAGTATAAAAAGTTAGAAGTTTGATTTTTCAATCCATTTTATCAATTTTCAGGGAATGGGAGTCAAAAACAGAATGTGTCCATAAGGCTAGTTATTTTTTAGAATATTTAAATAACATCAAAGTTTGTCCTTATAAAAATATTATCCGATAAAGGTCCTTGAACAAGTACCCTCTTCTCAACCACTACTAGATGAACAACCAAGGACGGATCGCATTTTGCATTGTTTTCAAAGTGAACCTGATCATCGATCTCAATGGTCATTTATTAAATTATTTTATTTCTAATAAAATTAAAATGAAATTGAATCCTATAAACTAAGTTTAATGTCTAGGAGTTGGATAACTGGCACACTATATAGCTTCGGCATTATCACAACACTGGGTGAATCAAAATTATTCGTTAAATATCTATCGTGTTTATAAATAAAGGCTACAACAGGATAGCACCAATAACACTGGCAGGCCGGCTTTTTTGTGTTTTTTACGGAATTTGTGGCATTCCTCTAACAATGATTGTTAGATTTTTAATTTTCTTGTTTATTTTTATTTAAGATAATTGCAAACATCGGTCAATATCTCAACCAATTTGCAAGTGCTACCCGTAGACATGTAAATAATTGAAATAAATATAACATGAAATTGTTTAATCATGATATAGATTGAAACATACCGAGAGAAGAGGCGACGTTCGCGCGTTACAGGCTCTTCAGGTTTAAATGCTAGTGAAGAAGAAATTGAGGATTCATCTGTGGAATTTATGTCTCTTGGCCTATTGATATCCTTCTTGTTTTATGTTTGTTTGGGTGCTTTCTTATTGCCACTTCTAAACGGCGAGGCTAGTTACTGATACTGATTGAAAAACAAAGCTTTTGCCAATTTGTTTTCATTTTCAGTTTGATTTCCTCAATGGAATTTATTTTAACTTCCTCTGTCTAACAGCCATTGACTTTGGACAACTTGTTCCTTCAAAGTATTCATATTATTACATTTACATTTGGGGTAAAAAACGAATACTTAAATTAAAGGTGGGAATTTTTGCCAATTACCTTCCTTTATGTATGCATTGGGCTTGCTATTACGGTGGGCAATAGCAATACATATATCAATATTTTTTATAGATTTTTAGACAATCGCTATAGAGATTGGTTCTGAGTATCTAAAGAAGCTCCATCACTTTGGAAAACGTATGAAAAATGTAGCACAGACTAGAATTTGGTTTGGCGGCAAAACGTGAGTAAAGACAGAAGTTGTGAATGATGTTTTATTTTAGACTGAAGGTGAGAGATTTATTGCATGCTGTTGGCAAAAAATGTGGTATTGACCCTTCAGGTATGTTTACTCATAATTATAAACTATTATAACTTTACATAGGTTTTATATTACAATTATAATTTTTATGTGATTTTACTTTTCCAGAAATTGACAAGCTGGATCTTGAAAATGTTATTGAGAGAGCAGTGGCAATTAATGTATTTTCGTAGTATGTATAAGGAATATACATATTTCTTGATTTTAGGAGGGACGTGAACCTCCAATGGATACAAATGAAGAACCGCCACCACCAAAAGAGCCACAACCACCAGCTACTGAGGAAGTACCTCTGCTCGAAAATAATAGAAATGAGGACCGACGATCACGTACTCCACCTTTTAAGAGGGCAGCCGAACGTGTTGTGAGCCTCCCCATTGTTGAACAGGCAAAGCCGATTGATAATGTCAATGAGAGCGTAGAAAACAGCAACAGAAACTTGGTTTGTGCATTCAAAAAGAATTGAACACTATAAGCTAATTTCCGGTTTCCTCCAATTTAGCGACTGGATCTCTGCGAATTTGTTGCAATAGATATGGATTTGCCTGATGGACCTATAGAGGAGGCACTTACATGGATGGAACCAGTAAGTATTCTTGATCTCAGAAAATAAACATCTAAGGAACTTAAACCTGTTCTTTTTCCTTAATAAAAACCTTTAAGGTTAATTTTTAAAAATTCTTTAAATCTTCTAATTAATATTTTTTCAGCCGCTAAAATTAGTGATGCATTCAGATCACGAACTTGTGGGTATTTTTTATTATTATCATCATCAAAACCCAAGGTTAAAATTTAATTACATAAAACTCCTTTAAATCTTAAAAAAAATTCGGTTGCTTTCTAGGTGCAAGTAGATCCAGCCATTGCTTCACCTAAAGATTTGGGCGCCTATGGGCCACCGCACGTAATAGTAGATGAAGATGAACGGATTCTGGATTTAGAACCGAGAAAATTTAAAGAAAAAAAGGAAAAGTATGGAAGGGATGCCAAAAGGCTTTACGAAACCTATCAAGAAGAATGGGAGAGATTAGTTAGTTAAAAAGAAAATTACATGCTTATTTTGTTTTAGGAACGACTTTCTGATCGACGTCTAGGCCCACGCCGTAAATCAGTTAGGTGAACAGTATATCAAAATTCCAGTTGTTTAGGTGCTAGCATTGAATGCATTGGGATCTGGAACCGGGGGTAGAAGAGAATCATCACTGGAAGGTAGCACTTCAACAGCAAGAGAAAGTCCAGCTGCTGTCAGACATGCTCAGCAAACTAGTCCGCCATCTGCAACACGAATAACCAAAGAGGCAAAAAGTAGTCCATCGGAATTAAGAAAACAAACAGTACCTAAACAGGAAGTGAAAATAACAACATCGCCCACGAATCCTAGGATAAAATCACCTACTATGTTAAGGGCAGGCACGACACCAAAGGTGATACCTTAGTCCAGATTGTATACACTACGATTCTTAGGTTTTACGCCCACCTGTAAAGGAAAATATGGAAAGACGTTCATCATCACCAAGGAAGCTGGATTTGACAAGATTTTCAAAATTTGGTGAAATGGTGACAAAGCCTGATGTTCCAGGCCTTGAAGAGCGGATTTTAGAACGTCGTAAAAGTCGAATGTCTAATGATATTACATTCCCACCCGAAACGCCAAGAAAAAGTCTGACCGGAAGTGATACATCTCAGGTACATCATACTGCAGCAAACGCGAATTTTACAGAAACAACAAAGCCATAAAGAGATCGTAATTATTTTTTAATTCCTATTGATGACTTGTTTTAGAGTTCGTATTTAATAAAAGTAAACCACTAATAATTCGTATGAATACTAAGTGATCAAGATTAATGCCTTCATTTACTATGTAATCAAATTTAATGCCTTTAGTTTCTTCGGAGAAATTCCTCAGAGAAAGAAACTTTTGAAAAAATACAAATTTGCTAAAAATGCGCACACGAGCCTCATTTCCTCATGTTGCCTTGTCATTTCTTGTTCTTAAAAATTCTGTCTTAGCTTGATTTAGATTCATGCCACTTTTTTCCTTACAATTTAAATTTTGGCAGTCTATTTACGAAAAATGACAATTTATCCCATTCTACATTTGTAGAAAGACTACGGAGTGAGAAAAGGAGCAAATATCTTTATTATTCTTGAAGTCATTTAAGATTTATTTGGAGGTAACTTTTTTGCCAAACCACATTTTACTAATCTAATCTATCATTAATTAAAATCCTTGGCTGTACTTTAGTACGTGGGTGCAGGCTTTAAATTACAAATGTTATATCATTTGAAAGAGCTAGTCGATCTGAGTCGAACGCCACCAAAATTAGCTCTAGGAAAAATTTTTGAACCGAGATACAGGCGATTGAAAATCGAAAAACCATAGGGGGGACCAAGCACTTTTTTGGGGTGAAAAATTCGAAAATGCAAATTATACCTCATTCGAAAGAGCTCGTCGAGCTGAGTCGAATGACACCAAAATCAACGAAATCCGACTTGATTGGACAAAGTTATGATCTTTTATTTTAGCTCCTTACCTATGGCAAATGTTGAGATTTTTGCTGCTACGGAGGCCCCAAATACGTCCAGAGCAAGAGATTTAGGAATAGGTTTATGTTACGAGCCCAGACCCATCACCCGTAGACTCCCCGCGAGGCGCGTGCCGCAAAACCCCGCGCGAAGCGCGGGGTTTTGCACAAGCGCCTCGCCGACGCTCCATAGGTTTAGGTTTTTTGTTTTTTGTGTCATAACTTTGTCTAACCTTGTTCAATCACGGTGATTTTGGTGTCATTTGACTCAGCTCGTCGAGCTCTTTCGAATGAGGTATTATTTGTATAAAAAATTTTTTATTCCAAAAATCGCCCTTTTGGATCTTCGATATTTAGGGGTCTATATCTCGATCCATTCAAGTCGGATTTCGTTGATTTTGGTGTCATTCGACTCAGCTCGACGAGCTCTTTCGAATGAGGTATAATTTGCATTTTCGAATTTTTCACCCCAAAAAAGTGCTTGGTCCCCCCTATGGTTTTTCGATTTTCAATCGCCTGTATCTCGGTTCAAAAATTTTTCCTAGAGCTAATTTTGGTGGCATTCGACTCAGCTCGACTAGCTCTTTCAAATGATATGACATTTGTAATTTAAAGCCTGCACCCACGTACTAAAGTGACCCCAAATCCTTTATTCAATTCATCTCATAGTCATAACGTGGCATAGAATAACTTCATTTAAAAAAAAAACGAGAAAAATTACCATCTGATGAACTTTGAAGTGTTCTTTGTTCTTGTAGAGTTCTTTATCGATTTCCCAGTACTTTTTTATATTGTTTTTGCTCTTTTCATTTTTGCAGTTATTTAGAGCAGCTATTTTTTGTGTTGTGTCTTTCTGGGGATGTCTTTCTGATTTTAGGATGTTTTTCTGGGTCTGAAGGTTTTTTTCTTGATTCATGGCTTTATAGAAACTTTATTTCACCTATTACTATACATGCTGTTTCGTTTTATATCCATCTTTGATTTCTAATTTTTCAAATTTCTTCATTTTTTCAGAGTATTTTTTTCTCAAAAATGTTAACAACGACAAAGTTTATTCTGGTCTCTTCAATTTTATTATTGTCAATATCTCATGGTCTTGGACGTATGAGGGTGACAAAAAGACTGCCAAACCTAAGGATAAAGACGAAAAATATGGAACGATTATTGGAACTGATTTGGGAACAACTTATTCTTGTGCTGGTGTTTATAAAAATGGACGTGTCGAAATTATTGCAAACGATCAAGGTTTAAATTAAAGAAATAGAAAAGGACCCCGCCGGTTCCCCATCATCTTCTAAAGGGTTGGGAAAAGTCGAAAAGATTGGCATGAAGAATAAAAGAGGGCCACCTAGGAATCACAAACTACATGACCCATTAAAGTCAAAATGACCCCTTATTTGTCAAATTATCCAGAAGGTCAAATCCGAGTGTTTGGGGCGGGTAAAGATGACTCTGGATCAGGAATACGTTTGTCTGTTCCATATTGTCTTATCATGCTATATTTACCTTATAGTTAAACCAAGAGAAGGTGGGGGCTCCTAGGTTTTTCTCTTTGCGTTCCTAATGGGTTTATCCCTCTAAGTTCATTGAATAGGAGGGGAAATGAGTTTCGTTCATCATTTATATTCATAGGTAACCGTATTACTCCATCCTATGTTGCGTTTACTGAAAACTGGTGAAAGATTGATTGGGGACGCGGCAAAGAAAAAGTTGACGTTGAACCCGGAAAATACAATCTTCGATGCAAAACGCTTAATTGGAAGAGAGTTTACGGACAAGACTGTTCAGGATGACATGAAGTTGTGGCCGTTTGGGGTATATTTTGTAATTTTAGGGGGTTGCGGATGATTTTTGCGGACAAAAGTTGGATGGGAATTTTTGTCAGCAAGTTAGAAATTTTTGTCCGCAAATTTTAAATTTTGTCCGCAAAAAATTTTTTTGTGACCAAATGTCACCTTCTCATTTTCCTCTTTTTCAGGTTGCTGATAAATCAAATAAGCCACACATCAAAGCAAACGTCAACGGAGAGATTAAACAATTCGCTCCAGAAGAGATCTCAGCAATGGTTCTTGGAAAAATGAAGGAAATTGCTGAATCCTATTTGGGTCATGAAGTTACGCATGCTGTCGTTACGGTTAGCAATTTTATTCGATTTAACTTTAAAATAATATTTTTAAGGTCCCCACCTACTTTAACGATGCTCAACGTCAAGCTACCAAAGATGCTGGAACCATCTCTGGACTTAATGTTGTTCGTATTATTAATGAACCGACAGCTGCGGCAATAGCTTATGGATTGGACAAGAAAGAAGGTTTTCGATTTTTTTATTTGAGGGGATATTTGGGGAGACTTATGAAAACGGGTTTATTGTGTATTTTGCCAATGGGGCCAAGACTCCGGGCTTGTCCGGACTTCAGGCTATTCTGTTATAGGGCTCCGGATTCCGAAGTGTATGGATCCTTCTGATATTCTCCTCACAAAGATACCTTTCTTAAACATCATTATCTCTTAGGGGAACGCAACATTCTTGTTTTTGACCTTGGCGGAGGCACCTTCGACGTTTCATTGTTGACGATCGATAATGGAGTTTTTGAAGTATTGGCAACAAATGGAGATACTCACTTGGGAGGTGAAGATTTTGATCAGATGGAATACTTTATTAAATTAATTAAAAAGAAGACTGGAAATGATTTGAGGAAGGATAATCGTGCTGTTCAAAAACTTCGTCGTGAGGTTGTTTTTTTGTCGATTTAAAAAAATTTCAAGTTTGTTAATTTGTTGGAAAATTTTTAAAATTGATATTTCCTATTTAAAATGACTAAAAACTTGAATTTCCGCTGGTGGGGTTCGAACCTTGTACCATCTTTTTCTCAATATTTTTAATTAGCCCACTTAACCAAAGGGGACGCTTTTCCTTGTTTTGTTCTTTTTTCTTCCCTTTTTTTCTCCTTTACGTTACAAAATTTTCTGAAAAATTTTTTAAAATAATTTCTGTTCTATGAGTTATAAAAATTTTATTTTAAAGGTCAAAAAGGCAAGGAAAGCCCTCTGTCCAACATCAAGTAAAAATGGATGTTGAATCATTAATTGATGGAATTGACTCTGAAACTTTGACACGTGCCAAATATGAAGAATTAAATATGGATTTGTTTTGAGGAACACTTAAACCTGTACAAAAAGTTTTGGAAGATGCAGGTTTTTTTGAGGGGGAATTTTGAATTTTTTTTGTTTAAGATGGAAAGAAGGATGACATTCATGAAATTGTTTTGGTTGATGGTTCAACAAGAATTCCAAAAATTCAACACTTGTTGAAAGACTTTTTCAATGGAAAAGAAGCTCGTGGTATTAATCCAGGTTTAACTTTTGTTTTTTTCTATTGTTTGGGTAAGATTGGTGTTGAATATACTCAACCCCAAGGGTGTTGGACGTTTTTAAAATTAGGTTGGCGATCGGGTTTTTTGTTAAGTCCTAATCAATAAGGATGGGTCATGTTGAGAAAATATCATGAAGCGGAATCGTCCATTGCTCCATCCTACAAGGGTTTTACCAGATGTTTTTAAATAAATTATTTTAGATATTGAAAGAATGGTTAATGATGCAGAGAAGTTTGCTGAGTGAGGAGGATAAACGTGTTAAAGAAACTGTTACATCACGTAATGAATTGGAATCACATGCCTATCATCTCACGAACCAGGTTTGTTGATGAAATTTTTTTGGGGGGTTTGAAGATTTTCTTAGGGTGTTGCTTGGGTGTCTCGTGAATAGTTTTTCTTGTTTGAGGGATTGGATGTTTTGTTTGGGGATAAGATGGACTGTTTTGGTGGGGGATGGGGGCAGAGATGAGCTGTGGCATTAATTGAATGTCTTGGGGTGTTTGGGAGCAATGATGATGATTGGTTTTGGGGTGGGATTGCCTGTATTTGGGTAGGCTGGGGAGTGTGTCAGGTGTTTCGTTGGGGGGATTAACTCTGTGTATGGTGTTGGCCTCAAAAATTTACTCTCAAATTTTGCATTTTATTTTTAAAGGTATTATGCAGATGTGTGCTTCAACAACAAACACTCCTAGTACGTGTGGCTGAAGGTCTGAAACATCGGCAGCTACAACAAGACAAGTGTTATTGTGGGAAGTGTTCAAATGAGCATTGGTTGCAACAAACTGATGATGGATTACAAAGATGAGAGAAGCTAAAAAATGTGGCAAAGATGCTTCCGCCACATTTTAAGGTCTAAAAGATATTTGGATGAAATATGTTTTTATTATTTTTTAGTGCTTTTCCGTTTGCGTCGATTTTTTGTCTTATTTTTTCAAGTACAAAATTTTATCAAAACAGCAGGATTCTTAGATCGAAAAACGGAAAAGCACATTTAAGCCACTTGTAAAAAAAGGATTTTTGCGGATTCGTTTAGAAGAAAGCAAAAAGGCCTTTTCTTTACAAGTGGTATTTTTTATCACATAATTTTCTTGTTTGATAAAAATGGGTTTGGGGTCCCTCCTCCCTAGACCCCGGGTTTACCCAATACCCAACTCCTCCAAGCTCAGAGAGCTTCAGACACCTAAACTGCCAGCGATCCAACTTGACGACCTCTTTTTCTAAAAATTCTAACTTTTTCTATAATGAACCACGTAGATGGATTCCAAAGTTACTTTTAATACCAGCCCTATCGAATTTTCAAAAACTCAACTAGGTTCAGGCTTTCATACCTCCGAGTTATATCCAAAGGCACGGGTTGTTATTCAATAGGTGTAGACAGTAGGGCACTTAGACCTTAGATTTGATTAGACCCCCCCCCCCCCTTCCCGCACTTCAACGGTCCTCTACAACTTCAACTGCTCCTGCCAGACGTCTACAACTTCAACTGCTCCTGACAAACTTCTACAACTTCAACAGCTCCTGCCAGACGTCTACAACTTCTCCTCCACCGACTCTAATGGTCCCTCGGCCCCGACACGGTACTCTAATGACCCCCGGGCCCAACATGGTACTCTACTGTCTACATCTATTTTATAAGACCCTCCTTTATCCCTCCATATCCGAGTCTGACCCAAACTGTCACTCCCCAATTCGTCCCAGACAAAATGTCACTCCCCAATTCGTCCCGGACAAAATGTCACTCCCCAATTCGTCCTGGACAAAATGTTACTCCCCAAGTCTGTCCCACAGTCAAAATGTCACTCCCCAATTCGCCCCGGACAAAATGTCACTCCCCAATTCGTCCCAGACAAATTGTCACTCCCCAGTTCGTCCCACAGACAAAATGTCACTCCCCAATTCGTCCCACTTTAAAAAGTGGGACGAATTCGTCCCAGACAAATTGTAACTCCCCAGTTCGTCCCACAGACAAAATGTAACTCCCCAATTCGTCCCGGACAAAATGTCACTCCCCATTTCGTCCCGGACAAAATGTCACTCCCCAGTTCGTCCCACAGACAAAATGTCACTCCCCAATTCGTCCCACTTTAAAAATCCGGCACCAAAAATGACCCATACTAAAAATGACCTGCACTGAAAATTCCCGCACTGAACTGACCGACCCCCCTTTTCAAAAAAATATCTCTCCATAGGTTCAGGCTTTCATACCTCCGAGTTATATCCAAAGGCACGGGTTGTTATTCAATAGGTGTAGACAGTAGGGGAAACTAGACCCCCCAAATGCCCCCCCAACCCCCCCCCCCCCCAGTTGTTCCCAAGAAGTGGGGTATCCCCCAGTATCCCCCCAATTAAAGACCCCCCACCCAGTAGACCCCCCAATTACCCCCCAAATTACACCAAATCTCCCAGTAGACCCCCAATTCTCCAGTATACCCCCCAGTAGACCCCCCAAATGACCCCCCCCCAGACACAACATGTCACTCCCCAATTCGTCCATAGGTTCAGGCTTTCATACCTCCGAGTTATATCCAAAGGCACGGGTTGTTATTCAATAGGTGTAGACAGTAGGGGAAACTAGACCCCCAAATGACCCCCCAACCCCCCCCCCCCCAGTTGTTCCCAAGAAGTGGGGTATCCCCCAGTATCCCCCAATTAAAGACCCCCACCCAGTAGACCCCCCAATTACCCCCAAATTACACCAAATCTCCCAGTAGACCCCCCAATTCTCCAGTATACCCCCCAGTAGACCCCCCAAATGACCCCCCCCAGACAAAATATGTCACTCCCCAATTCGTCCATAGGTTCAGGCTTTCATACCTCCGAGTTATATCCAAAGGCACGGGTTGTTATTCAATAGGTGTAGACAGTAGGGGAAACTAGACCCCCCAAATGACCCCCAACCCCCCCCCCAGTTGTTCCCAAGAAGTGGGGTATCCCCCAGTATCCCCCCAATTAAAGACCCCCACCCAGTAGACCCCCCAATTACCCCCAAATTACACCAAATCTCCCAGTAGACCCCCCAATTCTCCAGTATACCCCCCAGTAGACCCCCCAAATGACCCCCCAGACAAAATATGTCACTCCCCAATTCGTCCATAGGTTCAGGCTTTCATACCTCCGAGTTATATCCAAAGGCACGGGTTGTTATTCAATAGGTGTAGACAGTAGGGGAAACTAGACCCCCCAAATGACCCCCAACCCCCCCCCCCCAGTTGTTCCCAAGAAGTGGGGTATCCCCCAGTATCCCCCCAATTAAAGACCCCCCACCCAGTAGACCCCCAATTACCCCCCAAATTACACCAAATCTCCCAGTAGACCCCCCAATTCTCCAGTATACCCCCCAGTAGACCCCCCAAATGACCCCCCCCCCCAGACAAAATATGTCACTCCCCAATTCGTCCATAGGTTCAGGCTTTCATACCTCCGAGTTATATCCAAAGGCACGGGTTGTTATTCAATAGGTGTAGACAGTAGGGGAAACTAGAACGCCCCCAACCACGACCCCCAACCCCCCCCCCCAGTTGTTCCCAAGAAGTGGGGTATCCCCCAGTATCCCCCCAATTAAAGACCCCCACCCAGTAGACCCCCCAATTACCCCCCAAATTACACAAAATCTCCCAGTAGACCCCCCAATTCTCCAGTATACCCCCCAGTAGACCCCCCAAATGACCCCCCCAGACAAAATATGTCACTCCCCAATTCGTCCATAGGTTCAGGCTTTCATACCTCCGAGTTATATCCAAAGGCACGGGTTGTTATTCAATAGGTGTAGACAGTAGGGGAAACTAGACCCCCCAAATGACCCCCCAACCCCCCCCCCCCCAGTTGTTCCCAAGAAGTGGGGTATCCCCCAGTATCCCCCCAATTAAAGACCCCCCACCCAGTAGACCCCCCAATTACCCCCAAATTACACCAAATCTCCCAGTAGACCCCCCAATTCTCCAGTATACCCCCCAGTAGACCCCCCAAATGACCCCCCAGACAAAATATGTCACTCCCCAATTCGTCCATAGGTTCAGGCTTTCATACCTCCGAGTTATATCCAAAGGCACGGGTTGTTATTCAATAGGTGTAGACAGTAGGGGAAACTAGACCCCCCAAATGACCCCCAACCCCCCCCCCCCCAGTTGTTCCCAAGAAGTGGGGTATCCCCCAGTATCCCCCCAATTAAAGACCCCCACCCAGTAGACCCCCCAATTACCCCCCAAATTACACCAAATCTCCCAGTAGACCCCCCAATTCTCCAGTATACCCCCCAGTAGACCCCCCAAATGACCCCCCCAGACAAAATATGTCACTCCCCAATTCGTCCATAGGTTCAGGCTTTCATACCTCCGAGTTATATCCAAAGGCACGGGTTGTTATTCAATAGGTGTAGACAGTAGGGAAACTAGACCCCCCAAATGACCCCCCAACCCCCCCCCCCAGTTGTTCCCAAGAAGTGGGGTATCCCCCAGTATCCCCCAATTAAAGACCCCCACCCAGTAGACCCCCCAATTACCCCCAAATTACACCAAATCTCCCAGTAGACCCCCCAATTCTCCAGTATACCCCCCAGTAGACCCCCCAAATGACCCCCCCCCCCAGACAAAATATGTCACTCCCCAATTCGTCCATAGGTTCAGGCTTTCATACCTCCGAGTTATATCCAAAGGCACGGGTTGTTATTCAATAGGTGTAGACAGTAGGGGAAACTAGACCCCCAAATGACCCCCCAACCCCCCCCCCCCCCCCAGTTGTTCCCAAGAAGTGGGGTATCCCCCAGTATCCCCCCAATTAAAGACCCCCACCCAGTAGACCCCCCAATTACCCCCCAAATTACACCAAATCTCCCAGTAGACCCCCAATTCTCCAGTATACCCCCCAGTAGACCCCCCAAATGACCCCCCCCCAGACAAAATATGTCACTCCCCAATTCGTCCATAGGTTCAGGCTTTCATACCTCCGAGTTATATCCAAAGGCACGGGTTGTTATTCAATAGGTGTAGACAGTAGGGAAACTAGACCCCCCAAATGACCCCCCAACCCCCCCCAGTTGTTCCCAAGAAGTGGGGTATCCCCCAGTATCCCCCCAATTAAAGACCCCCACCCAGTAGACCCCCCAATTACCCCCCAAATTACACCAAATCTCCCAGTAGACCCCCCCATCCCCCCGCATACCCCCCAGTAGACCCCCCAAACGCCCCCCCCCCCCCAGACAAAATATGTCACTCCCCAATTCGTCCATAGGTTCAGGCTTTCATACCTCCGAGTTATATCCAAAGGCACGGGTTGTTATTCAATAGGTGTAGACAGTAGGGGAAACTAGACCCCCCAAATGACCCCCCAACCCCCCCCCAGTTGTTCCCAAGAAGTGGGGTATCCCCCAGTATCCCCCCAATTAAAGACCCCCACCCAGTAGACCCCCCAATTACCCCCAAATTACCCCAAATCTCCCAGTAGCCCCCCCAATTCTCCAGTATACCCCCCAGTAGACCCCCCAAATGACCCCCCCCCCCCCAGACAAAATATGTCACTCCCCAATTCGTCCATAGGTTCAGGCTTTCATACCTCCGAGTTATATCCAAAGGCACGGGGTGGTTTTCAATAGGGGTAGACAGTAGGGGAAACTAGACCCCCCAAATGACCCCCAACCCCCCCCCAGTTGTTCCCAAGAAGTGGGGTATCCCCCAGTATCCCCCCAATTAAAGACCCCCACCCAGTAGACCCCCCAATTACCCCCCAAATTACACCAAATCTCCCAGTAGCCCCCCCAATTCTCCAGTATACCCCCCAGTAGACCCCCCAAATGACCCCCCCCCCCAGACAAAATATGTCACTCCCCAATTCGTCCATAGGTTCAGGCTTTCATACCTCCGAGTTATATCCAAAGGCACGGGTTGTTATTCAATAGGTGTAGACAGTAGGGGAAACTAGACCCCCCAAATGCCCCCCCACCCCCCCCCCCCCAGTTGTTCCCAAGAAGTGGGGTATCCCCCAGTATCCCCCCAATTAAAGACCCCCCACCCAGTAGACCCCCCAATTACCCCCCAAATTACACCAAATCTCCCAGTAGACCCCCCAATTCTCCAGTATACCCCCCAGTAGACCCCCCAAATGACCCCCCCAGACAAAATATGTCACTCCCCAATTCGTCCATAGGTTCAGGCTTTCATACCTCCGAGTTATATCCAAAGGCACGGGTTGTTATTCAATAGGTGTAGACAGTAGGGGAAACTAGACCCCCCAAATCACCACCAACCCCCCCCCAGTTGTTCCCAAGAAGTGGGGTATCCCCCAGTATCCCCCAATTAAAGACCCCCACCCAGTAGACCCCCCAATTACCCCCAAATTACACCAAATCTCCCAGTAGACCCCCCAATTCTCCAGTATACCCCCCAGTAGACCCCCCAAATGACCCCCCCCCCCCAGACAAAATATGTCACTCCCCAATTCGTCCATAGGTTCAGGCTTTCATACCTCCGAGTTATATCCAAAGGCACGGGTTGTTATTCAATAGGTGTAGACAGTAGGGGAAACTAGACCCCCCAAATGACCCCCAACCCCCCCCCCCCCCAGTTGTTCCCAAGAAGTGGGGTATCCCCCAGTATCCCCCCAATTAAAGACCCCCACCCAGTAGACCCCCCAATTACCCCCCAAATTCCACCAAATCTCCCAGTAGACCCCCCCTCCAGGATACCCCCCTGTAGACCCCCCAAATGACCCCCCCCCCCCAGACAAAATATGTCACTCCCCAATTCGTCCATAGGTTCAGGCTTTCATACCTCCGAGTTATATCCAAAGGCACGGGTTGTTATTCAATAGGTGTAGACAGTAGGGGAAACTAGACCCCCCAAATGACCCCCAACCCCCCCCCAGTTGTTCCCAAGAAGTGGGGTATCCCCCAGTATCCCCCAATTAAAGACCCCCACCCAGTAGACCCCCCAATTACCCCCCAAACTACACCATACCGCCCAGTAGACCCCCCAATTCTCCAGTATACCCCCCAGTAGACCCCCCAAATGACCCCCCCCCCCCCCCAGACAAAATATGTCACTCCCCAATTCGTCCATAGGTTCAGGCTTTCATACCTCCGAGTTATATCCAAAGGCACGGGTTGTTATTCAATAGGTGTAGACAGTAGGGAAACTAGACCCCCCAAATGACCCCCAACCCCCCCCCCAGTTGTTCCCAAGAAGTGGGGTATCCCCCAGTATCCCCCCAATTAAAGACCCCCCACCCAGTAGACCCCCCAATTACCCCCCAAATTACACCAAATCTCCCCAGTAGACCCCCCAATTCTCCAGTATACCCCCCAGTAGACCCCCAAATGACCCCCCCCCCCCCCCAGACAAAATATGTCACTCCCCAATTCGTCCATAGGTTCAGGCTTTCATACCTCCGAGTTATATCCAAAGGCACGGGTTGTTATTCAATAGGTGTAGACAGTAGGAAACTAGACCCCCCAAATGACCCCCCAACCCCCCCCCAGTTGTTCCCAAGAAGTGGGGTATCCCCCAGTATCCCCCAATTAAAGACCCCCCACCCAGTAGACCCCCCAATTACCCCCCAAATTACACCAAATCTCCCAGTAGACCCCCCAATTCTCCAGTATACCCCCCAGTAGACCCCCAAATGACCCCCCCAGACAAAATATGTCACTCCCCAATTCGTCCATAGGTTCAGGCTTTCATACCTCCGAGTTATATCCAAAGGCACGGGTTGTTATTCAATAGGTGTAGACAGTAGGGGAAACTAGACCCCCAAATGACCCCCAACCCCCCCCCCCCCCAGTTGTTCCCAAGAAGTGGGGTATCCCCCAGTATCCCCCAATTAAAGACCCCCACCCAGTAGACCCCCCAATTACCCCCCAAATTACACCAAATCTCCCAGTAGACCCCCCAATTCTCCAGTATACCCCCCAGTAGACCCCCCAAATGACCCCCCCCCAGACAAAATATGTCACTCCCCAATTCGTCCATAGGTTCAGGCTTTCATACCTCCGAGTTATATCCAAAGGCACGGGTTGTTATTCAATAGGTGTAGACAGTAGGGGAAACTAGACCCCCCAAATGACCCCCCAACCCCCCCCAGTTGTTCCCAAGAAGTGGGGTATCCCCCAGTATCCCCCCAATTAAAGACCCCCACCCAGTAGACCCCCCAATTACCCCCCAAATTACACCAAATCTCCCAGTAGACCCCCCAATTCTCCAGTATACCCCCCAGTAGACCCCCCAAATGACCCCCCAGACAAAATATGTCACTCCCCAATTCGTCCATAGGTTCAGGCTTTCATACCTCCGAGTTATATCCAAAGGCACGGGTTGTTATTCAATAGGTGTAGACAGTAGGGGAAACTAGACCCCCAAATGACCCCCCAACCCCCCCCAGTTGTTCCCAAGAAGTGGGGTATCCCCCAGTATCCCCCCAATTAAAGACCCCCCACCCAGTAGACCCCCCAATTACCCCCCAAATTACACCAAATCTCCCAGTAGACCCCCCAATTCTCCAGTATACCCCCCAGTAGACCCCCCAAATGACCCCCCCAGACAAAATATGTCACTCCCCAATTCGTCCATAGGTTCCAGGCTTTCATACCTCCGAGTTATATCCAAAGGCACGGGTTGTTATTCAATAGGTGTAGACAGTAGGGAAACTAGACCCCCCAAATGACCCCCAACCCCCCCCCCCAGTTGTTCCCAAGAAGTGGGGTATCCCCCAGTATCCCCCCAATTAAAGACCCCCCACCCAGTAGACCCCCCAATTACCCCCCAAATTACACCAAATCTCCCAGTAGACCCCCAATTCTCCAGTATACCCCCCAGTAGACCCCCCAAATGACCCCCCCCCAGACAAAATATGTCACTCCCCAATTCGTCCATAGGTTCAGGCTTTCATACCTCCGAGTTATATCCAAAGGCACGGGTTGTTATTCAATAGGTGTAGACAGTAGGGGAAACTAGACCCCCCAAAAAGGCCCCCAACCCCCCCCCCCCCAGTTGTTCCCAAGAAGTGGGGTATCCCCCAGTATCCCCCCAATTAAAGACCCCCACCCAGTAGACCCCCCAATTACCCCCAAATTACACCAAATCTCCCAGTAGACCCCCCAATTCTCCAGTATACCCCCAGTAGACCCCCCAAATGACCCCCCCAGACAAAATATGTCACTCCCCAATTCGTCCATAGGTTCAGGCTTTCATTACCTCCGAGTTATATCCAAAGGCACGGGTTGTTATTCAATAGGTGTAGACAGTAGGGGAAACTAGACCCCCAAATGACCCCCAACCCCCCCCCCCGTTGTTCCCAAGAAGTGGGGTATCCCCCAGTATCCCCCCAATTAAAGACCCCCCACCCAGTAGACCCCCCAATTACCCCCCAAATTACACCAAATCTCCCAGTAGACCCCCCAATTCTCCAGTATACCCCCCAGTAGAACCCCCAAATGACCCCCCCCCCAGACAAAATATGTCACTCCCCAATTCGTCCATAGGTTCAGGCTTTCATACCTCCGAGTTATATCCAAAGGCACGGGTTGTTATTCAATAGGTGTAGACAGTAGGGGAAACTAGACCCCCCAAATGACCCCCCCCCCCCCCCCCCCAGTTGTTCCCAAGAAGTGGGGTATCCCCCAGTATCCCCCCAATTAAAGACCCCCCACCCAGTAGACCCCCCAATTACCCCCCAAATTACACCAAATCTCCCAGTAGACCCCCCAATTCTCCAGTATACCCCCCAGTAGACCCCCAAATGACCCCCCCAGACAAAATATGTCACTCCCCAATTCGTCCATAGGTTCAGGCTTTCATACCGCCGAGCTATATCCCCAGGCACGGGTTGTTATTCAATAGGTGTAGACAGTAGGGGAAACTAGACCCCCCAAATGACCCCCAACCCCCCCCCAGTTGTTCCCAAGAAGTGGGGTATCCCCCAATATCCCCCCAATTAAAGACCCCCACCCAGTAGACCCCCCAATTACCCCCCAAATTACACCAAATCTCCCAGTAGCCCCCCCAATTCTCCAGTATACCCCCCAGTAGACCCCCCAAATGACCCCCCCCCCAGACAAAATATGTCACTCCCCCAATTCGTCCATAGGTTCAGGCTTTCATACCTCCGAGTTATATCCAAAGGCACGGGTTGTTATTCAATAGGTGTAGACAGTAGGAAACTAGACCCCCCAAATGCCCCCCCACCCCCCCCCCCCAGTTGTTCCCAAGAAGTGGGGTATCCCCCAGTATCCCCCAATTAAAGACCCCCACCCAGTAGACCCCCCAATTACCCCCCAAATTACACCAAATCTCCCAGTAGAAGACCCCCAATTCTCCAGTATACCCCCCAGTAGACCCCCCAAATGACCCCCCCCCAGACAAAATATGTCACTCCCCAATTCGTCCATAGGTTCAGGCTTTCATACCTCCGAGTTATATCCAAAGAGCACAGGTTGTTATTCAATAGGTGTAGACAGTAGGGGAAACTAGACCCCCCAAATGACCCCCAACCCCCCCCAGTTGTTCCCAAGAAGTGGGGTATCCCCCAGTATCCCCCCAATTAAAGACCCCCCACCCAGTAGACCCCCCAATTACCCCCAAATTACACCAAATCTCCCAGTAGACCCCCCAATTCTCCAGTATACCCCCCAGTAGACCCCCCAAATGACCCCCCCCCCCAGACAAAATATGTCACTCCCCAATTCGTCCATAGGTTCAGGCTTTCATACCTCCGAGTTATATCCAAAGGCACGGGTTGTTATTCAATAGGTGTAGACAGTAGGGGAAACTAGACCCCCCAAATGACCCCCCAACCCCCCCCCCCCAGTTGTTCCCAAGAAGTGGGGTATCCCCCAATATCCCCCCAATCAAAGACCCCCCACCCAGTAGACCCCCCAATTACCCCCCAAATTACACCAAATCTCCCAGTAGACCCCCCAATTCTCCAGTATACCCCCAGTAGACCCCCCAAATGACCCCCCCCCCAGACAAAATATGTCACTCCCCAATTCGTCCA
Source organism: Meloidogyne incognita (assembly GCA_036172945.1). NCBI lineage: Eukaryota > Metazoa > Nematoda > Chromadorea > Rhabditida > Meloidogynidae > Meloidogyne > Meloidogyne incognita. The sequence goes on from JARQAC010000033.1 coordinate 3,485,676, forward strand.
TAGGTTCAGGCTTTCATACCTCCGAGTTATATCCAAAGGCACGGGTTGTTATTCAATAGGTGTAGACAGTAGGGGAAACTAGACCCCCCCAATGCCCCCCCAACCCCCCCCCCCAGTTGTTCCCAAGAAGTGGGGTATCCCCCAGTATCCCCCAATTAAAGACCCCCCACCCAGTAGACCCCCCAATTACCCCCCAAATTACACCAAATCTCCCAGTAGACCCCCCAATTCTCCAGTATACCCCCCAGTAGACCCCCCAAATGACCCCCCCCCCCAGACAAAATATGTCACTCCCCAATTCGTCCATAGGTTCAGGCTTTCATACCTCCGAGTTATATCCAAAGAGCACGGGTTGTTATTCAATAGGTGTAGACAGTAGGGGAAACTAGACCCCCCAAATGACCCCCAACCCCCCCCCCAGTTGTTCCCAAGAAGTGGGGTATCCCCCAGTATCCCCCAATTAAAGACCCCCCACCCAGTAGACCCCCCAATTACCCCCCAAATTACACCAAATCTCCCCAGTAGACCCCCCAATTCTCCAGTATACCCCCCAGTAGACCCCCCAAATGACCCCCCCCCCCAGACAAAATATGTCACTCCCCAATTCGTCCATAGGTTCAGGCTTTCATACCTCCGAGTTATATCCAAAGGCACGGGTTGTTATTCAATAGGTGTAGACAGTAGGGGAAACTAGACCCCCCAAATGACCCCCAACAACCCCCCCCCCCCAGTTGTTCCCAAGAAGTGGGGTATCCCCCAGTATCCCCCCAATTAAAGACCCCCCACCCAGTAGACCCCCCAATTACCCCCCAAATTACACCAAATCTCCCAGTAGACCCCCAATTCTCCAGTATACCCCCCAGTAGACCCCCCAAATGACCCCCCCCCCAGACAAAATATGTCACTCCCCAATTCGTCCATAGGTTCAGGCTTTCATACCTCCGAGTTATATCCAAAGGCACGGGTTGTTATTCAATAGGTGTAGACAGTAGGGGAAACTAGACCACCCAAATGACCCCCCCCCCCCCCAGTTGTTCCCAAGAAGTGGGGTATCCCCCAGTATCCCCCCAATTAAAGACCCCCACCCAGTAGACCCCCAATTACCCCCAAATTACACCAAATCTCCCAGTAGACCCCCCAATTCTCCAGTATACCCCCAGTAGACCCCCCAAATGACCCCCCCCCCAGACAAAATATGTCACTCCCCAATTCGTCCATAGGTTCAGGCTTTCATACCTCCGAGTTATATCCAAAGGCACGGGTTGTTATTCAATAGGTGTAGACAGTAGGGGAAACTAGACCCCCCAAATGACCCCCCAACCCCCCCCCCCCAGTTGTTCCCAAGAAGTGGGGTATCCCCAGTATCCCCCCAATTAAAGACCCCCACCCAGTAGACCCCCCAATTACCCCCCAAATTACACCAAATCTCCCAGTAGACCCCCCAATTCTCCAGTATACCCCCAGTAGACCCCCAAATGACCCCCCCCCCAGACAAAATATGTCACTCCCCCAATTCGTCCATAGGTTCAGGCTTTCATACCTCCGAGTTATATCCAAAGGCACGGGTTGTTATTCAATAGGTGTAGACAGTAGGGGAAACTAGACCCGCCACATGACCCCCAACCCCCCCCCCCAGTTGTTCCCAAGAAGTGGGGTATCCCCCAGTATCCCCCAATTAAAGACCCCCCACCCAGTAGACCCCTCAATTACCCCCCAAATTACACCAAATCTCCCAGTAGAATCCCCAATTCTCCAGTATACCCCCCAGTAGACCCCCCAAATGACCCCCCCCCAGACAAAATATGTCCTCCCCAATTCGTCCATAGGTTCAGGCTTTCATACCTCCGAGTTATATCCAAAGGCACGGGTTGTTATTCAATAGGTGTAGACAGTAGGAAACTAGACCCCCCAAATGACCCCCAACCCCCCCCCCCCAGTTGTTCCCAAGAAGTGGGGTATCCCCCAGTATCCCCCCAATTAAAGACCCCCACCCAGTAGACCCCCAATTACCCCCCAAATTACCAAATCTCCCAGTAGACCCCCCAATTCTCCAGTATACCCCCCAGTAGCCCCCCCAAATGGCCCCCCCCCCCCCCAGACAAAATATGTCACTCCCCAATTCGTCCATAGGTTCAGGCTTTCATACCTCCGAGTTATATCCAAAGGCACGGGTTGTTATTCAATAGGTGTAGACAGTAGGGAAACCACACCCCCCAAATGCCCCCCCAACCCCCCCCCCCAGTTGGTCCCAAGAAGTGGGGTATCCCCCAGTATCCCCCCAAGTAAAGACCCCCCACCCAGTAGACCCCCCAATTACCCCCCAAATTACACCAAATCTCCCAGTAGACCCCCCAATTCTCCAGTATACCCCCCAGTAGACCCCCCAAATGACCCCCCCCCCCCCAGACAAAATATGTCACTCCCCAATTCGTCCATAGGTTCAGGCTTTCATACCTCCGAGTTATATCCAAAGGCACGGGTTGTTATTCAATAGGTGTAGACAGTAGGGGAAACTAGACCCCCCAAATGACCCCCAACCCCCCAGTTGTTCCCAAGAAGTGGGGTATCCCCCAGTATCCCCCCAATTAAAGACCCCCCACCCAGTAGACCCCCCAATTACCCCCCAAATTACACCAAATCTCCCAGTAGAACCCCCAATTCTCCAGTATACCCCCAGTAGACCCCCCAAATGACCCCCCCCCCCCCCCCCAGACAAAATATGTCACTCCCCAATTCGTCCATAGGTTCAGGCTTTCATACCTCCGAGTTATATCCAAAGGCAGGGGTTGTTATTCAATAGGTGTAGACAGTAGGGGAAACTAGACCCCCCAAATGACCCCCAACCCCCCCCCCCAGTTGTTCCCAAGAAGTGGGGTATCCCCCAATATCCCCCAAGTTAAAGCCCCCCCCCCCCGTAGCCCCCCCCATTACCCCCCAAATTACACCAAATCCCCCAGTAGACCCCCCAATTCCCCAGTATACCCCCCAGTAGACCCCCCAAATGCCCCCCCCCCCCCCCCCCAGACAAAATATGTCACTCCCCAATTCGTCCATAGGTTCAGGCTTTCATACCTCCGAGTTATATCCAAAGGCACGGGTTGTTATTCAATAGGTGTAGACAGTAGGGGAAACTAGACCCCCCCAATGACCCCCAACCCCCCCCCCAGTTGTTCCCAAGAAGTGGGGTATCCCCCAGTATCCCCCAATTAAAGACCCCCCACCCAGTAGACCCCCCAATTACCCCCCAAATTACACCAAATCTCCCAGTAGACCCCCAATTCTCCAGTATACCCCCCAGTAGACCCCCCAAATGACCCCCCCCCAGACAAAATATGTCACTCCCCAATTCGTCCATAGGTTCAGGCTTTCATACCTCCGAGTTATATCCAAAGGCACGGGTTGTTATTCAATAGGTGTAGACAGTAGGGGAAACTAGACCCCCAAAATGACCCCCCAACCCCCCCCCCAGTTGTTCCCAAGAAGTGGGGTATCCCCCAGTATCCCCCCAATTAAAGACCCCCCACCCAGTAGACCCCCAATTACCCCAAATTACACCAAATCTCCCAGTAGACCCCCAATTCTCCAGTATACCCCCAGTAGACCCCCCAAATGACCCCCCCCCCCCCCCCCCCAAGACCAAATATGACACTCACCAATTCGTCCCCAGGTCCAGGCTTTCATACCTCCGAGTTATATCCACAGGCACGGGTTGTTATTCAATAGGTGTAGACAGTAGGGAAACTAGACCCCCCAAATGACCCCCCAACCCCCCCCCCCCCAGTTGTTCCCAAGAAGTGGGGTAACCCCCCAGTATCCCCCCAATTAAAGACCCCCCACCCAGTAGACACCCCAATTACCCCCCAAATTACACAAATCTCCCAGTAGACCCCCAAATTCTCCAGTATACCCCCCAGTAGACCCCCCAAATGACCCCCCCCCCCCCCAGACAAAATATGTCACTCCCCAATTCGTCCATAGGTTCAGGCTTTCATACCTCCGAGTTATATCCAAAGGCACGGGTTTGTTATTCAATAGGTGTAGACAGTAGGGAAACTAGACCCCCAAATGACCCCCCACCCCCCCCCCAGTTGTTCCCAAGAAGTGGGGTATCCCCCAGTATCCCCCAATTAAAGACCCCCCACCCAGTAGACCCCCCAATTCCCCCCCAAATTACACCAAATCTCCCAGTAGACCCCCCAATTCTCCAGTATACCCCCCAGTAGACCCCCCAAATGACCCCCCCCCCCCAGACAAAATATGTCACTCCCCAATTCGTCCATAGGTTCAGGCTTTCATACCTCCGAGTTATATCCAAAGGCACGGGTTGTTATTCAATAGGTGTAGACAGTAGGGAAACTAGACCCCCCAAATGACCCCCCAACCCCCCCCCCCCCCAGTTGTTCCCAAGAAGTGGGGTATCCCCCAGTATCCCCCAATTAAAGACCCCCACCCAGTAGACCCCCCAATTACCCCCCAAATTACACCAAATCTCCCAGTAGACCCCCAATTCTCCAGTATACCCCCAGTAGACCCCCCAAATGACCCCCCCCCCCCCAGACAAAATATGTCACTCCCCAATTCGTCCATAGGTTCAGGCTTTCATACCTCCGAGTTATATCCAAAGGCACGGGTTGTTATTCAATAGGTGTAGACAGTAGGGGAAACTAGACCCCCCAAATGACCCCCCAACCCCCCCCCCCAGTTGTTCCCAAGAAGTGGGGTATCCCCCAGTATCCCCCCAATTAAAGACCCCCCACCCAGTAGACCCCCCAATTACCCCCAAATTACACCAAATCTCCCCAGTAGACCCCCCAATTCTCCAGTATACCCCCCAGTAGACCCCCAAATGACCCCCCCCCCCCCAGACAAAATATGTCACTCCCCAATTCGTCCATAGGTTCAGGCTTTCATACCTCCGAGTTATATCCAAAGGCACGGGTTGTTATTCAATAGGTGTAGACAGTAGGAAACTAGACCCCCCAAATGACCCCCCAACCCCCCCCCCCAGTTGTTCCCAAGAAGTGGGGTATCCCCCAGTATCCCCCAATTAAAGACCCCCCACCCAGTAGACCCCCCAATTACCCCCCAAATTACACCAAATCTCCCAGTAGACCCCCCAATTCTCAGTATACCCCCCAGTAGACCCCCAAATGACCCCCCCCCCAGACAAAATATGTCACTCCCCAATTCGTCCATAGGTTCAGGCTTTCATACCTCCGAGTTATATCCAAAGGCACGGGTTGTTATTCAATAGGTGTAGACAGTAGGGAAACTAGACCCCCCAAATGACCCCCAACCCCCCCCCCAGTTGTTCCCAAGAAGTGGGGTATCCCCCAGTATCCCCCAATTAAAGACCCCCCACCCAGTAGACCCCCCAATTACCCCCCAAATTACACCAAATCTCCCAGTAGACCCCCCAATTCTCCAGTATACCCCCCAGTAGACCCCCCACACGACCCCCCAACCCCCCCCCCCCCCCAGACAAAATATGTCACTCTCCAATTCGTCCATAGGTTCAGGCTTTCATACCTCCGAGTTATATCCAAAGGCACGGGTTGTTATTCAATAGGTGTAGACAGTAGGGGAAACTAGACCCCCCAAAGACCCCCCCCCCCCCCCAGTTGTTCCCAAGAAGTGGGGTATCCCCCAGTATCCCCCCAATTAAAGACCCCCCACCCAGTAGACCCCCAATTACCCCCCAAATTACACCAAATCTCCCAGTAGACCCCCCAATTCTCCAGTATACCCCCAGTAGACCCCCCAAATGACCCCCCCCCCCCCAGCCCAACTATGTCACTCCCCACTTCGTCCATACGTTCAGGCTTTCATACCCCCGAGTCATTTCCAACGGCACGGGTTGTTATTCAATAGGTGTAGACAGTAGGAGGAACTAGACCCCCCCAATGACCCCCCAACCCCCCCCCCCCCAGTTGTTCCCAAGAAGTGGGGGTATCCCCCAGTATCCCCCCAATTAAAGACCCCCACCCAGTAGACCCCCCAATTACCCCCCAAATTACACCAAATCTCCCAGTAGACCCCCCAATTCTCCAGTATACCCCCCAGTAGACCCCCCAAATGACCCCCCCAGACAAAATATGTCACTCCCCAATTCGTCCATAGGTTCAGGCTTTCATACCTCCGGAGTTATATCCAAAGGCACGGGTTGTTATTCAATAGGTGTAGACAGTAGGGGAAACTAGACCCCCCAAATGAGCCCCCCGCCCCCCCCCCCAGTTGTTCCCAAGAAGTGGGGTATCCCCCAGTATCCCCCAATTAAAGACCCCCCACCCAGTAGACCCCCAATTCCCCCCCAAACTACCCCAAACCTCCCAGTAGCCCCCCCAATTCTCCCGTACCCCCCCCAGTCGACCCCCCAAATGCCCCCCCCCCCCAGACAAAATATGTCACTCCCCAATTCGTCCATAGGTTCAGGCTTTCATACCTCCGAGTTATATCCAAAGGCACGGGTTGTTATTCAATAGGTGTAGACAGTAGGGGAAACTAGACCCCCCAAATGGCCCCCCAGCGCCCCCCCCAGTTGTTCCCAAGAAGTGGGGTATCCCCCAGTATCCCCCCAATTAAAGACCCCCACCCAGTAGACCCCCCAATTACCCCCCAAATTACACCAAATCTCCCAGGAGACCCCCCAGTTCTCCAGTATACCCCCCAGTAGACCCCCCCAAATGACCCCCCCCCAGACAAAATATGTCACTCCCCAATTCGTCCATAGGTTCAGGCTTTCATACCTCCGAGTTATATCCAAAGGCACGGGTTGTTATTCAATAGGTGTAGACAGTAGGGGAAACTAGACCCCCCAAATGACCCCCCAACCCCCCCCCCCCCAGTTGTTCCCAAGAAGTGGGGTATCCCCCAGTATCCCCCCAATTAAAGACCCCCACCCAGTAGACCCCCCAATTACCCCCCAAATTACACCAAATCTCCCAGTAGACCCCCAATTCTCCAGTATACCCCCCAGTAGACCCCCCAAATGACCCCCCCCCCCCCAGACAAAATATGTCACTCCCCAATTCGTCCATAGGTTCAGGCTTTCATACCTCCGAGTTATATCCAAAGGCACGGGTTGTTATTCAATAGGTGTAGACAGTAGGGGAAACTAGACCCCCCCAATGGCGCCCATCCCCCCGCCCCCCCAGTTGTTCCCAAGAAGTGGGGTATCCCCCAGTATCCCCCAATTAAAGACCCCCCACCCAGTAGACCCCCCAATTACCCCCAAATTACACCAAATCTCCCAGTAGACCCCCCAATTCTCCAGTATACCCCCCAGTAGACCCCCCAAATGACCCCCCCCCAGACAAAATATGTCACTCCCCCAATTCGTCCATAGGTTCAGGCTTTCATACCTCCGAGCGTTATATCCAAAGGCACGGGTTGTTATTCAATAGGTGTAGACAGTAGGGGAAACTAGACCCCCCAAATGACCCCCCAACCCCCCCCCCCCCAGTTGTTCCCAAGAAGTGGGGTATCCCCCAGTATCCCCCAATTAAAGACCCCCCACCCAGTAGACCCCCAATTACCCCCCCAAGTACACCAAATCTCCCAGTAGACCCCCCAATTCTCCAGTATACCCCCCCGTAGACCCCCCAAACCCCCCCCCCCCCCCCAGACAAAATATGTCACTCCCCAATTCGTCCATAGGTTCAGGCTTTCATACCTCCGAGTTATATCCAAAGGCACGGGTTGTTATTCAATAGGTGTAGACAGTAGGGGAAACTAGACCCCCAAATGACCCCCAACCCCCCCCCCAGTTGTTCCCAAGAAGTGGGAGTATCCCCCAGTATCCCCCCAATTAAAGACCCCCCACCCAGTAGACCCCCCAATTACCCCCCAAATTACACCAAATCTCCCAGTAGACCCCCCAATTCTCCAGTATACCCCCAGTAGACCCCCCAAATGACCCCCCCCCCCCCCCAGACAAAATATGTCACTCCCCAATTCGTCCATAGGTTCAGGCTTTCATACCTCCGAGTTATATCCAAAGGCACGGGTTTGTTATTCAATAGGTGTAGACAGTAGGGGAAACTAGACCCCCCAAATGACCCCCCAACCGCCCCCCCCCCCAGTTGTTCCCAAGAAGTGGGGTATCCCCCAGTATCCCCCAATTAAAAGACCCCCACCCAGTAGACCCCCCAATTACCCCCCAAATTACACCAAATCTCCCAGTAGACCCCCCAATTCTCCAGTCTACCCCCAGTAGACCCCCCAAATGACCCCCCCCCCCCCCCCCAGACAAAATATGTCACTCCCCAATTCGTCCATAGGTTCAGGCTTTCATACCTCCGAGTTATATCCAAAGGCACGGGTTGTTATTCAATAGGTGTAGACAGTAGGGGAAACTAGACCCCCCAAATGACCCCCCACCCCCCCCCCCCCCCCCCCCCCAGTTGTTCCCAAGAAGTGGGGTATCCCCCAGTATCCCCCCAATTAAAGACCCCCCACCCAGTAGACCCCCCAATTACCCCCCAAATTACACCAAATCTCCCAGTAGACCCCCCAATTCTCCAGTATACCCCCAAGTAGACCCCCCAAATGACCCCCCCCCCCCAGACAAAATATGTCACTCCCCAATTCGTCCATAGGTTCAGGCTTTCATACCTCCGAGTTATATCCAAAGGCACGGGTTGTTATTCAATAGGTGTAGACAGTAGGGGAAACTAGACCCCCCAAATGACCCCCCAACCCCCCCCCCCAGTTGTTCCCAAAAGTGGGGTATCCCCCAGTATCCCCCCAATTAAAGACCCCCACCCAGTAGACCCCCCAATTACCCCCCAAATTACACCAAATCTCCCAGTAGACCCCCAATTCTCCAGTATACCCCCCAGTAGACCCCCCAAATAACCCCCCCCCCCAGACAAAATATGTCACTCCCCAATTCGCCCATAGGTTCAGGCTTTCATACCTCCGAGTTATATCCAAAGGCACGGGTTGTTATTCAATAGGTGTAGACAGTAGGGAAACTAGACCCCCCAAATGACCCCCCAACCCCCCCCCCCCCAGTTGTTCCCAAGAAGTGGGGTATCCCCCAGTATCCCCAATTAAAGACCCCCCACCCAGTAGACCCCCAATTACCCCCCAAATTACACCAAATCTCCCAGTAGACCCCCAATTCTCCAGTATACCCCCCAGTAGGCCCCCCAAAAGGCCCCCCCCCCCCAGACAAAATATGTCACTCCCCAATTCGTCCATAGGTTCAGGCTTTCATACCTCCGAGTTATATCCAAAGGCAGGGGTTGTTATTCAATAGGTGTAGACAGTAGGGGAAACTAGACCCCCAAATGACCCCCCAACCCCCCCCCCCAGTTGTTCCCAAGAAGTGGGGTATCCCCCAGTATCCCCCAATTAAAGACCCCCCACCCAGTAGACCCCCCAACTACCCCCCAAATTACACCCACTCTCCCAGTAGCCCCCCCAATTCTCCCGTATGCCCCCCAGTAGACCCCCCAAACGACCCCCCCCCCCAGACAAAATATGTCACTCCCCAATTCGTCCATAGGTTCAGGCTTTCATACCTCCGAGTTATATCCAAAAGGCACGGGTTGTTATTCAATAGGTGTAGACAGTAGGGAAACTAGACCCCCCAAATGACCCCCCAACCCCCCCCCCAGTTGTTCCCAAGAAGTGGGGTATCCCCCAGTATCCCCCAATTAAAGACCCCCACCCAGTAGACCCCCCAATTACCCCCAAATTACACCAAATCTCCCAGTAGACCCCCCAATTCTCCAGTATACCCCCCAGTAGACCCCCCAAATGACCCCCCCCCCCAGACAAAATATGTCACTCCCCAATTCGTCCATAGGTTCAGGCTTTCATACCTCCGAGTTATATCCAAAGGCACGGGTTGTTATTCAATAGGTGTAGACAGTAGGGGAAACTAGACCCCCAAATGACCCCCCAACCCCCCCCCCAGATTGTTCCCAAGAAGTGGGAGGTATCCCCCAGTATCCCCCCAATTAAAGACCCCCCACCCAGTAGACCCCCCAATTACCCCCAAATTACACCAAATCTCCCCAGTAGACCCCCCAATTCTCCAGTATACCCCCAGTAGACCCCCAAATGACCCCCCCCCCCAGACAAAATATGTCACTCCCCAATTCGTCCATAGGTTCAGGCTTTCATACCTCCGAGGTTATATCCAAAAGGCACGGGTTGTTATTCAATGAGGTGTTCAGACAGTAGGGGAAACTAGACCCCCCAAATGACCCCCCAACCCCCCCCCCCCCCCAGTTGTTCCCCCAAGAAGTGGGAGGTCATCCCCCAGTATCCCCCCAATTAAAGACCCCCCACCCAGTAGACCCCCCAATTACCCCCCAAATTACACCAAATCTCCCCAGTAGACCCCCCAATTCTCCAGAGTATACCCCCCAGTAGACCCCCCAAATGACCCCCCCCCCCCCAGACAAAATATGTCACTCCCCAATTCGTCCATAGGTTCGAGGCTTTCATACCTCCGAGTTATATCCAAAGGCACGGGTTGTTATTCAATAGGTGTAGACAGTGAGGGGAAACTAGACCCCCCAAATGACCCCCCAACCCCCCCCCCCCAGTTGTTCCCAAAGAAGTGGGGTATCCCCCAGTATCCCCCCAATTAAAGACCCCCCACCCAGTAGACCCCCCAATTACCCCCCAAATTACACCAAATCTCCCAGTAGACCCCCCAATTCTCCAGTATACCCCCCAGTAGACCCCCCAAATGCCCCCCCCCCCCCCCCCCCCCCCAGACAAAATATGTCACTCCCCAATTCGTCCATGCAGGTTTCAGGCTTTCATACACTCCGAGTTATATCCAAAGAGCACGGGTTGTTATTCAATAGGTGTAGACAGTAGGGGAAACTAGACCCCCCAAATGACCCCCAACCCCCCCAGTTGTTCCCAAGAAGTGGGGTATCCCCCAGTATCCCCCCAATTAAAGACCCCCCACCCAGTAGACCCCCCAATTACCCCCAAATTACACCAAATCTCCCAGTAGACCCCCCAATTCTCCAGTACTCACCCCCCAGTAGACCCCCCAAATGAGCCCCCCCCCCAGAACAAAATATGTCACTCCCCAATTCGTCCATGCCGGTTCAGGCTTTCATACCTCCGAGTTATATCCAAAGGCACGGGACACATTGTTATTCCAATAGGTGTAGACAGTAGGGGGAAACTAGACCCCCCACCAATGACCCCCAACCCAACCCCCCCCCCCAGTTGTTCCCAAGAAGTGGGGTATCCCCCAGTATCCCCCCAATTAAAGACCCCCCACCCAGTAGACCCCCAATTACCCCCAAATTACACCAAATCTCCCAGTAGACCCCCCAATTCTCCAGTATACCCCCCAGTAGACCCCCCAAATGACCCCCAGACAAAATATGTCACTCCCCAATTTCGTCCATAGAGTTCAGGCTTTCCATACCTCCGAGTTATATCCAAAAAGGCACCAGGAGTTGCTTATTCAATAGGGGTGTAGACAGTAGGGAAACTAGACCCCCCAAATGACCCCCCAACCCCCCCCCCCAAGTTGTTCCCAAGAAGTGGCAGGTATCCCCCAGATATCCCCCCAATTAAAGACCCCCCACCCAGTAGACCCCCCAATTACCCCCCAAATTACACCAAATCTCCCAGTAGACCCCCAATTCCTCCAGTATACCCCCCAGTAGACCCCCCAAATGACCCCCCCCCCCCCCCCCAGACAAAATATGTACACTCCCCCCCCAATTCGTCCATAGAGTTCGGAGACTTTCATACCTCCGAGTTATCTAGCATATCCAAAGGCACGGGTTGTTATTCAATAGGTGTAGACAGTAGGGAAACTAGACCCCCCAAATGACCCCCAACCCCCCCCCCCCCCCCAGTTAATTTCCCAAGAAGTGGGGTATCCCCCAGTATCCCCCCAATTAAAAGACCCCCCACCCAGTAGACCCCCCAATTACCCCCCAAAATTACCTGCACCAAATCTCCCCAGTAGACCCCCAATTCTCCAGTATACCCCCCAGTAGACCCCCCAAATGACCCCCCCCCCCCAGACAAAATATGTCACTCCCCCAATTCGTCCATAGGTTCAGGCTTTCATACCTCCGAGTTATATCCAAAAAAGGCACGGAGTTGTTATTCAATAGGTGTAGACAGTAGGGGAAACTAGACCCCCCAAATGACCCCCAACCCCCCCCCCCCCAGTTGTTCCCAAGAAGTGGGAGTATCCCCAGATATCCCCCCAATTAAAGACCCCCACCCAGTAGACCCCCCAATTAATGCCCCCAAATTACACCAAATCTCCCCAGTAGAACCCCCAATTCTCCAGTATACCCCCCAGTAGACCCCAAACTGACCCCCCCCCCCCCCCAGACAAAATATGTCACTCCCCAATTCGTCCATAGGTTCAGGCTTTCATACCTCCGAGTTATATCCAAAGGCACGGGTTGTTATTCAATAGGGGAGTGTAGACAGTAGGGGGAAACTAGACCCCCAAATGACCCCCAACCCCCCCCCCCCCCAGTTGTTCCCAAGAAGTGGGGTATCCCCCAGTATCCCCCC